>JAZKLR010000293.1:2400000-3061373 GCA_037103525.1 Ganaspis brasiliensis
GGGTTATAACATTAAAACAACAACAACAACAAATATTAACAAAATATTTAAATAAATCGACGACTGAGTACTAAATTTCAAACATACGGGGAAGAAAATATCATTCTTACGAATATAGAAAATATATTTCTTCACAATCATTTTTTTCTCTGCCTAATTATTTTAACCAAAATGGACGATTTTTTCTTAAATTGACTACTAAACTTTAATAAAAAAGAGATCATCTGTTGTTAATGAACTTATATTAAATGAAATATTTTGTCTAATGATCATTTTTTCCCCACTTTGATTGTCAGTTTACTAAAATTAAATCGCGAGTTTAACAAATAATAATCTACAAAGTTTTTCAGTCCGTATAGTTGAAAATCTTCTAAAAATTTACGAAACTTTTATGACTAGGTACATTTTAACAGAATTTTCTAAATGCCAATACAGAAAAAACTTCTTACGCACAGAGACAGAATTTTTTGTCAATTATGACTGAAAAAAATACCGCTAAAGATTACAGAAACTTCTAGTAGGAATTTTTAACAGTGTATTTATATTTGAATTACGATTATTATTAACAGTGCTTTTTTATAACAATAAGATTAGATATCCTTTGAGTAAACACAAGTGTTCTAAAAGCGTTTTAAGAATATATTGAAAACAAAGACGGTTTTATGCTCATTAGATAGGGTTACTAAGCTCCTACTGTATTTCATACATCATGACGTCACATTTTAAGAGAAAATGAGACAAAACAGCGGGACATGGTAAACCTATCACTAGAGGATCACTTTTTTGAAAGATCACTGTAAAAACAGGTGTCTTACAAGTGTCTTATTTTAAGACATAAGGCGTTTAGCAAGCGTCTTTACAGGTATTTTTAAGACACTTTCTCAATGGTTTAAAATTAAGACACCCTAAAATGTCTTAAAAGTGAGGATAAAATAAGACACTTGTTTTTAGAGTAATGTTGTAAAATAATATGTAAATGCCATATCGTCGGAGCGACTTCAATACTGCGAATCTGCACTTGGTTATACAGCATATCTGCAAATCCTTTAAAGGCTACTTTTAGTGCAATTTGCCTTGCAATATAGCACTTATGGAATTTGCATATATACGTGGTATTAACCAAGTGAAGATTCGCGGTTTTGACGGTTTTTCTTACGAAACTTGGTAAAATTACTCAAAATATCATTAGAAAGGTCTCTCTGATACAAATTTGTTTGAATTTTGACCCAAAATTATTTTGGAAAGTTTTCGAAAAATAGCAAATATTTTAAAAATTAATTTTGAGCCAAAATTCAAATAAACTCGGGTCAGAGAGACCTTCCTAACAATATTTTAAATAAATTTTCAATATTTTAAGAGAAAAGTTACGAACAAATTGTGGCTATACCAGTGACGTCATTCTCCTTCACATACCCTTAAGAATCAAGTGTTTCTATTTAAAATGAAAAAACACTTGATTTGGCACAGGGGCTGATCCAGAGAAGATTTTTGGAGGGGGTTATATATATGAGATGGAAAGAGATAGTATTACAGTTGTCTCTAGTGTTACCTCTTTCTCTCTCACATAAATATGATGCTTCAGGAGAAGATCTGCAGAGATTTGCGAATAGTTCGAATCTGAATCGAATCGAATCGAATTGGCAAGAAATAGAAAATTTTGAAATAGAACTATTAGAAGATTTCGAATCAAGCAAGTTCGATCAAAGTCGAATCGTATTTAATTTAAATCGATTCGATTCGACAAATTTTTATCAGATTCGTTTCGATTCAATTCGGTTCGAGACCTAAAATTCTTGATTCGATTCGTGGGTTAAAAATCCTCATTCGCACATTTCTAGGTCATGATCCCCATGAACCCCCCCCCCCCTCCCCTCGTGGATCCGCCCTTGATTTGGCAATGTACTAGTGCTCTGTTGTCATTTTAAATTTTTTTAAGTTAGATGAAATTGGTAACCGTTGATTGTTTTTCGCAAAAAGTACTGTAAGAAAAATAGTGAATTTTAGTGTATATATAAAATGTACGTTTTTTTATTTTTAAGATAAAATATTAGATTCAATAAGCTTAAATGTACCCTTAGATTAAGTATAATGTTGAGAGCTCAAATCTATAATAGTATAATTATATTTATTGGTTAAATGACTATAAATATATATAATAAGGAGACAAAAAATAACCTACGTTGTTATTAAATGTTATTTAAAGAATATTTGTATTTCAATGAAAGAAACATAAAGAATGTTTATACTTTATTTATTCAATTGTAAATTAAATAATTTAAATTCATTTAATATTATTTTTAAAACAATATTTTCAATTACATAATTGGTGTTTTGTGTAATGTTAAAAAATGATATTAAACTACTAGCAAGTTCAAAATGTACAATATTATACCTAATAGATTTTTCAACTCGTAAAAAGTATGTACATGAGAATTTATACCTTAAAATAATTTAAGTGTGAGATATCTTGACATTTGTTGTAAGATTTCAATATTTTTTAATAACATCTCATATTCTAGATTGCGAATATTCAATCTACACAATACACAATTTCAAGTCACTAGGGAGAAATGCATTTATGCACCTAGTCCTAAATGTATACTGGATATATATTTTTTTCTATAGATTTACTATAATTATCTAACCTACTAAGACAGAACTCTCTAGTTATTATCTGTATTTCTTTTTAGGTTTGAATATTTCAATTAAATTTCACAGTATTTATTAGAAAGAATGAAAATTCTTTTAATAACAAAAAAACTATAATACTAATTATAAATATAATAAAAAAAAGAAAAACATTAACTTAACAAAACTTACATTTTTCCACTGAAAATTATATTATACAAACTACGTATAATTTGTACACATCAAAAACTAAGATGAGCAAGAACATTTTACTTACTTACTTTATATTCTAATCATTAAATTAAACTATCATTTCATATTAATAAGTTTTCATTAAATTGTCGCACGAAAAACAATAAAACCATCAAAACTATAAAAAATGAATCACAGCAAAAAGAGTTTAATATATCATTATCTAATAGTGTTTTCTATTTTATTTTTAGATCTTTAATACATCTAAATAATATAATCAACACCGGAAGTAAAATAAATCGTAACTTCATTTGTTTTTAAATTGTTGCTATATTTAAAAAAAGATCTTTATATTTCCAGCAAATTTTGTCTATAGCGTGAGGACGTTAGAAACAGTTTTTTCAGTTTTCGCTGCGTAAATAATAAATCTGGAAGTCCCCAATTTATGAACGTAATGTGTTTTTGCAAACTTGATTGAAATCTATAGAGTTAGGAGCAGTTTCTTTCACTGACACAAAAAATTGAATTGAATCAATGAAATCACTGTCTTAAGAAGGAGCACTTTCCCCTATATAAAATTCTTATTTCTCTATTCTGATTTCTGACACACTGAGACTTCGGATCGTAATAAGTGTTACAAAAATGTCGAGTTATTCTCAGTCTGAAATGTTTTAATGTAAATTCTCATGCACAAATTTTCTCAGTGTAATGATTCAATTGAAAGCTTACTGAAATTTTGAGGTGTAACAGTTAATATACTTGTTTTAAATTTAATGAAAAATGTGTAATAATGATTCCTGCCAACAAAACAGATTCTTTTGTATAAATACCAAAAATAATTTCTGCATACTAATTGATTCCACATTTACCGACAACGAATTTATTTTTAGAATCACTAAAATTCTTTAATACCTGCTACTTATTATTTCTAAAAAAATAAATAAAGAATTATTGATAAGAAAATAGGGTCTGTGTTAGTCTTTGAATTCTTATGTATACTAGGATATATTTCTAATTTACACTGAGAAAATAAGCCTCTAGCCGAGCAGCTTTATTTCTAGGTTAGGGTTCCTCGGGACAAAACAAACAAAACACCGGCGATGACAATCAAACTTCTAGGATACCGGAGCATATGCTCTGCTAAAATCAATTAAGTGCTTTGCAGGTGCTATATCAACAACCTCTCTCTGCTAAATTTAATCAAAAATTGGTTGTATTTAGTCAACATATTTTCTCAGTGTATCAGTAGAATTTTTATTTCCTATAACTTTTATTAAAAAAAGAGATTCTTTCATTGAGAATTACTCTTGGCGCCTATTAAGGAATAAAATATTCTTATCTTAATGATACAGTCGATCATCCCAGTGGGTTTCCATCATTTTCTCCAAAACTCAATTGACAGAATCTCCAATAGACCAAAATTTATTTGTCAGAATATTAAACTTATTGAATCTTCATTTGTCATAACTTTTAACTCTCCAAAACTCCATTCGTCCGAACTTTTAACTTCCCGAATTACCATTTGTCAGAATATTGAACACTCCAAATCTCCATTTGTCACAACTTTCAACTTTACAAAACCCCATTTATCAGAATATTGAACACTCCAAATCTTTATTTATCACTACTTTTAACTTTCTAAATTTCCATTCGTCAGAATATTGAACACTCCAAATCGCCATTTGTCACAACTTTTAACTTTCTTAACCTCTAATTGTCAGAATATTCAATTCTCCGAATCTCCATTTGTCAGAACTTTTAACATTCTTAACCTAGCTCCAATTGTTAGAATATTCAACCCAATGAATCTCCATTTGTCATAACTTTTAACACTCCGACTACTAAACATACAGAATCTTCATCTGTTGGACCAAAAGAATGTAGACTTACTAAAAGAGCTTTCTTATCGGCTGGTAATGTTTTCGGAATTTGGTGAGTTTAACATTCTGACAAATGGAGATTTGGAATGTTAAATATTCAGTCAAACGGAGATTTGGTATATCAAAGTTGTGACAAATGGAGATTTTGAGTAATCAATATTCTTACGTGCAGAGCGAGGCTGTTTTAGTCAAAATGTTAAGTATAAACTTAACACTACACGGAAAAAAATTCATGAATAAGTACGCAATTTATTCATAAGTATTGGGACAATGGAGAAAATTTGACGACTCTTGAGGAGCTTTTATTAACAATTAACGAAAATTCAGAAGAAATCTCAAAACAGTAATGTCGAAACTAAAATATGGTTTAGCACATTATATTTCAGTAAATACTACTGAACCGGTTCCTGACTTTTATACATTAGGAGGCATGGCCCCACGCCCACTGTCTTGTAGCGCACTGAAAGCCTTTGCTCGTACATAACGTATATTGCACTCCAAATACAAGTGTCTTATTTTGTCCTCACTTTTAAGACATTTTAGGGTGTCTTAATTTTAAACCATTGAGAAAGGGTCTTAAAAATACTTGTAAGACGCTTACTAAACGTTTTATGTCTTAAATTAAGACACTTGTAAGACACCTGTTTTTACAGTGTGTACACAGAAAAAACCTGAACTCATATTAATCCCATTTTTTCTCGTTTTGAGACGCAGCGAAAATGAGATCTCCATTAATATTCTTAAGTTTTAGTTCAAAAAGTTGCAAAATGACTTTTTAAGACTGAAAAAGTCATTTTGTAACTTTTTTCATTAAAACTTAACAAAAGAAAAGGAAATCTCATTTTCGCTGCGTCTCAAAATGACACAAAACAAGCTTAATATCAGCTCAGGTTTTTTCTATGTAAAGACTTGTTACTGAGTCAGTGGCCTAGTGGATACAGCGGGTGGTTTTAGAGTGAGGGGTCGTGAGTTCGAGTCTTCCAGCTTCGGATTGTTCTGTTTTAGATTTTAAAATATTTCATTTAAATCACCAATCTACAAGTAAATGGTGTGTTTATAATCAGACCAAAAGAAGTCAAATTACAAATTTTATTTTCCATCTAATCTTTAAGGATTTTTCCGGAACTAGTTCATTATTTACCTAAAATATTTAGATTTGAATTAGTACTAAATTTTCTTTCTTGCCCCAGACTCAAGTACGAAGTTCATGAATATTTAAGAAATTATTTTTTTCCGTGTATCAAGAAATTGACAACTGAACAACTAGACCTGCGATCTAGTCTTTAAATTTTTTTATTAATGGGGATCGTACGTAATATCAGGTCTATGGGGCCTGTGTTGAATAAATAATAAAATGCTTCCTTTGGTGAATATAATGATATATTTATAACAAATTAAAGCTGCATTAGATTATACAAGCTCATTATCCGTAAACGTACCGTGTCAAATATAAGAAAGAATTTATTAGATTCTATAGTACAGTCCGTTTGAACATAGATTACTTAACAATTTACTATTTGTTTATGAATTTAGGAATGAATAGGGGAGACCGGGGCTGTTTGGCGCAGGGTCTGGTTGACGCTCTTGAGTTTATTCAAAAGTGAAAAGTCGAATTAATTTTTCTCTTCGGTCAAATTAATGTACTTGATAAACTGTAACTTCACACATAATTTCATTATTATTGATTGATTATTCTGGACTATAAATTCAAAAAACCAATTTTGGTACTCAAAAGTAAACTTTAACGCCTTCATTTTTTTGTTATATCTTTTTACAAAATGTAATCAGAAAAAAATAAAAATTAAGGTTTTGTGTTCTGAACAGTTGCTTTTAAGAAACAATTAAAAATTTTTGATTTATATTTACAGTTTTCATAAAAACGAAGAAAATGTATAAATAGTCTCTCCGGGGCTACTTGGCGCAGTAGGCTCGGGGCTAGTTGGCGCGCTCGGAACGCTAGAAGTTTATAAGCTACATCTAGTGACTAATAAAAATTTATTAAATTCAATGTGGTAACACTTTTATTTTATTATCAGTACCAAGAATATCCCTTTAAAATAAAAAAGTGTTTAATATATATTATTATTGTTATTATAATCTCATAATTTTACGTTTCCAGTTATTTGTAGTTTTTAGGTTCGTGAACTTCACTTTTTGAACAAGATGAACCTTCCATTTTGAATTAATTCACATTTTTTCAAGATAATATTTCCTTAGAAGACTTATTTTAACAATGAAACATATTGCTTGATTATTAATCACACATTTTAATTCATGCGCCAAGTAACCCCGGGTAGTGCGCCAGGCAGCCCCAGGCCGGGGCCGTTTGGCGCACTTTGGTTTTCTCCAAAAAGTCTGTTCTAAAAAAAAAAGTACAACTTTTTTTGGAACTTTTATTTTTTGAAATCAAAGCTGAGATGTTAAGCAAAGTTTCTGTACAATATAGTTTTCATGCACACAAAATTGGCAGAACCAATTAACAAAGAGTGAAAAGTGCGCCAAGTAGACCCGGTCTCCCCTACAATAGAAAACTTACTCTTAGAATAATAGTAGTGATAACTCTGACTGAAGCACGCTAATCGTTTGTGATACTGGCGTGATGTCGGTTTAACTCTGGCCTAACACTGGTACAGAAGAATATCGTTTTTGAGTTCGTTTTTAACAAAGGCGAATGCACTTCACGACTCGACACTTCACGTTACTGGCGAATTGTTAAGACCTATGGTATCTGATTGTTTAAGACTTTTACTTTGTTACAGAAAGTACTGTTTTTTAAACTGCCAAACTTGCGCAGGAACTGGGTTATTATTAAGCAAAAGAATTAAAAAATGTGCCAGACTATATCCAGTACAGACGACATCATAAACGAACAAAACTCAATTACGGTTACAGCAAAGAAAGTAGATTTAAGCCATCTAAAGGTAAGCACACTTCACGACTCGAAGATAAACGTCGTTGTCGTGTTATTTAAGGCTATGGTATTTGCCTGTTTTTATTAACTTTGTCCTAAAACACTGTTCTTTAAACTACCGAATCGTGTAGAAACTGATTAATCACAAAGCATAAGTATCGACAAACGCGCTCAGCTCTTTAGCCAGAACTGGCAATACCATAGGCAAACAAGACGACGAACGACGGGTATACTCACAACGTGCACTATAATCAGCTCACAGAACTTTTGACAACCAGAATTTGCTCGTCGCTAGTATTTAAAGACAATATTCCTATTGTGAGGTCGATTTTGGGTGTTGGTTGACCAGTTGTGGGGACCAGATCATGACAAAACGTATATCGGCAAGCGCCTTGACAAAATGTATATCGGCACGTTCTATAAATCATATATAATGCACTCTTCGACTCATTGTCAGAAGAGAACCAGTACTGACAGAGAGACAAAACGATGTCTGACACCTTCGTTGACTCTTATCACTTAAAGTGTAACATCTATATCGCACCATAATGCACTGAGAAAAAAATGCTATTAAATCAATTACATATTGGTTTGATCTAACAAATGGCATATTCAATATCGTTCGAATAAATATGTAATGATTTTAATAGTGCGTACTTTCATTTTTAATATTATTAAAACTATAGCATATACTATTGCTTATATGCATGATGCTATAAAATGAATGTTGCTGCATTTTAAGTTTTATAGACTGTTACATTAAAAAGAAATAGTTTAGTCCTTTCATTTAAGAAAATTAATTTATTGAACCAAAAGCAAAAGATATCTGTAAAATAAAAAAAAAAACGGTCTTTTTCTTATTCAGCTTTATTTTACAACGGCTCAACCCCTCCCTCGGTCTTGAACTGTTGTACACTACCTAATTTCGCAGTACATATTTTTTTTATTTCAGAATATTTATAATTTCAGTGAAAAATATCAAGCTGTAGCAATATCACGGAGACGGTCACCCATATAATCTCTAACCAGTAACCACGCTTGACTTTGCTTAACTTTCGTGATCGCGAGGCCAGAGCCGCTCCGCAACCTGGTATTGAGGATTGAAATAATTCTTTTTTATCTTTAATATAAGCTAACGGTTTCAGAATATTATTTTACCATGTTCTCAAGATTTTCTTAATAATTATAATAGTTTATGAAAATGCCCCTTCATTCGTCAAGTTATCGTTTTCTCTAAAGATCCTTTAAAAAATTGTATTTTTGAATATATGTGACCGCATCTTTCGAGTAAAATGAGTTTAAAGTTTTTCATTAAAATATACTCGATTACTGGGAACGTTGCATATTAATAATTACCCAGATAGATGTTTCTTATGTAATTTTTTCCGCCAAATACGATTTTCGTAATAAAACAATTGTTTAAACATCGCTGTTATTGTTATAAACAAATTATGTTGCAAAAATCAAATGCTTAAAATTTTAAATCAAATTTAAACAATTTCTAATTGATCTAGAGATCTGAAAATTTATATGTACATTCAGAACTAACAACAATACCATAATTCACAATTTATTATTGATCTATTTAACTAGGTCGCTAATGACGGGTATACATCTTAACTCGTCTCCGAGAGTTAAGATTTAATTTTTCTCAGATAGTTTTGATATTCATATTTAAGGTTCAATGCAATAATTATTTGTTTAAAGCAGGAATAATTGTATCAAAAATTTCCAAAAAAATAACAATTTTACAATTTTAAAAAATTCATAACCTTTTAACTATTGATTTTAATCAAAAATACCAAGAATCATTTTTCTTTTAAAAAGACCTATATTTTCATAAAAGAATTTTGTCAGAGTTGAGTAGTAAAAGTTAAAAATTTTGTCGGAGTAATCATTTTTTTTTTAAATTTGCTTGAAAAAGTAAAAAAAAAGTTTGTTTTTGATCAGGATTGATCGCATTACATTTTTAAGACCTAGAAGTACACGAAACCGTCAAAAACCAAAAATCGATTTTTTTGGTCATAAGTACTATTTTCTCAGACGCGGTCACATAATCTACTTTGTTTTATTTTATTTTATTTATTTTTTATTTATTTATTTATAAAGTTCCTAGGTTTTAAATTAAAAAATGCAAAAATGCATTTTATTATTTCTATTTTTTATATAATACAATTCAATAAATAGTTTTACCGATCTATTAAATGTACTTTCAATTTTATAGCATCTGCATTTGAACGTATGTGAATATGCCGTTTATAATAACAAAAGCAGATGCTATTGATTCAAAAGCATATTGCATCATCTGAAATATATATTTGTACAAACTATAAATAATATTTATTGATATAACAAGTTATATTTATTTTAAACCATATAAAATAACTTTAAATTAAATATTTCTCTGTATGTTATAACTATTTTAAATAATTCTTTTAAAAACATCATGCTTTTAATTTAAAAGTATGAATTGTTATATTTTAATATATATTAGTATAATTGATTACAGATATTATTGAGTAAAAAGATTTGAATTCAATACCATCGGCACTATTGATTTAACAGTTTATTTTTCTCAGTGTAAGTGTTCTAATTCACACTGTAAAAAGTAAGTCTTAATTCTTAATTTCTTAATTTCAGAGAAGTCTGAAATTAAATCAGTCTTGAAAATAATGCTGTCCTTAATTTAAACTGAGGCTTCTGTGAAAATAAGGGTGCTCTTTTAATTTCAACTAATGTTTATGTGAAATAAGATCTTGGTTCAGCTGAAAATCAATTCAGTTCTTAAATTCAGCACACAGCTGCTGATTTTACAGATTAATTGTCTTAAACTCAGCAAATTTACCTGCTGATAATCATATTCTTTTCTTCTTAAATTGAGGTACAAAAATTGTATTTGAAATTCAACAAGGGCTGTCTTAAACATGTTGCGTCTTAGAATAAGACTTTCTTTTTACAGTGCACGAAGTGGTAAGACACCGATATCAATCTGCCTTATCATGCCCAGCGCTTCATTTTATTACTATTATAAAATAACATACACAGTACCGGAAATTTCCTGAATTTCCCCTGAACATTGGTCCACATTTCCAGAATATTCGAACCTAATATTCAGGGAAGTTTCGTGGAAGCATTAAAATGTCCGCCATGTGGAATATTGGTGGCGAAATTTCCCTGAAAATGTATTTCTAATTTTCAGGAAATATCCGCATCTAATATGCCTTCTATATTCATAGTGTTCGTGAATTCGCTGTACACGATGCGCACTGGTCGAACTTGGTTTCTGTGCCACTTACGGCTGCGCAGTAGTTTTTAATTTTCTAGAATCTTACGGATGTCAATTATGACAAATAATTTTGATCAATTACCAGATCAAAAAAATGTTAGAAAATTTTTAACTTTCCCTGAATATTCTAGGAATATTAGATGCGTAAATTCCCTGAAAATTAGAAATATATTTTCAGGGTAATTTCGTGTCCAATATTTTTTAAAGTGGACATTTTAATGCTTCCTCTAAACTGTCCTGAATATTGGGTTCGAATATTTGGGAAATGTGGACCAATATTCAGGGGATATTCAGGGAATTTCTGGTACGGTGATGAAACGACTAATTGTCATTAGATTCGTTAGCTATAGTCGAATTCTCGTTATAGATTTTACATTGATTCAAGATCCTTAACAGTTTTTTTTATATCGCCTAACAATTATAAATTGTACGAAGTGCTTGCGTCTGTAATTAAAATTCTAAGTAATAGATTATTATTAATAATGCACTATCCTATATTATGTATTATAGATACCTATTAATAGAAATTTTTACAAAAATTTGGTTATGGGACATAACAATTCGGGAAGTTAAAAGTTCGGACGAATGAAGTTTTGGAGATTTAAAAGTTATGACAAATGGATATTCGGTAAGTTTAATATTCTGACAAATAAATTTCGGTCTATTGGAGATTCTGTCAATTGAGTTCTGGAGAAAATGATGGCGACCCATCCCAATAAAACTGCTCGACGCGGAAAGGGGCAATGTTTTTCGCAGAATTCAGATTCCACATTTTAGGCTCGCTTGCTCGCTGTTGAGCGTAGTTGAACCTTGCTGGAGATTTTTCAATACATGAGTAGGGCAAAGGGGGGGGGGGGTCCGAGTTACGTGTCAAGTTGGGGAAGCAGGTTTACTGGGACGGGGTTTGATGCTGGGTGGTCTACTGTATAATATTTATAAGATAAAAAGAATATTCTTCTCCATTAGGCTGAAGTACGTAACGTTACAAAATAACGATTGGACTTAGAAAATTTCTATTAAAAAAAATTTTTATCCATAGCGTACTTCACACGTTATACATCAACACTAAAACTTCGTAAACAGATCATCAAGAGGACATCAAAATTAACATAAACAGCGATCATCGTCATGAAAATTAGTTAAGCGGAAGACCATCCTTATTAGCTCTGAAAACAAAATTTTCAGTTTCTTTCAATTTTAAAACGAGATTTCAATGACTTCTTATAAACTCTGAATTTTCTCTCACGTGGCGTACAAAAGGTCATAAAAAGACACAATTCGATATGATCATCATCTAAATTAGTTAAACGGAACACCATCGTTATTAGCTATGAAAACAAGGTTTTCAGTTTTTTTCAATTTTTGAACGAAATTTCAATGACTTCTTATAAACTCTGGATTTTCTCCTTCGTGGAGTTCAAAAGGTCATAAAAAATAACACTATTAAAAATAATCATCTAAATTAGTTGAGCGGAAGACCATCGTTATTAGCACTGAAAACAAAATTTTTAGTTTCTTTCAATTTTAAAACGAGATTTCAATGACTTCTTATAAACTGTGAATCTTCTCCCACGTAGCGTTTAAAAGGTCATAAAAAAAGACACAATGCGATATGATCATCATCTTAATTAGATAAGCGGAAGACCATCGTTATTAGCTCTGAAAACAAAATTTTCAGTTTTTTTAAATTTTAAAACGAGATTTCAGTGACTTTTTATAAACTCTGAATTTTGTCTTACGTGGAGTTCAAAAGGTCATAAAAAAGACTCTATTAAAAATGATCATCATCTAAATAAGTTGAGCGGAAGACCATCGTTATTAGCTCTAAAAACAAAACTTTTAGTTTCTTTCAATTTTAAAACGAGATTTCAATGACTTCTTATAAACTCTGAATTTTCTCCAACGTGGAGTTCAAAAGGTCATAAAAAAAGACACAATTAAAAATGATCATCCTCTAAATTAGTTGAGCGAAAGACCATCGTTATTAGCTCTGAAACAAAATTTTCTGTTTTTTTTTTTAATTTTAGAACGAGATTTCAATGACTTTTTGTAAACTCTGAATTTTCTCTCACGTGGCGTACAAAAGTTCATGAAAAAATACACAATTTGACATGATCATCATCTAAATTAGTTGAGCTGAACACCATCGTTATTAGCTATGAAAACAAGGTTTTCAGTTTTTTTCAATTTTAGAACGAGATTTCAACGACTTTTGATAAACTCTGAATTTTCATTGTCAGGTCATTCAAAGGGTCATAAAAAAAAACACAATTAGAGATGATCATAACCTAAATTAATTGAGCGGAAGACCATCGTTATTAGCTCTAAAAACAAAATTTTCAGTTTTTTTCAATTTTAGAACAAGATTTCAATGACTTTTTGTAAACTCTGATTTTTTTTTCACGGATCATTCAAAAGGTCATAAAAAAGACACAATTAGAGATGATCATCATCTAAATTAATTGAGCGGAAGACTATCGTTATTAGCTCTGAAAACAAAATTTTCAGTTTTTTAGGGTTCCGTACACCACAAGTGTACGCACGGAACCCTATTGGAAAGACTCTGTCGAAAATCGTATTCCCCCCCCCCCTAGCCGCCAAACTATTTGACTTAGAAAATTCAAATTTGGCCCACATATGTATTTTCACGTGTTAATGAAAGAAAAATTATAGAGAACATGATTCTAGGGGTTGATCATAGCGTTGTCAAGAAAATAACAAGATTTTTGAGAAATTTTGATATTTTTTGGCTGATAACTTTTGCCATTTATTGACAGCGCTATTACCACAACAATCTCTATAATTTTTCTGTCATCTACATATGATACTACATTTTTGTACAAAATTTGAACTCTCTAAGTCAAATATTTTGGCAGATAAGAGGGGAATACGGTCATTTTTTCGAAAAAATGCGTTTAATTTGTACCATTCCTGCCCTTTATCTGCCAAATTATTGTACTTAGAGTGCTGAAATTTGGTACACATATGTAGTTTGACGTGTAGATTACAGAAAAATTATAGAAAACCTTGTTACAGGCTGTTATCATAGCGTTTCTCAGCAAATAAAAAACGATTTTTTTTAAAAAATGCTAAAAAATGGTCGTATCCCCCACCCCTGAACTTCTAAACTATTAGACTTAAAGAATTCAAATTTGGTACACAAATGTATTTTCACGTATAGATTACAGGAAAATTATAGAGAACATGATTGTATGTGTTGAACATAGCGTTGTCAAGTCTGTGGCTGAAAGGCATAACATCATAACTAACATTTTATCGAATTTGAGATAACATCAGATTTGAGTTAATTTAGTAATGCTTTTTAAAGTTTCATAAGGGTAATGTGATTTAAATGTTTATTTACGTAGAAAATAATTTATAACACAACAACATAACTGCATTCAAATCGAAAAAAAGAATTGATATTCTTCTTTGAAGTGTTTATATTTTATTAAAATTGATAAACAGATGTAAAAACTACACTAGAAAATAGGATACAATGTCAAATACCAAAAATAATGGTTGATTTTTTCATTTTGCAAAATCAAGAAAATAACCAAAAACAGGTTTTTCTCAAAACAATGAAAATACAGTTATGATATTCTGCCTTTCAGCCACAGAAGTAAATAACAATATTTTTGAGCATTTTTTTAACATATGGGCCATAGTTTAGTGTTATAACTTTGGCAGCGCTATAATCATGACTTTCTCTATAATTTCCCTGTAATCTACACGTAAATCTACATACGTGTATCAAATTTCAGCATCCTAAGTCAAATAGTTTGGAAGATAAGGGGGGGGGATACGGTCATTTTTTTAGCAAAAATGCACTAAAAGTGTAGAATGCCACTGTTATGGGTTGAGGGTGTTTTTTTTGAAAAATAAAATAATAATAAATTCTTCAAAAAAAAATTGATTTATAAAAAACTAAATCAATATGATTTAATTGATAAGAGTAGATCTTATACAAAAAAAAAATGATTATATTAATATAATGAAATAATTAATTAATCAAGAAAGAAAGGTAGGGGATCGTCCTTAAAATTATACTATTTTTCAGTATATCGGCAGAGGGCCGTATTTTGATCTGATTTGGGTAAAGGAAAATATCAAATTAGAAAAACTGATGATTATTCTTATAATATGTTACCATTTGGTTTATTAACACACAAAAACAAATATACATAAGATTTTCAATCGATTTAATATAATGTGTAGTGAACAGTGTAAATGTGTAGTGTCGTGGATTTTTTTACTCACCAGAAAAATAAATCTTGTTGATTTCGACAATAAGAATCTCTTTAATAATATATATATTTACTAATTTCTCTTAATATTCACCTTTAATCTTTTTACTAATTTTTCTTAAAATGCTCTGATTATTTTAGATTGTTTTTTTTGATTCGATTTTCTTTTATATTGACAAATATTTTATTAATAATCTTATTTCACTTTAAAATAATTAAAAAATAATAATTGCCACCTAATGGGTGTGGTCTTCAAGACAAAAATATGCTCGTCTTTACTGGGCGACGGCTACCAAAAAACTACTATGCTCGTCTTTACCGGGCGACGGCTCCCGCAAAAAGCTCACGATTTCCCTCTTTATTCAGTTTTATTGACTGTTCTTTTGGGTCATCGATTTTTGCTGATTGACATTTCATCAACATTGATGAAATTAGTTCGTATGTAGTTTTGCAATTTTTGGTATGGTTGCAATCCTCGACGAATTATCGGGAGCAACTTACCTTGCGTTTTGTTTTGAAATAATATTTTTTATCTGTAAAGTGAAATAAGTATTTATCTTTGTTTTAATCTTTTATAATTTATTGAACTTTGAATATTTAAAGGAAATTAGTAATTTATTGAGCTCCTTGTTATTCAGTTTTTTCTATGATTGATATAAGTACTTTTAGATTTATTTTTCGGTGTATTTAAATTATACTTTGTTGGCATTTTAAATAAGAGCGATTTCGCCATTTCACAATTGATTTCGCCAAGCTGTGTTCTCTGTTTAAATGATTACAAATTTCTTATGCAATATGTAAAGTTATTTGTGTTTCTAAAATTACATATTCTTATAATTTGATTTTAAATAAACATATTTATTTACTTAAAAATTTTTATAAAAAAAAAATAAATAAGTCACGTAGTCCCATCGTGACAAATGCCCCCCTTTTGTGGGCTGACGTCCCTTGTCAGCCTTTGGTTGTTGGAAATGTAGTAGTTATCCAAATTTCGTAGATAAGAAAATTTTTCTTTGTGCCTGATATGTTTTGTTCATATCCTTCTTTTAGGAATTAGTGTTTTTTTTACATTAGCTAGTTCGTCTTTGTTGGTTCTTAAAAGAGTTTTTCTAGAAAACAAACTAAAACGTGGTTATTTTGAAATTGGCTTCAGTTAATTCATCTGTTTGGGTTAATTGCAATCTCCTTTGATTAGGGTATTTTTGAATTTAAAGTTGCTTTGTCTGTAACTGAAACCAATTTAACACATTTTAAGAGATACAAGAATATACAAGGTTTTTTGGACGATATTGATCGCTTTGTTTTCGTTTTCCTGTTTGTATTTAGATAGGACAGATTGTGTAATTACTGCGTTATCATTTTCTTTTTAGCTATTAATTTATTTCTCTAAATTTTCAAATGCATATTTCCATTTGTGAAAATGTCAGATTCAGCGGCCGATTCAGGCGTCTTTCCAATTTGACTACAAATGAAAATTAGAAAAAGGGAAAAGTAAATGTATGTTCTTGCATTCTTCATCAAGAAGAAAAAATAAAAAGAAGAAAAAAATTAGGGCTAATCGGCCCGTTTTATTACCCCCTTCCTTTGTAGACTGTCGTCCCTTGACAGTCTTTGAAACTTACCAGGATTCATTACACTCCGTTTTTGGGAAAAAAAATAAAGAAAAGAAAATTTCCCATGAATTACCCCTCCTTTTGAAAAAAAAATTTTTTTTATGAAAAAATAAGAAAAGAAAATTTCCATGAATTACCCCTCCTTTTGAAAAAAAAATTTTATGAAAAAATAAAGAAAAGAAAATTTCCCATGAATTACCCCTCCTTTTTAAATAAATTTTTTATGAAAAAATAAGAAAAGAAAACTCCCATGAATTACCCCTCCTTTTGAAAAAAAATTTTTTATGAAAAAATAAAGAAAAGAAAATTTCCCATGAATTACCCCTCCTTTTGAAAAAAATTTTTTATGAAAAAATAAAATAAGAAAAGAAAATTTCCCATGAATTACCCCTCCTTTGGAAAAAAAAATTTTTGAAAGAAAGTAAATAATTTATTTATTTATTTATTTATTTAATAATAATAATAAAAATAATAAATAATAATAATAATAAATAATAATAAAAGAAAATTTCCGTATACTGCCCCCCTTTTTGAAAAAAAATTTTTTTAAAAAAAAGTAAATAAAATAAAATTATAGGGTACAATAAAAAACACAAAAAAATAAGAAGGAAAAATATATGGTTATTATTTAATGCTCCTTCTGTGTTTAAATATTTTACTTTTTTGAATTTTGCCTTTATGTGAAACAGTTAGTGCCATATTTTTGCTGTGTTTGCGGAAATATAATTCTGTCCTTCTGTTTTCCTGTGTGCTGTCTAAATGTGATTTAGTTACGTAGAATCTGTGACATAAGTTGCCAGTGATTTTGTGAAGTTTTGTTTCTTTTTTAAAAAAAACAAAAAAAAATGTCTGACAGTGGTGCGTTTGAGTTAACTACCATTCGTCAAGCTCTTTCGTTGATTGAGGAAGGCGTTTTCGACATTGGAAGTTATTTAATAAAGAAAGAGAGCACCTTGCGTCAACAACAGCATCATTTATTTCATAGTGGTGTTAGAGGGTAAGTGTTCGTTTTTATTCAAATTTCTCGTAGTTCAAGAGTAAAAAAAAGTGTGATTTCCAGCTTGTTGGTATTCTTTTGTTTATTTGCTAATTTTTTGTTTGTTGAACGTTGTATATTTTTATATATGGATATTCTGAGATTCAACTTTTGTAAGAAGCATTGTTTAATATAAATTGTCTCATTATTTGTTTATTGAGTTTTTAAAAAAATTATCTGTTGAGATAAACTTAATGATTGTTTACGAGAGTGTTGACCATAGCAATTTCCAATTTTTATTTATTGTATAAAAAAAATTTATCGTAACGAAAGAACGATTTTGGATAAAATATAATAGGAATGTTTTAATAATTTGTATAATTAATTCTTTTATTTTCAGGAAATCTTTTTAAATGGATTGACATTTCATCTGAGGTGTTATTTGATACTATGCTACATTTTTTTTTTTTTTTATATATTTTTTGAATTCCGGTTCGTGATCCTAAATTTAATCGTAATATTTTATTTTCAATTAGTTATAAAATATTCGCGTCATTTATTTTCCATTTCTTGATGATCTCGTGATTTATAGTGTCAGGCGACTCCGTGTCATGTTGCACTTTCGTAACCTCCATGGTGATTTCCAAGTTTTATTGCATACTAATTTATTATTTATTTTTTTTTATTTTAAAACTCTTGTTCCTTTATAATGTGTTTTGGGCGAGTTTTAATAATTAGCTTGATTCCGCGACGTTTCTATTCGTTAGATTTACCTCTTTTTTTTTTAGTTTCCCGTAACGGTTGTATATTTCTCGATTATTATTTAAAAAAAGTGCGTTTATATATATATTTTTAAAAAAAAGAATACTACTCATTTCACAAGTCTTGTGTCGAGTCGCGTAATCCGATCCTATTTCAAGTTATTTACTTGCAAAATTTATCACCTTTTATTCGAGTTCATTTATTTTTTAAAGTCATTTTATTTGAATACTAGCAAAATAAAACATGCGCCAGCTCGCTATTAGTTTTTCATACCTTTTAGAAATTATAAAAATACCATAAAAATATAAGAAATCGGTAAATAATATTTATCTAATACGAAGAAATTAATATAAATAAAATAAATCTTTATTTTGGAAAAAGTTTATAGTATTTTAGAATAAAGAAAACTGCAAAAAAAAAATGAAATTAAACAAAGATAATTGCCAATTTTGCAAATTAATTAAAAACAAAATGAAAACAATTAAAGATTGGGGAAAGTAATTTAAATTATCATAAAAATGTTCTGAACCTAAAGAAAATAATTTAAATTTGAGAAAAATACTTGAGAATCTTAAAAATAAAATTGAATAATTAAAAATTAGAGAAAATAAGTAAAATTTGAAAAAAAATATGGTTAAAAATTAGAATAAATAAATTAAAACTAAAAGAAATAACTAAAAAATTAGGAAAATAATTAAACAAATTACATAAAATATTTTAAATAAAGGAAAGATAAAAAAAAAAACTTAAAACTTTAAGAAATTCTTTGAGAGAGAATAATTAAAATTAGAGAAAATAAATGAAAGAAGATAAACATAGTTCAAAATTGAACAGAACAAATTTTAATTAAAGAGAAATAAGTAAAAACTTTTTTTGGCAATAATGAAAAAGAACGAGAAAAAGAACGAAAGTAATTGAAAATTGAAGAAAATAATAAAAATAATGAAATAATTGAAAAGTTAGATAAATAGTTAAAATATTTTTAATTTTGGAACAAATGTAAAGAATTGAAATATAAATGAAATAAATTTTGGAAAATAATTAAAAAATGTTTTTAAATTTTATAGCTTGCCGAAAATAATTAAAATTGATTCATTTAAATTATTTAAAAAAATAAAAAAAAAATTTAAATTTAAATAGAAATACATGAAGATCTTAGAATTCAACGATTAAAAAAAAAAAAAATAACTAAAAATTGGAGAAAAGAATTGAAGAACTAAGCTAAAAGTAATTGGAATTAACGATAATTAGTAAACAAGTTTTGATATTATGATAACAAATGAAAATAATTAGAAATTGAAGAAAATGTTTGAATTTTTAGAAAAGTACTTAAAAAATTTAGAAAATTATTTTAGGGAATGAGTATAATAATTAAATATCAAAAAAAATAATTGGAAAATGATAAATTCATTAAGAATTGTCAAAAATAATTGAAATATGCTGAAAATAATTTATGATTGAGAAAGAAAATTTAATTATGATAAAAAATAATTTAAATAATATAAAAACTTGACAACATTCAATGATATTTGAGAGAAATAACTGAAAAATAGAATATATGTTTAAAAAAAAAATAATTACAAAATTACTTAAAAAAAAATTGTAAATTAAAGAGAATAATTAAAAGGTCGCAGAAATAACCAAAAATTGATGAAAATAATTGCAATATCGGATAAATAATTGAAAATTTTAAAAGTAATGCCAAAATAGTGAATATAATTATAAATTTATGAAAATCAAGAAAAATTGTAGAATTTATTTTTTAGCAAAAGACAAAAATTAAAAAAAAATCTCATATAATAGAAAATTTATGCCAATTAAAATTTTCAAAATATTTTCTGATGAGGAGAGTCAAAATCAATAAAATAACAGAGAGTGAGACTAACTTCGCTTCCGTTTTTAAAACGTGGACAGAAAAATGAATAAATATAAAAAGTAACTAATTGCAGGAGTTTATGTAAATTATTATTATTTAATGTTTACCGATTTCTTTTCTTTTGTCTATTCGCCGTTTATAAAAACTGCTTGCTTCGATTTCATTTTTTTTTACATCATTAAGATTATAATAAAAAAATTCACAATTCTACAATTATGTAAGAAAAAATGTATTCTAATGTCTTTTGTTTGCAATGGTTCCGAAACAAAATCATGCTGACGTATAAATCAATACATATATTTCTGTATATGTAAGTGAACAAAAAAAATATTTTAGAAAAAAAAATTGAATGTTAGTGTTATGAAAGAAAAAAAATAAAACCCTGTTATTTATTTAATGTTGCTCTTTGTCTGAGGTTATAATTATCCTGTTTTTATTTAATTGTTCATATTTTTTTTTTAGTCTTCCAAAGTTAGTAATTTTTGATTTGAACTAAAGTACGTCATTCTAAAAAATTGAAAAAAAAAACGATTTTAGTATAATATTTTTTTTTAAATGGCGCTATGATTGGTTGTTCCAGTTTAATTTACCTTTCTTATTAGTCATTTGGATAATAATACTAATAAATACAATAATAATAATAATAACAGTAATAATAAGAGTAATAATAATAATAAGAGAGTTTTAATGTTAGTAGGCTCGTGTGATAATGTTATGTTATTTGTGTTCGTTAATGTGATCCCTTTTTATATTACTCCATTATAATGCTGACAAGTAATAATATTTTAGTAATAATAATTTAAATAATGATAATAATGATACATGGTTAATCTCCTAGTTGAGTATATTATTTTTTTTACTCGTATTATATTTTGTTTTTATGATATAAAAGTAAAAATTTTAAATACCCCTTATTTTTTAATTGTATTTAGAACGAAACTTTTTGTTTGTACTATATTTTCCTGTTAGTATAAAATTCAAGGTTTTAAATTTAATTAATATATTTTTCCTTGAAAAATTATATTAGAAGTTACTTTTAGTTTAACTTTATTTTTTGTTAATTTTTTTTTTATATTTTATACAATGTTAATTTACTTTATATGTTATAACAACCACATATTATATATATATATATATATACCCTTTTTATATATGAAAAAAAAATAAAGCGAATTGTTAGTGCGAATTCTCATCTTGATTAGTTGATTAATTTTTATATTTATACAAGTTTTCTCTTTTAGGGCTAGGATTTTATTTTCCGATTGGTACGAGCCTATTACTCGGCTGAATGTTAACACCCGTTGGCCTTTGGAGTTTAGACAATCCGAACTTCAACCTAGTCCGATTACATCTGGCCAATGGCACCAAGAGTATAGGTGGTCGTGGGACATTTCTAAGTACGAAGTGTGTACTTATTGGGCGGCTAAAGATTTCATTCATCCTAGTTCCTGTAATATACAGACAGATGAAATCTTGGAACAAATACACGGATGCTTGGGTGTCAATACCATTGAGTGGTGAGTAAATACACAATCTTTCTTATATATATATGTATGTACTTATTTTCCTTTATTTTTAGTTTTTATTTAAACAAATAGATTTTCCCTTTGTATTTTATTATTAATTTTAGTATTTTTAGTATTATATTTTATATTTTCAATAACGAAATATTTTTTTTTAGTTCTTATTCTTCCATATTACGGTTTCCTCCAGAAAATGGGTACCGATTCAAGTCCGCAGCCTTAGAGTTATTCTTTTGTCAAGTTTATGAACGGGACTGGGATGAATTGAAATTGATTCATTTTGGATGGGAACCGGTATGTGTATTTTTTTAGCGTGTTTTTTTTTAGTTTTATTATTTCTTTTTTTTCTATCTTGATTATTACTAGCCTAAATATTATTTTTTTTTTCAGAGATGGCGAGTGGACCTGGATTTTGTTTTTCAAGCGTGCTGACTTGTTTAATTTATTCTATTATTTTTTCTGTTCTCGTTTAATTTAGTGGTGTCAGAATAATTTGTCATTGTAACTTTTTCTTTTCTTACTACTTTGTTCATGTAGATGTGTTAAATTTTGTTTCAGCTCCGCAACAAAATAAATTTTGTTAATTTTTAAAAAAAATATTTCTTTTCTTTTACTGTTTATAATAATATTTTCTTTTTTTGATTTTTTACTGAATTATTATGATAATAAATTTAGATTATATTTGTTTATCGTATTCTGATTGTATATATTATTATTTTTTGTATTTTTACATTATTATTTATTCTTATTATTAATTTTTACTAGTTTAACTTAATTGTTTAACTTTTAGATAGTCGATTATTTGTTGTTTTCTTTTTTAAATATTTAATTGAATTCTATTTTCTGTACAGTTGTCTATCTTTGATTATTTGATGGGTTGAGTTAGTCAGATTATTTCGTTAGATGATATGATAAGGTCCCGATTTAATTTAATGCTAGTTATTTCTATACATGATTTATATAAAGTTATGAATCTAGTGACTGTTAATATTAACTTGGTTACATACTTTCTCTATACAGCGTTACCTTAAGCTATGTCTACGCCTTGTTTTGGTATTGTACCCTGCCTTCTTATTTTTGGTAGTGGTTCCTTTATTATAGATGTTGTTGCTTCTGGTTCTTCATTGCTATTTTCCAACCTTATTTCTCTAGTCATGTGTTCTAGCAATTCCCTACGTGGTATTTCATAGTTTGCTTCTTCAACCAACTGGCTTTTTCTTCTGTTATTTTCCCCAGATATATTGATTGTAGTGGAATTTAATTTTTCTTTCTTTAAGCATTTATATATAGTATATGTAATCATGATGATGATTAAAATACTAGACAGTCCTAACACTGAGTAACTATAGATATCTTGTTTATTCCGTATTACGTTTCGTTGACTTTGTTCCTGTAATTCTTGTTCTATTTGGGATAGTTTTAAGTCGTTTTCTTTACTTTCCCAGGTTCTTATGTTTTCCTCTTTTTCTACTGTATTTTTTACCATTTTATATTGTTTTAAATTTGGTGACAATATTTCTAGTCTTAGATCGACCTGCGGTTCATAAAAATATTGTTGTGGGTTTTCTTGCATTTGTAAAGCTGGAAGTGAAATTGCATGAGTTTTCATTGTACACCCTTTTGCTAATTGTACAATTCCCATCCCATATATCGGGTATTGTGCCGTTGGAGTGGTACTCCTAGACAGTCCACATATGCAGTTTCATTTGCTGATAATGAGAATAACCATCCACCTATGGATTTTACTGTTTCCCAGTATGGTTGTCTGTGGATAGAAATTCTTATATCACAATCGTCCATTGTGATATTTTTAATCTTTTTTAGTAGTTTCACCTCACAACTGTTAAATACTACTGAGTCGATTATAGGCTGATCAATTTGACATATGTGCCTATTTCCTATCACGTGACATTCTTTTAGTTGTTTCTCATTAATGTAAAAATAGTATCTTTCTCCGGAGCTAATGATTAGGTATCTTTCTTTAGGAATTACATATGCTCTTCCTTTTATTGACTTATATTATTATTGACTTTTATTTACAACAGACTAATAAGTCTGTTGTACTGGTAGTTCATGCATTTGATATATCAGATACCTTTCTCTTTGAACCATTGGAATATCCAACGCCATTATTAACCTGTTATCCTTTAGATGGAAGCTGGTAGTAGATATTCTGTTCAATACTGCGACATCAATCTGTTCTAAGGGTATAGGAAACTCCAAATTGCCTAAATGTTGTTGAGCTTCGTTGGCTATTTCTTTGAGTTGTCTATTACTTAACATCCTAGGATGTATTTTTCCTTCTTTGGCCTGGTATAAGACTTGTAGGGTCTGTTCAATGGTATGTTCGTATGTGTCTAGTTGGTGTCTCCATTTTCGAACTGTTGATTCTAACCAGGAAGTATAATTAATGTTATCTGTTCGTATTTGGATTTGTAGGAGTTCATATTGTATTTTATCTACTAGTACTGCCTGTTCTTTAGAGACTTTTCTCTGTCCTTCGGCGATATCGTATAGGTTCTGAATTTCCGCTCGAACAACGTGTGTTTGCTCACCCACTAAGTGAGAGATATTTTGCTGTGCATTATTTAAGCTGCTTAATGCCTCCCAATAATTTTCTCCTTCGTCATGTGTAAGTACTCCTATGAGAGGTCCTATAAATTTGCCTACGAAGCCAAAAAGTGGGGTACTTCTTTTTTTAATGTTTTTATTTTTAAGTTTTACTACTGGTGGTTTACTTGATTCATATAATTCTGTTATAGTTTCTTTTAATTGTTTCAGTTGTAATTCGACAATATGTATACGTCGCGCCATGTTGTGATTATCTAATATTCCTTCACAATTTACTTCCAAAAGGGCTCTACAAGGCCTATCCATTTTTTCGTAGTCCTCTTTGATTTCGTCAAGATGTTCTGTAAAGTTATCTAAGTCCAGTCCTATTACTGTTCTCCATACGGTGGATATTTGCTGAAGATTTGATATTAATTCATAATATAGTCCGGAACTTTTCTCAAAGTTAGTTATTCTAATGTTTTCGCCTTCTAGATTGGCTGTAACCAGTACCAAAACTCCTAAGATCGTGACGAAACTTACTTTCAACTTCATTGTGTTTGCCTGCAATGGAAAAACGACTATTATTAGATTTTCTGATTTCTATGATGTTAAGTGATTTACTCTATGCTTCTTTTTGCTAATTTATCCGCTTCCTCATTTCCTACTATCCCACTATGTCCGGGTTCATATATTAATTCGACTTCTAACCTCGACATATTTTCCTTTATCGTTTGAAAAGTGTCCTTGCTAATCACTTCTTGATTTCTACTGGTTTTCCACCCATTTATTTGCCACTTTGGCAACCATTTTTCTACACCTTCTATGGCGTATTTCGAATCAGAATGTATTCTTACTTTTCGGTAACCTAGTTTGCGGGTAATGTCAATTGCTCTTGATATAGCTTCTGCTTCGGCGTTGTTATTAGTTTGTCTATTTTTGGCCCTTTCGCTCACATTAAGTTGGTGTTCGTGGTTAAGCCAAACTCCTATTCCTGCTTTTGCCTGTGATTTCCCATTAGCTTTGCAAGCTCCATCTGTGAAGATATGTAGGTATCCTTCTTCATCAACTCTTAATCCCTTTTTGTCCCTCTGTCATAAATATGCCCTTTTCACATGATCTTTGTATTTTCGGAATCTTTTCGCTTCTGCATCCTCAAAAATTAAAT
Source organism: Ganaspis brasiliensis (assembly GCA_037103525.1). Lineage (NCBI taxonomy): Eukaryota > Metazoa > Arthropoda > Insecta > Hymenoptera > Figitidae > Ganaspis > Ganaspis brasiliensis. The sequence goes on from JAZKLR010000293.1 coordinate 2,425,613, forward strand.
TACTCTTCTCAGTTATCCCTACTACTTCATATGGTCCGTGGTAGTAGGGGACAAACTTTCCTGCTCTAACTTCTTCTTTCACGTCCACTAAGTCCCCTACTTTTATATCCAGTGGTCTGGCTTTTTCGTCATAACGTTCTTTCTGATTGTATTTCGCTTTGTTGATATTTTTCGCTACGATTTCCTTGATTTCGATCATGCGTGTAATAAGTTCTCTCAGATAATTTTCATATGTATTTAACTTTTCTTTTGATGGGAAGGAAATAGGTGTTCTAGCTTTTCTACCAAAAGCCACCTCAAAAGGTGTAAATTTTGTTGCTTTATGTACTGAAGTATTATATGCGAATGCAGCAAACGGTAATAAGCGGTCCCAATCATCCATAGTTTTCGCATAGTGTCTTATGAATTCCGCTAAAACAGCATGGCTCCTTTCTAGTCCACCATTCGTTTGTGGTCGATATGCCGTTGTGGCTACTTGTGCCACTTTGAAAAGCTTTGCTAAATGTCTCAACATATTACTAGTAAATGTTGTGCCTCGATCGGTGAGGATACATTTTGGTGCTCCGTGGACCAAAAATAGATTTATTGCTAGGGCATGAGCTATTGTTGTTGCACTAATATCTGGTACTGCGACAAAAATACAATACTTACTTAATTGATCCTGCATTGTTAACACGTGACAATTGCCATTAGAGGTAGTGGGAAGTTTACCCACTGTGTCCAGTGAGACTCTATCGAATGTGTCCAAGGGTGTATCTGTTATTATCATAGGTCCTTTATTTTTTGTTCTCACTATTTTTCGTTGTGCGCAACTTCTGCATTTTCTTATGTACTCAGTTATTTCTTGTCTCTATCCGGGCCATGTGTATTTTTCTCTAATTCTCCTGTAAGTTTTATTTACCCCTTTATGTCTAGCTACTAAACTATCATGGTATTGTGATATTATTCCGGGTCTAAGTTCTTCTTCGGGTACTGTGACACGTCCATAGCACATTCGAAATTTGACGTGACTACCAAAAAATACTCTGGTCAGAATATCGAGCCATTCTGTACCAATTTCCTCCAACAAGTCATCATACCTTGAAATTCTTCCAGATAGTACTTCATGTTCCAATAAAATTTTCTTGAGATTTCTCAAGCATTCTTCAACCTTTTCCCTTTCTATATCGTCGTAATAATGATTTTTTACAATTACAGTATATACGTTATATTTGCCTCTAGTGGTGATTAACACTTGTCCCAATTTGGGTTTTTTACTTTTCATCTCCAATAGATCAATTGCTCCCACAGTTAACATTAATTGGCTAACAGGTGTAATCGGCTCTAAATCAGCTGACATGAAGTGTATATAGTTATCCTTTGCGCCTGTAATGGACTCTCGGTCATATTCCATCACTTCCTTTCTGCTTATTTCTTCGATTTTTTCCTTGTCTTTTTCTCCTCCTTCTGGTCTAACAAGATTTTCATCTACATAAGGCATCGTTATGTTGAGTCTTGGTTTTCCTTCAATTCGTACAGTACTTTCCGTTGGTATATCCACTTGTTGTTTTTCTAGAAGTTTTCTAGGTGTGACTTTCCTTTTCCTTGGCTCACTTTCAATTTCTGTTTCACTTTCTTCTGGGATAATTTCTCCATGGAATGGCGTGGACCTAGCTCTAGGTTTGATTTGCGTTAGTGGAGTGTCAAAAGTGACTGATTTTTTTACTCTTTCGTCAGCTTTTGTGAGACTTTGTATAACTTGATCCGAGATTTCTTCTAATGCTGAATTTTTAGATTTTCCGGCAATTGTCTCTGTATTTCCTTTAATTCTTCTATTATTTCATCAATAGATCTCACATCTTGAAAACTTTGATCATTCAATCTTTCTTCGTTTTCTTTATCTTTTTCTTTAATATATTCTGAGTTTTCCAGTTCCTCTTCTTCCCTTTCAATGTCTTCTGTTTCCTCTTCAAACATTTGGTTATCCCAAAAGTAAGATTGGTGACCTTCTATGGAGGCGTCATATCTGCGTATTGAATCTTGAACTCCTTTTAATAATTCTCGATTCATGGTTCCTTTCTGTTCCTCTTCTTCCTCAAGATAATTTTCATTTTCAGTATCTTCATCCTCAGAAGATTCTACTGGGGCATCTACGAACACTGCGATTTCTTCTTCTTCTAATGGATTTTCTGTATTTCTGTTAATAGGAGAATTTTCTTCCTCCATCTCATCCTGTTCTAAAGTTTCTTGTGTACACTCTAATGAAGGCAACACGCTATGTCTTTTCCGAAGAATGGTTGTTCTTGGTTTTTCCGTAGGTCCTTCTTCTTCTTCTTCTTCTTCTTCTTCTTCTTCTTCTTCTTCTTCTTCTTCCTCTTCTTCTTCTAGTTCTTCAGTATTTTTAGTAAAGTTCGTCTTTGGTATTGACGTCTCATCATCTTCAGTGTAGTTTGGAGAGTGGTTCCTTTTCCTCAACCTTGAGGAAATTGGCTGTTCTAATTCTTCTATTTCTGTTGGTGCAGTTTTAATACTGTTCTTAGGCTTCTCTTTATTGTTTTCCTTAGTAGATTCTGGGGGTTTTGGAACTCTTATCGCCGATTCGGATTTGCTTCTCTTCTGGATATTTTTGTCAGGCGGTTTGCTCTGTTCTCCAAAGTTTTGCACACCTTGTGTTTTTCTTTTGTTCTTATTTGCTTCCATTAACTGTGTTAAAGCTTCGTTTGCTTTAAGTTTAATTTTACGTGCTCCACTGCTGATTGGAAATGCTTTCTTATTCTCTATAACTTTTTCTTCTAAACCGACATTCTTAATTACTTTTATTTCTTCCAGTTTCGATTCTTTTACACTACTTTCCTGTAGATCTTCGAAATTCTTGTCCGTGTCACACGGATTTTCCGATAATCCAACTATCCATCGATTAATCTTGCCTGGTTTGCAATGGAAATCATAATGGTAAACTTTCAGTCTCATAAGCCATTTTGCCATCCGTTGTGTGGGTTTGTTAGCATCGTTGATTATTTTGACGGGTTCATGGTCACAAGATAATATGAACTTAGCTCCATATAGAAATGGTCTGTAATGTTCTAATGCATAAATGACTGCTAAACATTCTCTTTCAGTTTCATCATAATTTCTCTCTGCTCCCACTAAGGTTTTGGAGAAATAGGCTATTGGTAAATCTATTCCTTCTTTTTCTGAAGTTAGAACGGCGCTGACCGCATGTTCTGAAGCATCGGTAGTTACCTTAAAAATTTTATTGAAATCCGGATGTTGCAGAATGGGATCTTCACATAGAGCTTCCTTCAAAGTCTTGAAACTTTGTTTTTCTTCATTTCCCCATATGAATTTTTGATCCTTTTTAAGAAGTTTATATAGAGGTTTCGCCTTATTTGCATATCCTTCTATGAATCTTCTATAATAACCCGTTATACCTAAAAATTCTTTTATAGATTTTGATTTAGTTGGTTGTGGGAAGTTCTTTATCGCTGTTAGTTTTTTTGGATCATCTTGTATCCCTTCTGAAGTAATAATGTGTCCTAAGTAGGATACTTCTTTGCAGAGGAAGGCACATTTTTCTGGTTGCAAGGCTAATTTAGCTTGTCCTAGTCGCTCAAACAGCCTATTAATAGTGGTATCATGTTCTTCTAGGGTCTCTGAAAAAACTATAATGTCGTCTAGGTAGACAAATAATTCTGCACCCTATAAACCTAACATTACACTATCCATTAATCTTTGAAATGTAGCTGCTGCATTTTTAATTCCCATTGGCATCCTCTTGTACTGATAATGCCCTCTACCGGAAGAAAAGGCAGTTTTGTGTTGATCTTCTTTAGCGGTTCCGATTTGGTGATAACCCATAGCTAGATCAAAAACCGAAAAATATTTTGCTCCTCCTAGACGTTCTAAAATCGAATTCACTTGAGGCATAGGGTACGCTTCTCCCACCATTTTCTCGTTAAGGGCTCTGAAATCAATTACCAATCTCCATTTTTTATTTCCTTGATCGTCTGTCTTTTTTGGTACTATTAAAACTGATGAATTATAATTTGACTTAGAATCTACTATTAAGTCTTCGCTATACATTTTTTCTATCAATTTTCGTCCCGCTTCCTCATATTCTGGTCTCTGTCTATATTGTTTACACTTCACGGGGGTTTCGTCTGAAGTGGGTATACGATGTTCTACTAAAGGTGTAACCGGCAATTTATCTCCAGGTAAATAAAATCTATCCTGTCCTGTTTTTACCCATTTCTCTACATAACGTTTTTCTTCTGAGTTCAGGTGATTCATTTTCAACCTTTCTAATATCATTCTAATTCGTTTTTCTTTTGTTTCCGATTCCTCATTTATATTAGTATCTATCGGTTTTAAGTAGTCAAAAGGTATCAATTCTTGTGGTGCTATCGATACCTTGATATCTTTTCCAGTAGTATTGATAGCTCTGATTTTACACATCCCTTGATCTGGTTTCACTATTGCTTCACCTAGGAATAATCCCTTTTCAGTTTCTATCTTAGGCAGATATCCTTCTATTAATTCCGAGTCTTGAATTGGGATTTCCACTACTTGTCTAGTTCTTGCTTTTATTTTTAAAATTCTAGGTACCGGTTTTACTTCTTTTCCTAGAGCTTTTCTGGCTAATATAGACTCTTGATCTACAAATGGAATTGGTTCCACTGGCTTCGAATGTGTTATGAGGGCATTATAAAAGAACGATATACTAGATCTCTCCTCTCTTAGAAAAGGTCTTCCTAATATTCCTTCTGACAAAATAGGAAATGTTGAGTCTACTACGTGGAAAAGGTTATCTTTTTCAAAAATCCTTATTTGTACTGTACCTAACGTATACACTCTTGTTTTCGCAATTCCTGTGATGTAAGCCATATTTGTAGTGTCAATAATTACATCTTTTTTTAACGCAGTGATTTTTATCACATTAATGTCTGCCCCGGTGTCTATGAAGAAATTTGCTTTCCCATTAATTAACTGTTGCCCGTCTAGTTTTACTACTGGTGACTCGTTTAAAATTTCGTTGATTAAGTAGACGGATAAGGTTCTTTGAATCTCAATATTCCTGGACATGTCTGGTTGTTGAAGTCCGAAAGCATGCCCTCTTTTCGAACTTGTTCCCCGTTTAAAAAACCGATTCGGTTAACATTTTCTCTTCTCTCTTGTTGATTTGCTGGCTGTGGGTTACTGTAAATGTTACTCCTATTTCCTTGTGCGTGATTTCTCCAATCGTCTTGTTGCATGTTACCGTAGTTTCTAGTTCCTTCTCTATATCCTCCACCTCTATATCTTTCATTTCTATGTGGGTAATTTCCAAAATGATTCCTAGAAAATTCTCCTGGTTCTACCCTTCGTTCTAACGGCGTGAAATTGCCTCTTGAATATTCTCTTTGTGGTTCATATGTTCTTCTGTTCACATATATGTTATTTCCATCATTTCTATGCCGATTTGGGTACGAAGAATACCCTCTTACTTCTGCGTGTCCTTTAACTTCTTGCGCATGCTTAGCAAATCCTACTGCTTGTTCCAGACTACTAGGGTCTTTACTATCTACCGCAGATGCAACTTCATCCGGTAATGCCCTGATAAATGACCGTAAGGCAATATCTTCGACAGTTATCAATACATGTTTAACCGTTTCACTTCCGTATTTAGCATACAATGCGGCCCTAGCACCGCTTATATAGCCCTGTAATCGGTCGAACATATCATTAACATTTTCGTCTCTAAATAGTCTTAAATCCATTATATCCTTAAGGTATCTTTCATACGGTAGTCCTGGTGCGAATCGTTCTTTCAAGAGATCAATGAGATCTGTTATCTTCCGAAATTGTTTGTGCCGCGTACATTCTCTTGCATTTCCAGATAACCTACTTAACACTGCAGTCATCAAGGGCATTTCGTTAGCAGGAGTAACATATGATGCTGCGTTGACGATGTCTTGGATAAAATCGCGTACTGCCATATTTTTTCCATCAAATTGAGGAATGTGGCTAACCGCTTGTTGTATAGCTAATGCATCGGCGATTGACTGGGCTGCCACAATAGCTGCATTTTCTGGATTTATTTCTGTAATGTTTCTAGTGTTCCTTACACTCGGAATAAAACCTAAATCCGTACGATTACTGTACACTTCCGCCAAGGTTGATGCGTTCGGATTTTCTTGAATCTCTTCTTCAAAGGGGTTAGTATTATCATGTAGGTTATTTCTCAGATTTCCCGTTCCATTGTTCAAGCCATTACCCCCTCCTCCTGCTTGATTATTTTGAGTTTCTGTCATTTTGAATTTTTTTTAAGTTCACACCTATTTCTTAAAAACTCTATATTCAATTTGAGCTGTTGTTAAATGTAGGTACTCCTAATGTTCCAAAATAAGAACTGATTAAAGGGTGTGTCAACCAACCGTAACTTCCTGCTGATTTCCACCCTACTATGGCCAATCTAGAACACTCTGGACTCGTATTATTGGCGTCGATCACCTGAAAATAAGTTTCTCTGCCTTCCAATTCTATTTCTATCCCCCCTACTACGAAAAACGACTGTCCTAGGATTTCTTTAACTTCTGTTTCACAGGGCCAATACTCTACACTCAATAAACTAGAAGAAATGTAGTTATGTTTCTCTAAGGTGGTTATAACGAAATCAGATTGTCCATTCACTATATTTGACGAGTTCAACTTGGTTTCTACTAAAGTTGGAATATTTTGTGGAATAATTTCGTTATAAACTAAAAAGGACATTGGGCAATAATTTTACCCTAAATTCAATATATCTACTCTTCAAACTTTTCTTTATATTTCTTTTTATTGTATTATCCCTATATTGTTTTCTTATATTGAATTATCAACTGTTCATTTATTCCTAACAAAAATAAAAAATTCGATATTACCCTTACACCCTAATAATAGATAACTATAGAATGTATTATTATTCAACGTGTTTCTAACTCTTTATTAAGCGCGTATATTATATAAACTTGACCTTATTACCTCACATAACGTTTGACATAGTATAACGAAACTCATTCATTAATTACACTGACCTACTTATTTCTCTCTTACTCAATGAAACACCGAATACGACACCGTGTCTTATTAACTACATTCCCGATTTACGGTCGCGATACACTTTATTGTTCTCTTTTGTTCGTAACGCTTTCCTTATGATCTTGAATTTATTTTCACTTTTCAACTCCTCGATTTTTATATTTGATATTTACTTAACATTCAGTTTTCTCAAAATTTTAGACCTTTCATGTTGTTTGTTATATTAATTCTCTATTCTTCTTCTTTCTTCTTGATCATTGACCTATTTATATCGTTTTGTCTAATTTGCTCAATATTTTACAGCTATATATTTTCCTTTTAATCTCGTATTCTAGCCTATTATTCGTTCAATTTTTGAAGTAACGAGAATGTCTATTTTTTTTTATTTTCTTAAAACATACATTTTCAAGCTGACTATTTTCGAATAATATGCCCTAAATATTTTTCGAACTTCACTTTATTCAACACTTATTGATTTTGCATTTTATTCCCTTATATTTAACCGTTATTGAAACCCTTTTTAAGAAGGAAGCGGATTTGCAAAAATTTGATTTTTGACCTTTCTTTTATATTGCTGTAGACGAAGATCGTAGATATAAGATCTTTAATATTTCAATTGACATTTAGACAAAATGTAATCTGATAATTTATAAAAATTTTATTGATATATTTTATTGCGTATTTTCAAATTATAATATTTCAAAATTTAAATACAATTTCATTTGATCCAGCTAATAATTTCTTGTCAAATGTTATTAAAGAATCTTATCCTTTACGAAACGAATCGTCAATTTCACGATAAAATTTTTTAAAAGCTATTTTATTCACGCCGCGAATGAGATTTAAAAATATTTTAATTGTTTTAATCCTCTTCACTTGTCCAAGTGGCTACACACTTTCGACAAGGTTATTCAGAGGAAGTTTTTTTATATTATTGAACAGACCAGAGCTCGCGAGCACGCGGAGTATAGTCACTGTCCTGACTGTCTCTATTTTGCGTTTACCCAAAAGTGCAAAGGTGTTCGATTTTCTTTCATCGAACCAAAAAACGACTAACGTTCAGAGACAGCCAAAAAAAATCTAATTTAAATTTTTGTTTATACCGCACTTCACTTTGTATTTAATATTGTGTTTTATTCAGAAAGGTCAAAAATTTCTTTAATTTTTTTTTTAATCTTAGGTAAGAATATTTCTCTCCTTATAATTCCTTGTAAAAATTATTCTTGTGTATGAGTGTATAAAAAAAATTTTTGTTCTTTATCAAATAAGATGCGATTTTCCAATACCCAGAATTTTTACAAAATATTTAAAGAATATCCCACCGCTGCCACCATTTTGTTATGGGTTGAAGGTGTTTTTTTGAAAAATAAAATAATAATAAATTCTTCAAAAAAAAATTGATTTATAAAAAACTAAATCAATATGATTTAATTGATAAGAGTAGATCTTATACAAAAATACCCTGTTTACAAAAAAAAAATGATTATATTAATATAATGAAATAATTAATTAATCAAGAAAGAAAGGTAGGAGATCGTCCTTAAAATTATACTATTTTTCAGTATATCGGCAGAGGGCCGTATTTTGATTTGATTTGGGTAAAGGAAAATATCAAATTAGAAAAACTGATGATTATTCTTATAATATGTTACCATTTGGTTTATTAACACACAAAAACAAATATACATAAGATTTTCAATGGATTTAATATAATGTGTAGTGAACAGTGTAAATGTGTAGTGTCGTGGATTTTTTTACTCACCAGAAAAATAAATCTTGTTGATTTCGACAATAAGAATCTCTTTAATAATATATATATTCACTAATTTCTCTTAATATTCACCTTTAATTTTTTTACTAATTTTTCTTAAAATGCTCTGATTATTTTAGATTGTTTTTTTTTATTCGATTTTCTTTTATATTGACAAATATTTTATTAATAATCTTATTTCACTTTAAAATAATTAAAAAATAATAATTGACACCTAATGGGTGTGGTCTTCAAGACAAAAATATGCTCGTCTTTACTGGGCGACGGCTACCAAAAAACTACTATGCTCGTCTTTACCGGGCGACGGCTCCCGCAAAAAGCTCACGATTTCCCTCTTCATTCAGTTTTATTGACTGTTCTTTTGGGTCATCGATTTTTGCTAATTGACATTTCATCAACATTGATGAAATTAGTTCGTATGTAGTTTTGCAATTTTTGGTATGGTTGCAATCCTCGACGAATTATCGGGAGCAACTTACCTTGCGTTTTGTTTTGAAATAATATTTTTTATCTGTAAAGTGAAATAAGTATTTATCTTTGTTTTAATCTTTTATAATTTATTGAACTTTGAATATTTAAAGGAAATTAGTAATTTATTGAGCTCCTTGTTATTCAGTTTTTTCTATGATTGATATAAGTACTTTTAGATTTATTTTTCGGTGTATTTAAATTATACTTTGTTGGCATTTTAAATAAGAGCGATTTCGCCATTTTACAATTGATTTCGCCAAGCTGTGTTCTCTGTTTAAATGATTACAAATTTCTTATGCAATATGTAAAGTTATTTGTGTTTCTAAAATTACATATTCTTATAATTTGATTTTAAATAAACATATTTATTTAGTTAAAAATTTTTATAAAAAAAAAATAAATAAGTCACGTAGTCCGATCGTGACAGCCACCTCCATATCTGCCAAACTATTGTACTTAGAGTGCTGAAATTTGGTATACATATGTAGTTTGCCATATAGATTACAGAAAAACTGTAGAGAATTTTGTTGCAGATCGTTATCATAGTGTTTTTAAGCAAAAACCAACGATATAAAAAAAATGCTAAAAAATGACCGTATCCCCCCTCTCATAACTTTTAAACAATTTGACTTAGAGAGTTCAAATATGGTACACAAATGTATTTTCACGTGTAGATTACAGAAAAATGGTAGAGAACATGATTGTAGAAGTTGAGCATAGCGTTGTTAAGGAAATAAAATGATTTTTGAGTATTTTTTATGTATATGTGCTAAAATCTCTGGATTTTTCGTTGACAGCGCAATCACCATCACGTTCTCTATAATTTTTATGTAATTTACACCTGAAAATACATTCCTGTACAAAATTTGAACTCTCTAAGTAAAATATTTTGGAAGATAGGGGGGGGGGGGTCCATTTTGTATAAAAAATCCATTATATATTATATTTTATATATTATATTATATATAATATGTATAATATATTTATATATTTAATAGTATCAAATATATTAAAAATTATTTTGTTTTGTGTACGGAACCCTCGATTTTAGTGCGAGTGTAACTCGAACTTGCCCGATTTTTTAATTTCAGAACGAGATTTCAATGACTTTTTGTAAACTCTGAATTTTCTCTCACGTGGCGTACAAAAGTTTATAAAAAAAGACACAATTCGACATGATCATCATCTAAATTAGTTGAGCGGAACACCATCGTTATTAGCTATGAAAACAAGGTTTTCAGTTTTTTTTAATTTTAGAACGAGATTTCAACGACTTTTGATAAACTCTGAATTTTCATTGTCAGGTCATTCAAAGGGTCATAAAAAAGACACAATTAGAGATGATCATAACCTAAATTAATTGAGCGGAAGACCATCGTTATTAGCTCTAAAAATTTAATTTTTATTTTTTTTTTAAATTTAGGATAAGCTTTCAATGACTTCTTATAAACTCTGAATTTTTTTCACAGGTCATTTAAAAGAGCATCACAAAAGACACAATTCGAGATGATAATCACCTAAATTAGTTGAGCGGAAGACCATTGTTATTAGCTCTGAAAACAAAATTTTTAGTTTTTTTCAATTTTAGATATAACGTTGGTCTTCCGCTCAACTAATTAAGATGATGATTATCTCTAATTGTGTCTTTTTTATGACCCTTTGAATGACTTGTGAAAAAAAATTCAGAGTTTATAAAAAGTTATTGAAATCTCCTTCTAAAATTGAAAAAAATTAAAAATGATTTTTTCATAGCTAATAACGATTGTCTTCCGCTCAACTAATTTTGGTGACGGTCATCTTTGTTTGCGTCTTTTTTATGACCTTTTGAATGACCCGTGAAAAAAAATTCAGAGTTTATAAATAGTCATTGAAATCTCGTTCTAAAATTGAAAAAAACTAAAAATATTGTTTTCAGAGCCAAGAACGATGGTCTTTCGCTCAAATATTTTTGATTATGGTCATCGCTAATTATGTCTTTTTTTACGACCTTTTAAATGAACTATCAAAGAAAATTTAGAGTTTATAAGAAGTCATTAAAATCTCCTTCTGAAATTGAAACAACTAAAAATTTTGTTTTCAGATCATCTTCAATTGTGTCTTTTTTATGCTCTTTTGAATGGCCTGTGAAAAAATTCAGAGTTCATAAGAACTTAAGAAGTCATTGAAAACTCGTCCTAAATTTCAAAAGACTTGAAATTTTCTATTCAGAGCTAATAATGATGGTCTTGATCTTAACTAATTTTCATGAGGATGATCACTATTTATGTTAATTTTGATGTCTTTTTGATGATCTGTGTACAGAGTGTTAGAGTTCTTGTATTACGTGTGAAGTACGCTATGGATAAAAATTTTTTTTAATAGAAATTTTCTAAGTCCAATCGTTATTTTGTAACGTTGCGTACTTCAGTCCAATTTCTTCTCCTCCGGTCAGATAGACTTTCTTAACATATCCTAGGTAATTCTATCAAGTTTCGTGACAAAATATTCAGTATTTTATGAGAAAGACTACGGAAAAGTTTTACCTACACTATTAACATCACACAAAATCTAAAAACATCAAAACACTGCACAATGATACTGTTTTTTGGGTCAATTACACTGTTTAAAATTTGAGGAGTTAACGGATACTGGAGTTGGGTGATAAATTTTTGGAGTCAAAAATCATCTCAAAAGGGATTAGCGAGACTCATACGCGCCACTATTAAGAAGAGTGGGTACTGAAGGAATATGCGTTAATGATAGAACGTCCAACGTCCTTCCGGCAGGACAAAAAGCCTTCCGCGAGTACGTACGAAATCGCGTTATAAAATTAACATGGATTCAGATAAACAAAAAGTAGTATATATCGTTGGAAAGGTAAAGAATCAAGCTTTCAGCGCATGTAAACATGGAACTTGTAAATTCAAACCCCGAAGCTTGGTAGCTAAAAGAAGTTAAATTTTCCAAAAATTCACATAATTTTTAGTCACAAAAAGATGACGCTCGGAACTGCCGGCAGGACGTTTTCGTTTTTTTAAAAAAGCTACCTAGCCCTTGTACATACATTTAAAAAACCGATATTTACGTCATCTGAAAGCTTGTTTCATTACCTAAAAAACCGTATATTTATTTTTATACTTATCTGCTTCCATATTGATTTTATAGAGCGATTTCCGAGGAACTCGCGCCTGAGCCATTTACCACCGGCCGCCATTACGTTAGTTATAACAATATTTACAAAAGTAAATAATAAACTCAATTTCTTTGATGATGAATTATGATGATAATGATGATGGTGATGATGATGATGATTATATGAAATTAAAATATTTTTTCACAAAAATGAATTGTCCTTCCGGAAGGACGTTTACTGTGTGAAACCGCGTCCTACCGGCAGTACGCAGCCTTGGACGTACTATCATTAAGTCCCATTGCTTTAATTCGAAAAAAGTGCGACTTTTATAGAATCCCGCTGGGAGTTAAATTTAACTCCCTATTTTGAAAGTGTATGAGAAATCATCTAAAAAACAGTATCATTTTGTAGCGTTTTGATGCTCCTACATCGAAAAAAAATCTTCTTTTGAGCGTATTTCCCCTGTAATAGGGTATCAAAATTCCATCCTTTCAAATTGAGAGGAATTCTACTAATTTTAAAAGAAATATACTCAATTTAAGAGGATTTATTCTTAATTTGAGAGGAATGTTATTCATATGATAGAAATATTCTGCATTTGAGACAACTACTCTTAATTTAAGAGGATTCTCTTAAAAATGGTATCACAAGTAAATTGTCTATCCATGAAATCCCATTTCAAATTATATTTTAAGTTTTTCATTTGTGTCGATGATTAAGCTAAAAGATAAGCATTTGTTTAGTTGTCTGTTGGAACACAGTTTTTAGAAAATACATTTTTCAATTAAATTCTGAAAGTGAGAGTAAAGTGGGGTATAAGTTATTTTGTGTCAGATGAAAGCTGGGCTCCGTGGATTTTAATTAATTATTATCACATAAATCTTGGCATCAAAATGTCGTTTGAATGCATCTCTGGCTGGACTGCATGTTCTACACGTTGCAAATTTATTACATATTACCCGAAGTGAAGACAAGATGGGGAGATAATTAATAAGAATTAAGAATTAATAAGAATAAAAAGAAACTATAAATTTGTTTTTCTAATTTTTCTGCACACACAAAGAAAAGAAAAAAAAAAACTTTTCCCGATTTTTTTACATTTTTTTAAATTTTATAAAAATTGAAGCAGATATAATTTCCAAGAAAATTGATTATCACATTTTAGAGCATTCAGAATAAGAGGCCATAGTCAGATTTGATTGACAATTTGTGTAAACTTATTGAACTCGTTCAAGAATACCGCAAGTAAAGAGCCACCCTCTAAATATCTGAATAAGTAAAATTTCACTTATTTAAAGTTATAAATCATCCACTGATTTTAAACAATTTATATCCACATATTATAAATAAGTGCAAAAAATGATTATATATACTGGTTTCGATACTAAGGATATTTAATTATTATTTATATACTTAATCCAGTGCAAAAAATATTGTCCGCTATGCGGAGATGAGTCTCTTGTATACTAAAATACAAAGCTAAACAAATAAGATTTATGTTTTAACATTAGAATACAGTTTCTTTATATATTCCAAAAGTTCGAAAACTTTTAATGAAAGTTCTAAAAGAAGTAGAAACTTATCTTTATAAAAATGATAATTTAATCTCCCATAATTATTTCAATTTACTACGATAATTAAAGCACATTTCTTGCTACACTGTTAAAAATTTGGAGAGTTAAAAAAAAAGAAGAGGACCATTTTCTTATCGAATTTAAAAAATCTTCTCTTTCAAAACGAGTTCAAGAATTCTTAATAAAATTTCCAGAAGTTTTCTTAAAATTCATTCGATTTCTTCTAGAAAAACTCTTCGGAATATATTTTAGAGAATTAGCAATAAATACTCCGACATCATTCCTTTAACAACCGATCTTGAACAGGTTCTATAATTATTCTAGTACTATTTTTTCCGTGCAGCCTTGGGACAAGTAAGAGTAAAATGAACAGAAAAATCTAGATCCCTGTTGCAAATGAATAGTTATGATCGGAGGTGATCAAAGTTGATCGCGTTTGGTCCCATTTTTAGGGTTTCGTGGTTCGGGACCGAAACCCTTATAGTGAGACTTTGTCGTCCGTCCGTCCGTCCGTCGTTCACAGCCAATAGCTGTCAATTTTAGGTTGTGAGTGAGAGAGAGGGAGATAGTGAGAGACAGAGACAGAGATACGTAAGTTACCGAGGGTTACGTAGCTTATTGTAAAAGTTACCGCGAGTTACGTAAGTTACCGAGAGTTACGTAGCTTACCGTAAAAGTTACCGTGAGTTACGTAAGTTACCGAGAGTTACGAAAGTTACGTAAGTTACCAAAAGTTACGTAAGTTACCGTGAGTTACGTAAGTTACCGTAAGAATTACCGCGAGTTACGTAAGTTACCGTAAAAGTTACCGTAAGTTATGTAGATTACCGTGAGTTACGTAGGTCCGTGAGTTACGTAAGTTACCGTATATTGAAACTTTTATCATCCGTCCGTCTGTGCTTTCGTCGTTCATAGCCAATAGCTGTCAATTTGCGGTTGTGTGTGTGAGAGAGAGAGGAAAATAGTGAAAGACAGAGACAGAGATTATCGACTATCGATAAAAAAGTTTTTCTGGGAGTGTATGAGAGAGAAATAGAGATTAAGAGAAAGCCACGAAACCCTTGATTGTAGGCGCATTGTGCCTGCTTTCTGTGCTGTTTATTTATTAAATGACAAACTTTATATTGAAACCCTCACAGCATGGGATATGTCGTGGATATCTCATTATGATCTCAGGACCTCTTAGGGATAACACTGGGATATCTCACGGGATATCTCAAGGGACGGAAATTTGGATATCCCGGCGGGATATAGCATTTGCAATATCTCATCGAGATGTCCCAGGATCATCCCAGGGATATCCCGTCGAGATATCTCAGGGACATCCCAGGGATATCCTTTTGTTATGAGGGAAGGTTCAAAGGAATACAAAATGTCAGACCTAATTCCATGACAGTGGCGGATCCAAATAAGGTTTTTGGAGGGGGTATTGCATGAGAGAGAAAGAGATAGCACTATAGTGCTATCTCTCTCACTCTCATTGTTAAATATGAGGCTTTTTGGGGGGGGGGCAAGCACCCGTGCCACCCCCCTGGAGCCGCCAATGTTCCATGATTCATTATTAAAGTCCTAATGAATATTTTTATGTTTTCACTTACTTAAAAAACATACAGCCCATCCACTCTCTCATTTGGAAAACATTTTTATTAATTATTTGCAAAAGTAGAATAGACAGAAACAAAACAGTTTTGTAATTAGTGGGAATCTATCCATTTTCAACAGTAGTCTAGTATTAGGTGTTCTTTAACCAAATGGCATAGGAGTTACATAAATTTAAGAAAAAGTCCGGTGAAATCTTAACCCATCAAAAATTTTTATGCTCATGGTGTCAATTTTTTTCTCACACAATTTAGAATCTAGAATTAAACTGCAAAAAATCTTAATTTAAGATACATTCGTAGTCACTTTTAAGATGTTTTCAAAAAGTTAGCAAAAGTATTTTAAAATGCATTAGTTTTCTAAGATAAAAGCCGTAATTTATCGTCAATTATATAATATTATATTTAGTGAAAATTAAAATAATAAATTAAACAGCAAGACAAAAAACAAAATAAATATAAAATAACCGGCTAACACATTCTTTTCCACACAACGATCGTTTGACAAATAATATAAAAATAATGAACAAATAATTATAAACAGGCGAAATGAATAAAGAATAAATAAATAAAATTAACAAAAACAGTACGACAAATAAACTAGCATGAAACAAACAGAAAACTTATCGCTTCAGCATCATTTTCCTTGTATTTGAAGACTGGGGCGAACACTGGAGAGCGTGGTAACTGACGAGCATAACTTTTGTCAATTTATTTTGGTGTGGACCAGTCTCTCTTTATTGATGCTTAGAATCATGTCAATTTTGATTATTTCTAGCCTCTCTTCTTGCACGTAATCCACCCCATCGTCCTCTCTTGCTTCGAAATCCTCACATTATTTAAAAATCGCCACACTAATAAAATTATAGAAAATAAATAAATAACAATTTCCACAAAAATTAAACAAAGCACAAAATAAATAAATTATTAAAAATAAAAATAACACCTCCATGTTGTCGGCGACACACAAAGTCGTGACGATTTCGATTTGATAGCCGGTAAACGATTGTGAGGACGATGGACGCGAAGGAATTCTTTTAATTGGGAAATTTATCCCTTCCCCTCGTCAGTCCCCACGCCCTTAATACCTTCTGGTGCCCAGGTGTTTGAAAATTGAACTTAATCTTTTGGAAAGCAATGTTTTCCCGACTCTGTTAACACTTTTTCTTACATTGCAGCTGCAGCCCATGTGCTGACCAGCATCGAGTCTACCCTTTTATGACATGGCCTGGGCTCGATCCTGGCCAGCGGATCTCGATTTTCCTTAAAAACGGACCCTTTTTAAAAACATTCGGATGTTCAATTTCTCAGGTCATACGTTTCCACTCCCCTCTTTTCAATTTCGATTGCCAGCTTTAACAATTCCAACTTTTGACGGATCACCGAGTGAATGGCTACAATATAAGGACTTGTTCGATTCAATGGTTTTGTCAAATCAAAACTTATCACCCGTCTTGAAACTTCATTATTTGAAACAAAGTCTTACAGGTACCGCCTCACATCTTCTCAAGAATACGACTCTTGTTAGTGACAATTTTCAGAAGGCCTGGGACTCGCTTGTTGCTTTCTACGAAAGCAAGCGATTATTAGTGAATTCCGCGCTTCAATCTTTCACCTGGGATCCTCTCAGGAACCACCAACTTGGCGGAAATTTCTTGAATTCTTAATTAACAGGCTTTTGACTCTCAAGGCAGTAGAGAAATCTCGAAGTAATCAAGGATCATCTAAACAGCAACCCGTCAAAGTTCACCTAACTTCTGATGGCTCAAACTTCACGAACAACTGTGCGATCTGCTCTGCCGATCACTATGTGTTAAGATGCCCGGAATACCAAAACAAAACGTCCAAGGATCAATATGATCTTGTTAAAAAACACAGATTATGTTTTAACTGCCTAGGAGCACATCGATCAAACGATTGTCGTTCTACAAAGCGATGTATTAAATGTGGAAGGAAACATCACACTACCATTCATCGACCCGAGAATTTGGAAAAGCCTGACAACTCCACAAGAGATGAGATCAGACCTTCGACCTTGAAAGCAGCTGCACAAGTCAACTGCGCGGCTGTCAATCTGAACTACTCGCCCTCTAGCACGATGTTGGCTACCGTTCAATTGAATGCCGTCTCCGATAATGGCGAAGAACTCCAGGTCAGAGCCTTCGTTGATCCTGGTTCTCAAATCTCATTCATCTCCGAAAGACTTGTTCAGAATCTAAAACTCTTTCGTCAACAAATTTCCATTCCTTTAGTGGAAATTGGAGCGGTCAAAGCAGGACGTACTCGAGGCCGCGTTTCTGTTCGATTAATTCCTCACTTTGATTCCACAAAAGAGCTTCAACTGGTTACTTACATCCTTCCAAAATTAACCGCTTCTATTCCATCTACTGAAATCAATAAGGAATCATGGACTCATCTTAGCGGCCTTCAACTCGCCGATCCGGATGTTACGTCAGCTCGCGAGATCGACATTATTATCGGAGCAGATTATTACGGTTTGATATTGGAAGAAGGTCTTCGCCGTGGATCTTTAAACTCTCCAACTGCTCAGGCGACTATCTTTGGTTGGATTTTATTTGGCCCACCGAATTCGTTATCATCTACGGCTAATACTCAGAGTTACCACACATCCATCGATGAAGAACTTAATGAATTGCTCCCGAAGTTTTGGAAACTTGATGAAATTCCGACGGCTACACAATCCTTTCGCTCCAGTAACGATCAAGAATGTGAAGATCATTTCAAGAAAACTAACAGTCGCAAATCTAACGGACAGTATATTGTGCGGATTCCAATGAAAAAATCAACTTCGCTTTTAGGACAGTCAAGAGATGCTGCTATAAAAATGTTAGCTCGATTAACAGCGCGCATGAAAACAAACCCTACTCTAAAAACAGCTTATTGCGCATTTCTCAAGGAATATGAAGATTTGCACCACATGCAACCAGCTCCATCAAGCAGCAGTGATCATTGTGTCTACTATCTTCCTCATCACGGAGTGATTCGTGAACATAGTACAACCACCAAACTTCGAGTGGTATTCAATGAATCTAGTCGCACCACTACTGGCATCTCGCTTAACGAAATTGTTCATACTGGTGAAAAATTGCAAACGGATATCATCAATGTGCTTCTATGGTTTCGACAATTTCGGTACGTTTTTACTTCCGATATCGAAAAAATGTATCGCCAAATCGAAGTGCATCCTGAAGATCGAGACCTTCAAAGAATAGTGTGGGGTGAGAGTTTAGACAAAATCGTCGATTATCAACTGACTACCGTGACTTACGGTCTAGCCCCTGCTCCCTTTCTCGTCCTTCGAACAGTGCAGCAACTTGTAGAAGATGAAGGCGCAAAATTTCCTCTAGCTATTTCAACGATGATTAAAGGGAGGTACGTTGATGATACGTTCGGAGGAGCTCACTCAATTTCGGAAGCTCAGCAGGTTGTTGATCAGGTGAACGGACTCTGCACGGCGGGCGGATTTCCCCTTCAAAAATGGTCAAGTAACGAGCCTAGTATTCTTCAAAACCTACCAGTTGGAAAGCAACTACCCACTACTTCAAGGTCAATTGATCAAGTTTCCACAACCTTGATTCATACTCTCGGTATGAGTTGGAATCCATCAACCGACACGTTCCACTTTGCTTCTACCTTGCCACTTGAATCTAAAGTAACAAAACGGACTACGCTGTCAACAATCGCTAAACTCTATGATCCGCTCGGATTATTAGCCCCAATAGTAATCACCGCGAAGCTGTTCATTCAGGATCTCTGGACACTCAAACTGGATTGGGATGATCAACTACCCTCTCACCTAGTCGAAAAGTGGACTTCATTCATTTCACAACTAGAAACGATCAACACTCTCTCATTTCCACGATGGATTGGACTCACCTCTTCATCAATCAATGAAATCCACGCCTTTTGTGACGCATCACAATACGCCTTAGCTACTGTAGTTTACCTTCGCACTATGGATGAAAGCGGCCAAGTTAAAGTTTCTCTCATTTGCGCCAAAACAAAGGTTGCTCCCATCAAGCGTTTAACGATTCCGCGCCTGGAACTATCTGCTGCTGTTCTGGGATCAAAATTAGCACATCACATTCAAAAGATCTTGGAACTTGAGAATGCACCTGTTCATCTCTGGACTGACTCAGCGATAACACACACTTGGATCAACAATCACCCTTCTCGTTGGAAAGATTTTATTCACAATAGAGTTTGCTCCATTCAGGAACTTCTTCTATCAGCAAAGTGGCACTTCATCCCTGGCAAACAAAATCCTGCGGACTTTGCTACTCGAGGTTTTACTCCGAGTCAGCTTTCGGAATGTTCAAGTTGGTGGACGGGTCCTGAATGATGAACACCTTTCTGTTACAGGTGGAAGCCGTCCTCAACTCACGGCCACTTTCTCCACTTACTGATGATCCAGACGATATCAATGCCCTTACACCAGGGCATTTTCTCATCGGTGGTCCGCTGACTACCATTCCTGAGCCGAATCTTGAGGGGATCAAAACTGCCAGACTCTCCAGGTGGCAGCTTCTTCGTCAGATGATGGATAGCTTCTGGACTAGGTGGTCCAAGGAGTGTCTTCAGCGGTACCAGACCGCTAACAAATGGAATAAACCAACTGATTCCATCCACCCAGGTTGTCTTGTTCTCGTCATCGACGAGCGATATCCTCCATCAAAGTGGCCGCTAGGTCGCATCCTTGAAGCTCATCCAGGCAAGGATGGTCTCTCCAGGGTGTTCACCGTGAGAACTCAAATTAGCATTCTAAAACGACCAATCACGAAATTGTGCCTCCTACCGATAAGAGTTGATTCTCTTTAAAATGTTCGTCAATTAAACTGACGAAGGCGGGCGGAAATGTTTGAAAATTGAACTTAATCTTTTGGAAAGGAATGTTTTCCCGACTCTGTTAACACTTTTTCTTACATTGCAGCTGCAGCCCATGTGCTGATCAGCATCGAGTCTACCCTTTTATGACATGGCCTGGGCTCGATCCTGGCCAGCGGATCTCGATTTTCCTTAAAAACGGACCCTTTTTAAAAACATTCGGATGTTCAATTTCTTAGGTCATACGTTTCCACTCCCCTCTTTTCAATTTCGAACATCTTGACGATGTTTTTGCTCTTTTTCGAACCAGTTGGTTTTCGTCTCGCAAACCATTAAAATTAACGCGCTCACGGTAAAGGACTTTGATCAGCCTTTTTAGAATTCAAACATTGAAGCCCACCTTCAGTATAGTGATTTCCTAATAAAACTACGCATTGTAAATCAAGGGGAGATTCTTTTTATTACGCAAAGTCGGCACTCTGGATATGATAATTCTCGTTCGAAAGATTTGGCTTTTCTCACATTTGCAAGAAAATTTAAAGAACGTTCTCGCTTGCAAGGTTATCTTCCGAACACTCCAGAGTGTTCTCACTTAAAAGATCTTATCTCAAAACTCAAGCTATTCTCTATTGAAGTTTTTTTTTCATTCTAATTATGCAATGTCTCTAGTTAGTTGTTATCAATCCTATTAAATGTGGCGCGAAACTTTTACAAGTGCAATGTTTAAGCATTAATCGGTGTTGATCTCGATCTCTTTTTTAATTTTAATGCAAACTTGACAATGTTGTGTAATTCTCAACCTTATTTATGTGTTAATTTTTGACAGTATTGCTACTTCTATTTTTAATAAACGAAAGTTAAGTGTATATCGGGTGTCTTATTTTCTTCAACAAAAGTGATTCCACCTAACACGCAATCCCGTTTATAAATCTTAGTGCTTTTGATCATTCTCACAAATATGTTCTAATCAATATTCAAAAATATAGTTAATTCTCTAACACCAGGCAATGAAGAGACTTGTCATATTATTAAAATTCAAATTAAATTATTTTTCGTTCACACACTGAGAAAATAAGTTGACTAAATATAACCAATTTTTTATTAAAGTTAACAGAGAGAGGTAGTAATTATAGCACCTGCAAAGCTCTTTGTTTATTTTTAGCAGTTTAAATGTTACTGTTAACCTTGAAGTTTGGTTGTGATCGCCGGTATCTTGTGTGTTTTGTTCAGAGTCCATTAACCTAGAAATTGGCTAGAGGCTTATTTTCTCAGTGCAAGCTTTGAACCCTTTCATGATTAAAGAGAATCATTAAATGATTAAATGCATTTAATTAGTTTATCATCAACTCCTATTATTAAATAGCTTTGTTTGAGTTGAGTTCGCTTGAATTTTCTCTTAAAATTAATTTTTTTGATTTCTCGAAAATTTCTAATTTTTTTTTTAAATTAATTTTAACAGAACATTTAAGAAAAGTTAAATTAAACAGGCCTTCTTAATGATAGGGTAATCGGTACAATGATTGGCCGCCTTAAAAATTAAAAATGTGTTTGTATATAAGACAAATATTTTTTATTGTGTGTCTTTAAACTTGTACTATCGATTTATAAAGCGATTTATTAAAAATTATAACTAATTATTTATATTTTAACAAAATGGCCAATCATTGTAGGGGGGGGGGGGCCAATCATTATACCGGTTATCCTTTTTCAGGTAATTTATACTAATTTCTTGATAAAAGACTCAGGATTTCATGAGTAAATTTAAGAAAAAATTTGTCCTACACTATACTGTGACGTCATACTCCACCACATCTCTTTAAGGTCAAAGATGAATGAAATTGTTATTGATAAAGGGTGCCAATTTTATTTCTGAATTAATTTTGAATAAATAATCAAAAGATGTAAAACTATTTTTGATCATTGCATTCTTGACTGCAGAATGTGGAGAATCATTCAAAAAGCACGGGAAAAAATTAGGAATAAAAAAACTAAAAACTGTGGAAGTTTCATTTTTTCAAACATTTTTTTTTGTATGTATACCAAAATTGAGAGAAACTTTATATTTTGTTTTTCTTGTGGAAGGTCGCAGCGGTGAATAATTTATAAATAATATATTAAAATCTAATTCAAATTTGTCACATTGTGTTTAATCTTTTATTACAACATTATATATATTAAAAGATTAGTTGATAATATATTGTATTCTTACAAAAATTGTACAGGTAATATGCATAGAAAATGACGATAAGATTAAATGCAAAGCTTTAGGTTCAATAACTTTATTTATGTACCAAGTAAATATATCTCTAAATTTGATTTAGTGAGAATTTAGTCCCTGATTTCAATCAGAGAGATTTTCACTGTTGATTTGTTGATCAACTGATACCCAGTATAAATGTCACTAATTCAAATTTAGAGAGTCCCGCATATATTATACATGTAAACTGTACATACATACATACATACATATAATGTTTAAGTATTTTTGGCATATGAAATGCCTGTAAATATATTAAATATACTATATATATACATATAATATTATTACACATATGTGACGCTCCGAGAGAAGGGGCCTATCGCTGAGAAAGCAAACTTTAAAGGATGGACGGGCAAAGAAGAGGAAGAAAAATTAAGTTGCTTAACATGCCCATGTTTAAAACTTCATAACAAGAAAACTTAATGCATAAATCAAATTTTGACTTTTGGAATTCAAAAAGCAACTCAAAAACTATCAGTTACCATAAAATAATCAAAATAATTAATTTTTAATTTCACGGGACGGTCGTTCAAAGAAATACCAGAAAAAGCGATACACTTTGTACGCCTAGGTTTGAATCATTATAAACAAAAGTGTAATTAAAAAAAAAAAAAAATTGAAACATGAAAATGAAAGAACAACTCAAAAACTACCTTTTAGCACAAAAAAACTAAAATTGATTTTTTCCGCGATAGGTCCCTTCTCTAGCGGAGCGTCACATATGTATGTAGGTATTAAAAAATGTTGAATTTTCAATGCTTATAACCACTTAAAAAATAGATTGAACTTACCTTTTTTGAAAAAAAATGTGTTCTTAAATGTAAGGGAAGTGTGTCTAAAACGACCTGCTGTCTAAAATGGTCAATTCTTAACCCGCAAGCATAAGGTGAAACTTTTTAATGCGGAGCGTAAGGTAAGGTATTTTTTACCCTGCAATGATTTTTTATAATATTTCGTCTTCTTGTCCTCTAGGTCAAAGGGTGTTGTAACGTTAGTTGCCCAGTCCATTCCACAGATTTTTACATTTTCGCAATTTTTTGTGGCGTGCTAACTCCCAGCTGTCTGCTTTCTGTTTTCTGGTTCTTCGTTACGCCTTTTTGTGTGTTTCACGCTAGCACATTGTGAATTAATAATAATCTCGATAATTAAGTTAAAATTAAGTTAAAAATGTAGTGATGCATGTCGAGCAAACGATCTGATCGACTTCACATCTGATCGTCTACTGTTTGCTCGATTATGATTGAATTGAACAAATTACTTTTTATTAATCTTTTAATAATTAGCATAATTTTTGAAAATATCTTTAAGTAAGAATCATTTCTTTTTGTTGACATTTTTTATCTGTCACGTGGGTAATTTCATTGACTTTCGTCTAAGGGATGTTGCTGCCATAAGTGTTTCAAAAATAAATTTGTTTTATAAGTCATTATTAAACTCCATAGAATTCATTTCTAATTAAGATTTTGATAATATTTTCTTTTTCACCCAAACAGCAACAGATGTTGCTGAAATATCCGGTGCTGTTCGGGCATTTACAAAATGTTAATTAAAGAGGTGAAAGTATAGCGTTTTGAGTTTATATTTTAAACTTTTTTAAATTACTAAATATAGGTTTAAATAAAATTCCGCTAAAAAAAAATGTCAATATATATTTTAAAGATTTGTGTGTGGTAATTTATTTTTTATATAAAGCATAATTATAATAAGAAAAATGGATTTAAGATTGATCTATAAAGACTGTCAATTTTTGTGATATTTAGAAGGATATTTTTTATAAAATTATTTAATAAAAAATTTGGATACTTACGAGGTTTGAAATTAATACATTAACTTTTCTTATTCAGAACAATAATTTAAAAAAAAAATTTGTTTATTATAAAATTAAATTTCAAATTCATGAAAAATGACATCTTTCAACACATCGTATCTTTCTTCTGTAAGCTTTTAAAAGATTCAAACTTAACACATATTTAAGTTTGTACAAAAAATGTAAAAAATTGTAAAATAAATTCTATATTCAAATTTTACGTGGTTATTTTGCTTAATTTGTAAAATTTTTAAGTTTGCAATTAATCATAAGAGGTTACTTTTTTAAAATTTCGGTATGTCAGTATATATCAACAAACGGAAAGGATTCTTACTTAACGATATTCTCAAAAGTTATGCTAATTATTAAAAGGTAAATAAAAAGTAATTTGTTCAATTCAATCATAATCGAGCAAACAGCAGACAATCAGATGTGAAGTCGATCAGATCGTTTGCTCGACATGCATCACTATAAAAATGTATTCTTGGGATAAAAGTTGTTCAAGTAAGTCTATAGTGACAGGGATTCGTATACTAAGTATTAGTAAGAAAAAAAGCGTGAAGGGGATGAAAATTGTAATGATACAAAATTTCTAATAATTGCTGGGAATTCGCTCGTCGGATTGTTCAGTGTCCATTACAACTAGAGATCTGAAAATAAATTAACTTTGTCCATCTGGCTAACAATATTATTTCTAGTTACAAAGCAAATTGAATCTCAGCCTGCTAGCTGACATTTATTTTTAAGAATACTAATTACTAGGAGGTAAGGTCAAGCCAATAATGAAATATTACAAAAAGAAATTAACAAAATCTTAATTGATGCAGAGTAAACTAGTTATAAAACAATTCTAGACTTTTCTTAGATTTTAAGATTTACAGTATTTCTTTTCTCTACAAGCTAGCTAGTCAAAAACAGTGGAACAACGAATGGTCTGACAGAGACTGATACGTTAAAAATTGTTGACTGATCAAAAAACATTATTCCGCATGCGTAATTTTCTTAAAACTTAAGTGCGTAATTATTACAAAACACTATTCAACCGCGTTCCAGCTGAGAAAGTTGACATCCTGATTGCGCGGCCATCTTTAATTTCTGCAATCAACGCCTTTGTCGGACACTCGTGTAAGCTTGATGCCTGCCCGACATTTTCCAGTGCGAGCAAAGCAAGTGGTCAAATCTAAAAAACACGGACACTTCGACAAAAAAAAGAAAAATTTTCAAATTTGAAAGCACACATGTGGTACTGATATCATTTTATCCAAAATCTTTCAATAAATTAGATAATATGAATGTAATTTGTTTTTATAAAATGCTTCAAAAGTTAGACGAAAAATAAACTTTTGGATGTTACGTCACTTCCTGAATTTTCAAGAGCTTACAGATCGCTTATACAAAACAAAAGATAATCCAAATTTGTTTGATTAATAATATAATATTACAATGTAATGTATATATATATATACCTATAATATATAATATAATATTATTACCTGAAGACATTATGTTTACTTTATTTTTTAAGTTACAATTCATAACTCGGGTGAACATAGTCATTAAAAAACAATACATAAACATTGTCTAATTTTAAAGGCACAAGTTTGCGACAACTTCAAAATACATACACTCGAATCTCTCCATAACGACCTTCCGTATAACGAACGTTCTCTTTAACGAGCTCTGATTCTCTCCACAGAACGAGAAATGTTACCTCTCCTGTATCCCCACTTGTTACAAGACAGATGCGCAGACTAACATGCGCACTATCGATAGACATAAAAGATCGTAGAGTAGGGCTATTCCTCTTTCTAGGCGGGGCATCGCAATAGAGGAATTCTAAACTCCTGAGCTTCTGGTTATGGAGAGATTCGAGTGTACTTGGAAAACCATACCATAATTGACGTTTTTATACATTTGTAGTGAAAATTTTCTTGAAGCATTTTACAGACATATGTAAAAATAAAAAAGTAGCAGTTACAAAAAAAATTAGGTGGTTTTGACTTATTATGTAAGTGTGCCGTTAAATAAGGTGTCGCGTGAGTAAAGATTACGCTCTAAGTAACAGAATATTTTATCAATAAAAGTTACTTTATTTTGAAGGCACACTTTTCGTTAACGTACCAACTTATTTGTAATCGTTTGTAGAATACAATGCATACTCAGATTTTTTTTTTAATAAAATGCTTCAAAAACTATATGTGAAAAACCGAAAATTCTTCAAATGGTGGAAAGTAGAGTCACACCTTTTTAATTATTTACCATGTCGTCATTTTTATTGCACACTTTTCTTACCTAATGACATTGAAATGTACATATATATAAACTAATTAATCCACAAAATTTCAAATTAATACATTGATTGCTTTAAAAGTTATGTGCAAATTAATTTTTCATTTCTTAAAAATCACACCAAGTTTTTTGAGTTTTTCAATTATTTTTTGACTTTCGAGTCGCAGAACGCATAAGATATTCAATATATATCACTCTAAACTTTTTTTGAGGCTTCAAGCAATAGTAACCATCAATGAAATTCTAATGAAAATTGTAGAAGGGGGAGGGGGCTGAAGATTCTGGTCAATTGTGAAGAGGGTATTTTTTTAAAAATCATAACTATTATGCAACAGGGTGGACAAAAAATTGACCTATATGTTTTCCAAAGGTTTTTTTCTCCTCTTTTCAATGGTGCAAAAAATGTTTAAAAATGTTTAAAATTTAACCTTTTTTTAAATTTTTTTTTTTTACTTTTTTTGAAAAAGACATCTTTTTTCTTTTTTTTTCATTTAAAATAAAGCTTACTATGTACTCTTTCAATACACGTTATAGAGAAAATGTCTTTTTTCTTTGTTTTTGAATTATTAATTAATTAATTAATAAAAATTCGTTAAAAATGAAATATTTCACAAACCATCAAAACTTTTGGTAATTTTGGGGCTATTAACGTAAAGCTTATCAAATTCCGGATCCAACAAGCATAATTTGAAGTCTTTTTGATAAATCGATACTAAATAAATACACAATTTTTATTTAATAAGTTATTATTAATTATTTTGTTATCATTCATTTATCAAAAATACTTCAAGTTATGCTTCTTAGATCCGGAATTTGATAAGCTTTACGTTAGTATGCCCAAAATTATTAAAATTTTATTTGTATGTTCAATATTTTATTTTTTACTAATTTTTTAATTAATAATTCAAAAACAAAAAAAAGACATTTTCTCTATAGCGTGTATTGAAAGTGCACATAGTAAGCTTTATTTTAAAAGAAAAAAAATGTCTTTTTAAAAAAATATATTAAAAAAAATAGGTTAAATTTTGAAAATTTTGAAAATTTTTTTGCACCATTGAAAAAAGGAGAAAAGACCTTTTGAAAATATATAGGTCAATTTTTTGTCCACCCTGTTGCATAATAGTTATGATTTTTAAAAAATTACCCTCTTTACAATTGACCAGAATCTTCAGCCCCCTCTCCCTTCAACAATTTTCATTAGAATATCATAATAATTGATGGTTTGAGTACTGACATGGAATACTACATTTTGTTCAAATATTAGCCATTTTCATTTCTTCGATTGGTACACTTGAGAAATTTTCCCCTTTCTACAATTTTTTTAAAGAAATAAATAATTAGTATAGTTTTAAACCTTTTCTTTATTTTTACACTATGAATAACAAAATTATTTATTAAATTATTTTTATTTGTTTATTTATTTTACTATTATACTTATTTTTAGAATCTGCTCTTAAGTATAAATTATTTATATATGTAATAATATCGTAAACTTGCACGTGAGCTATAATCTTTAGTGTGAATCAATAACTTGCACAATAAATTCGCTCCCGGTAAACAGCTTTTACACTCGCTATTCTAGAGAAAGCGCCTGTACATCCAACAATGTTCAAATTTTAGGCTTTCTAATTCGAAATCGATGCCGAACGTTCGTACTTTTGACTAGGGTGTTAAGGGTGTTGGAAGGACAAAATATGCAGGCGTTCTCAAAAACACTTCCCCCGCCCGCCCCACACCCCTTTCCCATAAACATCCACTTTAACCTTTTTTTTCAAACAAACTGTACACTTTTTTGACAAAAGAATATAATAGAAGGGATTCGCGGGAAATGAGGAATCAGAAAATCACTTTGATTTTTTATTTTATTCTTTCCTGAATCGATAAAAAGTCGAGAACGGTGAGAAAATCCTGACGTGAGTTGACAAACACTTGTCTCTATTCATCTGAAAACTGCACTTTGACAATTGTTTTTAAAAAAACTGTACACTTTTCCGACAAAAGAATATAATAGAAGGGATTTGTGGGAAAGAAGGAATCTGAAAATAACTTCGATTTGTTATTTAATTCTTTCCTGACTCGATAAAAAGTCGAGAACGGTGAGAAAACCCTGACGTGAGATGTCAAACACTTGTCTCTATTTACCTGAACACTGTATTTTGACAATTTTTTTTGCGAAAGCTATACACTTTACCGTCGAAAGAAAATGATAGAAGGGGTCTACGGGAAATAAAGAACCTAAAAATAACTTTCCTTTTTTGTTTTATTATTTCCTGGCGCGATGAAAAGTCGAGAGCGGTGAAGAATTTTGATGTTTTCAGTATCAAAATGTCAGACACCAGCCAACAGCCGTATAACATAAGATAATAAGATTATTCGCCACTAGGGCGGCGCCATGTTACAGGGCTGGTGTCAGACATTTTAATACTGAAAACGTCAAAATTCTTCACCGCTCTCGACTTTTCATCGCGCCAGGAAATAATAAAACAAAAAAGGAAGGAGAATTTTGATGTTTTCAGTATTAAAATGTCTGACACCAGCCCTGTAACATGGCGCCGCCCTAGTGGCGAATAATCTTATTATCTTATGTTATACGGCTGGTGGCTGGTGTCTGACTTTTTGATACTGAAAACATCAAAATTCTTCACCGCTCTCGACTTTTCATCGCGTCAGGAAATAATAAAACAAAAAAGGAAAGTTATTTTTAGGTTCCTTATTTCCCGTAGACCCCTTCTATCATTTTCTTTCGACGGTAAAGTGTATAGCTTTCGCAAAAAAAATTGTCAAAATACAGTGTTCAGGTAAATAGAGACAAGTGTTTGACATCTCACGTCAGGATTTTCTCACCGTTCTCGACTTTTTATCGAGTCAGGAAAGAATTAAATAACAAATCGAAGTTATTTTCAGATTCCTTCTTTCCCACAAATCCCTTCTATTATATTCTTTTGTCGGAAAAGTGTACAGTTTTTTTAAAAACAATTGTCAAAGTGCAGTTTTCAGATGAATAGAGACAAGTGTTTGTCAACTCACGTCAGGATTTTCTCACCGTTCTCGACTTTTTATCGATTCAGGAAAGAATGAAATAAAAAATCAAAGTGATTTTCTGATTCCTCATTTCCCGCGAATCCCTTCTATTATATTCTTTTGTCGGAAAAGTGTACAGTTTTTTTTTAAAAAAAGGTTAAAATGTATATTTACGGGAAAGGGGTGTGGGGGCGGGGCAAGTGTTTTTAGAACGCCTGCATATTTTGTCCTTCCAACACCCTTAAGAAGAAACTTTTTGGAGAAGAAATATTTTTGTCAAAACTATATTATTGGTTGGTAAGCTTCGTTTAGCGAAGGTGATCGGTCTAGCGTCGGTTGTTACTCATGAGTTAGACAAAGCCATTGACGACAAACAGTTGTGAGGTTAAAAGCTTGTTGTCATAATATTCTCATGTACAATTTTATCAGTAACGAATAATAAACCTGTGTTTTTTTATAATCTAGATAAAATCCTAGTCCACCTTTATTTCCTACATTAGTGTTATAGTTATTTACATATTAGTAAACTGTAACTATTTCCGTCGTTTGTAGAACTACCCATATTTGACTATGAAAAGTTAGTCCGCATTTTACCTTAGATATTATATACAATAGATAATTTATATATTTAATGATATAAATATAAAGATTGCATTCATTAAATAAAAGCAATTCCATCCAGTAATCATTGTATGATAAATTAATTCTCAGAAATATTTGTCTTGATAAATTTATTAAAACTTAGCTCATAAGCCAAATTTTTTGTCTACACAACGTTTCGATACCAACATTGGCATTCGTATTTGGCGCTCGGAACCACCCGGAGGTTGTTCCGAATTAACAAACAACGGTCTTCGCAGGTCGCCTGTTAACCGAAAGAGCGCGGCTGGCCGGTCGTCATCGGGCTTACAAAGGGTCGAATAGACGTCCGAAACCGCCATTTTGTTACTTGTCGCAGTAAGTAAGAATTTAAATTAGGTTCTTAGTTTCTTAGTTTATTTAAATTTTCAGTGAGGTAAAAAATTATGTTTTTGAGTTGTTTTAATGTTTCTCAAATTTTAAATATTTTATAATAAATTTTTATCAGTTGTATTTATTTATGATGATATGCTCTCATTGTTGGTAATTTATTTTTCTTTGATTTTGTAGCTGGCTGTGCTTGTTTTTTTCATTTTGTTTCGCAAAATATTCCGTATGGTTCCCTACCATCTAACCCCTTCGGGTAAAAAATAGACAGGTCGCGAAAGATGTCTATCACATAAAGTGATTTCGTGTTTTGATAAGTCCTAGCAGTTTTCTAGGAGTATTCCTCAAACAGTAAAGTGTGTTTTCCGGTTTTTCATGGTGTTTTTAGCTTTAAATTTAGAGAAATGTGGTCATTTTTTGTCCACCATAAAAAATATTGGACGCGAAATTTCCCTAAAAATGTATTTCTAATTTTCTGGGAATTTACGCATCTAATATTTCTAGAATATTCAGAGAAATTTAAAAGAATATTCAAGAACAACTGGGACCCGAGAGAGTTCTTAAGCACAAGATAGTCGACGGGATTACCAACTGCGACAACAACCCGTCCCATAGTATCAAAGACGTCGATTCAGTTCACATACGTCCAGTTTCGTGGGTTTACGTAGAGCCAAGAAAAACATAGACGCATGCAGTATAGACAGACTTTGCCGACAAAAACGCACACTCCAACGGGACTAACCACAACGACACCGGGATGGCAGCCCCCGTACGTTGCTCATAATAAACCCCTTTAACTTATTCTCACAGGCCTATCTGACTTCAGCGGCTAGAGAAAATTAGAAAAGCATAGCTAAAAGTGGGGGAAGGCCCACGAAAGTATTTCTGGGATAGCGACCTCACTAGGGCTACCAAGACACCAAACTGAGGCGGGATTCCCACTGTCAGAGCAGGAGGACTTCCGGCAAGAAATTTGAAACGCCGAGGGCATTTATGAGAACACTTTCAGATCTGCGAATCTCGGGCCAGACGAATTTACTAGAAGGACAAGAAAAGACTATTGCGAACTTTTTTGGGTTTGGTACGTGTGGCCCGTCGCAAGGAACACAAGGTTTTCAAAGCGGTCCAGGTTACCAGTAAAGTTGACTTCTGTTTTCTACGGCTGGTCCGCAGAGCAGTCAAAGGTCTACGAGCTTCAATCCACATGACTTGGCAAACTTCGGTGGTGGAAGGAGTGGGGAACAGAGTTTCTACAGACTTCACAACCCACCACGTGTTGTTCTAAATGTCGTGGGGGTTTAAAGACCTATATCGAAGAGAGAAAAAGACGAGAATCTTGACCAGGTCGTCTGGAGAATCGAAGAAGGTAAGGTAGGTGCCTACCTTTCGGACAAGGAACTGTTGCTCGCCTTGCCCTTCCTTCCTAATGGAATAGCCTATTACTGGTTCCGCCAGAACAAAGGCAGGTGGACCAGTTGGAAACAATTGAAGCTTCATTTACAAACTCGGTTTGGAAATGCGTCGTTTCAAGAAAAGCTTTAAGAGATAATGCTCAGAAAACAAGGGGTTGAGGAGTCGGCAATAGACTTCCCCACGTGCATGTACACGAACCACAGACGCCATGTTGGTAAACGATTGAGTCGAGGGCAAAGACGGCAAGTAGCCATAAAAGTCAAATCTGGTAATTCTGGCAATACTGAGGTCCCGTGATTTGATAGATGTCAGGCCGGAGTCAAGGTTATCAAAATCACTAAGATTAAGCAACAGAGCCACCCATAGAGGACAATGGACATATCTTGCGAGTATTTACAACTGGATGGATAGGTAATACGCCGAATGTATTACCTATCTTAGACCAGACACCTACCAAAGCCGTCCTAACCGCGGATGGTACCGTGAGGAAGTCCAAGCAAACTTACTTTTACCCATCAGGTAGGCCAAGTATCCCGAATGATGAGAGTCCAAATCGTTCCAGGAATGGGTGAACAGGTTTTCTTTGGAATAGACTTTATTTACACATTCGCGATAGTCCACGATGGTCAAAAAAGAGCTTTGTATATGGCGGACTAGCCGAAAGTAGTCCAGCATTATACCGAAGCTGCAGTGGAGGAGGTAGGCGACGCTTCGGGCTAGTTATTGGACGCCAGCTCGGTCTGTAGACTCAGGCAAATCTCAGATAATGAGAGGGCCGAGCTTGACGAACACTTCGCGAAAGGAATAAGACCAACTGCTCCCACCCTCTCAGCAAGGGATCAAATTGACCATAGTATTGACGTTTAAGAACACCCGTAGATAAATTATTGGTCGAGGGGATATTAGAACCGTCTAAAAGTGGATGGTCCAGCCCAGCAGTCATGGTCTGAAAATCGAACAGTACGTACCGATTCTGTGTCATTTACCAGAAATTAAAGAAAGTGGCTAAGAAAGACGCCTATCCCTTCCCCAAAGTGGACATGGCTCCAAGCTGCTAAGTACAGTACCGTCGGGAATTGTCGGTACGACTGTTTTTCGAACGGTGAAAAATGTCTTTGACTTTAAAGGTAGATAGTTTAATTTCAAAACTTTATAGAAGAAATACTTGAAACCCGTGTTCTACAATTATGTGTTTATTGTAAATAGCTATGATAATAATTAAATTCATTTGCTAATATTGTATAATTGACACTTATTCGGTTCTACCGCAAAGAACAAGAGGAGAGAGAGGTGTCACATAAACGACCGATTTTCAGAAAATATGTACCGACACTTTTTCAAACCAAAGAACTACTCAATATTTTTTAAATGTCAATGGCTCTTTTTAAAGCTGAGACTGCAATGCTTAATTCTGTAAGAGTTTTCAAATTTTCCTTCAATTATTCTAGATTATGCAGAGTCTCAAACAAATGAATCAAAAATAAAAGAATTACAAAATATTTTCAAAAACTTATCAGGTGATGTAAGGTTTTAAATTTTTGAATTGTATATCACTAAACTCAGAATTCTTTAAGCTTTCAAACAATATAAATTACAAGTCTGTATCTTTTTCTGAATTAAACTATTCTCTTCTAAAGTCAAAGACATTTTTTATCCTTCACGATTTTAGAACTTAAGTATAATTTTTTATGGAATTAATCATTTTTGTCATATTTATTGTGCGTTATTTTCCTTAGGTGTGATTGTTATGGGTTAAACTAAAAATTTTAAACTTAAAATTTTTGTATCTAACAATAAGTCAAATAAAGCCTTTTAAACTCACAACACGTGAGTATTCTTTTTTAATTTAATTTAAATAATTTACTTTAAATTACAAGTTTTCTTTATTGTTTAGCGATTTTCCTGTCGCGTTATTCTAATGTTTTATGTATGGCGTCGTGAAAGAACGTCACGTAAAATACTACACGTGTGCATGACGTAATTCACATGTTTTACTTTTTCGTAAGGGCAATGCATTAATTGTTTCTCTCACAACGTAACACAGTTTAGTTAGGTACCGAAATCATTTTTTTTCTTAAAATTATTTGACGTAAATATCTCGAACATTTGAGATATATCAATACAAATTATAATCTTCTCTTTGAAAAAATTAACGTTAAAACGCAGTTTGCTTTGTAAATAAGGGTGATCACCGGGTAGGGCGTAATTCCACAAGATAAATATTTAATTTTTTTTTAATTCAAATTAAAATACACATTTGCTTTAAGTTAAAGGGTTAACTAAATAGTTTTGTTTTTCTTCCCAATATATTTAGGGGGACAGACTATGACATGACGATTTTAAATATTTTAATGCATTTTTTTACAAAAATTAAGCATAACACAAGCCTGCAAAAAAAAATTTTGTTGTTGTTTAAGATTCCCCAGTCATTTACCATAGTTTTGGGTGCGCTGAATCCAAATCTGGTAACATCAACCTCCCATCACGTCAAGATTTTGAGAAAAGTAGGGGTAAAACTCCAAAAAATCATGTTTTTGGCACATTTTGAACATTTCTAACGGGTAAATCCGA
Source organism: Ganaspis brasiliensis (assembly GCA_037103525.1). Classification (NCBI taxonomy): domain Eukaryota; kingdom Metazoa; phylum Arthropoda; class Insecta; order Hymenoptera; family Figitidae; genus Ganaspis; species Ganaspis brasiliensis. The sequence goes on from JAZKLR010000293.1 coordinate 2,460,346, forward strand.
AGTGCTAGAGACTTGTCCTTGGGGTTAAATTAAAGCTTGAACCATGTACTTTACGAAGATAAGCAATATAGACAACAACAAAATAAATTAACTCTCAAACATGATTTTTCTACAACAGTTTGTGTCAAAAACTCGACTAAACTACTGTTTTTTATGTAATTGTATCTAAAAGTAGGGGAAATTGGACTTTTAGGCACAGGTTTTTCCTCCAGTGCAGTGGTGCTTGTCAAACACGCCTGCCGACCTAATTATTCGTTTCCCACCATAGATGTTTATAAGTCAATTTTTGTAACTTTACAACGTTAGACGTAGTGAAAAAACTGACAATTTTTTTGACGTGTCCAAAAATTTGTAAAGATACAAGAAATTTGTAACTTTACTCTGTCAGATGTGGCAAATATTTCAGGTTACGTTGGACGTTATAAAGTTACAAATTTTAGTATTTTTACAACGTGCAACGTTGTTAAAATCTTCTATTATATTAATACGATATGATACCGAGAAAACTTCGTTCATCGTCGTACACACTTTAAAGTTCACCTACTTTTTCCAATAGGCAACTTACAAAAATGTTTATTTTATCATGTTATTAAAGTTTGTAACAATGCGCACTGGCACTATTCGTGTCAAGCATGTTAAACTGTACATTTTTTCATGCACAACATATTGTTGCACATGCGCAGTAGTGCACCAAAACTGTGTAAACGTGCGCACTACAACACAAACATTTCACATGCGCAGTTGTTTTGTATTGCTGTTACACATGCGCAATGATGCACTGTGATAGTCACACATGTCTCTGATTAAATTTAAAAATTACGCATGCGCAGTGCTGTATTTTACCAGATAAGTAAATTTTTAGTACATATAGTATACTTTATTAATAAGTGCGCAGTAGAAAACCGTTTTTTTATTGCGCATGCGTAACACTGTATCATTGTAAGTGCACTTCCGCAAAAGTACTATTATTATTTAACTTTTTTTTTTTTTAAGTCCAACGAAAATTAAAATTTTGTTTTTCTCCACTTGTAAAATGTTGTGCGTACAATTTAGTCTTTCAAATTATTTGTTTTAAACATTGGATTAAACTTTTTTGCTAACATGTTTTTTAATGTCAGTTCATATTGAACTTGTTAAACAATCAATGTTTGTTTAGATTTTTACCACTGCGCATACCTTCCGTTTGTAGAAACCTTCAGCGCATGTGTAATGTTAGTAGAAAGCAACTGCGCATGTGTTAAATCGACAAAAACCTACTCACATTTTTTGATAGTTTTTTACGATTATTTTTCTATTTTTTATCCTAGTTAAAGTATTTTTTTCTTACATTTTAAAATAATTGGTTTAAAAAAAAATAATTTTTTTGTGTAAACACATTGTTTTTAAGTTTTATGTAACAAATTCTTTGTAAAGCATATTTTGCTTTTTAAACTCTTCCCATTTTACAAAAAATAAAAAAAAACATTTTATAATTGCTAATAAATATTTATTTAAAATAAATATACTTTTATTTCGTTGAAATACAAATTTTATGAATAATAGACTAGTAATTCAATTAACTGAATAAAATAAATTATATTCAATATAATTACATTTTTTTTAAGATAACGAGTTGAAACTTTTTATTTATTGTCACTGCTTAATAAAGTAATCTATTATTCTTTTAATTAAAATTTTTAAACGAACAACGACTTTTTTTCACTAAAAAAGGGGTTTAAACAAATTTGATTTTGTATTTTAAAAAAATCCCTATATCTAAATTTAGATATTGAACAGCTTGATAAGTCATCTAAATTTTATTAAAATCCATTAAAGCGTTTTCGAGATATCCTGGCGACAAAAAAATCGCTATACACACACATACATACATCTAGACATTTGCTTAAAAATTAAAATTTACGCTTTTTAGATGAAAGTAAGGCGATTTAGACTATTTCTGGAAAATTGAAAATCTTAACGATCACAAAGCTTCTTATATGAGGAAGGAATCATTATTCGAATATAGAAACTTAACAGAAATAAACTCAGATTCGAAAATTTAATTTAAAAAAGAAAATGTAGATCCATTAAGATTCTCTATATTTTTCCTGTGATCTTATTACAAAAATAGTTCAGAATATCAAGCTTCAAACTTCCAGACACAATAGTAAGATAACGGTACCTATAATCGATCAGTGATAATTTAATTAGACAACATTAATTATTCGTTTAATAATATTGATGTCAAATACTACGTTAAACATTACAAGATTTATTTTTACCAATATAATCAAGCAATAAATAAATTTATGTCTGATTAAATCATAACTAATCAACTATAGGTACTGATTAAGTATAGGTACCGTTATGCTGCGGAAAATAAGTAAAAAGACACCATTTTTTTCGAAAAAATCGTTTTTCTTCTTTAACAAAAACAAAAAAATCATTTTTGACAGTTAATTTATTTTGTTGTTGCCGATATCGTTAATTCTTTGTAACGTACAGGGTTCAAGCTTTAATTTAACCCTTAGGACAAGTCTCTAGCACGTCGGATTTACAAAAAAGTGATTTTTGGAAGTTTTATCTACACTTTTTTCAAAATTCTAAGGTGATGGGACTCACAGTGGTGGCAGTGGTTGAAAGCTCAATGCTTGAGCAAGATGTTGAAGAACACTTGAGCCTGACGTGTTATATCGAACGTTAAGGAGTCAGTGTCTGATGTGTCGATGTGTGAGTTGCATGTCTCGACTCGGTTTAGCGGTTATGCACAAATCGCGAGGGCTTGGAAAGTGCCCGTCTCCAAACCGAGGGGTCACACTAAGGGCAATCCCCCTTAGTGTGAAATTCGGTAGGCAGTGTAGGGCCTGGGAGGCTGACCCGGCGGCGATCAGAGTAACTATCCTAGTAGGCCAAAAGCTTCGAGTGACATAGTTGAGCTTGGGTTGACTAGGTTGAACGGATAGCGAAATGTGACCACAAAGGAAACAAGAACCAGCTGCGAATCATTATGGTTTTGCACTGCACAATGCCGCGTGTGGTCGACGTAATTAACCCCGTGAAGGAACCGTAGGCGGACCTGTGTGGTATAGACCGGTACGGGTAGAAATCGCACATAAAACTACACACGCGCCTGTTATACCCTTGTTGATATTTTATGAATAAGTGGAACATTTAATTACGCTTTACGTAGTGAATCGCTCATAAACACATCTATTTATAATTAAAAACATTAAATGATAAAATAAACATCAGAAGAAATCCTTTCCTTAGTAATTATAGAACTACAAAAGACAATAAAATTAGTAATCACAGAACGCAGACTAGTTGTCTTGAAAAGAGTTTTTATTGACCAAGAGAAAATAAATAATCCAAATGTACATTTCAATATAAATTAAACCACACAAAAAATTGTGCAAAAATTAATTGATTGTCATTGACTTTTATAAACGTTATTTAGTTTTTGACATCAATGTCAACTAATTATTTATTCAATAAATTATGTTTTCTAAAGTTAAGACAAGATTCGACACCTTAGAGTAATAATAAAAAAGGTTTTTCGATTTTCTGAATCTTAGATTCAGCTCGAAACGCATTTAAGTAAACTCCTAATTATAAAAACACCAACGTAGCAATATTACACAAATTAAATTAATTGTTTAACTTTTGTTTAGCTATATTATTTACGTTATACATTATTACAGCCAAAATAGATATGTCTGGGTAATGTAGAATGTTTGTACTACATAAAAATAATCTAAAAATAAATGTGTTCTTTGAGAATAATGTTGAGTTGAAACATAGGTGAATAATATAAAAAACATTCAATTTATTTTAAATTCTTTAAGTATTTATTGATTTTTAAAAAATAGACTAAATTTTGCAAGTGTATAGTAGCTATCTCTTAAAGATTTTTTAAACGATTTTATTTGAACTACCTACATCTATTATTAGTTTTTCGCATTTTTATTATATTAATTACATATTTTGTTTGTAGACATTTATATATTTCTAAATGAAGTTATTACCAAATCCTTGAGCATTGAAAAAATTTTGACAGCAAATTTGTTTCAGAACAACAAAACTCTTCGAAAAGATCAAATATGATTTTTGTCATAAAAGAAATTTAAATGTTTTATGGCTGTCATTATTTAACAACCTTCCTTAGAATTAGCAATGTTAAATACTTTATTTTCTTTACGATAATAATTAACTATTGATGCTTTTGCCTATTGCAGAAGTAGTACTGGCAGTAGTGGTTGCAATAGTAGTAGAAGTAGAAGGTAATGACATTAATCCTGCATTACTAACTCTTGATGTTCTAGGCTCAATTTCCAATGACATACAATACATTTCATCTTCATCTAGCAACAGAGATGTATCTAGAAGGTAATTTGCAACTTTTGTAATTAACTCAATCTTATAAGGCGTTTGTTGAAAATGACGAATTTCACGTATAACGTGGGCTATCTGAAATAAAAAAAAGAATCTGTTAAATTGAACATATTATAATATATTTTATGCTGTTTGGTATAAAAATATTCATTATTTAAAGAGAAAGTTTATAAACTTGGTATCCCTACGTATTCGTGATAATCAGCATATAGTAAAAACCATAAAAAAACATTTTTTGCGATTAACTCTTAAAATAAGCAACATTGAAAAAATACTTATTCGTGACATGGAAATATCTGAAAAATAGTTATTTAATTTATTTTTATCACCGACTGTTTGGGAGCCTTGAAGAACTCATATCTCGGACCAAGCAATGAATAAGTAAAGTAAATGACCTGGCAATATGACGCGATGTCATTCTGATGTGATAAAAAATGTTACATGCCACTTAGACCCCTCACATCATTTAACGTCTGGTATATATCGTATAAAACTAGTATAAAAATAAAATCAAATATATAGAACACTGAAAAAAAATTTCCATGCAACTGCGATAATTATGGCTAGATCGACCATATTTTATTGATGATTTAGGAACGGCCATGCAATTTTGTGTTTTAACCATACGTTTAGTTAACTTCATTAATTGATATAAAAATATTTCTTTTAACATTAGTGATTTCTGTTACTGACTAATACTTTAATACTAAAATATTTGTATCACAATGTTTATTTCAATTGCCACTCTGACAAAAGCAAGAAACTTTAAAACAGCAAGTGCTGTGAGTGATCTGGTGAAAGCCTACTTCTCTTTTAGTGAAAATATTGCAATAGAGAATAATCTCTCTGATGGAACTAAGGTTGCTACTACAGGTAAATATTTTCGCGCAATAATGTGTAAATTTGGATAGACAGTTGAGTTTTCTTTAATCCAAAACAGTATTGGATTTTCGTTTAGTTTTATCACTGGTTGGTTTAGATAATAACTTAGTTCAGTTAGCATTTTGTTTGCTTTTAAAATTTGATCAGTTTCGTTTTGAACTTGATGAGAAACAAGATTTTTATGGTGAGACCATAAATCATTACTATCCTCATCGACTTCATTGATTACTGTATTAGACCTCGCTGTACTGCTTCTAGTTTATTTATTTAGTCTTTTAATTCCTTTACTAATATATTTAATTGCATTTGCATATGCTACACAGTCATTCAAGCGCAGTAGCTTAAACCTAGGATCTAGAATAGTGGAAATCGCATTGCTGTGTGAAGACTCTATTAGTCTAAATCTTTTAGTTATTTGCATTTGAAGAATTTTTATCATGTTCTGCGCTATATCAGTAACCAGCTTAGGGTCAAGCAACATGATCTTTTTCTCATGCAGTTTAAAATCGGGATCAACTTACTACTTGTCAGTACTTCTCTCCTCCCAGTTCTCTACTCACAACTTCAATTGGTCGCAAAACCTCAATAAAATAGAGGAAATTTTGTCCGACAGCAGAATAAAAACGCTCTAACAAATAATACGTTGAGCTCCATGGTTGACTCATACTTGGAATTAATTTTAAAGACGACTTTTCGAAGAGCATCGTTGCAGCATTATTAAACAGTTTAAAATGCGTCACAATTTGCTTAACCTTATTTATTAAGTCCATATAAGTCGTAATAGTTTTTTTGAAGGGATCTTGTAAATGGTGTAACGTTGCAGGTTTTATTTGCACGTTCTGTCAGCAACTTTTCCCTTCTTCGAAGGAGCCATCCGCGTTAACTAAACTCAATCAGAAAGCGCTAGAACCAGGGTGCCGCCAGGTTTTTTTTCTCATGGTGCAACCTGTCTGTCCAGAAGCCAAAGAAGGACATTATGGGACATCTTACGGCACTGCGAGCAAATTTACGACATGGATCTCATTATCGATTAATCAGATACGACAATCAAAGAGAGATATGAAAGATACTCGGAAAGGGGCATGAGTTTCCACGAACGTCGCTCCTTCTTCCTGGTTGAGCCCTCGCGGAAAACAGTTGGTTCCGCTGCGGAACCAATATTAAAAATAATCATTTTCATCGACCTCAGAATGGCCCTTTATGTAAAGTTTTCGTGTACAATCTCAGTATCAATATTTGTCTTATTATTATCAGTCAGTGGATTTCTGGTTGGCATATTTTCCTACCTAAGAGTCTGTTTTTGTAAAATACTGGGACAAACATTCCTTTTTTCTAATACATAGCTAATTTTTGTTGAATAAATTCATGTTTTTTTTTTATTGAAAATTAATGCTTTTTCATTGAAAATGGGACGAAAACTCCAAAGGAAGTTCCTCGTATTCATTTTCAGCAATGGGCCAACGGTGGTTGCTCGTCTGCTCACGCCATTCTTTACCTGAACAGAGCTGGCCGTCAGATTGACGTTTACTTAAAATTCCTTTGATTTCCTTTGTTATTTGCTAGATTATAACCGCTCTGAAGAAAATTAACGCTTACTATCTTAAAAGTCATTTAAAATTTATTTAAAAATTAAATTATTAAAATCTCATTAAATTTATATTTATTTATTAATTCAATTAATAAACACGATTATAATGGTACTGCAGTCTTCATAAAATATTTAAAAACGTATTTCTCTACAGTAGGTATTAAATGGTAAATTATCTTTTGCTATCATAAGTAAAATTGCATTGGTTATGTGTCCATATTTTATTCCTCTATTTGAAAAATAAACTATTTGTAAATAAAATAATAATAATAAATATAATTATATACTTTTTCATTATAAAAAGTTTATTTTTTAAAACAATTATGTAACATTTTAGATTTAACTGATAAATATCTATTATACCATCCTAGGATTAAATTTTCTCAAAAACATTATCGATCCTTGGCTAATGAATAGAATTTCTAAACTGTCTATTAGAACGATTTAAAGCGGAAGTTCCACATTTTAAATCGGTTAGTTTATCAGTTGATGAAAAAAGCACTTAATTCACAATCTACTACTACTAAAAAGTTTTTTCCTTTCCGCCGCAGACGGATCAGTGTTTAAAAAATATAAATAAATTTTAACGAATTTTATAATGAAACATGAAACATTTTAATGAATTTAACATTATAATGAAACTAACTCTATAATATGTTTGACATAATAACTGTAGCACAGAATAGAAGAAAAAAAACGTAATGAAAGGGACAATTTCCATACCCACTTGTGTACTCTCTAAATTTGAAAGGGTCTATATGATTTTGATACAAAAATTTTTTGAAGAATGTTACACTGAGAAAAATGTTTAGTCATAGCAACGAAAATTTGATTGAGCCAACTAAATTATTTGGTTCAGTGTTGTTTGTTGGCATAACAAAAACTTTTGGTTGTCACAACTATATTTTTTTATTCGGGATAAAAAAGTTTTGGTTGTCATAAAAAAGATTTTTATTTGGGAGCTAACTAACCCAGGTGCGAATTTTTGGTCGGCCAACACATATAATTACATAATTCACATGTTATAAATTTATTTACACAAATATAATCAGATGAGAATGTAGAAATTTCATATTAATGAAAACCTGAAACAGAAAAATTTCATTAGTCATGAAGATTCGAACCCGGGTTTTCCAGCTGCCAGTCCAGTAGGCTAACCACCAGCCCATGAGAGATATGAATGACCAATATGGAATAAACCTTATAGCTAGACAGTTCAGTAACAGACACCGTTGGCTCAACTATCAGACCCAGGTTCGGCCGATCGTCTGGTATTGGTTTTTATTTAGATTTAATTTATATTATTATCGGCAGCTTACTTACAAACTAATCACCAATTTTTTTTTTATAATTGTTTGGTTGTCACAACCAAATTATGTTTGGTTGTCACAACTAAATTATGTTTGGTTCAACCAAATAAGAGCAACAAAATAATATTGTTGTCCCAAACAACTTGATGTATTACGCCAACCAAATCGTTTTGTTATACCAATCAAAATATTGTTGTTACAACCAACAATGGTCAACTAAAAAATATTGTTGGTAAAACTAAACCTTTTTTCTCAGTGTATATCATACAAATTAGGTAAAACGTTATCTCGTACAAATTCAAAAATTAGAAATGTTATTTTATGCAATTGCTGAAATTAAGGGGTAATACTACCTTGCGCGCAGTAAAAGTATAGTCATTTTTCTGAATTTTTTGTAACAAAGCTATAAAATTTATTAGGGTCTGGGTTTTTACATATAAAAAAACATAGCTTAAAGTATGTAAAAATACATTAAAACATTTTTTTTATTAAATATGGCGGCACAGTGGCTAATTAGTTTAAACCCCTTATCTTCGAGGACCTTGCACGGGCGACATACTACAGGTCGTAATTTTTAATCTAGAACAAAAACCCAAAATTATTTTGAAACAAGATGCTAAAAGCTACTGAACTACGTAGGATTTTTAAGAAATATCGATTTAAAAAAAAATGGCGTCAATAATAAGAAAAAATACGAATTTTGATAGAAAAATTGCTTAAAAATCAACCACAGAATTGGCAAATTTTAATTTTTCGAAAAAATCCTACGTAGTTCACTTGAAAATGTCATTATGAAGCTACAGTTAAAATTTGAGCAAGATCGGTTAAAAATTGTAGGTGCTAATGTGTCGCCCGACTTGAAAAATATAGTTTTTAGAAAATTGCTTTCAAAGTTTCAAGTACTGAAATATTCCAAAATTGTATTTTTCTATCATAAAAGCTCGAGTACTCGAGACTTTTATTCAATAAAAAACTAAAAGGTCAACAAGTTTTAACTGCCGACAACATTTGTTAAGCCGCGAAAAAAACTAAAAATTGATATACCGAGTAATTGAGCATATTCTCAAATTACATGCAAATTGGCATAATGACTTCACAACAAAAATCGACTTTTTGGACCATTTAAAAAATTTTTTCATACATGAACACTTTTGAATACCACTTCTGAATGGGCAAGGAAGCATTTAAGACAATAAAAAAAATGGATAAAAAAAAATTTACAAAGTAGTATTACCCCTTAAAAAATGTTATGTATTTTGTACAATTGATAAAATTAAAAAGATTTTAACTTTAATTAAATTAATCAATAAAACAGATGAGTAAGTATCATTTTAACACAAAAATTTTCGTAATAATTGTTATACTGTACTTCAGAAGCTAAATATTATTTTGTACTCCTATTAAAATCAAAAGATTTTCAAGTTTTAACTATTGAATATTGTATTATATGGATTAATTAAGTCCTTTAATATTAATTTAATGTTCGAAATAGATAATAAATATTCAATTAATTTATTTAAATTAAATATTTAAATATTATAACCATCAAATTCTAAACGTTTTCAAGCACAGTGCACTGGGGTCCAGCCAGGCCTAGGTGTCGGTCCAAAGGTGTATTTTTAAAATTCTTGTAATAATCCTGTGTAAGTACTTTTTTCTCTTTTTTCTTTTTCATAAATCAATAGTCAATTAAATTTTATGAAGCTACCTGAAAGCATAAGTCCCTAACTGAATTATAAATATGTTTAATTAAGTATTAAAAAGGTAAAGGGTCTGGCTGGACCAGGGTGTCAGACGGAGGGTTAAATCGATTTACGAAGATCTGAGCAAGGATGAACTTCTGAAAAGGTGTCTTGAAGGTTTTACTTAACATGTCATGGAAAGTCTAAACCAGCTAATTGAGAGGATTGAACAGTAAAAATTGTCTGGAAGCAAAGAAATCGTTGAATTTGCATTCTATTTTGCTTGAATGCACTTTCAACGAAGGCGCTGGTGCTTTTCTCACCTTTCTATAGGATATAAACATCAGGATTGGTCCGAGCTTTCACGAATACGCATGATTCAAACTTTTGACCTGAGAGCATAATATTCTGGACTCAATACTGTTTGAAACTTGTCGCTTGTAAAATAGTTTGATTGAGATAATTACCTATTTTACTTCTATGAAAAGTGAATTTCTTACTTCAAGTACTTTCTTTAATGCTAATGTTTTCTTGGAACAAAAAATAAATTTCTTCAAATAAAAATATGGGCTTGTCTTAAGTAAAGTACCTTAAGTACATGCATTTACTTGATTCAATGAACTTTTTTTCAGTGTAGGTAGTAGCATCGCACAGTGATTATGGCTTTAACACTTCTAGTCACGTTATATATTATTTGTGTTACAACCGTAATTAAGGTTCCCTTTAGGACGAAGTTAAATGATGGCTGATACCTGAAACTCCTAATTACCGTTGACCTGTTTATGTACTTTTCCTTCCGATTCCCTTTTTCTTAATTTCCGTTAGCCATTGATGGGTCCCTTTGTACCTGTGTTCCGAGTTGGGTTCTTTTATCAATAGAAAGAGGGGTGGAAAGCTAGGTTAATTGTTTCAGGTTGAGGAAAACTCGGGCAGTCAGTGTTCAACGTTGTGATAGAAAAGTGGTGATAGTGCTTTTTCAAGACCGTGTTCCGTTTCATCCAGGACATTTTGAGAGCAGGTGCTGATCGTGATGGAGGCTGCTTGGTAAGCTAAGTATTGTTAGTTTATGGCCATCTATATTCATTTTATATATATATTCTTCCTTCTGTTCATCGTACAGTCTGTTGTATTTCTTCATTAAATTTTAAGAGTGTTCTACTGCAAATATGTTCAAAGGACCCCTTGAGGTCCACTGTTGAGTTCTGTTCGACCTTAAGGCAGGAACCTTTACCTTACTTGTTCAGCAACTGACCTTTGAGATCCCACCTTGAGCAATTACTCGGTCTCAGATTCGTCAGCATCGCTCCCAAATTGAGAATACTCACAAATTGTATTCGGTGACTTTTACAGAATAAATCATGTTGTGATTCTAACTCTTGTTGTTGTCATTCATCTGGCTCTATCCTTTTATTCTTTTAACAGATTGTGTCCGCCAATGTGTTCCATATTTATTCGATTTTCTTAATAACACTCACGAACAAGATAGTACTGCACTTCTATATGTTTGGATCTTTTATGAAACTCCGGATTCTTTGTGAGTTTCACTGCACTAGCATTATCCAAGGAGTAACGGCAGATCCTCAGTACCAGAACCTAAGTTTGCAAACAGACGTTTTTGGAAAAATAGTTCTTTGGCTTCTTAACTGGATGCCACAAACTTGCCCCCGGTAGTCGATAGGGCCACAGAATTTTGCAGTTTACTTGACCATAAAATTACAGTACCTCCATATGTGACAACAACGCCAGCTGTAGATCTTCTAGTTTTCGTATCTCCTGCGAAATCTGAATTAGAGAACGCTTCGACTTTCCTGTCTGGACACCTCAAGAAAAGTAGTCCGTAATCGGCAGATCCACGTATGTATTTAAAAATCCTTCTCACTTCAAGCTAATTTTCTTCAGTAGGGTTTTGTAGGTATCAAACAGCGTGAGGAACTGCAAACGCTAAATTCGGACGCGTTGCTGTTGTTAAATACATAAAACATCCAACTGCCTCACGGTATGATTCACGAACAAGTAAACCAGAAATTCCTCCACCGTTTTAATCTGAAGAAATTTTCACTGGATTTTAGTTGTCCATTTTAATTTCATGTAAAATTTGTTCAACATACAGTTAAACACAAATAAACAAGGATTAGCTGATAATTGCTGCAATCCTTGTTCTTTTATAAATTTAACCAAATGTTGATTCCAGCAGAGAGGGTACTGTTTGTGTTTATGAAGGATCTTCTTCAAACGACAAACGCGAGCTTTTTTGTTAACGACACCTATTCTATAAATGCTTTTTATTTTCCGTACGAACACGACTCGTTCTTTCTTGGAGAAGTGAAGGTTTCTCCACTTTTATTCTCGCCGAGAATCTGCCCTGTGGACTGACGTCTTGATGGATGTCAAGCCCTTCGTCGTGCGATTTTCCTGGCACATAGACACGGATGTGAGTCCCGTCCTTACAAGAGTGCTAGGACCAGAATACGATGTTGACGGTGATTGTTTATCACCTGCCAAAACAATGTAGCAGAGAAGCTGATATACAGGGGTGAGCGGACGAGGCCACCACCTCGCAGCGCGACAGAGTTCGATCGCTCGCAATAGCTACGTAATTCCGTTAAATTCTGGCGTAATTTGGGACTTAGGACGATTGTGTCCGCGGCTTGCTGCGACAGATGTGATTGTTCGTAGACTTTGAATTGACTTGACAACGACGCGCTTTCGCTGAAGTCATTCTGAATTGGTGTGTCCGACTTTTTGGTCGTGTTTTATTTCTTAAGTGTTAAAAACTTAATCAATATTACTCACGAAGCTTTATTTGTGGCCATTGTACCGTACCAGGTGAGTTCATTGATTAATTACTTTTTCTTTTTAGTGGAGTCGGATCTCCATCAAATAAACTTTAAATTTGAGTCAGTGTTCAGTGCGCGTTCTTTTGTAAATGTCCGTTCTATGCGTCCGACTATTTCGTAATTTCTTGTAACTCTTTTAAATACAGTCAAACCTTGATAACTGAGAATCCAAGGGACTAAGAAATTTTTCTCACTTATAGAGGTTTCTCACTAAGAAAGGTGCTTACTGACAAGTGCTGCTTTTTTATTAATAGAGATTAATAAAGTAAACTACTACCCAACTTTTTTTTTAAAAACTAAAGAATGTCGTTTTTTAAAACCCTGTAACCAACCATTACTTGCTGTAAATTCCTGAATTCCTATTTGTTTCGCAAAATCTAGAGCCCTTCCTTTCAATAATGGTCCATCTAAAGGGATGTTTTTATCTAAAGATCGTTTAATCCACTTCACAAGGCAATTTTCAAGATCATGAAATTCAACTAACCGTTTTCTTTTTAAATTTCCAAAACCTTCAAAACACTGTGATTTTCTAAAATCCGTTTCTTTTTATATTCGATACAAAGTGGCAGTTGATAGACAGAATCCACTTTCTATTACATGTCGTTTATTCTATTCAAATTTTAATTACTGCTTACAACTTTCTATTGGCTTTTGGAAAATTATAGTATAGAAAATATTCTCACTTATAGAGGTCTAATCGAGAAAATTGTTTCTCGCTTACAGATTGTTATTTATACAGGTTTTTACATGTGAAAATAACAAGACCTGAAAACTAATCTCACTTATAGAGGTTTCTCAGTTTGCCAGTTCTCACTTATCAAGGTTCGACTGTAGTTTAATCTTAATAAATATGTCAGTTTGTGGTTAAAATTTAAAACCTTAGTTTATGCTGTTTCTTATCCCCCGCTCTCCGGAAAACTGGTTAGTCGTGGCTTATTAGTTTTAAATTTTGTTTAATAATAGAGTAATTTGATTAATCTCATTTGTGTATGGTTTTGTAATTTTGTTGTTGTTTAGTTATTTCTCATTAAAATAACTTGGCGATAAGCATTTATTTTTGTATTGTTTATTTGTTTTATTAAACATTAAAATTTAATTTTTGAAACATAAAACATAAAGTTGAAATAATGCGTCATAGTGCATTATTTTTTTTTTGACACACCACACTATAACTTGTTCTCACCATTCACTGACACTCTATGCTTCATTTCTCTCGTGCTGACAAGAGTGTTACGTGAAGTCAGCTGTTTTCGTCGAATTTTGCTTCCGACGAATTCGATTTTCGAGCAATTCACTATCTACCAGTATTCTTTTAGTGAATAGTTACAATATATTACTGTAATGTTTAAGTTTCCGACTTCTCGACTTATTCAGTATTTAATTTGAGAATATCTCTTATTATATTAAGACGAAACCTTTGTCGTCTACAGAAATTCGTCGTTCAGTCGTTCTTCCCCTTCCACTTGGTTCACTACTTTTCTTTATAAGCAACTTTTAAAATCAATTTACTTAAAATCTTTTTCAGCTATTAACATTTTTATAACGTAGGCACTTATACAATTAAGTGTAGTAGTGTGCCATGATAGTGACGCATGCGCAGTTGATCAAAATGGTCCATTTGTATGGGCAGTAAGTCAATATCATTAATCCTTATGCGCACTTGATCATTATGTTCATGACACATGCGCACTATATGTTTATGGCAGTTACACATGCGCAGTAATACTCTATGGCAATTACGCATGCGCAGTAATGCAGTGTGGGATCTAACTAAGCTTAGTAGTTGTAACCTTTTTTTTTTTTTAAGTCCAACGAAAATTAAAATTTAACTATTTATATGTGCAAAATGTCTTATGTATATTTTACTTTTCAAAATTATATGTTCTACGCAAAGTATATGACTTTTTTGTTTACATGTTTTTTGGTTTTCGTTTACGTTTAAATTGTTAGAAATCCATTCTGTTTTGAGATTTTATTAACTGCGCATGTTTAAATTATTTTGAAACCTATTGCGCATCTGTAAAGCTTACAGAAACCTACTGCGCATGCACAACTACACTAAAAAAAATAACTTCTGAAATATGTATAAAATTTATTTTTGAGTTTGAGGCAAAGAAGGAGTAGTAATTCAAACCTAAAGATTTTAGGTAAATAATTAACTACCCAGTGGGCAAAAAAACCAAAAGATGTCCTTAAGACGTCTTTTGGACATGTGTGCCCACTGGGTAGTTTCTGAGAAATTCTTAAAGATTAAATGAAAAATAAAATTTATATTTCAACTTCTTTAGGTCTTTTTTGAAACATGTCAAATACCTGTACTTTGGTGATTTAAATTAACTATTTTAAAATATGAAACAGAAAAATCCTACGCTAGAAGACTTGAACTCTCTCTAAAGCCGCCTACTGTATCCACTAGGCCATTTACGCAGTTGGGAGTCTTTACAAATAGGTTATATACAAAATCTTTTAATTCTTAAAATATCCCTCAATACTTCGTTATAATTATATTATTTGTAAAGACACTTTAAAGTATAATAGAATTTTTTTACTTCTTGGAAGAATTGAAGAATACACTCATATTATTATTCAATATAATAGAAATTTTAATATTAATAATATAAATTTAATAACATTATTTATTAGTTATTTAAAATTAATAATGCAAAATACTCATTATCATTTGAGAATGCATTATGAAATTAAGGTTTTCGTTAAAATGCAAAACAACATATACATGAAAAATAAAACTTAAACTAATATTTTATAACTTTTTTTTTAATGATTTCACAAAACAAAACAATAACTTCCTTTCAATGTTTCAAAACAAAAAATTTTGCCTTATTGTGATTAAAGGTATGAAGGTAGGATGGAGAGAAGGCAGAGAGGAGGTAGAAAACCTGTTGTCAAGAATTGGGGCGAAAGTTAAGATCAAGAACGTTAAGAGTGTGAGAGGAGAGGATATGGAAAAACCGAAATTATGGATTGTGGAATTAGAAGATGAGAATGCTAGGATGGAAGTAATGAGATTAAAAAGTAGGTTGAAAAAAAGTGTGGAGAGAATAGATGTTGATAGAACATGTAGAGAGGGAGTAGAAGAGTAGTGAAAGTGAATAGAGAAAGTGTTTGGGTGGATGGAGTTGAATGGCTGGTGAAAGAGGATACACAAGGGGTTATCAAAGTAAGACCGGAAATAGGTTTAGAAGAGGAAGGGAGAAGGTAAAAAGAGCAATTGAAAAGAAGTAACTGGGTTAGTGGATGAATGGAAATGTTGGTAGGATTGGAAGAGGAATATATGAAAAAGATGAGTGAATGGGTATGTTTAGAATGAGAGATAAGAATGATAAAGGAAAGAGTGAGAAATAGGGTTTTAATAAAAGGGTGGGCGAAAAGGTAGATTAACCCTGAAAAGGAAAAAAAAAAAAAGAGGAACAGGAAACGGAAGCCCAGGCACTTGGCAGTTAGTTTAGTAAAATATTAGAAGAGCGGCGATTAGGTTAAGTTGATTATGTCATTAGTGTAAAACCTAAGTAAGGATAATTGTAAGCGTTGTTGTACTTAATTTGCATTTGAATGTAAAGGGAGCGGAGGCCCTCGAACCCGTAAGAGATGAGTAAATAAATTATATATAACACTCCCTTATTATTATTTTTACTCAAAAAAAAAATTATTTTTGTGAAAATCGCATGTGTACAAAAAAAGCGTTCAGTTCCATGTCATTACTATTATATTACTGTAACAACTATTTGATAGTATTGTTACCATTTTCTTAAAGTTTTCATGTGAAACAAGCGATCTGCAGAAGGAATAGATTTATTTTGCAATATTGTAGAAGTGAGGTTAGAATAAATGTCAAATTTCAGCTCCACGGTATCACGTAAAATTTCAGCTCCATGGCCTAAATGAAGTGTTCAGTGTGCTTCATGCAGAGAAACTTTTTTATCTGTGGTGGTTATTTTAAAATATTATTCTATAAAGTAGTTTAGCAATGCCGGATTACACTGCTCGATCTCGATTTCAAATTATCCAAAAAACAAAACGAAATATTCATTATTAAATATTGTATTTGCTGTTCTTTTATAAACTTTTATATATGATAACTAATATCTAAAATACTTTTAGAATATTAAATAATTTATGAGTTTATTATTATTTATTTTCGTTTTAGCAAAATATCAAGAAGAAATTTTGATTTTGTACAATATATTTGCAATAAAAGGATGCGGTTCAGCTCCACATGGCAGCCAATTTTCAAAAATTTGCTATTATTTTCGTATAAATATAGTTGTAGTAAAATCGTATAAAAATATAATTATATTATACCCTAATGAGAAAAATAAATGCAGAGAAACATTGAAAAAAAAAAATTTTTTTTTACCAAAACTTATCTTGAAATCGGGCAGTTACGCTAGTATCGACCATATAATTTTCAAAGGATTGAAAAATAACAACAATAAAATAAATGATAAGTTCATGATAGTTTTTAATATTAAACTTATATAAGCAATTTCTTTGTCAATAAATATAATTGAGCGAGCGTTAGCGAGCGAATTAACATCGCTCTAGGTAAACACGTAGTTCATCATTCTTTGCTTCACTATTGTACACACTTACTTACACTGATAATTGGATGATTGCGCGTATATGAAATGGATTCATTAGATATCTGTACAGTTTGCTTACTGAAATTTGTGTTAAGTAATAAAATAACAATGTTATGTTACAATTTTCTTACCATTCTCATCTTTGAAAAATTTAATAAACCTTCGTCAGTAAAATTAGGAGTTCCTTCTTCAATAAAAGATAAATCAGTAAGGTAAAGGCCAAGATATGGAATACACGGTGGATCACAACGATGTAGAGCATCACGTAAGTTGCGGAACCTTCCATCTGATGATACAATATTCTGAAGCCTTTCAATGGTCTGTTTTGTCTGTAAAAAATGACAAAAAAGTAATTTAATGTAAAATAAATAAGTTCATCATTTATGAGAGATTGATCTTTAGTAGATAATGGATAACCGTAAATAATTGAATTTTCTAAGAAATATAAAATTTTCATTTTGCTTATTATAATAAGGTTTTAGAAATAGTACAAGGTAAGCTAATAACCGTAATAGCAATGTAGGACTAATATTAAGAAAATATCCTTGGATATCCTAAAGATATTTTAAGAAAATCTGATGGATATTTTCAGATTATCCGAGAGAGAGGAAATTTCGATGTCCGTTGGATATCTTATGGATATCCCAAGAGATGCTAAAGATATTCTGATAGTATCCAAAAATAAGATACGCTGGACATCCTTAGGATATCAACGGAATATGCTCAGGATACCCACCGATTATCCTCAAGATATCAACAACACTGTAAAAACAGGTGTCTTACAAATGTCTTATTTTAAGACATAAGACGTTTAGAAAGCGTTTTACAGATATTTTTAAGACACTTTTTCAATGGTTTAAAATTAAGACATCCCAAAATGTCTTAAAAGTGAGAACAAAATAAGACACTTGTTTTTAGAGTGAAAGCATCTTCAGTATATATGTTCAGGAATATTCATTCATAATTACCCTTGGTAATAATTATTACCAAGAAAATCACTGCATCTTTATAATATTTTGGTAATTTGGTTACTATTTCAAGAAAGTACCTTAAAATGATTAAAAGATATCTTGTTACTGAATTTACCGCGATCTGTGCACTCTCTCAATCTTTAATCTGCTTTACAATTAAAAAAACGTACCTAAAATCTAAAAATATATTCAGAATGTGTTTTTAGTTGCAAACTAAATATAGATAAAATAATATTGAGCAAATAATTAAGCAAGACTATTTTTTAAAAATCATAAACAAAAATTAGCACCCGAGAATGGCTTGTTGCATTGGCTTTAAGTCTAAACGAAAAAACTAAACTATGAACTGAGTTAGATAAAATTTTTTAATATTATTGTTATTTTTTTTTTTTACAAAACAAGTTTAGGAGAGGAAAAAATGCATTTAGGCACTTGTTCGTGTGGGACTCGACCACGTGCTGTGGTAATACCTCACTAAAACAATCTCTCCCATTCTTGCTTTACTTACTCTAATCCGCTATTGCTCTATCCGTCCTGGAGGGTAAGCAAAAGCGTGATTCATTTGCTAGAGACGTTATGCCTACTTCTTGCACTGTTGTTCTCACCCATAGCCGCCGATGTTCTTAAGCGGTGTTCGAGAACGTTGTTGGATGCTTTTTTAGAGTTACCGAATAAGATCTTATAATGAACAATGCTGCCGAACCAGATTGAGAGAGTTCAGAAGAACAGCCTTTTGCATGCGAACCGCCAATGCATCGGCTCGATGCTCGCAGCTAGGTATCTTTTTTAGTTGGCTCACAAATGAAGCTCGCATCCCTCCCAAACAACCGAGTACAAGAACAATTAGTTGAACCCTGTAGCCTACATACATTCTATTCAATTCAAACAGAAGGTCTTGATATTTCGTCCGTATTTCATCCTCCTTTTGAATGATGTTGCTCTCAGCAGGAGCCAAAAACTCTATCACACAAATGATCTGACTTTTATGATCCTGGAGTATAATATCAGGCTTTGTAGCACTGATACGATGAGTGGTGGAAAAAGAAAAATTCCAGTAGATCTTACACTGATCATTTTCCACAACGGACTCCTAATCCCCTTTGGCATACGGCAAGATGGGTACCTTATCTATACCATATTGGTGTCGAAGGTGATAATACAACACCTTAAGCGCAGCATTGTGTCTTTCTATATATCTGCAACATGCATACTTCGGGCACGCACTTAGAATATGACTAAGTGTTTCCGGATATTGTTTGCACGCACGACAGTTGGTATTGTCGACAGATATATGCATCACTCGACTGCGGTACACCAAAGTATTTATTACTCCATCCTGACAAGCAAACAAAAATCCTTTAGTCTCCGATTTTAAACCAGCAGATTTGAGGAAAGCAAATGACAAACCCACAGGCAATCCTATTTCTTTTATGAGACTGAAGAATTGTCCATGCACAGGTTTGCCAATATGTTCCTGTAACAGAAGCGAATGTTTTGCTTCCTTGACACGCTTTTTAATCATCAGTGGTGTTAACGATGCTATGCCGTGTTCTAAATCACTGGTTTCAAATGGGAGACTAAGTTCATTTGCAACTCTTTCTGCCGCTCGATATACAAACGCCGCAACATTTGCAATTTCATGCTGGTGTACAAATTGCATAAGCGGATCTCTACTGTTCATGATTGAGCATGCCGCAGATAAAACAATTCTACGATGAAGACACTCTAAATTTAATAGACCTCTTCCTCCTCGATCTCGTGGAAGGTAAATTCTTTGTACAGAAGACCTTGGATCATGACTTCGATGTACTGTCATTATCCTGCGAGTTTCTCTATCGAGATCCTTCAACTCATTCACATTCCACTTAACTGCTCCAAATGTATAGAGTAGTAAAGGAATGGCTAATGTATTTGTGGCCTGAATCTTATTCTTCCCAGATAATTCGGATAACCAAATTTTTCTGAGAAGACCACGAATTGTTATTATTATTATTATTATTATTAAATAGAAATGTAATTGTTTCTTTACTAATAATTAATTATTTTAATTTAATTTAAATTTATTTGAAAAAACGGTTATTTAAAAAATATATATAATTTAAAAAATTTAAATTATTCAACCTGAATTGACTCCATCTAGACCAGGCGTGTTTCGTAAGTTTCCAAAACCTGACAAACCTGACACTGTCAGGGCCAGGAGTAGGTCAACTGCCCTGCAATAAATCTAGAAGGGTTCGGGTCTTAAACTCCTTTACCTCCAACTGAGTTGTAAACCAAAAAAAGTAGCTCTTTCCAGAAATATTAAATTTAAAATGATGGAAATTAAAGTAAAACTAAAAATATATTTTGTAAGACAAAATTTAAAAATATACAAAATATAAATATATTATTCTATTTCTCATTCTTATTTGTCATAATAAACTGTAAGTATTGTTAAATTTATAATACTTAATTGACTTAATCTACTTTTATTAGGATATTTAATTCATGTTAATTAATATATAAATAAAAGATATAATAACACTAATTTTACGTATAAATAAAATATAAATATTTACTAAATAATATAGAAATATACATATTATTATGAAGCTTTGGAAAAGGGAAAGAGTTGAGTAAATTGGGGGCTACCTGCTATGAAGGCCCAATAGCTTTAACAATGGCTCCTCCAGAAACTCAAGAAAAATACTAAAAAAAATTTGGTGTCAGACTTTTCCCTCTCGTGTCAGTGTGCACTTGCCGAGACTGAACACGCCTGATCTAGACATAAATGTCATTTATACATTTCTTAAATTTCCAAATTAAAGTTGGTATGGTATTATTAGTTACACTAACTCTGCAGAAGGACTACCTGCGAGTATATAATATTGTCAAAAAATTTGACGTCTGGGAATTCTGGGAAAATTTCAATTAAAACTAATAAACTATATTTAAGATAACATAATATCCTATTTAATTAAGAAGTTAAAAAGCTGGTTATAAATTTAATGATTTGTATGATTAAACAATATTTTGTTTAGTGTATTATAATAATTAAATAATTCATTGTATTAACATACCGTTTTCGATACTTTTTCCCAAGTCTTCTTTAGTCTATATACACTACTATTAGTAAATGCAGCACAAATTTGCAAAACACCATTGTAGTTATGAAGAACCCTATTAATATCAGCAACTGCAGCCCATTTTTCTATGGCTGATACTCTTGCGGACATTGAAGATCTTCTAATAATTTCAGAAACAACGAGTAAAGAAACTTGGTTAAATCGTTTGGTCATTATAATGATATGTGGAGCTCTTGTCCTTTTATCTGCTTTCATCCATGCTTGACCCAGAAATTCTCTGTAAAGAAATCAATTTGCTCATTTTATTAAATTTACAACAAAGTCATAATAAAGAGTTAAATCTTCGTAAGCTGAAAATCTTTTAAAATTTTTTCTCTTTAATTACTACTTGAAAAATAACTGCACTACTGACTTTGACGCTGGCCAAGTCTGTACGTATTTTTATATATCGGCCTATTTTGAATCTTAAGGGTAGAAATAGTACGGGAGACCGAGGAGGAAAGTAACAGAGGTGTAAAGTAACAATGCTTATAACTTCTAAACCAATGAGCGGACAGACATAGTCCTTAAATAATTTTTAGTCAGTTTTGCCCCCTATAATTCTCCTAAATTATGTTAGGGGTCTACCGGAAGCTATATATCTGATACTGATATTTTGTGCAAAAATTACGTCAAAAGTAAGTTTTTTCCCTAAATTTTCAAAATATCATATTTTTTGATTTTATAGATATTTTAAATATGCTTTTCGTTTTTTTTTTTGAAGCTTTTTTATTTATCTTTAAGTCGTGCTAGTGCATAATTAAAAAATGCGAAATACTTTTGTGTAATTTAAACTTGTTTTTTGAAATCCAAGGAAAAAAAGCGTGAGGTGGAAAGTAACACGCTGTTACTTTCCTCATCTAATGCTTTATTTTTATAAACCTCCTCCTTTTTTATAACTATGTGATTTTATATGTTTATTTTATATTTTAAAGATTAAATATTGGACTTTTGATTTGGATTTTTACGAAACGATGCTTTTTTAATGTCATTGTTATTCAACGAATACTAAGTAGATCAAAAAAACTTGATTTCAAAAAAGTGCAAAAATATCTGCCAATTATGTACAAAATGTAGTTAATATCACTTTGTCTTTTCATATGTTCATAATAAAAATAATTTAAATTAATAGGATTTTTATATTTGAAATGTTAGCCTTAATTTTAAAGTGTTACTTTACTGCTTCTTACTCTTACTTTCCACCTCAGGGGTGAGGAGGAATGTAACAAATAAAGAGCTGATTAAAAAGTCCTGCAGTGAACTATCAAATTATTATTAATGTTTAATTCCAATTTTCTTTAATAGACGAAAGTCCAAGCTTTCGATTAATATGTTTACAGAACTTATCGGACAAATAGTTTTAATGCTAGCATCAAAAAACTGATTTTTGTTACTTTTCTCCTCGGTCTCCCCTATATTAAGTAACAAGGACATAAAGACAGCCATTTGTTTACGCAAACATCAATGTAAACAAATTGGGCTGTCTTTATTTCCGTGTTGCTTACGATACTTTTTATTTCAAAGGCACAAACAAGGCGCTTTTATATATGAGGCATTCTCTGAGCAAAAAGCCACCCTAAAAAAAAGTTACCTAATGTTTTGGTCAATGATATGTAGTCAAAAAACAAATATTTTAAGTGGGTTCTTAGGTCTGTGTAATGCGTGGTTGCCATGTTATCAGGGGCCCAATTTTATTGCAGCGTAATTTTTAACTGCCAATAACTTTTAACCGGATAAATGGATTTAAAAATCTTATGGGTGTTTTTTGTGCAGAATTTCCTAAACTTTCAAATAAAATTACTCATTATTTTTATAATTTTATTTTTGGCAAGAAAAATGCAAAAAAATGTTTGTTTTTCAACTTTTGACCAACACTTCCCCCTAGGGACTTTTTCATAGCTACCTAGAAATGATCCTTATTTTATAAGCTTTTCAACTCCCTAAATGCCGTTTTGGGAGAGCAAGATTCGTAGAAGCTATAGGTGAATGTGTGTTACAGTACACCTTACAAATTTGCATCCAGTTTTCTTTTATATAGTCTTAAATGATTTTAATGTTACCAACTTTCTATACTTGAACAAAATAGTGAAAAAATAGTATATATTGTTTTTTCTACAACAAAAAGAACGATTTGTAAGGTGTACTGTAGCACACATTCACTTATAGCTTCTACGAATCTTGCTCTCCCAAAATGGCATTTAGGGGGTTGAAAAGCTTATAAAATAAAGATCATTTCTAGGTAGCTATGAAAACGTTCCTAGGGGGGAGTGTTGGTCAAAAATTAAAAAAAAAACATTTTTTTGCATTTTTCTTGTCAAAAATAAAATTATAAAAATAAGGAGTAATTTTATTTGAAAGTTTAGGAAATTCTGCACAAAAAACACCCATAAGATTTTTAAATCCATTTATCCGGTTAAAAGTTATTGATAGTTGAAAATTACGCTGCAATAAAATTGGGCCCCTGAAAACATGGCAACCACGCATTACACAGACCTAAGAACCCACTTAAAATTTTTGTTTTTTGACTACATATCATTGACCATAACATTAGGAAACTTTTTTTTAGGGTGGCTTTTTGCTCAGAGAATGCCTCGTATACTGATGACAGGAATTGGATGTCGTTCATTTGTTTGATCATATGAAAATGACGTCTATTTTTGTCCTAGGAAATAAATAAAGCATGGAATCGATCTTCATTTTTTTCCTAGGACAAAAATAGACGCGATTTTCATATGTTCGAATAAATGAACGACTTCCAATGCCTGTCTTCAGGTATTTAAAAGCACCATTTTTGTGCCTGTGGAATAAAAAGTTCGTTTTCAATCTAAAGGATAAACCCATCATTAAGCCCGAAATGAAGAAGATTGAAAAATTTTAATTAATATGAATTTTCTTCCTTGTCTATTCTTTTATATTTCTTGTGAAATATTCAAATAAGCTACATTCAATTATTTTCAATTCTACTGAAAACATTTTAAGAGAAAAAAATTCGCCGTTGTGAAGATGCGAACTAGAGTTTTTAGTGCAAGAGGCAGACGCTTTGTCTGCACAGCTATTCGTGCTATAACATTAATTAGAGTTTTTATATGCATATTTATTTTTAAAGTTTGAAATTCTGTGAAAAAATATCGGACACTTGACTCCACCAGGATCCGAACCTGCATCTTTCAATTGCCGGTTGACCGCTCTAAACTAACTAAGCTACAGAGGTCCATGTCAGATACAATTTTACAGATTTATCCCCTCATTCGGCTATGACATATATAATTATGTTGTTGGCGAAGAGAAAAATCCGTCGTTTAGCTTAACACTTAGGCTTTGAGCTAAGCGTGGGCGAATAGGAAAATGTAATAGTGAAAAGTGCTTATTTTCTTAATCGACTGAATTTTTTAGTCGTTTAACTTAAATCCTAGGTATTAAGCTAAACGCGCAAAGCGCGTCAGGCAAATAGATAAATTTGAATATTTATTGTAAATCATATTTAAAGACTATAATATTTTTTACATAATTTCAATAATAATAGTTTATTATAATTAATTGAAATCAAATGAAAATGTCCACAAATGTATAGGTCTGCTTAATAAGTATCCAAAATAAAAAATCTGTTTATTGCATCAAGTTAAGGGCACGTGATAAAGTATGACGTCAATGGTATATGCAAACTTTGTCCGTAACTTTTCTCTTAAAATATTAAATATTTAGTCATGTAACTTGGTAGAATTACTTAAAAATGATATTAGGAAAGTCTCTCAGACCCAAGTTTGTTTGAATTTTGGCCCAAAATTAATTTTGGGAACTTTACGAAAACATGCAATATTTTTTAAAAATCACTTTTGAGCAATCTATCATATTTTTATGCAATCTGGATTTAAAATCATTGATCCAAAATTAACGCATAAAACTAAAAACGTTTTAAGTCAAAACTTTCAAATTTTTTAGAACGAATTTGTGGACATTTTCATTTGACTTCAATTAGTTATCATAAATTATTATTATTGAAAATATGTAAAAAATATTATGATTTATAATAAATATTGGAATTTTTATATTTGCATGACGTCCTTTGGGCGCTTAGCTTAATGCCTAGGCTTTAAGCTAAACGACTAAAAAATTCAGGTGATTAAGAAAATAAGCATTTTTCACTGTTACATTTTCCTATTAGCCCGCGTTTAGCTTAAAGCCTAGGCATCAAGCTAAACGAAAGATTTTTCTTTTCGCCTACGACATATATACGACCTATAGATAAATACTTAAAGACTTAATTTTTTAAAATTTTAATTTTCACCAGAATTGTGACATCAAACTATATTTGCTAATAATGGTGGAGTCAAGAGTCCAATAATTTTTCACAGAATTTAAAATTTTAAAAATAATTTCATCCTGACATATCGAAAAATTCATTGAATTTTCGTGTTTCAACTTGATTTAAACATCGATAAAACTCCCCAGGCGCGCAGGGACGATGATTTGAGGCTTTATAAAGCTTGACTGAGGACTGGTCAATATTGATTGAGGATTGTTGAGTCGGAGGAAGCAAGACTCGTCCAAGCTAGAATGTAACAGCGATTCAAGCCTGACGCTCCAAGCTTGGTTGAGGATTGGAGTTCAAGACTGAATCAATGTTCGGAAGTCCGATAATAGCTTCGTCAAGCCTGATTCCACTGTCACTTACAGAAGACAGAACGTTAAATAATTATTAGTATAATAATATTCTTGCTGTATTATGTTGTTAATAATGATAATTCTTATAATTATCATAATAATAATAATAATATTATACTATTATATTATTATTATATATTATTTATAATTATAAATACAATAATAATATTCTGCCGTACATTTGAAGAAAGTCACTATCTGCATTTGAAGTCGAACGGAGATATTTAAGGAAACGCGTTTGCATGAGAATCCTTTAATATATAATACTTTTTGAAAAGACAACTATCATTTCTTAGTAAAATGGACTCGATCTATCGATTGGTGCAAAAAAAAATTATAAATTTTAATGGTTTATATGCAAAACTGCAGATAGGCCCATTTTGCATGCGTAAAATTACTCGAAATACATTTGGTCGGGTCCTATGTACATAGGACCTCGCTCCCGAGTCGTGAAAGCGCTGAGATACATTTGAAGAAAGTCACTATCCAACAACCGCTGTGTGGATTTGTTGGATAGGACCTAATTTTAGACTTCAACTGGGTTCAAATACATTCGAAGAAAGTCACTATCTACATAGGTTTTCTTCCTTCGGTCATTTCTAGCGAATTTACATTTAGTACTATGTACATAGGCCCAGAAAAATGTATTTGTATACCGTCCGACACCCAGTTTACATTTTTCCCTGTTGGATAGGCCCGCCGTTCTGCAGATAGTGACTTTCTTCAAATGTATTTCACCAAAATCGCTGTAGATAGGCCAATTAGGGTTTAATTATCTTCGAAACTAATTAATATTTTTAATCGCGGATTGCACAGATAAATTTATTTTTTTATCACGAATCCAACGACATAAAAAACTCATTTTTCGAAAAAAATGCAGATAGTGACTTTCTTCAAATGTACGGCAGTATTATTATTATCATTTTTTTTAATTACTGTACTGCTGCAGATTATCATAAAATTAATAAAACAAAAAAAATTTTAAACATTTTTGAATGTTCATCTATAATTATTTAAATTGATATTTTTCAGATTTTTTTTTTTTATAATTTAAGATTAATTGCACATTTGAACACTTAATTATTATCGACCTAAGACTAATTACCAATTTTAATACAAATAAACACTTAACCTATGAAATAAAATTTCGCACGCTCAAGGGGGGATCGAACCCACGGCCCTATAGACGAATTCGCTCGCGGTGAACGCACGCTATTAGTACCACTCGGCTACGACAGGTAGTTGAGAGTCAATAGAAATAACTTTGTGAGGTTCAGACCTGGATTATATGCTATTTACATTTTAATAGTTCTGGAACATATTATTCATTATCAAAAATAAAGAATAGAATTTATTTATCCTTCGTTTATGGCTGATTCCAGAAAAAAATCGAAATTGATGTCCTTAATGATTTCTGAAAATCAGGATTGTTGGTTATGAAAAGTTATTTTTTTTAATAATACTACTATACTAGATGTACGAATTTATGAAACAAATTTATTTCTTATATGATAAACAAAGAAGATATGTCCAAGAGAGTACCCTGAAAATCATTCCCTCACTATGTCCCAACTGCTGAATTCGAAGAGAATCATTAACTTAAAACGTAAAATTCCTTACTAATTGTTTGTTATTTTATTTTTTATTTATATAAGATAGTATTAACTGTATCTACACGAGTTTATAATTTAAAAACAGCGAATGGAAGTATTTTTAAATATACTTCAAAATTTGTCCTTGAAAAACTTATCATTCCCTCACCGCTTTGAAACAGTGTGATTGCAGCAAAGTTTTAATGCCTACCAAGTTCCACCTTAAGTTTTTTGAAAAATGGCAACATTGTTATTGACAACCTATACTGCAGCGAACGTTTGTACAAAGGATATTTTGTTAAAACTAATTTATCAATGAGATTTTTAAAAAATACATTTCTTCACATCATTCCCTCATGTTGATTTATAAATAGGTAAACACATTTTACTTTACTAATTATAGTGTATTTGCACATGTTTCCAGTGTTTATATCGCATTGTTCACAGTGCATAGGGAAGTAAGGTTATGTTTCTGAGGTTATGGTCATTTTGTTTCGATTCGTCATTCCCTCATCATCATTCCCTCACTAAATTTTACCTTTATATTCCATTGAAAAATATCAAACTCAAAACAGTTGGGGACCATTATAATATTTTAATCAAATAAGCCATAAAATACGGCTTGAGAAAAAAAAAATTCAATAATGAGTAAAAAAAAAATTGATGAACTCGGTGAAGCCATTTTCGATTTTTTTCTGGAATCAGCCTTATACTGATATACAGTTTATACAATCCAATCTCCTAACTTATTAATATTTTATAAATAAATATTCTTATACAATATTTGCAAAATATGTAAACAAAATTAACTGATAATGATTAATTATTATTTAATTATTTATAACTTTAATTTAATATTATTATTTGAAAATTAAATATTATTTAAATAAATGGAATAAAATTTATGTATCCTTTGTATTTACTGATATACATTTATACAATCCAATCTCGATCCTAACTTATTAATATTTTATAAATAAATATTTTTGTAAAATATTTGCAAAATATGTAAACAAAATTAACTAATAATTTATCATTTTTATTTATAACTTTAATTTAATAATATTATTTAAATAATTAATTTCAATAATATATAATACAAAAGTAAATTATAAAAATTGTTTATATATAATGTATTGAAGGGCACTTTTATTTAAATAAAGAAATTTATTCAATTTGTGTAATTAAAGTTTTTTTGAAATGAATGATTTTACAAAATTACGCTATCGACCACGTAATCATATCTCCAATATTTTTCAAATTTGAAAATTGTCTTTAAATTATTTCGTTTGGTTATATGATTCTTTGATAGTTATTTTTTTAAAATAAGAAAATAATTGTTTACAAATTTAATTTACTTCTAATATATCTTACAATTAAGTAAAATTACATAATTTTTGTTTGTTTATTTATAGTTTATGTTATACAAAATTAATAGTAAATATTCATAAAATTACCAAATCTGCAGCAGTTGTAATATTTATTATTTAATTAATAATACTTTTTATATGTATATACTTTAATATATAAAAAAAATATGTAATATGATAAGTTGAGCAATTGTGTCACAGTTGATTCAAGCTTGAATCTAGATTGGATGTTCAAGCTTCGCGCATGAAGCAAGCAAGCAAGCGTTCAAGCAGTCTTGAATCTAGCATGGAACGAGCATTGGTGTCCAATCTTCAACCAATATTGAACGACATTGATTTAAAGACTGTTCCCAGTCTCGGTTACCCACTGTGGGTGTCAAAGCTAGAATCAAGACTCCACCCAGCGTCAGCATTGGTTTCTCGCGCCTGGGTCCTTGAATTGGCGATCTAAAATCGGTATAGTAGGTTTCTAAGTCACACGAATTGTGGACAGCCTACTCATGATTGTCAAATATAGTTTGATGTCACAATTCTGGGAAAATTAGAATTTTTGTATATCTATAGGTTGTGACCCAGTTAAGGTAACGATACCAATACTCCACGGAGAAAAAAATTAGCAGCCACACTGTAAAAATTGGTAAGACAATATGTCTCAAAATGAAACACTTTGAGACGCATATGTCTCAGAGTTAGACACAATATGTGTCTTGTGTCCCCATATTTGAGACATTTGTTTGCATTTGTTTTTGCAGTGCAAAGCTAAGACTTAGCTACCTTTAATTGCTATTATATGGATAGCTAATTTTTTAGCTAACACAACTATTAATTAGCTTTCACAGCTAATTTTGTTTGCTGAAACAGCTAAAAATTAGCTATCCATATAGTAGCTAACTCATTTTTTGCTCAGTATCGATCAGCACCTATAAAAGCAAGGACCTTGGAAGTGGTGGACAGGACTGGGTGAGTGATAAGTTCAATTTTTGTCAATCGATTGCCCGGTCATTAGCGTGACCAGTGGACGATACTTAGGCGATCAGTGCGATCTTTGGGCACTTGGCCTGTCGAGGTCCCATCCAGCGAAAAAGGAAGATTAGAGGCTGAGGTTTGGGGTCGTGGAAATGAGGTGGTACCTCTTGTCTTTCATCTCTCTTCCTGTGCTGGAGTAAACTAGACGCGGGGTTCTTTAGTCGGAGTTGAAGTAATTGATAAATTACTCTTAATTATTAATTATTTAATAGTTATACTTGATGTTTTGATTCATAATATTTAGTTTACCTCGTGTTTAAATATCTAAATTTATTCTTAATTATTTGCTTTATCTCATTGCTGATTGTAAGTATTTATTGTGGGCAATAAAGTTCTTTGTTTTTGTCATTCAAGTCGTTTCAATTGACATACCTTTCCTGGCCGCAACCCTAACATCCAGTGACTAATTGCTCGCGTAATAAACACTTATTATGTTCACGAATTGAATTAAGAAGTGTAATAAAGTACATTTTATAACTTCTCTATTCTCTAAACAACTACACATTTGACCTAGAGGACGAGACGACGAAATATAATTGTGAAAGTACATACTCGCTAGCAATGGAAATAAAAACCCGATGATCCAAATATGTCATCTGCTCTGCAATTTCCAACGCTGACAGGGTCTCAATGTTTTCCTTTGTATGAACCTAAAAATAATGTCAAAGCTTTAAAAATGTATATTCACAAATATATCAATATTAGGGTGTCCCTTAATTGAGCGATGATTTCAAATTTTCGATCTCCACCCTAAGAATTAATCAAGGTACAAAAAAAAAATCCTGAAATTTTGAGCCAGTATCATTTTGACACATGACTTAATTTTAGATTGTTATATTGTACAGAATGGAAATGTTATTTTGTACAACTGCTAAATGTTATTTTGTACAGTTTTGAAAAATGAATTTGTTATTTTGTACAATTTTTTAAAAAAGCAATAAAACATTGGAAGTACAATATTTTAGCTTTTTTAAAGAATTGTACAAAATAACAAATTCATTTTTCAAAATTGTACAAAATAACATTTAGCAGTTGTACAAAATAACATTTCCATTCTGTACAATATAACAATCTAAAATTAAGTCATGTGTCAAAATGATACTGGCTCGAAATTTTTAGTCAAATCAAGCAAAATTAACAGGTTTCTCTAGAAAACCAAAAAATTCCATGTATTTTTGCATAGAAAAAAATCGCTTTTCCGTAAATTTGCTATAAAATCGATAAAGAATAATAATTTTCAATGAGCGAACGATTTTTCTCTTCAGAAAGGTTAAAATAATATAAATTTATTGTATAATTATTAAGTATTAAATAAAAAATTTCTATTCTTTACTTGGACATCAGGTAACAACTTTTTTGCAATTTTGGAGATTTATTACGGTCCTGCAAAAAGTAGTTCATACAATTTCTGTAATAAATAAGAATCAGATTTTCATCTTTTGAACATTTTTTAAGAGAAATATCGTTTGTGCATTGAAAAATATTCATTTTTAATGATTTACAGCAAATTTACGAAAAATAAATTTTTTCTAAGTAAAAATACATAGGGAAATTCTTTTGTCTAGAGGCACGTGTTAATATTGCTTGATTTGGCTTAATCAATTTTCCAGGTAGAGACGGAAGATTTGAAAACATCGCCCAAATAAGGGTCACCCTAATCAATATGCATTTGAGTTTATTTAAAAATGAAAAGTCAAATTAATTTCGGTCTTTAAAGTACAGGTAGGTACCAATTATGAAACGCTTTTTGAGACGTCTAAAGTTTGATGTTAAATTTCTCGTAATTAAGAAGGTATATATTTTTTCAAAAGTACTTTCAGGTCTCAAAACTTTGACTGCATCATTATAAAACCATTATCTATACCAGTGGACCAAATTTGGTTAAAATGGTAATGTTAATTCTATTCACGATAGAACCTCCTTAATTTTAAGAGATGTTGAAAATTTAATACCGAATTTCAATTTTGAGACCCCAAAGGGATTTCAGACTTTATTTTCCAATTCTTTAAAGAAGTTTAAGCATATTTATAGCTTATTAAAAATCAACAAGAAAGTATACGAAATACTTTCTTCTTCGAATATTTACGTTACAAGTGCGCATTTGTAGGGGAATCGAGACTCGTGTGAAGTTTGCACCACGAGCAAAGAGAGATTTTCCTAGATGTGCACGTGTAACACACTATTTTCCTCAACTGTTTGTGTCCAAAACGAGACCCAAATTTTACTTCAAAACAAAAACCACTAACAAGCCGACGGAGTAGCTTTTGGCGCCGGGGGGGTGTTCAGGAGGCGGAGCCCCCCTGCAACAAGGGGTTGGGGTTAGGATAAATGTCAACAATGTTGATTACTGGTAGGTGATACTGAGTTACACCAAATTAAAAGCTATAATGACACCGCGAACTCAAATTAATCTTTCAACAGTCCCTTTTTAGGGTCCAAATTATTCCAAAAGGCAGGAATTTTTCACAACGTGAAATATGTACAAAATACACGCGATACGCGACAGATGGTATTCTAGAAACATTTATATGGTGAGAAACGAATAATTCGGTTGGCAGGAATGTTTGACAAGCATTACTGGAGGGAAAAACTATATGCTTAACATTTTTTTTAGACACAAGTGGATAAAAAACAGCACTTTAGTCAAGTTTTGGACACAAACTGTTGTAGAAAAGCACTTTAGATTACCTACTCCGATTAAATACGATAAAATAAATTTTCTCAATCAAATTTTACCGATTAACACTAGACAAACTTCCTGACCGATTCAAATGGTTAAAAATAATTCAATAAACTATCGCGTAAATGCGCATTCTTTAAATTTTAGATTCACAAAAATTTTAAGCAAACGGTGTTTGTTTCCTGGGTAGAGAAATAAAAAATATTATCTGTATTTTCTAATTATGGAATTAAACATTTTGTACATACTATTCCAGAAGGAATTACTGGCGATTAAAAAATCATGAATCTCTTTTAGAGAATATAAGTTTCTGGAATTAAAATCATTTCAAGTATAATCTGCTGCATTTAAGAATAAAAAATAAGAAAAGAGAAATTTTAAGAATAAAATAGAAGAAACTTTTATAAAAATTCTTTTCTCTTTTCAGAACCATAAAGAGGAGAGAAAATCAGGTTTCAAATAGAATATAGAGAACATTTAGTTTTACATGGAATTTAAAAATTCGAATATTTTTTAGTTCCAGCCTTCTTGCTTGAATTTTACTTATAGTATTAGTCTTAAAATGTTTATTTATTATAAACAGAATATAGTATGAATAAAAATGTTTAACATATGCACATATTGTGAAACATTGCGTTGGTTGACAACAGGGGTATGGCATGAGGAACTTCAGCGTTGACAATGAATTGACTAGTGTTGTAGATGTCGCCCATCAATCATAAGGCCTATATTGATAAAAATGCATTGGAAAACACACAAAAATTTTATTTTCTCTCATAAAAATGTTTTGATCGTTTTTATTTGTACATAACATTCATCTATGAACTTTTAAAGATATTTTGTGATATAATACACTTTACAAAAAAGTGAAATATTTTAATTATAATAAAAATTGTGTCAGAATTCTTGGCGAGAAATTTAAACGAAATAATATTATTTTTATTGTTTATTATTAATTGTTGACTTTTTAATACTATTAATTATTAATATTGCAAAATGTTATTTAAAAAAAACAAATATTAATAAGCAATAAAAATAATATTATTTTGTTTAAATTTCCCGTCAATAAATACCCAATCGAAAATCCTACATTCCGTGGAGTTGTCTAAAAAGTTTTATTGAGGCGTTAAGATAACCATTAGATAATTGTAAGATAACACACAGATAGCTGTGACAACTTTTCAGGAAGCCTGTTATGGTCGAGTTTTCGCTTCATGCAGAAGTCTACACATTAGGAATATTAAACATTTTTAACACTGCAATTAAAGTCTTCAGATAGCTTTGACTAAGTTGAAAAAAATTCCACAGAATTTTATAGTAGGTTTCACGAAGCAACCACAAAGTAAAATGTAACATAAATGCAACCTTACTTTTTATGTTTATTAATAATATTATCTAAATAAAAGTTTATTGATCTGCAATGAATTTTATTACAGATTTTAAGTTAAAAAAAGAATTTCACAATTAAAATGGTAAATAAATAGTAATATTTAAAGTTACGCATTAAAAGACAGCATATAAAAAGAAAATTACAAAATTTTTTTTTGTATTTATACAATTAAATTGCACACTGTTTAACTATTTGCGACAGATCTGTATGCAATTTAATTTTACAAAATATTTTTAATGAACTGTTTAGGAAACATATTTCTCTTTATAAGAATATTGATTTATATACTTTGTCAAACATAGCAGAGGTTAGTTAATTTACATAAGATTTTTTGCAAAGTATTGAATACAGCAAAAGAATATTTTTCGTTCTTACAACTCTACCTCGAAAAACTTTAGTAAAGTTTAAATTGAAATTCTGTCGATTTAGATGCTATAAAATTAAAAATGTTTATATAAAAAGGAAATAAGGTATTTTTTTATTGCTTCTAATCACCAGTAAAATGATGTCACAATTTGAAGCAGCGTTTTGAAATTTGCTCTTCAATTTGTGTAGTGTTAGTTTTTTATAATAATCAGCGATTTTGAAGCTTCTGTCCACTCAACAATTCGCAAAAAATTCCATATAACCATCTTTAATTAACCTTGCATTTGACAGTATGTAAACAAAGGATATAATTTAAAGGTTGGCACTTGCAAAGAAAACAAGTTCTCAGGAAGCTTTAGAAAATAATGAACAAGCAAGCAACAAATAGTGAGCGAGCAAAATTGAAAAAATCATAGAACAAGCTTACAGATAGCTGTGGCAATAAATTAAAAGCTTCAAAATGATTATCTATAAACTCTCTGGATGCCTTACCGAAGTTCTGAATTTTCGATTGGGTACGATTAAAACATTTTTATGAGTGAAAAAAATTTTTTGTTTGTTTTCCAATGCACTTTCATCAATATAGGCCTTATAAGTGATGAGTGACATCTGCAGCACCAATCAAATCTTTGCCAACATAATTCATGCTAAATCAATGGAAGTGTCATACCCCTGGTTGACAACTTATTTGTGCCGCCAATCCTCCTTGGAGCGAGTCATGAACAGAACCATGTTCTCCGGTGCAACTTCACTGTCTACACCGGCGAACATGGCCTGCTTTTGAGTGCTTCGTCGTCTATCTATAAAAAGTGTGTGCTCTACGTCGTCTTATGGGGACTGACAGTACGCACACTCTGAATTTCCTCGTCTTTTAAAGAGCTCTAGGTACGAATTAAAACACCCGTGACCTGAGAGCGCTTGCATTAGGTAATACGAGACTACTTCATGCTTATTTCTATATCTATCCAAGTGGCGAGTGTCGGTATCAGCCGATGTGTCCATCGACCTTTCTCTTCCCCGCTCCATGCTGCTTGCCATGTTTCGACGAGTCTGCTTCTTGCATCTCGGCGAATTTGAGAGAGCTTTTCTTTTATCTCGTGATTTGTGACTGATAAGTATTCGCTTAGATTTTCTTTTCAAATTTTAAGGTTAGAATCCCGGGATTCACTTAATGATCAACTTTGTGGTTTAAAAAGTGCTTTTTCTCAGTTCTAGCTATTAGATATTGGTAAATTAGGATTTTCTCATTTATTTAGAACAAATTGTTGTTATGTTTTATTGTTAAATTCTGAGAAAACAATGATTCTTGTTAACTTCCGGAAAACGTGTGCAACCTTTCCGGATTTAAAAATTTCAATTATATCGAGTCAAAACTAGCGAAATTACTCAAAGCTCATTTATGTAAATTATTTTATTTTCCTTAATAAATTTTTTTTGCCGTACTTGAGGCAATTTACATTAAATAATCTGATCTTATAATGGCATTTCTAACCTCGAACCTAAAACCTGATTCCCGGAAGTCCTTCATGCTCTCGAGTGATTAAAGTGATAAGTAAAAAAAATAAAATTAATAAATTTTGTTAAATAAATAAAAATTAAATAAATAATTGAACTTTATGAACTAAACTCAAATTTGTTTAACTGGCGCCCTTGATTTTTAAAGTCTTAAATATCAAAAATTTTCGTTTGATTGTGAAATATTGTGAATTGTGAAATATTCCGGTTTAATTAATTAAGTAAGAATAATTGCTTAATCCAGATCAGAGGTTAGGCAATTACCTCTTACAGTGTATAACTTGATTGTAGTAACTTATGAGTTAATCTGCTAATATCGGGTCCGAACAAGGTTTTTTGTTTTTATAGGGGTCTTTGGACATCAGCAAAGATAAAAAAATTATAAATTGGTAATTTGTTGATAATGGAATCATTATAAATAAACAAATGTTACAAATGAACAAAAATTCGTGGGTTTTTTCGGTTCCCAGAATCATGCAAAAGAACGTGATTCTCACGAAATCCTTTCTGTGGCGTATTCTCAGATACATATAGATTGAAATTAAAAAGAAAAAAAAAATTTTTTGTTTGAAACCCCGAGAGTAGAAGACCCCTTTAAAACTGGTTCATAATAGGAACATGATTAAGGAAATGTTTCATAATTGGGACCGTTACCATACTCAAGTTAATGTACATGACGAAATGTAACTTTGTACTTAGTTCCATTGTCACTGACTGATTATTGCGGAATAAAGCCTAAACAAACATGTAGTAGAACTATAACGTGTAACATGTTGTTACATTGCTTCTAAGATTAATTATTTGCATAAATTGCCTTAACTTAGAATTTTATATCATGCACTGGAAATATTCCTAGGTGCTCTTAGCCACGAGAGGAACCCACTACTCTAATAGCACTGAACGCTATTTAAGTTCCGGATAACGTTACATTTTATCCTTTATAACGTTGCATTTAACGTTAAATGCAACGTTGTTAAATGTCGATTTAACGTTAAAACCTCCTTTAGGACTTTCAATAGACATTCAAAAAATCGCAGTACGGGTTGCGGAAAACTTATGCGGAAAATCTAAAAATTTATTTATTAACTATAATCATGTTGATAATATTATTGCTTCTTAAGAACAGTGGACACTAAAATCAACTGCGCAGCTCTAGTTACGACAGAAAACTACTGCGCACAATATTAACATTATTAAACATTTTTGAAGGTCTATTAAAAGTCCCAAAATAACGTTCGTTATCGGAAAAGGTAGTAGGAGTCAAAATAACCATGATTCCTAGTTATAGTGACTCTGATTTTTTATGGGTTCCTGTCGTGACTAATACTATAGTCAAATAACTTAGGAATTTTATGGGTGTTCTCATCTACCCAGTGCCTCAAGCAATCGTCAGTAATTACCAAAGGTTGAGCGAATAATTGATCCAAGTTTATTTTGCTGCCCTCTGCTTCCTCTTTGGTTAATAGCCGTAGGAGTTGACAAGCAGCTTTATGTTCAGCGGGAATTAAATTAGAGCTATATGATATGTCCTCTAAAAATTCAATTGTCAATGTTTTTAATTTTTTATCTAACTCAAAATCCTGAGCATGCTTAGAAATCCAGTGTCGAAGTACATTTAGAACACGCATAGTAGCGGCCGTTGACATGACTGATTCCTTTCGTTTTGTCCTATCTTTACAGCCACTGCTAGTATTACTTCCGTCAGTCATTCCTCCACGTTCATGCACTTTATCCGGTGGATTACTTGATGCTGAAGTTGCTATAGCGAAAGCAGCAGCTGCTATGGAGTTACTGTTTCTATTTATAGAAAATATAAAAATATGAGACACCTATTAAAAACTATTAAACAGGTTAATTATAAACAAATTAAAAAATGAATTAGTTAATCCAAAATCGAGTTAAGATTATATTTTATGTTTAACATAAATGCTTGCTGTTAGCTTGTGAATCTGGCAAGTTACGCAGTTGACGTCTACGGTCTTCTAGGCTACTTATGACTTCCAAGTAATTCTCTTAATCTCGGGTCGCGGACATTTCCACCAAAACCTAATTGACCGAATTTGTAATTGGCCGAAATTTAATTGTCCGAAGTTGTAATTCTACAAACTTGCATTTGTCAGAATTTGCAATTCCCCGAACTTGCGTTTGTCCGAGCTATTAACTTCCCGAATTTGTATTTGTCATAACTTCCAAATCATCAAACTGACATTTGCCAAAACATTTAAATCGACGAAATTGCATTTGTTAAAATTTTTAACTCCTCGAACTCGTATTCGTCTGAACTTTTAAATCCACGAACTTGCAATTGCCAGAACTTTGAAATCACCGAATTTGCATTTGTCAAAATATTCAATTACCAGAATTTGCATTTGTCCGAACTTTGAAATCACCAAATTTGCATTTTTCCGAACTTTGAAATCACCGAACTCGCATTTAGCAGAATATTCAACTCTCCAAATTTGCAACTGTCAGAACTTCTAAATCCCTGAATTTGCATTTGTCCAAACTTTAAAATCACCGAACTTACATTCGCCCGAATTTTGAAATCTCCGAATTTGTAATTGTCCGAATTCAGGGATTTAGAAGTTCTGACAGTTGCAAATTTTGAGAGTTGAATATTCTGCTAAATGCGAGTTCGGTGATTTCTAAGTTCGGAAAAATGCAAATTTGGTGATTTCAAAGTTCGGACAAATGCAAATTTTGGTAATTAAATATTTTGACAAATGCAAGTTCGGTGATTTCAAAGTTCTGGCAATTGCAAGTTCGTGGATTTAAAAGTTCAGACGAATACGAGTTCGAGGAGTTAAAAATTTTAACAAATGCAATTTCGTCGATTTAAATGTTTTGGCAAATGTCAGTTTGATGATTTGGAAGTTATGACAAATACAAATTCAGGAAGTTAATAGCTCGGACAAACGCAAGTTCAAGGAATTGCAAATTCTGACAAATGCAAGTTTGTAGAATTACAAATTCGGACAATTAAATTTCGGCCAATTACAAATTCGGTCAATTGGGTTTTGGTGGAAATGTCCGCGACCCTTAATCTCCTGGTTATGAGATTCAATGTAGGTATGTTTAAAAGGAAATTATGTGAAAAAAATGTTTTCTATTTTGCAGGCTTACAGCGGTGAAAATATTTCACTATTTATAGCAATCGTGCAAACTTCATATGCCTATATATGAACACGGAAAAAATTAGTTCTAGAATAATTCTTGAATTAGTTCAAAAACTCAGGATACGAAAATCATTCGGCGATATGTCTAAAAATTTCAATAATCTTTCTGAAATTTTTTAAGTATTTCTAAAAAGATCTTCAAGAATTCTTAATAGCTGCGCGATTGGAAGATTGCTTTCGCGGTGATCTAAAAGTTCTGGAACTGAAATAGAAGGCGCAGTACACTGACCAGGCTCCCATATAGCGCTTAGTTCACTCAAGTATGATTTATTCGTACAATATTACAATCGCGTGTTAGCTCAGTTGGACAAAGCGAAGAGATTTTCTGTAGTCTCAAGGAACTAAGTTCGAGTACTCGTGGGTGAAAATTTTTTTCAAATTAAAAAAATTTTCTCTTCTTAAACGAGTTCCGTAATTCTTATTCTAAATTTCGGAAGTCTTCTTGAAATTCATTATAAGTCTTCTAGAAAAACTCTTAGGTATATGTCAAAGAATTGATAATAAGAACTCCCGAAAAATTCTCGTATCCTAAGTTCCTGTACTATTTCAAGAATTATTCTACAACTAATTTTTTCCGTGAAGTTACTCAAAAGTTTACTTATTTAGTCAAAGTCAGTAATAAATTGATTTTTCACTTTTATACAGTCCGTACTCAGTCTCTCTTTCTACGTGTACACGGAAAGAAATAATTCATTAAATATTTAGGAACTTTGTACTTGCGTTAAATATTAAATATTGTTAATTAAATATTAGTATAAACAAATTTTCAATGTCAAATTAAAAACCTGTTTTTTCTGACGATTAAAAGCATATACGGATATTCTTCTCTCTAACTCACATGGTTTTTGAATTTCATAGACGCTTTTACGTCAACATGGAACAAAACCCTGAATATCTTTCCAATGTTTGGTATTAGACAAGTTAACAAATGTTTATTAATAATGGTGCAATTTAGAGTAAATGTGATAGAAAAATCGAAATTTTTGTTAAAGAAATTTTAAGTTTTAGGAAAAACGTTTGAAGCATTTTACTAAGTGTTTTTGACATGTTATCCCTTAAATATAAAATTCTTACTATAGTAAAATTTGTAAACTACTTTCTTTCAGTTTACTTTGATAACAAAGTCATAATAATAGATCATACCTATAGACATTTATATGAGAATCTAATTCGTTTTCCTATTATAAATTAAGAAGTTTTTCCAACTTTTAAAACCACGTTTCTAGTTTCTAACTCGTTTTTGCATTCACTAATTCCAATACTAAAACATACCTCCGGCAACTAAGCCGAAAGCTAGTTATTACAACACCAGCTTTACTTGAACCTTGTGGTGCATCGTGCTGAAAATTATTCTGTTGAGAAGAAGAATAAATTTCATTTTCTTGAATAGAGCGTCTCCCTGACCAGTAATTCTGAAAATACACAATAACATTCTTTTAAGTATGGAATTTTATAATTAATTTCGGTAGAAACATTTTATTAATTACAATTAAACAGTATTAAGGTAGGAGTCCAGTATGTGAGGGTCAATAAATCGATTTTTTTTATTACATTTTCTAAACGAAAAACATCTTCAAAATATATCCTCAAAATCCCAAACCAAAAATCGCAATACTTTTGATTTTATCGTGAAAACAAGAGAGCGCTCCGTGGCGTGTATAGACGTATTTTAACGCAATGACAGTAGCTCAGGACCGTGCGCAGTATTTGCTTCTGGGGGGGGTTTTCAAAAAATAAATTGTGTAAACTTCGTTATTTATTAAAAATAATTTTTTAATCAGAAAAGTTGAAAATTTTTAAAGCAAGTTCAGACCTCTCTGGGGGGGGTTTAAACCCCCAAAACCCCCCCCTTGCGCACGGGCCTGCAGTAGCTTATTAACAAATTTACGTGTAAATTATTAAAAAAAAAAATTTTATATAGTTTAAGACGTCAATTATAACATATCCAAATATAGTAACGATTGCTTTATATTTACCAGCTTAAAAAAATTCGTGAAGAAGTATCGAAATTTAGAGTGTCACAATGCTGACTACTATGTTAAATTAAAGTTATCCTGTTTGAATTCACAAACATCGAAACTTAAATACTGTATCAAGCTATTGCATTATAAAAATAACACCGGCATACAAAAAAAAATTCGATTTCCAGAACTGCCATGTGGTAGGTTCTCTTCCTTAAGATGTATCTAAAGACAAAAATGTAGTCTGACCTAAAAGTTAGTTCGTGTTCTCTTTTTATATAGGCATGGTGGGGGGATGACGTTTGAGAATTTGCTCGAGAATTTGATTTCTATGGGAATTTACTTAATTTCTATATCTGAAACTGAATTTTCGCTTCTTCTGGATGCTGATTTTGATTTAGTGACTTTAATAACATAAAAATTAAATATATAAAAAAGATTAAAAATGGCGGATCTAAAAAGGTGGATTTTTTAAAAAATTGTTCGGATTTCCTTGAAACTCGTTACTCGGGAGTTTT
The DNA here is from genome assembly GCA_037103525.1 of Ganaspis brasiliensis. Taxonomy (NCBI): domain Eukaryota; kingdom Metazoa; phylum Arthropoda; class Insecta; order Hymenoptera; family Figitidae; genus Ganaspis; species Ganaspis brasiliensis. Next base: position 2,501,948 of record JAZKLR010000293.1, read on the forward strand.
TGGGGTCCCTGATTACGAATCTGATGTTAGTTTTTGAAAATACAAAATGGCGGATCCAATATGGCGGACGGTATTAAAAAAAATCATTTGAAATGCATGAAACTTGTTACTCGGGGGTTTTTGGGATCGTTGATTAAGAATCTCACTGTTAAAACAAATGTCTTATTTTAAGACGTTTTAAAGTGCCTTAATTATAAACCAATGAGAACGCATCTTTTAAAATTATTAACCAATGAAATGGCTTGAAATAACCGTAAGACGCTTTCTTAAAGTCTTGTGTCTTAAAATAAGACACTTAGAAGACAGCAGTTTCTGCAGTGCTGATGTTTGTTTTTAAAAATACAAAATAATATTGTCCACCATATTAGTAATATATTATTATTACCATTTATAAATGGTAGTTTTAAAATATTGTCCACCATATTAGATCCGCTTTTTTGTATTTTTAAAAACTTACATCAGGTTCTTAATCAACGATCCCAAAAACCCCCGAGTAACAAGTTTCATGCATTTCAAATGATTTTTTTTAATACCGTCCGCCATATTGGATCGGCCATTTTGTATTTTCAAAAACTAACATCAGATTCGTAATCAGGGACCCCTAAAACCTCCGAGTAACAAGTTTCAAGGAAATCCGAACAATTTTTTTAAAAATCCACCATTTTAGATCCGCCATTTTGAATTCGACATTTTTAATCTTTTTATATATCCAATTTTTATGTTATTAAAGTCACTGAATCAAAATCAGCATCCAGAAGAAGCGAAAATTCAGTTTTAGATATAGAAATTAAGTAAACTCTTATAGAAAATCAAATTCTCAAACGTCATCCCCCCACCATGCCTGTAAAAAGAGAACTCGAACTAACTTTTAGGTCAGACTACATTTTGCTCTTTAGATACATCTTAAGGAAAAGAACCTACCACATGGCAGTCCTGGCAAACGAAACTTTTTTTTTGTGTGCCGGTGTAATTAGAAATTTTAGTAACTGCGAAAATTAAGATGCCTAAACATTCATTGGAATATTTCGAAACTTTGAGTGTTAGTGTCAGGCAAGTTTTAGGAAATATGTATCTTGTGCTGTGTGAGGTTTTATGGGTGATTCTTTTTTTCCGAAATCTACTTAGAATTACATTTGAGACGAGGCGCTATCTGTCGAAAAATCTACAGATTTCTCAATTAACCGACGAATTCACACACTTCCTGCGTTAATTATGAGAAACTTATATTTCTTGAACTCTCCATTATAACATAAATTTACATAGAATTCATAACTCAAGAAAAAGTTCCTGACAATTTCAAGTATCAACTTTTTTCTGTATATTATAAAATATTTTACCCCACTGAAAGTAGTAGAAAAAGACCCGCTTCTTGAAGACGGCGGTGGAGTAGACACTCTTGGTGTCATATGAGAAATTGAACGTATACAACAATTACTTGGATGACATTGTTGTTGCAAGTTTTTATTAACAAGTAAAGGTTGCGTAAATTCATCTTCTGATCCAATCTGATTGTCATTTGCATTATCATAATCTGCTGGTTGAGAACATTTCTTTAAATCCATATTACAGTCAAAAGAAATGCTCATTGCTTTATCTTGATTATCAAATTCAATCGATGGTAATGACGCACCTGTTTCAATATTAGTATTAAGTTTAATTGCAGCAAAAGGAGTATTAATTAATGTATTAGTAGCAACTGCTTCCATTAACGTCGTTGTCGTCATTGTAGTTGTTATTGTTGTTGTATGTACAGTCGAAAAATCTTTAGAGTTGAATCCATTTTCTGAAAAATAGATATATAATTAAAAAAATAAAATATACAAGAAGGACATGAGAAAAACTATCAGCAAATAAATATTTAAATAAGGAATACTCCTGGGGTCATTCTCTCAAAAAGAACAATTTCAGAATTAAGATTTTACGTGAAAAAATATTTGTAAAACTCTTATATTACTAGTCCTATGTCAAGACATTGATCTAAATTAAACCATCAAATAATTTGTTATAATGTTTATGAACATTTTAAAATACAGTAATCCCTCGATACACTGAAAAAACTCCCTTGCACCCGTCTACTAGGAATCAACCATTTTTCCTTGTTAGTTAAGGCGCCAGCTAGTTGAGGTTAGTTAAAATGACAAGGATAATTTGTACTCTAAGTAATTAGGAATTATATTATATTAACACCAAAAATTGTGCGATCGACTGCTTTTATTACTGTAATAAGTTCTTTATTATCTAAAATACATTTGTCAATACTTTCTCTCTTTTAAACATTAGTGGTTAAGGTAAATAATACCAGTTTTGTTCGCCATATATTTCAGCTGATTTATAAATTTGTTTCTGTTTTTAAAAATTACAAGTCGAACAAGTTTGATTTATTAGAATTAACTTCTCTTCGGTTGCTAACTGAACAAGGAATCCTTGTCATTTTAACTAAAATGGACTCAACTATAGCCAAATTGTTGTTTTTCACATTAATATTTTTTTCAGTGTAGTCGTGACAACCTATGAAATTTTCCCACCCTTCAACCTCGATAGTCGTACGCCGCAGAAGTCACGCCTTTTTGACGATTTCAGGAACGAATGCTTCATAAATTTCTCCCGGAGACAGACGACAATTATAGAATTAATTTTTAAGAATTGATATTATAGTATTAATAATAATTAATATAATTATTAAATAGATATAAACATTTGAGCAAATTAGAGCTTCTGTGTAAAAAATTTGAATGCAATTAAAATTAAGAAAATTTTAAAGAGTTTAAAAATTTAGATTTATTAAAAACTGTGGATCAATTTAAATTCGAATGGTTTGAAATCTGATTCAATTAAATAAAATTTGTTCTTAAAATTCAAACATTTTACTAAATATCTAAATTCAATAAATAATACTTTCTGGTTGTTCAGAGTAAATATCTTAAATATTGTGTTTTGGTTAACTGTTGCTCTTTCAGAAAATATATTTTAAACTCTTCATTTTTAGAAATTAATTTTGCTAACGAATATATTAAGTTCTTGAATATTATTGTAATTATGTTACTTATTTGACGTTTGAGGATATTGAATTTGTAAATCGTAAAAATCCTTTGAAGTTCACTTAATAGTATATTATGCACCAAGCGTCATAAGTGCGTCTTTATAGTCGAGCGCAGATATTTCCAACGAGTTGCAGGCGAGAGCAAGGAGACGAGTTTGGAAATATCGCGCGAGACGAAAGACGCACCTATGACGCATGGTACATACGATTCTTTATGCAACAAAGGCGTATTATGGTCACTCTACGCTACCTATGCCGGTGCATGCTAAGTTTTTCCATATAGCCCAGCAGGTCAATAAAGTAACCATTACTGCCCTAGGGTAATAATGGATACTTTATTGACCTGCGAGCGGTCCATAAAGTATCCATTATTGCCCTAGGGTAATAATGGGCACTTTATTGACCGCTTTAATTTCATTTTCTGAGTTATAAATACCTTAATGTACCTTTTAATTTGTGTAAACAGATAATTAACTTTTTTGAAAACAAATATTTATTGTATTTAATTTTCACAAATGTAGATTATTCTCCTGCACTGACTAGTAATGCGCGCACGCTGGAAAGCGTACGACTATCGCGGTAGGTGCCCGCCTACAAAGCGTACGACTAAAAAAATTTTACTAACATTCAATTAATGGTATTTGCTACATTTCAGTTAGATAAGAAACTGCCATAAGAAATATTAACAAATTTTTGCAGTACATTAGCAAAAATTAAAATATTCTGGGGTCAGGAAGTAGAGTTTTCTTTGTGTCGACGACCTCAATTAAATTGAAAAACATACTGATACGGGTTACTTTCTTTTCTTTTATCCTAATTCGCAGTGACCTTAATGATAGAACGTCCAAGGCTGCGTACTGCCGGTAGGACGCGCTTTCACACAGTAAACGTCCTTCCGGAAGGACAATTCGATTTTGTGAAAAAATATTTTAATTTCATATAATCATCATCATTATCATCACCATCATCATTATCATCATAATTCATCATCTTTATCATCAAAGGAATTGAGTTTATTATTACTTTTGTAAATATTGTTATAACTAACTTAATAGCTGCCGGTGGTAAATGGCTCAGGCGCAAGTCTCTCGGAAATCGCTCTATAAAATCAATATGGAAGCAGATAAGTATAAAAATAAATATATGATTTTTTAGGTAATAAAACAAGCTTTCAAATGACGTAAATATCGATTTTTTTTAAATTTATGTATAAGGGCTAGGTAGTCTTTTTAAAAAAACGAAGACTTCCTGCCGGCAGTACCGCGCGTCGTCTTTTTGTGACTAAAAATTATGTGACTTTTTGGAAAATTTAACTTCTTTTAGCTACCAAGCTTCGGGGTTTGAATTTTCAAGTTCCATGTTTACATGCGCTGAAAGCTTGATTCTTTACCTTTCCAACGATATATACTACTTTTTGTTTATCTGAATCCATGTTAATTTTATAACGCGATTTCGTACGTACTCGCGGAAGGCTTTTTTGTCCTGCCGGAAGGACGTTGGACGTTCTATCATTATAACTGCACAAATACTACACTCGAATCTCGTTATAACGAAGATGTCGGGACTTAAAAATCTCGATATTACGACGACGGGAGGGGTTCCCACTTCGGGTCCTATTGAAATGCGTGAATTTGTCTGTGATCGACATTACAAAGTGTCAAACTCGTATGACATTTTGAATAAACTATTTTTAAAAGTTATTTAAGTGCATGATAGTTTTCAATTATGGAATCAGATCAGAAAAAAGTAAGTATTTGTCATAACTTCATAAGTGAGTATTAAATTATAAAGTTTACGAAAATATTTAACTTTTTGTAATTATTCAAAAGTTGGTAAAATTTAAGAGGTATTTACCATCTCAATTTTTATTTAAGGTTATTACAATGTGAAATATATTTCGCTTTTAAATTTTACTTACTTTTCAGTAATTACAAACAGTTAATTATTTTCTAAAACTTTATAGTTTAATACTCACTTATAGAGTCATTACACATACTTACTTTTTCAAATTTTTCAACTATACCCGTGCGGAAATTGCCATATCTTGTCCCCAGTAAAGATCGGGCCCCGACCACTGTAGCCCGAAACGGGCCAGAACACTTACAAATCTATGGCTAGGATCGGGCCCAGATAGGGGGTGACGTCATGACGTATTGTAGCGCCATCCATTGGAATTGCAAATGAACTAGGATGTCAAAATTTTAACAGTACAATGGATATTGTCAAAATCTACGCATCCACTTAACAAAAATTGTTAACTTTAGTTAGACTCTAACAACAGATTATAACTGATTATTTGCGGATAATTATTTATTCAGCTTAAAAGAATCCATAATCATCCAAAATAATATTTTTAAATAAATATGTTCATAACCAAGTTATTCATAATATGTATTTATTCTAAAAATGAATGTATAAGATTGTTCAAAAATTCTTAAGTTGTCCAAAAACTGTAAAAGACGCTGAAGTGCGCAACGTTTCTGAGAAACGAACAAAATTTTTATAAATTATATTTAAAATTGTATGGGTAAATATGGTTAATTATTCATTGAATTAGATATATAATAGAACTAAAAACAATTTTAAAAGTTTATTTGGCCAGAAAATTTTTAAAAATATTTTTTTTCTAATTTATTCTTTTTGTTCGTTTCTCAGAAACGTTGCGCACTTCAGCGTCATAACTGTAAATCCACCCTAATTGCAAAATTGAAGAGAAAATCTGAAAAATGACGAAAATGATTGACAATTAAAAACAAAATTCGAAAAATGGCAAGATTATTTGACAACTGATAAAATAATTAAATATATTAAACAATAAACATTAAATTTAAACTAAATAATTGAAATTGAAGAAAGAATTTGAAATTTGGAAAAAATAATTGAGAATTGAGGTAAATAATTAAAAATTGAAGAAATAAATTGAAAATTAATTAATTAAATTAAAAGTTAAAAAATTAGTTTGAAATTGGAAAAGAATGATTGATAATTGAAAAAAAATTACAAAGTGACGAAAATAATTAAATATTAAAGAAAATAATTAAGAAATTAGGTAATAACTAACAAATGAAAAAGAAATTCGAAAAATTAATAAAATTATAGGAATAATTTTTGGAAATAATTGCAAATTAAACAAATGTGTTGAAAATCGAAATAAATATTTAGAATTTAAAGAAAGTAATTGAAAAATGTAATTATGATTTATAGAATATAATAAAAAATTGAAAAAACCGAGATCTATTGATTTTATAAGAAAATAATTGAAAACTGAAGAATGGAATTGAAGTTTGAGAAGATATTTATAATAATTATTATATAATCATATTTGAACAGTTGCATTTAAAATTGAAGAAACTTATTGATAATGGAAAAAAAATTAATAAATGGCGATAATCTTTAAATATTAAGTAAAACAACTGACAATTGATAAAAAATGGAAAAATAGCGATGATAATTGACAATAGAAGAAATAATTTTTAAAAAAGAAAGAATAATTTTAAAATTGAAGGAGACTTATAAATTGCCAATTAAAAACAGAAGAAAATTATAGAAAAAATTGTAGTAATTCTGTGTAGTATCAAATATCATATATTTTACAAAACTTTTTTTAGTATAAAAAACTGTTATCAAATTTTTCAAATTCTTTTGTTCACTTTTAATAGTTCGTTTCTGCAGAAAGTTACCTTTAAAATGAGCCTAAGAACATTAAAAAATGTTCATTATTTCAGATAGAAGTAATTTTAATTTATATGAACTATTGCAAATCACAATTTTTCGAGATTTTCTAACTAAAATATTAATGAAACCACGTCTTCTTAGTTTCATTTCACTCGGAATTTTATAAACTTTTAGAAAACAGTAAGAGAAAAATTTTAGCTTTTATACTTTTTATGTTTTTAGATGTTTTTCATTACACTCAAAATTGGTGGTCCCACAATTCTGGCCGGTAGTGTAATATAAAAAGAAATTTGATTGTTTTAGATAGAAATATTGTTTTAAATAAATATGAACTTGTATATTATTTACTTGATTTGGTTTAAATCGTTTTAATCGTAAGTACAGATATTGCATCATTATAGGGCGAGACAAATTGTGGAAATTCCACAAGTCATTAGTATCAATACCTGCTATTATAGTGAAGGATACGATCTACAGATTTCCACAGTACAATACTAAGAAATCAAATTAATGGAAGTCACAAAACGAGTTAAGAGACAATTCAAAAGACTAAGAAAATTTATGAGATTTCCAATGAACCATATAAACAAAGGAGAAATACTACAGTAAAATCGTATAATACCTTACTTCAGAAATAAGAAATCCTAAAATAACAAATTTTACGTTTCAAATATTGCTCATTTAAAATGTTTTATAACTTGCAAGACTGCGAAGGGTTCATCTGTACGTGCGGATCACTCGAAATTAAAGATCACCGAGTCGTTGTAAAGAAAATCTCGTAGCCTCAGTGGCTCCATGGTCATGCGTTTGACTTATGCGTTTAGCGTTAGGTTAGGGTTTAGGTTTAGGGGGATCGAATCTCAGCGCCGCTAGGATTTTTCAAAATATACGTATTCATCCGTTTACTTGCGTTTAAAATGTAAATAAAATGTTATTTAATAATTACATGTCAGACAATAAAATTTGAATGGAATAAGTACGTTGCTGAAAAATTCGAAAAAATTGCTATATCTATATTTGCTTTTATTTCTATTTAATTGTCTATCTAATAATTTTAAATAATTAAAATTTATTACAGTATATTTGTATGTTATAATTTTAAAAAATGTACAGTATAATTAAATATTTGTCATTTATCAAAGTAAAAAGAATATTCGCATTACATTTCACTTCTTTTATTTATTTTAAAGAAAAAAAGATATATAAATATAGACTGAAAAGCAAACGCATATACTGCCTTAGAAATAGACGCATATGTCGATAAAGCAACGAACGTTTGTACCGACCGAGCGACGGCTGGAAATTTTGATTTTTGAGATCCGACCGCAGCCAGGTCTGGCCGTGCGTTTCACCCCAATCTGGCAGTGGCACTATTTCCCCGATCTGGGCCCGACGTACACGGGTCTGGCTGCGGTCAGGCCCACAATTGAATTTCCGCTCGGGTAGTTGAATTAATGGATTACCATATGTTTAGGTTATATAAAACCTTATCAAAAAATTTATCTTTAATAAATTTTTATTTTAATTTACTTCTAGTAAATAAAAAATTTACCAAGTAAAAAATTGATTAATTTGATAAATTTCTTTGTGCAATTATCCAAAATTTCAATGTTTAGACTATTTCTTGATTAAATTTTACTACTGCAAAATTAATAATATAACCAATAGTTTTTACATCGAAATATTTTTAAATGATTAAAGGCATTATGTCCTATATTTAAATTAAATTAAATTTCGCAGTGTAGGAAATTTGGAAATATTACAAATTATTTTATAAAATTTAATATAATTTTATAAAAAATAGAATATTTAAGATATATTGTAAAAAGAACACATAAGCTTACTTTTAAACGGCTATCTTGAAAAAAAGAGAAATTAATACTAATTGATTGTGTTTTTTTTTAAACAGAAAATTGGTAGGGGTAAAGGGAAATTTTTTTTTCGTTGTATCGAGAGTTTGACAGTTCGTAGTAACAAGCGAACGTTGTATCGAGATTCGTTATAACGAGATTTGAGTGTGTAAATATTGTTTACCTGTGCATTGTTATCTAACTAATTTTATTTTCATTTAATACTCATATTTGTGACCGGTCACGCAGTGGAGTTTACTATGGTATACAAAACTAAATTAATCCTAGGAAATAATATTGCGATTATTTTACTGTATTTTTTCAAGGACCAATGAAAACACAAAATAGTTAGTAGAAACTGCTAGACAAAGTGTATAATTATATTATAAAATAAAAGTAATATCTTTCGTTTGAATAAAATACGCTTCGTGCACGGTCACGAAGTGGAGATTTTACACTATGTAAACATGAATATTTCCGATAATTTGAAATTCTCCTTTTCTTTCTCATGTAATTTGATTGAGGAATGTTGAATACTATCGTATGGCCGGCACAATTTTTATAAATCAAAATTATTTTTTAGAAAAAGTGACGTGAACGTGTCATTTGTCCTTTTTGAGAGAATGGCCCTCCTACAAAAAAATAACCTTTTGACTGTGGTTCTGTTACAGATGGTCTTTCTGTCGATGCATCACCACAAATTCTTGCTGAGTAAATTTTTTCTATTTCACTGTGCTGAGAACTTGGATCAGAACCAGACCCAGAACCCGTTGATCCAATCAATGTGACTGAACTCAAATTACTTGGAGATGACGGTGCACTAATGACAGTTAGATCTGTAAAAACTCATTTATTATAATATGAAGTTAACACATTCAATGTGTCTCTCTAAAATTTTAACTAACATTTAGTGCCGGCTTTAAAGTAGTGCACGCCTGTGTGGCCGCACTAGGGCTCTGAGTCTTAGCGGGCGCCGTCATTTTTAAAAGAGCAGTTTTACAAAAATTCGATGACTAAAAAAAAAAGGTAGAAACTGACAACAAGAGAGAAATACTACTAAAATGGGCGCTATGCAAATTCTCGCACAGGGGCGCGAAATACCTAAGGCCAGCACTGCTAACATTTTACCTCATTATTAAAATGTTCTTCAAATTTAAATCTTATTTCTAAATACAAACAATAGACCTCTTGCTAGGCTTATTATCGTTCGAACGAACCCTAGCATAATGAGGGTTAATGGCTTTAGGAAAAGAGGCAAAAATTTCGAACTTTAATGGAAAAGAGAGAAAAGTTTCCTTTCTATTTCTCATTACCTGCTAAAATGTTTGCTTTTCACTCTCTCCAAAGAGAAGCGTTATTTGGTAACGTTTTGGTAACTCATTTGCATATAACTTCTTTCTTAGTAAGGATTCTTTCTACAAATCTCCCTGATAAAAATGCTGTTTTTATCTGAATCGTAAATACTAATTTTTTCAATTTATATATAAATCACAGCCGAAAATTCTACGTCCGCTAACAACTCGAGCTATTGACCCATTAATGACGGGGCCAAAACTGTGTATGCAAATTGTTGGAATTCGAGTTGTTCCATTAGAATTAGCATGTATAGAATCAAAAAGTTCACTAAAATTTGCTTAACTTTGTTCTCTACTTTTGGATAGGCAAAAATTAACTCGATTCGGTTAGAATTTCGAATCCCTAAAAAATTCGAATTTTTGCACAACTCTACAAAATTTTAAGTGCTTGATAATAAAAATAATTTTAAAAAATCAACAAAAATTTTAATTTTTTTTTTATTTGTTAACAAGTTATCCTCATTTTCATTGATTTTTTTATCTAGCACTTACAGTTTTAACCCCGACATTAATTTGGTTTAAAACACTTACATTAAGTACTCCATTATGACTCCACAGGAGTAAGATGAGTGCATTGAAAAAATCAGGTATCTTATTTTAAGAGAATGTATTTGGTGTGCATCATGAAATCTATAGCATATTTTGCAGTTGTCAGTTATCCAAGATAGTTTCATGATTAACGATAATTTACAATCTTCAAGATCATCTATTTGCAATAATTAAAGTTTATGTATTCTATTTAAATGTAACGTTATGTCGGTTATAACATAAATTGAATTTCCAATCATGAAAATCGGAAATTGATAACGTATGTTAAAACTAATAACGGTACCGTTGTTTTAGACCTAAGATTTCAGAAATCTCAATAGTTTAGGGTTCATAACTTTGAGTAAATTTTCACTGTTCTTTCGTAACTGCATCCCGTAGTAAGGGTGAACATTCTGACAAAAGAAAATAAAAACACAATTTTAAAAAACTTAAAAAATCAAAATTATAAAAATTTAAAATAGAAATATAAAACAAGAATTACGAGATAGTGATGTTTCAACGTCCCTTTAAATTTTTGCGGAGTAAAATTAAAGGATGCAAAAATAAAACTAGTAGGGGAGTGGGCCCCAAGATGGACATTTCATATAAAATTTTTGTTTAAGGTGACAGCGCCATATGCTTTCTGTCATTTTTGTTGTTTGTATGGACAAACATTTTGATGCACATTTGAAGAAAAAAAACCAGCTGGTTTTTCTTCTACACATACCACGTAATTTTGTGTCTAAAAAAGTTTTGTAACAGTTTTTTCTCAACTTGGTAAAGTTATTTAAATTTATGATTTAGAATAAGTACCTAACGTTATAACATTCTTTATTTATCGTATAATAATATCCTAAAATGATTTTACTAATTCAGTATTCGTATATATATTTTTACTGGGGATTAAAAAATGGTGTTATTTACCCTAAGATGGACAGGCCTCAAATCTCAATGTATTTATTTGGATATTTTCGATTTTACACTTTTTTCAATAATTTTTTGTGCCAATTAATTAAAATTTTTTATTTTCCACAATAAAATGTTATGTTATCGTTAGAAAAAATGATATACCGATATTTGTCAATATTTTATTACTTTTTACTGTTAAGCTATTAAATTGAAGATTTTAGAAATTTTATTTCTTGATAAATTCCTTAAAGTGATTAAAAATTAGTTTAAGAATTGTTACACAATGTGCTGTTTTTATTTACTACAATTTTCAGAGACTTTTAAGAAGGTAACCATCTTGGGGCCACTTTTTTTTTAGACCCAAAATTTTGCCAATTAGAAAAAATGCTTTAAAAAGTGTTTATGTTCAAAATAAAATTTTATACCTGTGGCCATTTTTAATATATTTTATTCGGTTTGGATTTTACAGCAATAAATCGAAAGGGTGTCCAACTTGGGGCCCTCTCCCCTAGATTTCGATATTTATTATTAAATTGTATTTTAACATACTTGCGTTGAAAATATATAATTAATAAATTAATTGATAAAAACTATATTGGTTGTCAAAATTAGAATTACCTCTGAAATACAGGGTGTGAATATGCCTTCTTTGATTAAAAATACACAAAAATAACTATATTTTAACAGGATTTAGAATTTAAAAATTATTTCGTTCAAATATAGAAAATTAATGTTTGAAACTTGAATTAAAATTTGAAATACGTGTTAGAAATATTCTGAAGGCTTAGAAATAGAATTTGAATACTAATCCCGGACGGGGCAGTAGAGAGAAGTGCTAGTCCTATAGATTTACGACTGACCGTCCTAGACAACGCACACACACATATCACTGATTTATTGAAAACATTCCTCTCTTTAACAGAGGAATATGTTAATGTTTCCAATTGCTAGTTATAAGTTCAAGTTAATTTCTCACGCCTAGCTTCAAGTAAATTTGGGATTTGCAAAAATGGTGACAAAATCGGGTAGTGGCATTTCATTCCTCTTTATTTGGAGCTTTAAAAATTATGAAAACCAAAATCCTAGCTGATCCTTTTTTCGAGTTATGTAAAATATTTTTTTTTAATGAAATTTATGTATGAAAATGATACAAGATTAATTATTTGACATCAGTTTAATTGGAAAATTTAATGTTACAGCTACAATAAACTATTTTTGAAAAACAACGACAATTACATATTTATAAATTATTTTTGTTTCAATTAACAATTTAGTTTTTCGCACATTTATCGCAATCCTTAAAAATATTCTTAAATGTGCTTTGAAGAAAAATCAATTACTGCTTTTTTTAATCAAGTTATATACATTCGATCTCCAATAAGATTAATCTTATAATGCTCCCAAAACTTTAGAATGTCCCGGTGAATTGATTTACCGGCTTATTCTGACCACAAACCTAAACCACAATTTTCTAAAAAGCTTAAGCAATCTTGAATGTGTAATGCAGCAACATGATTTTTTAAAGTTTCGGAAGCATCTGTATCTTTAAGAGCAATTTTTAATTCATCAATGCATTTATCCAAATCAGAACCAACTGTTTTCACAGAAAAACAACAACTGGTAAGGGGTCGTCCATAAACTACGTAGCACTTCAAGGGGGAAGGAAGGTCAATCTATTGTCTACGATAAGAGGAAAAATGGCGCTAATACATGTAACAGCGTCTACGCGAGGGAGGGGGGGGGTTAAATTTTCCAAAAAATGAAGCTACGTAGTTTACGGACGACCCCTAAGTTTAAACAATCTTAACGTACAAATTCAAAAATTGAACAACAACATTTAACGACCTTATTGGACAAAATCTCTGCATGAAAAAATTGGAAAGGGAGATGAAAGTTAAATAGAAATCTCCTCAATCCACATTGCCTACTACTTAATACCTTCGATTCTTCCTTAGCTGAAAAAGAAAATTTTATTAGTAAAAAAAATCCGTCGTTTCCGCACTCATCTAGTGCCCTCATCAGGAACTGCAAGGAAAAGAAAGTTAGTAAGTCTGACCTGCTATCAGGAACCTGCAGAACTGAGGATGCTCAACAGAAAAACCACCATTGTTCCCACCATGAACCCAAGCCTAGAAACAAATTACATCCAAACTAAACATGCACCAACTACCGCAATAAAAATCTTACCAATTCAAAACCTCAAAATTTTTGTTGTTGTTGTTGTTGTTAAATGTTGTTATTCAGTAACTGGTAAGTTTGTTAACGCACATCATACATTCAAGATTGTTTAAGCTTTTTAGAAAATTGTGGTTTAGGTTTGGGGTCAGAACAAGCCGGTGAGTAAATTCACCCAGAATTTCTATAATTTTAGGAGCGTTATAAGATGAATCTCATTGATGATCGGACGTGTATAATTTGATTAAAACACTAAATTGTTAATTCAAACAAAAATAATTTATAAAAATTTAATTGTTGTTGTTTTTGAAATAGTTTATTGTAGCAGTAACATTTAATTTTCCAATTAAACTGATGTAAAATAATTAATCTTGTATCATTTTCATACATAAATTTCATTAAAAAAAAAAATATTTTATATAACTCAAATAAAGGATCAGCTAGGATTTTGGTTTTCATGATTTTTAAAGCTCTAAATAAAGAGGAATGAAATGCCAATACCCGATTTTGTCACCATTTTTTGCAAAGCCTAAATCTTCTTGAAGCTAGGCGTGATTCTCCAACACCAGCTTTGAAACTGCAAGTTTCTAAGTTAAAAAGTGTGATGAAAGTGATACTTTTCAAAACTCTTGAAAACAGTGGCGAAAGTAAATTACGGAAAAAACTAGCTGCTTGGAAGAGTAGGCCCACCACTAGTGTTTTATAATAATTCCGCATACGGAATAGTGCTTTATGAAAATTCCGCATGCGGAATAGTGTTTTATGAAAATTCCGCGTGCGGAATAATGTTTCATGAAAATTCGGCTGGCGGAATCGTGTTTTATGATAATGCCGCATAATAATTGCACATGCGGAATACTGTTTTAAGATCAAAAATTTTACTAAAGATTTGAAAAAATACTGAAATCTTGAAAATTTTGAAAAAAGTAGGACTTTAAAAAAGTAGTTTTGTATAAATTGAAAAAAAAATTTTTTAAGAGTATTTTTTATAACTGTTAAAATGTTTGTAAATAAATTTCTTTTTTATTATTTGACACTACAATATTCCAAGAACTACACGCATGCACGAAAACCTCGAGGTTTTGTTCGCATTAAGGGCATGTGATGGGTTATGACGTCACTGGTATAGGCAAAATTTGTCCGTAACTTTTCTCTTAAAATATAAAATGTTTTTTCAGGAAACTTGGCAGAATTACTTAAAATGGCATTAGAAAGGTCTCTCAGACCCGAATTTGTTTAAATTTTGGCTCAAAATTAATTTTGGAAAATTTTCGAAAAATTGCAGACTTTTTCAAAAATTAATTTTGAGACAAAATTTAAAAAAACTCGGGTCTGAGAGACCTTCTTAATGACATTTTAAGTAATTCTACCAAGTTTCATGAAAAAATATTCAATATCTTAAGAGAAAAGTTGCGGAAAAATTTTGCCTATACCAGTAACGTCATAATCCATCACATGCCCTTAAGCGGGTCAGAACTCGTAGTTTTAGGTTAGTGAGCGTCAAAGGTAAGAAAAACTACCGAACAGTGAATAAAACTCCACTCGCAATATATTGCTGCAATTATGGGCATCAAAATACGTAAGTATACGTAGTTTCAGAAAGATTGGAGGTATAAAGCGTTCGAAAGTACACCCCAGATAATTCATTTGATTAAATTACTTTATGTTAAAAAAGTGGGAAGCGCAAAAATGGCAGCTCGCCCCAGGCCGGGCGGAGCATGAGCTAGTTACGATACTGGTAATTTTTAAGCCATTTTTGGGTGTGTTAGCTTTAACAATGGTGATCCTCTCAGCCAAACTGGGACACTATAGACCAGCATCAACGCAAGATTTTGCGGCGCAAATTTTTAAATAACATTTATTGCAAAATGAAAATTTTAAAAATTTAGAAAGTACAATAAATATATAAATTCATAACAAATGATGAAACATCATCCAATTTTCAAAATAATCGATCCTTTTTAATATAATTATTTGTTTAATAATGGTGCAATTTTGAGGTTATGTATGAGAGTTTCAGTGTATACAAGAAAAGATCTAAAAAATGTGGTGCAAGTGTTGCAAATGCATTAATAAGCTTTTACCTAAATAATTTGATCAATAAGTACTTTTATTTTTTATGAAATCAAAAGAATTTGCAAATAATTAATTTTTGATATTAAAAATAATGCGCCAAAAAATCTTGCGATTGTGGTGCACTCTTAGCTGAGCTTTACATATAATGATCCCCATTGAGAGAGCATCTTTAACAATTTTTAACCAGTGAAATAACTGTTAAAGACGGATTCTAAATATCTTATGTCTTAAAATAAGACACCTGTTTTTGACAGTGTGTAGTTGAAATACATTAAGCCTCTTTCTCTCATTTTCTCATTTTAGAACAAAATTTAATGGCAACTGATCTGAACATTCTGAGTTTCTGTGGCTTTTTATGATAGTATTAGTGGACTATAAAAAAAGAAGAAGAAGAGATAGTTACCTGTAAGTGTCTCTGCGCTGGATGATACTGTTATAACTTTAGGGATTCTCAGATGCACCGTTTGATCATCACTATCTTCATTATCTGTCTGAACTCGTATACTGACTGTTTGTTTTTCGTTTGACAAATTATCGGCGGCTAATGTTTCCAAAGATGGATGGGACCTAACATTAAAACTGCAAGCACATTCATCGACATCAGTGGCCTTTTGAATATTATAATATTCTTGCACCTCTTCTTTCACTGCATAAAATTAAACATAATTTTTAAATTAATTATTATATAATATTGTCAAAATTTAGTGTGTACACGGAAAAAATTTATTCACGAAAATTTACCGGATTTATTCAAGAGCGGTGGATATGAAAAAAAACTCGGCAATATCTACAAAAGAGTCAATAAGCATCCTCCAATTTTCCAAGTATTTCTACAAAGTCTCCAAAATAAATTTTCATGACGCGCAACCGAAAGATCGAATCTGGACAGTTACCGAAGACTTCGGAAAAACGCAGTACTGTGACCAAGCGCTTGGCTCACTCAAGTATGTTTTCACTGTACAGTAATTCAATCGCAGCTCAGTTGGACAAAGCGGAGATTTTGTAGTCTCGAGGAACTGAGTTCGAGTACTCATAGAGGAAAATTTTTTTCAAAAATTAAAAAAATTTTTAACTTCTGGAGTACTTCGGCAAAATCTCATAACAGTTAGAGAAGCTTTCTTGAATTTAATTCTTATTCTTCTAGAATAAGTGTTCGGTAGTTTTTCAAGGAATTGCTAATAAAATCTCACGACTTTTTCTCATATCCACCGCTCTTGAGTTTCTTCAGTAAATATTATTGAATTATTTTTTCCCGTGTATTCGTGTTTATATAAGGTCAATTATTGCGCTTTCTAAATCTGAATGAATGAGAATTCACTAATTTAAATGTCAAAATTCTTTCACTCTTTCAATAAGTATGTAATTTACACTTACAAATAAGTGGAAGACTTTTGACTTATTAAGTTTTATTAGAGAGCAAACAATAAATGTGTACATCCGCATGAAAAGGGTTCGCTTTGGAACTATTAGACTTATCTATATGACCATACATTTGAGAGGTCTTGGACCCTTTTAGATGAAAAATTCACAATGTTACGAGTATTCAAGGTTAGAAGTGTCAATACCTTAATTTCGAGAAAAACGAGTTTAATCTTCAAGATTACCATTAGCAAGATGCATTTTAAAAATTAACAATAAATTATTTTGTGCTTTTAATAACGATAAAGTTTATGATAAATGCATGATTCGACGTGGAACGTTACGTAGATTGTTTTTGATCAATAAAAAAACATTCGAAAATGTGAAGTTCCTTTAGAAAAAAGCCAATGTCTCGGAAAATAAAATCGACAAAGTCGGCCCTTTTCATGCGGACGTAATCAAATATTAAATATAACATTTTTATATTTTACATACGTTTGTCAAATCCAGAACACCTCTGATGAGAACTTTTTGCAAAGTGTAAAGCTGAATTTGACATATTTCCAGTAATATCATTAGAAGATAGCTCATTTTGGTGTTCAAAGTAACCAACCGGATTTCTTGATATTTCTACCCGACTGCTCTCACTCATTTCCGACCCGTAACCTAGTTTTTTTTAATTATTAAGGATTTAGTTAATGTTAGCATTATATCGTTTTAGATTTTTTTACATAAAGTTATAAACAGTTTTTAAATGCAGATCAAGTCTGATAAGTTGCAAAGTAAGAGACTGTAGGGATAGAAAATTTTAGGAGCAACGACCACTTGTAAATGGACACATTTTTTTACCATAGGTTTGCACAAAGAATAGAGTTTGACAACAGTGACCATTAGAAAAAGAAATGTTTTCAAAAATTAATTTCAAACTGTTAAATAAGGGAGTTAAAATTTAACTCCCAACGGGACTCTATAAAAGTCGCAACCTTTCCGAATTAAAGCGATAAGAGTTAACGGTTATTCCTTTATTCCTCACTATTCTTTACACTGGCGCGTATGAATTTGCTGAAAGGAGTGGTCCCAAAAAGGTACAAAGCTATGACAACCAACCTCAGCGGAAACTTCGGAGCAATAGATATTGATCTACTGCGGTCAAACTCGATATTACAGTTAACTAATTCTGTACTCTATTGTTCATTATTAAATTGGTAACCAATAATAAATTTAATCATTGTATTCAGGTATTTTTTTGCATCATATTTAATTAGAAAAGCAGCTTATATACAAGGTCCAACTTCTAAAGCCCGTACTCATTAGTCGTGTTAGCTCAGTCGGATAAAGCGTCAGCATTGCGTCCGTTAGTTTCAGGGTTCGATTCCTCTAAGCGTGCGATTTTTCATTTGTATATTTATAAGTGCGTTATTTAGGTCCTAACAATTCTTAAATAGTTATTATAAATAATAAATAAATAATGTATAAAATAAAAGTGTAAATATTATTAACAATTAAACTTGTATAAACAAATTGTTAAATTCTAGACAGTGACAATATTTTTTTATATAAATTTATAAGAACATATTTGATTAATACGTAAAATTAATTTCCCGTTGCAGTCAAATAGTACACTAGAAATAAATTCATTACCGGGACATCACTGATGCCATTATTGTACCAGTACTGCGCCAGAGTTGGTATGCCGTACTGCATCAGTATTGGCAGTCAGTACTGATTAGCGTTATCATCCCAGTATTCCACCAGAGTTGCGCCATTATTGGCCCCCAGTACTGCGCCAAGAATATAGGAAATTCGTTGGATAGTTCGAGAGTGGGGAGAAGTAACCGTAGGCAGAGGATTAAATAGGAGTTTGAGCCGTAGATTGCAGTTCCAAGTGTTGCATAAATTTTATTGAAGTTGCATAAACTAGGGTTCAGGTGTATATATGTAAAATAAGTATTATTTAAATATATATAAATGAAATAAAGGTATTCTAAATATGAAAAAATGCAAATATAATGATAAAGAGAATAACACTCTCGTTGCGAAATGTACTATTAAATAATACTTATTTTACATATATACTTACATTTAATTAACAACTATTACAGCTGGTAAGTTAATTATGAAATAAAATTTTTGGAGTCCAGTGGGGTTGAACCCGTGACCGCACGACCCCGAATTGAACACGTTGTCCACTCTGATACGTCAGGCTTGGTAACCATATCGCAAAAACTCCTATTTAAGTTACAGGTAGCAAGATATTCTTGGATCAAGAACATCTGTGTTGTATTAAGTAAAAAATTATTCAAGGCAAACGAATAAAATTATTTTGTTCATGAAACAAAAATTCTAAAAAGCATTATTCTCATTATTTGACCTGAGAGCAAATATTCTTGATTCAATACTTCTTGAGACTTGCCGCATGTACACTGAAAAAAATATTTCCGTGGAACTGCGATAATTATGGGCAGATTGGCAATATTTTATTGCTGTTTTGGGAACTGCCTTACGTATTGGTGTTTTAGCCATACGGCTGTGTAAAACCGCGAGTCATGTTGTAAGGTTAGGTAAAATGGACAGTGGCGCACCGGTGCATTATGGGAAATTCGAACGTATAGTTGTCAAACTTCTACATAACCTGTCAACCATACTCAAATGTCTAATCTCATCACAGTATGTTTTTCAGTGTAAAAGAGTTTGATTGAGATAATTACATATTTTACTTGTATGAAACGTGAATTTTTTACTTCAAGTACTTTCTCCAAGGCTAATATTTTCTTGGGAATAAAAAAAAATTTTGAAATAAAAAAATATGGGCTTGTCTCAAGTAAAGTACCTCAAGTACATGCATTTACTTGATTCAATGAACTTGTTTTTTAGTGTCGGTTTGTCGGTATCCCGCTTCTCCTCTTTTAAGCATCTTACACCAGTCTGAAGCCAGCGGTGTAACCACGCACACTTAGAGCAAACGGAAGTTTGTAACATACTCTCTTAATTTGAATCAGTGAATAGTATACCACTGATTCCAATCAGTGCATATACACTGGTAAATTAGTGTATTTTCACTGAAAAGGCAGTAAGTCAGGCTCACTGATTGCTCAGTTATAAGTATACCGCTAATTTTCAATTACTGAAAATACACTGCTAAACTTTCTCTTAAAACAATAAATATTAAATATTTTAACACCAAACATTTTAGAATTACTTAAAATATCATTAGGAATGTCTGAAACAAGTTTGTTTAGATTTTGCCTTAAACTTAATTGTTTAAAATTTCGAAACATCAGTGAATAAGGAAGAAAATTAATTCTGTGTCAAAATTCAAACAAATTTGGGCCAGGCAGACATTCCTAATAATATTTTAAGAGTCGAAATCTTCTTTTCAATTACAAACCGACCGGGAATTTTCTTCTTTAAATAAAGATAGCCTTTGACGTCAGTATGGGCTTGTTCTGAGAGAATGAGAAAGTGGAGAGTCATGTCGTGTTGGCAAGGTGCACTAATAGGAGTACTTGTCGAATGCTCGTAGAGTAAAGACAGCCATTGTAAAGCTCTAAATTTTTACAAACAAAATTTATTATTAATTTATTAATACAATATCAAAAATGGCTGCGCCACATAGGCCAAGTTTTGCCACAGCAAGTGAAAATACATCAAGTAGAAATTTTAGAATAAAATCTGATAATAATCAGGGGTTTACTGTAAGGGACACCATCCCCAAAAAGGAAACCGTCAATGAAGAAAATAACAAATATTCCTGTAACGGCTGAAAAAATGGATACTCACGAGGAAACTGATGATATCCAAGAAAGGCAAAAAGAAAATTAGCAAACAGACGGAAAAAAAGAAAATGCGGCCGGCATCAACAAGCCAAAGATAATTCAAGTTCCGGAGCTAAATGATTTAAAAAAAGTCATTATGTCTGAAACGGAATACAAAAAGCTGATCAAAGCTAACAAATACCAGCAACAACAAATAGGTCAACTGATGAAAACAATATCACAGCAGACCAAACAAATTCAAAGTTTGCAAGAATTTGTTAATGGCGGAGATAAAAATGAAAACACAAAAAGAAAAAGGACAAACGACCACATGATCGACGCAGCACAGCAAACAAAAAATTACGCATTAAACAAGGCAGACGTAAATAACATAATTTGGACCGAAGAAGAGATGGACCAGGAAACGAATGGAAAGGAAGATACACCAAAACCTTCCACATCGAAAATACAAAGTGACGAATCCAAAGACGAACCTGAAAAACAGAAAAGCCGACCAAAAGGAAAGGAAAAACCGCCGCCAATTGTCATCTTCGAACAAAAACAAGAAGCAACGATAAAAATGATGAAGGACCAATTGAAAAATAATAACTTCCACGTAAAGCGAGGTAGTATAAATAAGCACATTTTGTATACAGAAAATTTAGTAGATTTTGATCTTGCAAAACAACAGCTTGAATCCACAGAGACCAAGTTTTTTTCATACATGGCAAAAACAAAAAAAGTACAATCGTTTCTCTTAAAAGGACTGGACGAAAACGAAGACTTGACAGACTTACTAAACGAACTAAAAACATACAATACTGACATTTTAAATTTTGTTAAAGTTACTAGATTTACGACAGCTAAATCAGAAAGAAAGAAAGAAAAGTTGCCAATATATCTGGTACAATTGTCACCTGAAAGCTTAAGTACAAAACTGTACGAGATAAAATATTTAAACCATCAGGTAATCAGGTGGGAAATGCTTAAAAAAAGGACAGTATTCAATGTAAAAATTGCCAAACACTTGGTCATGTGGCTTCAAACTGCAAACTAACTTATAGGTGCGTAAAATGTGAAAAAAACCACAAACCAGGTAATTGTGAGATAGAAAAGAGATCAGACGAAACTGACAGGTCTAAATTATATTGTACAAATTGTAAAAATTTTGAACATCCAGCCTTCTACAGGGGATGTCCAACTTTAGTACAGATTAGGGAAACTCGAGACTTGCAAGAAAAAAGAAAAGAAAAAGAACGAATGTATAACATTTTCACCAAAATCGGAACCCCTTATTCAAGTTTACTAAAAAAAAAAAAAAAAACATAACACAAAACCAAACATTAAGTAACACGCAAAGTACAAGTAACACACAAGAACCAGTAAATAACAGACAAATTGATATAAACGAACAAATTGCAAACATATATTCCTTGTTAACAAAAATAGTGAAAGTATTAAATTATTGTTTGAAATAATAACGGGCACTCAAAATGGATAATAATAACACAGAACAAAAAAAATTTTATAAAGCCAGTGATTTAAATATGATCTCAATAAATGTGAATTCAATAATAAGCAATCTCAGAAGAGGTAATTTATTAAATTTCCTAAAAAACACAATCCAGACCTAGTCGCTTTAGGAGAAACAAAATTAAACCACATACATAAAATAAGTTTTGAACAATACAACATAATACGAAGGGATAGGCCAAAAAATACACAAGGTGGAGGTGTAGCTTTACTAATACGAAACTCTCTTAAATTTAAACAAATTATTATTCCTAAAATTGAACAATTTAAAAACATCGAAACCGTAATAATATCCTTAGATCTTTAAAATAAAAAACAATTATTCATCATAGCTGTGTACGCGGCCAAAGATAATGAATTAAATTTCAATGAAGAAATGAATATACTGTTTAAAAAACAAAAAGTGGATGATTGTAATAATTATTTTGTGTTAGCTGAAGATCTTAACGCGAAACATCAATTGTGGTTTATTAAAACGTTTAATACTAGAGGCACATTTTTAAAAAGACTGGATAGATGAAAATGAAATAGATTATAAATTAAAACTTTACAGTTCCATAATCCCATCTTTTCTTAGAGGAGATTCGTATTTGGATTTGTGTATAGCAGACATAAGATTAAAAATATCATCAGTTGAAAATTCAGACAAATTAAAAACACTTGAATACGATAGCGATCACAATGCAATCGAAATACGAATATCCTACAAAAATGACACACAGCTTGTAATTGAAAAAATGTACATGCCACCTAAACTAAATTATAATAAAACAAATTGGGAAAAATTTACAAAAAACTTGGAGAAAAGATATCACGAAAATATTCCAAATAATAGAAATCTATCTAACGTAGAAATTAATTTATATTTAAAAAATATTGAAACCAATATAATCACTGAAATAAAGAAAACAATACCTAAAATAAAAATAAAAAATTCAATGGAATGCTATCTGACTCCGCTGATTTGAAAATTACAGAACGAAAGAAGTAAATTATTAACAAGGATAAACAAAATATATAGACAATTTAACAAACACAATAATAAAGAATTAGAATTACTAAAAAACAAAATGATAACAATTAAAGCTTTAATTAAACAAGAATATTACAAATCAACTAATAAATATTGGGCCGATAAGATAAAAAAAATTCCTGCAAATGATCCGAAAAATATGTTCCCGCAAGTAAATCAAATTTTTATTCAAAAAGGAAAATCAGACATACCTCACCTTAAATTAGAAAACCAAGACGCAGACATTAAAACTAACGAAGCCCAAAAAGACGAAACAGGTAAAATTTTGATAACCATCCAACTAGAAAAGTTACGAATTATCGGTTCACAATTTCAGAACACACACACGAAAAATTTACATTTCGGTAGGGAAAGATTAAACGAAATAATTAATAAAACAATAACAGATTTAAATATCGAAACAGAACAAGACAAGAGAAATAACAATACAATAACTAACTTTGACGACACATTTAAGTCCAACAAATATGACTTATTAAATGAAAAAGTACCCAAATATTTTACAAGTCCAAACAAATTAAGAATAATATTTCGTAAACTGAATAATAAAAAGTCAGCGGGGTTGGATGGCATTCAAAATATTGTATTAAAACATGTACCACAAAAAATTATAAATAACTATTGTATTCTATTCAATAACATGCTAAATAATATATATTTTCCACACGAATGGAAAAAATCTAAAATAATACCGATCCCAAAAAGAGGTAGCAAAAGTACAAAGCCGACAGGTTTCAGACCTATTAGTTTGTTACCAAACATAAGTAAGATCTTTGAGACTGTAATGAAAGAATCTATACTACATGTTTGTGAAGAAAAAGACTTAATACCTGAGTATCAATTTGGATTTAAATTTAAGCATTCAACGGTTCATGCAATTAACAAGCTAACGTCTGACATCTGTCGAGCAATAAACGATAAACAATATGTAGGGGCTTGATTAATTGACATAGAAAAGGCTTTTGACACAGTTTGGATAGAAGGTCTTCTGTTCAAACTGTTAAAGCAAAAATTCCCCAAACAAATCGTTAAAATGATCAAAGAAATGATAACGGGCAAAAGTTTCATAATGACCGATGGTAAAACAACTACCAACAAAGATTTTCCAGTACTTAACGGATTACATCAAGGAGCAGTCCTTTCCCCATTACTTTTTAATATTTATACGTATGAACTATTAAAGATGTATGAAATGAATACAAAGGTAAATAAAAAATCAATCGCGTTTGCAGACGATTTAATAATATATATGTATAATTGGTAAAAAACTAGATGAAATCCAAAAACTATTGCAAGAACTATTCGTATATATTCAATATTACTATTAAACTTGGAAGCTAAAGATAAATATTAACAAATGCGAAACAATTTTGTTTAGACCAGTGCTTAGTCTTGCCAATTAAAGTGCTAAGAGAAACTGGAAAACCTTTGGAATTAAAGAAAATAATGAAAACGGAGGAGAGTCAGTACCAAATAAAACAGAAGTCAAATACCTAGGAATAATGTTAGATCATAAATTACAATTTAACTTTCATGTCGAAACACAGTTAAGTAAAGCGAAAAAGGCATTCCATATGTTAAGAAGTCTAATATACAATGAACATCTTAACACAAAAATAGGAATAAATTGTTATTTATTAATAATAAGACCCATCTTAACATACGGATGTGCAATTTGGTACAATATAAGCGCTTCCATGATGGAAAAATTAAGAACATTCGAAAGAAAATGCCTCAGGGCATGTTTAGGGAGATATAGATTAGCAGAATCAGAATATAAAAAATACTTGTCTAACGAAACAATATATAACGCAGCGAATATTATTAAAATAGACACACAAATAATAAAAACAGTAAGCCAATTTCAGTGCAGCAACAAATAGTGTGTAAAAAATATAAAAAAAGTTTGTGAAGTGTAAGAAATATTAAAATCTGTAATGAATTATATTGTCATGACGTGATGATGATTACAGTAGAACCTCGGTTATCCGAGGTTCGCTTATCCGAGCTTCCGCGTTATCCGAGGTACCTCTGAGGCAACGAGCATTTTACTTTAATCGAGGTGTATTCTTAGATAATATGGAAAAACTTGGATAAAACCGAAAAAACTGTTATCCTGTGTTCATTGGTAGGAAAAGGCGCGCATATTTTAAATACATTAACATATATAATATTTAAAGCATTTTAAATATGCGCGCTTTTTTCTACCCATGAGAGAACTATAGTGGCCGCGCAAGCGCAGTTGCGTTTAATCACTGAGTTGGCATCCCTGCATGACCGACGACACTTATAAACTTGTCGCAACACGATTTGTCTGTTTTTGATTGTAAACTAAGAATTATTAACTAAGAATTTGATGTTCAACAATAACGAATAAAAAAATAATGTCACAAAGAAGGAAAAAAGTCATAGTGAGTGTGGAAAAAAAGTTGGAAGCAATAAATAGACTAGATAAAGGAGAAATTATTAAGAATGTCGCGGCTGATTATGGTGTTGGAGAAACCACCGTGGGCGATTGGCGTCGAAATAGATCTCAATTAGAACAATTCGCGATAACATCTGGTGGTGCAATAACAAGTCGAAAAACCATGAAATCCGCAGAGTATGAGAAAATCGACAAAGCTTTATTCCTATGGTTTACTCAAGTTAGAGAAAAGGGATTGCCAATATCAGGTGGGTACATATTTTGTATAAACTTTAACTTTAATTCAACGTTTGTTGGATTTAACGAAGTTTAAATATTTTTCTCCAATGGCAGACACTGCAAATATGTGGGCTTTTTACCAAATAAAATTTCTTTTCTTTCCCTCTCTCAGGACCCATTTTACAGGCAAAAGCTCTAACGCTTGCAAAACAGTTTCCTGATGAATCTGAGACTTTTACAGCAAGTTCTGGATGGCTCCAAAGATGGAAACGACGACACGGTATTCGTGAGTTAAGAATCTGTGGTGAGAAAATGTCAGCTGATGAAGGTGAAATGACCAAGTTTAAAAAAGAATTCGAAAAGCTTGTAGCAGAAGAAGGATACTCTCGAGATCAAATTTATAATTGCGATGAGACTGGCCTAAATTTTAGAATGATGCCTTCTAAGACATTAGCTTCACGAGAAGAAGCGTCAGCTCCAGGGTACAAAAAGAATAAAGAAAGGATTAGTATTTTAGCATGCAGTAACGCTTCCGGAAATCACAAACTTCCGCTAATGTGTATCGGAAAATCGGCTAAACCCAGAGCGATTAAACACATCAAACCTGAAGCCTTGCCAGTGTACTATGCACATCAAAAGAGTGCTTGGATGAGTCGCGATCTTTTCTAAAAATGGTTTTTCGAACAATTCGTTCCTTCGGTTGAGAAATTTCTAAAAAAAATGGCCTTCCTAGAAAAGCGATTCTATTACTCGACAACGCCCCATCACACCCAAACGAATCAATTCTTAGAAGTGAAAACATCATTGTCAAATTTTTTCCACCAAACGTGACTTCCATTGGGCAACCAATGGATCAAGGTGTTCTCGAAACATTAAAACGTCATTATCGACGTTTTTTGCTTCAAGAAATTTTGGAGAAAAGCACCTCGGGAAGTACCCTCAAAGAGTGTTTGCTTGCAATAAACATGAAAAGTGTCATTTACTGGTCAGCTCAAGCTTGGGATGCTGTTCAAAAGCTCACTCTAGAAAGGTCATGGACAAAAATTTTGCTTTCTGCAAATCAAAGCGAAGAAATTGCAGACGATGTAGATCTACATAGAATCTTAGAGCAAATGCTGAAACATTGTTAGAAACAATGCTGAAGAATGGATTCATGGTGACGATTGTGAACAAGAGCTAACCGATGATGAGATCGGCTCTCTTGTGAACTCTGAAAAAGAAATCGAAGATGATGTTGAAGAGAGCGAATCGGAAGAATCTCCGCATGTTAGCCACGAAACAGGATTAAATGCACTTGAATTAGCTCTTAAATATGTTGAGGAGCAGCCGGAAAGTAATGCAAGTGACCTCTTATTTATGAAACGATGGCGAGATATTGCAGCTAAAAAACGAATGAGCAGATTAAAACAGTGTTCTATTACCGACTTTCTTAAGCCATGTTAATGATAACTAAAATTTTATGTAGTAACAATGTTTTGTGCACCAAATATTTGTTAGAATTTATTTTATACATTATTAATGTTAAATTACATTAAAAGGTTTAAAGTACATAAAAAATAATCGATATTTTTGAATTTTTTATTTTATCCGTGTTATCCGAGTTTTCGCTTATCCGAGGTACCTTCTCCCCACATTACCTCGGATAACCGAGGTTCTACTGTATTTGGAAAGGAAAAAATTTTTGGTTACGTACAGGTTAGTATCATGTTTGTAAAATAATTATTTAATCTATAACTAAAAAAAGTATTAATTTTTTGAGATGTTTTTAAGAAACTAAAATTTTGAATAATATTTTTTACAAAATGTTGATTGATAAAGTTTTGAATTTATTAATAAAGTAATCAGAAACAGATGTTTACATATTTTCAATATTTACATTTTGATGTTGGTTAAAGTAGTAAATTAAAACTAAAAATTTTGTGAATTTGCAGATGCAAATTAAGTTAAATTAAAAAAATTAAATTAACTACTTTAAAAAATGTATTATTTCTAATTTCTAAATTGGAATAATTCGTCAAATTTAAGTCAAATATATATTTAATTCGAATCAATAAATTTGATTTGAAACAAGGGAAAAATAAAGTAATTAAATTAAATACTTATTTAAATTATAAGTATTAAGTAACAAAGACAAATTTCAGTTTTTAAACTATTTGAAAAATTTGTGATTATTTAACAAATATATTTTATAGAAATAAATAGGTTTATATTGCATTGATTTATTATTTCTTAAAATTTAAGATAAACCTTAAAAATGTATAAGCACTTGATTTTTATTATTTTACTAATAAATTTGAAACTAAGTCAATAAAAAACATTATTAAGAATTTTTGGTTCTTAAAAACGTTTCAAACAATTAATAGGTAATTTTTTTTACAAACATGATACTAAACTTCATATACATTTTTAAGGTTTTATTTTGCTGTAGGTTAGATTATTAAATTAAAACTAAATGTGCATCTGCGAATTCACAAAATTTGTAGTTTTAATTTAATATTCTAACCAACATCAAAATATATACATTGAAAAAATGTAAACATCTGTTTTTGATTACTTTATTTATAAATTTAAAACTTTATCAATCAACATTTTGTAAAAAATATTATTCAAAATTGTAGTTTCTTAAAAACATCTCAAACAAATAATACTTTTTTTAGTTACAGATTAAATAATTATTTTACAAACATAATACTAACCTCTAAGTAACCATAAACTTTTTCCTTTCCCAATAATCATCATCACGTCATGACACTATAATTTATCACAGATTTTAACATATTCTTACACTTTACACACTTTTTTTTATTTTTTACACCTTATTTGTTGCATTTATCGCAATTTAAAAAAAACTAGCGTATCATTTTCAAAAAAATGTAGTCACTGAAATTGGCTGCATCTATTAATATTTTTAAGAAAAAAATTTATTGATAACAATTGAACGCGAAAGCGAATGCGAAATCGAAATCGAGTGTGAGTTTACATAATTGAGCCCCTGTAGCTGTGGTGCACTACTGCGCATGTGCAACAATATGTTGTGCATGAAAAAATGTTCAGTTTAACATGCTTGACAGGAATAGTGCCAGTGCGCATTGTTAGAGACTATAATAACATGGTAAAATGAATATTATTGTAAGTTGCCTATTGGAAAAAGTAGGTGAACTTTGAAATGTGTACGACGATGAACGAAGTTTTCCCGGTATCGCATGAATATAATAGAAGATTATTTTAAATATTTTAATTCTAATTATTTTAAATATATTTATTAATTTGTTGTGTGTCCCATTTGATAGGCTCACAGTCAAACATCTGAACCCTTTTTGAGATTGTGATTCTCAGTGTTGGATTATCCAGATTGGATCGAGAAATTTATATGATTACGGGGACACCCGTGAATTCAAGATATTCAAGGAGTGATCTTTCCGGACTGTTCAACCAGAAGGAAGTTTGTGGATCTCCACTGAAGCTGGGATCATCGTGAGAAAAACTTATTGTATATGTTTTATTTGATCGACAATTTATGGTCAATGTATGTATCTGTGTGAATGTCTGTTTAATGTATGGGAAATATTTAGATAATTTTGAATTGTGGGGAAAATAGATAGCTGGGTAATTGCACGTGCATAATAGCAACCCGTTTGTTTTTGCCGATAATTATAAAAAAACGGGCATTGGGATATTAATGTTACGTGGGAATCGGTAGTTGATCTGTTGACCTTCATATATTGCAAAGGGTGTAATTTTATTTTATTGTTAACAATTATTTGTGATCAAATAAAATTTTAAATGTCACACAATAAAACTGTGTACCGTTCTTGTGACGAATTACACATAATATATAACTCATCAAGAAAATTTTAATTCAGACGATATTATCGACTCAAGACGATATTTTTGTCAAAAATATCGATACGATATTTAGATAGTCGAGAAATTTCGAGATCAATATCAATATTGCTCAAATATCGTATCGTCTTTTGGCCGTACCAAGGCCACAAACCAAGAAGAAGAAGAAGATATCGTGAAGCACTATTTCAGACTCAAGTAGGAGATTCCAAAATTTTTCTTTTTATTTAAATGGGCAAAACGCCACCGTGATTTTTTTTATGCGAAAGAATTTAGTATTTATTATATTATCTAAAAATAATAATCGTTAAGTAAGATCAGCCCATATAACTTAGCATTTAAAAATAAAAATTTCATATTTAGATGAATAACTGATGATTTTACCAGAAACAGAACTGGCACCGCTTGTTCGTCTTGGCGTTATGTTTCTTCTTTGATTGTCTTCTAAAAATTGTTGCTGCAACTGATTACTAAGAAAAAATATAATGGATTATATATATGTATATACATATATTTACCTATATATACAAAATATAATTTTTCATGTATTGTTATTCCTCGGAGCGGGATTTAAACACGACTGCCTTTGAACTGTAAAAAATTGGCGAAAAAGAACTCTAAAAAAATTTCCAACACTGGTTCGGAATGCTTATAAAATTTCAAAAAGATGATCGGTATCCGAAAGCAATAGCTTAAATAGTTTTTTAATTGTCATGAGAGAAATAGTTTTTCGCGGATTTATCACAGTTCAAAGGCAGTCGTGCTTTTAGTCGCGCTCCGCAAAGTGTCCACTCAATTGTGGCCGGTAGTGTAGAGTAAATTTTTAAGGTTTTATTAAAGCAATAAAAAAGTAGGATATTCAATAACTTTAGGAAATAAAACATTTCTACTCTTTGAGATTCTTTTAATAAGTAGAAATTATTTTAACCAAAATAAGTGAATTAACTTTTAGGGTAAGTCGAGCAGAGATGGATCACGAGGAGACATGGACTTTTTGACATTATTTTGAGTCATTTTCACTCACTGATCTAATTGTCTGTCAGTTAGTGAGTCGTGATACACAGACTGAAAGTTGAAAAAGTCTTGTCATTACCAAAGTTTGTTTAAGAAGCAATAGGACAATCAATTTTTTTATTCGCCCAAAAAAGCACTCTGAATTTTTGTCGTCTGTTAAAAATAATACATTTCTCGTTTAAATGTAATAATTTATTGTTACTAAAGTATACGTCGAAGTGTGGCTGTTATTGTAAGATGAAAGCATGGTATTAAACATAATTCTAAAACTTATTTTAATTTATCGCGCACGTTACGTTTTGTCGACGTTCAAGAAAAGTTGGTTAACTGCTCTATAAATACTTATGACTAAGTAAAAAATAACCTTTTTACATGAGTGTACAATTATTTCTACAACAGTTTGTGTCTAAAACCCGACTAAACTGCCGTTTTTATGCACTTGTTTCTAAAAGTAACTTTAAAGCAGTTTCTGCCTTCATTAATGCTTTTGTCAAACACGCCTGACAACCTAATTATTTTCATACTTGTAACACACATAACTATTTAATTACGAAAAAGTAAAATTTTACTTTATCAATAAGTAATATCTTCTCTTTCTTTATAGATACATATATATCGTGTTTTTACTTATACATATCTTAACTAAGTTCACAAATGCATTTTGTATGGGCTTCCTCGTATCATTTTCCGGTAATTTGTAAGATTAAAGCAGACAATTAACAGCAAAATTTTCTATACTTAATAGTGGTTTTGTGTTTTAAACAAAATTTACGGTAGAAAAAGAGTAAAAAGTTCGAAAGTTGGCAATTTTTTTGAATCTGTTCAAATTTGTGTGTGGAGGCTCCCACCATCACCACTATCCCAGACAGACAAACGAGAGCGCGTGGGGATTAAGTGGAGCGGCTCCTCCCTCAAAACTCATGCAATGCATCTGGAAGTCTTGAGGTGTCTCTCCAAATTAATAGAGGGACTCCTTTTTAATTTGGCGAACGTCAATAAAGGATTGCAATGTCTACGGGGGCTCCCGTGACGTTGCAGGCCGTGTTCCTCTAGGTACTCTCAGTTGCTTGGGTGGTGGAAATCAATATAGGGACTACTATTTGATTTCTTCCCGCCGAAGTGTTAGGCGCAATTCTTCCCTTGGAGGGATTTTTGCACAAGGTGAGGCGTGATGTCAGTCAAAATTATTTATGAATCAGTATATGTCAGACCATTTGTTGGTCCACCGTTTTTAACTATCTAGCTTATGTAAGGAACAGAAATATTGTAAATCTCGAAATCTAAAAACGTTCTAGAATTGTTTGAAGTTCACTTTGCTTCGATTAAGATTTTGTCAAGTTCTTTTATAAGTTTCAATTTTTATTACTTTTATTATTATATTTATTTCTTCTTTTGTATGCATTCTTTACATAGAAGCTTTTACAATTTTTCCCTCAGAATCTTCCCACATTGAGAAGATTCCCCTTGCTCCTGCCTTATTTGTTCATTTTGACATGGTCCTGTTTCTATGTTTAGCCTACTAGTTACCTCTCTTTGACTTCTATTCTCGGCACCTAATAACTTTTCAAAATTAGTTTTCCGAGCTTATGCGCTTTTATTTTTTCCAGGTTTTTTTTTTTACCAGGTTTTTCTGACTATTAACGTTATTTATCGATGTTTTGTCAAAATTCGACAAAACCCTATGCATTTTGACAATTCTCATTTTCCTGGCACCTCACGGTTCGCCTGAACCAAATTTTAATCAACAATTCAGTAACTCTAAATATTTTTGTGGATTCTGAATCTATATTTGTTCAAATTTATTTTAAAATAAAAAAGAGGCGGGCTTTTTGAAAAAAATCAATTTCTTTTTTTTTTTTAATTTATTAAAAATCGAGATTTGCAGTTATGTACCCCTGATGAGACTCAGTTTTTTCCTGTTTTATGCACTTTCTTAACAATGGAATATAGTATAAGGGTTTTCTAAGAAGCCAGTAGGATTTAATAGCTGTAAAAGGTTTTTAATTTGTCCAACAGTCAACACTGTTTGACAAATTAAAAACCTTTTATAGCTATTAAATTCTACTGGCTCCTTAGAAAAACTTTATACACTGAGAAAAAATTTTCGTAAAAATTCCTGTGCTGTTCACTACAAAAGAGTCATAATTGACAGTCTCCGAAATTTTACCGTGCTGTCTTACAATTTTTACCGAATTTCCCACAATTTTTACTAGAAAAATTATTTTACTAGAAAATCCGGTAAAAATTATAAGACAGCACGGTAAAATTTCGGAGACTGTCAATTATGACTCTTTTATAGTAAACAGCACAGGAATTTTTACGAAATTTTTTTTCAGTATACTATATTCCATTGTTAAGAAAGTGCATAAAACAGGAAGAAAATGAGCCTCATCAGGGGTACATAACTGCAAATCTCCATTTTTAAAAAATTAAAAAATATAAATTGATTTTTTTTTAAAAGCCCTCCACCAATGATTTTATTTTTTATTTTAAAATAAATTGGAACAAATATAGATTCAGAAATCACAAAAATATTTAGAGTTACTGAAATTTTGATTAAAATTTGGTTCAGGCCAACCGTGACCTAGTTTTGGAAATAGGATAATATGATACTCGTGGGATAATTTGTCGATTCCGCGAAGAGTGTGAGCTACCATACTCGCCATTCGCTCGTTTATTGTAAACCTTACACGCTTACACTCTTGGAATCGCCAAATAACCGCACTAGTATCATAATGTACTATTTTTTTATTAGGTTTTCTGTTCCTTTTATTCAAAAAAACTCACTGAAAGGAGTAATTACCTTCTAAGTTTTTATCAAAATTTGACAAAATTCATAAACAATTTTTGAAATTTCGACCGACATTTTGAATTTTGAAAAACTGACTTTCAATATATAATAATTAGTGACTCCAAAAAAAGTCGACCAGTAAGTTTTATGAAAATCCAATCACAATTTTGAGTGTTATTGAGATCTTTTTATTCATAATCAAAGTTTCCTGGTTTTTCTTTTTGTAAAGGACTGTAGAATTCGTAATTTTTAATTTCTTAGTAATTTCTTTCAGATTGTTTGAAAATTATGTTTAACTTGAAGTCCATTTACTTGCCGAAACTAAAGCGCCAAAAAAGTGTCTTGACAAATTTAGCATTATTTTCTTCCTTTGTTCGTAGAGCTATACTCGTATTTCAAAAAATCGCAATCGAGGATTTAGGGTCAAACAACACCTCCTCTATGAGGAAGCAACATGATGTGTTTCCTAAAATAACTGAATATCCCACATTTTTACTGCTTTAATTAAACCTTAAAAGTTTGCTCTACATGATCTTTTAAAAAAGAATTTTAAAAAAGCTGGAGAGCATTACCTGTTTGTAACATGAAAGATTGAAATTTTAATTTCTTAAACTCAATTAATCTTAAGTAAATTTGATTGCTTATAAATCTGTTTCGATTTTATTATAAAAATATTGTGGTTTCCTGAACCAAAAAAAGTCAAATAAAGATAAAGGTTTTTTTTACGTATAAAGCAAGTGTAGTTGTTTTTGTTTTCAGATACAATATATTAAAAACATATTGGTAGAAAAAAATATCAATATATTTTTTCCCTTATATTTACCTAACTAAAAAATCACTTCCTCCAATAGTGGTCGCAGAAGTTTGAGGAGCATCTGCAGGTTCCGCATCATTAAATACTTTCTTTAATGCTTCCAATACAGTAACTCCATCGGTAAAAACTCTATACGTAAGTAAGAAGGTGTTAAGGAAATCTATACTTAAAAACCTGAGATCTGTGAGTCTCTGTAGTAATCTTTCTGGGGTAGCATAGCGAATCTGTGGTACTTTACATGAATTAAGCGCTCGGCTAAATCTTATATCAACATCATCTTTAAAAAGTTTTGAATCCCTTTTAATTGATTGTGGCATTATCACAGAACTGGTATCTGACAATGAACTGTGCAAAAACTCGTTAAATCGAACATTATCCATACATTGACTAATATCACTAATCCATGCGGCCTTCTCCTAATAATAAGAAATTTATATACATATTAATTTAAAAATATTTTCTCGTATTTTATAAAATTGTACTATAAAAAGAACTAACTATGAATCATTCTATCAGTCAAGCGCGACAGTAATGCTCATATGTGCACTGAAAAAATTACCTTTTGACCGAATTGTATAAATATACCTATCTAATATCTATCTATTAAAAAGAACATATTTAAAATTAAAAAAGATATAGTTGAAAGAAACTAAATAATATACTTGCTGTCACACTAGCAAGGTGAGATGCACAAAATGTAAAAAAATTTTGCATGTTTGGACACGAATAATTAATTTTAAACAGATTGATCAAAACTATCTTTTTTGAATGGCCACGGTATGACCAAGTATTTTTTTTACTCAAGTCACAGATTTAGATATAATTATCAAGTAAACCTAACAATATGCTATATAGAAACTCATGATCATATTCACAATTCACTTGCTAACGTGAAACGATTCTATAAGATTTCCGTAAAATTTCCACAAGAATATCAAAAAAATGTATTACTTTTTTTCATTTGAATTCTTATTACAACCATAATAAGGTGAGTATTATCCTGGCCATGGAAATTTTGAAGTATAAGCTTATTATACGAACCCATTCCTGGCAACGTTAATTTTTGGTCAAATTGCCATCCTGACTACACACTGAAAAAAAATTCTAAAACAAAAACAACTATACTGCCGTGCAAAGTAAAAACTTAGGTAAACGACATTTTGACGAAAAATGAGTTTTTGGTATCAATGGATTCGTTGAAAAAAACTGCGTCTGATAGTTATAGTTTAAATTATTTTTAAAAATTATTTGATGTAAAAAATTGTTATTAAAAATCTTAGAAACTCCTGAAAATGAAAGAATACTTGATAAAAACTTAAGGAAAGTGCTTTGCGTTGTCTAAAAATAGTAAGAGGCTTCGAGCACGAGTACAGGATACGAAGGAAATACTTAGGCAAACGCATTTGCGTATTTCTTGCATCAAAAACGTGGCCGAGGTTATAATGATGGTTACGAAATAAAAACTACGCATTTGCATGGCTTGCATTTGCCTAAGTTCTTCCACACAAAAGTGAGTCGAGCGCACTACGCAATTGCAATTCGGCTAAACTCGGATTGCCTTCGGGTCAGCTGCTTTGAGGCACGAAGTAACCGGCCGTCATATTCTTTCATTTTAGAACTCAAAAACTGCAGTTTTCGTATAAAATATACTGTTACTTCATCATTTTTTGTCCAATTTCAAATTTTTAAATTTATTTTAAAACTAAAAAACAAGGGTTTCTATTCCTAATTGAGGTTATGTGTTTAAAATAACATTTACAGTAGAAAAACAGTAAAAAAAATGGGAAATTGTCAAATTTAAAAAATTTTTTAAATTTTGGTCATGATTTACAGATAAATTTTATTTAGAATTTTTTTCTGTGCTGAAGTATACAAAGTATATTTATTTTATCGTGGAATTAGCTTTTTTTGAGTTAAATTGCTCTTCAACTGACTCGAATCATTGAATGTTTTGTCTTTACTATCTCATAATTTTATTTATGCAATAGCCAATATTTTTTTGTATTTCTTTAATTGTTGCAAATGGTTCTTACCATCTTCTAAAAAAATTTTGTATTTATTTTAGTAAATTTCGGTAAAATATTAAAAGTTGAGAATGGCACCAACATTTTTGAAAATTGATTTTACCGAAAAATTATGTGATTATAATGACAAAAAATGAAATAACTTAGCCAGATTTTTAACAATTTAATTTAAAAAAGCTCATTTGACGCAGAATTAAATACACTTTAAATATCTTAGCACATACAAAAGATTGTTGATTTGAAAAAAAAGATTAAAGATTTGTTGAATTTGAAAAAATTGTTAAAAATTACCAATTTTTGAACTTTTTTACTGTTTCTACCGTAAATTTGATTATAAACATCAAATCTCTATTAGCTATAGAAAGCCATATTTTTCAGCTTAAAATAAAAGAAAAATTTTTGAAATCGGACCAAAAATGACGAAGTAACAGTATTTTTTTTACAAAAAATTGCAGAAAAATGATTTTTTTAGCTCTAAAATATGTTTTTGAGGGTGGAGGGGAAGTTTAATACATATTTTTTTTACTCTCTAAATTTCTTGGAGTGAGTTCTCACTCCACTTAGTGGAAATTGAGCCACTCCAATTAGAGCGAAAGACCCACTCTTTAAGAGTGAGATCTCACTCTTAAAGAGTGAACTTTCACTCCAATTTGAGTGGAAATTCACTCAAAAATTATAGTGAGAGTTCACTTTCTACTTGGAGTGAAAAATTCACTCCATAAGAGTGACATCTCACTCTTTTAGAGTGGTTTTCTCGCTCTTGATTGGAGTGGCTCAATTTTCAGTCTTAGTGGAGTGAGAACTCACTCCAAAAAATTTAGAGAGTAATTTTTCATGACGAACAACTTAAGCTAAGGTACGATTCAAAGTAATTTTTCACTGTTATACAATGTAACTATTTTCAGACAAATAGGTTTGTTGAAACTTATGAAAATAAAAATTTTGACAATTATTAAAACTTTATAAAAAAATTTCCGGAGTTAAGTACTGTGATTCAAAATGATATAAAAACAACAGTATTATATGTGTTCTTATTCAATATTCAATAGGTATTTTTTTGTTCATTGTCATCAGTTTTTATTTAATAAATATTATTCATCACGTTTAAGTATTTGTATTTTTAAATACCTATAATAAGTATTATTCATGTTTGGGTAATTATTCTAAAAATGCAACATTTTTTTCGTTTTGAAATTATTTTTTTTGTTTTTTTAAATTTTGTTTTATAGGACTGTTTAAAATAATTTTTACAAATACATATATGGATTCTAAAAATTTATTTTTAAAATTGTAGAGTTTAAATGATATTTTCAAAAGGAGAATACAACATTAGCAATAACCAACACTCAAGATAATATTTTTTTCAAAAATTTAATTCTTATTTTCCCAAACAATTAAATATAATTATAATAAAAATGTTATTAATTTAATATTTTGAATACATACCAAACTTTTCACTTCTACTTACTTTTAATAAAATTTCAATTGTCCAAAACATTGAAAATAAACATTAGAAACAAAAGAAAGCTTAGTAATTTCGATAAAAGGCTTCAGAGACGAAATGTTTGAAATTTATTTTAATTTTAATTGTAAATATCCATATTATGTTTCCCGTTGAAATCAGTTGTTTTAATCTGTGTTCTTACTTATATCTTTGATTCTTTTAA
The DNA here is from genome assembly GCA_037103525.1 of Ganaspis brasiliensis. Classification (NCBI taxonomy): domain Eukaryota; kingdom Metazoa; phylum Arthropoda; class Insecta; order Hymenoptera; family Figitidae; genus Ganaspis; species Ganaspis brasiliensis. Next base: position 2,540,033 of record JAZKLR010000293.1, read on the forward strand.
AAAATAAGCTAACATAATGAAAATATTTACAAATTATAATTGTTACTCATGCATTGTTGTAATGATAAAATTTTTAATTGTATTAATTAATACTTAACTAAGATATTAAACATTTTTATATTTCTCTTACTGCCACTAATTAATATTTCTAATATATAATGCCACCGGACGGGCTTACCACGTCATCATTGTCGTTTGCGTAGTTTTTTCATATAATTTGTTTAAATAATAAACTTTTAATTTCATAATTAAGTAGGGCACTATCATTTTAGTCAGAATGTGAAGTTAAATTGAACAATTTTTTAGTATATACTAGGGTTCTTAATGCAAACAGTTTTTCTTGATTTTCTCAGTTCGACCAAAATGTCGTTTGTCTAGGTTTTTACTTTATACGGCAGTATAGGAAAGATATTGTATAGGACTGTAGTCAAAACGATTTTAGTTAAACTAACAAGGAGATTTTTTTTTAAAATATCAATGGATGCGAGAATAAATTTTACTATTGTGAACTAGTTAGACAACACGCAGAAAAATCGAGTTTATAAAAACGGTAGGGGAGACCGGGGCTTGTTGGGTCAGGGGTAGATTGGGTCATTGCGGTTTACTCAAATGTTATTAGTCGAATTAATTCCTCTCTACACAAAAATTATTTCACATAGTGAGATACAAGTTTGTGCCAAGTTTCATTATTATATCATCATTTATGTGGAGTAAATGTAAGAAAAACTAATTTTGATACTCCAAAGTGAATTTTTACTCACTTGGTTTTTTTGTTATATCTTCCTGAGTAATAGTTTCAGAAAAAGCTTAATTATCAAATTTTGCTCTTTGAATAGTTCCTTTTAAAGGACAATGAAGAGATTTTAATTTATATTTGCAGTATCGATAGAAAAAAATTAAATATTTGGAAAACACAGGCGGGGTCAGTGGGGTCGTTTTGACCGGGGTCAGTTGGGTCGCCCAAATGCATTAGGAATCTACTATATACTTATACTACATTAATAAACTACATTAATTTAATTAAATTTCACTATCAGTAATTTATTTCATTCAATTAACACTAATGATATCCCGGACCGGGGCGCTTGGGGTCACTTTGGATTTCTCCAAAAACAATGTTCCCAAAAAAAACTTAAAAATAATAACGGGACTTCTTGAGCGGCACTGTATGTTAACAAACAACTCAAATTCTATCGATTCATAATAACAATTAAAAATCAAATGTTTTGAATTTCACAGGAAGGGAGTTTGAACTTGTGCCTGCCTGTTATTGTTAGGTTATGTCTATGTTTCATCGCGAATAACAGAAAAACTAATAAACATAAACAAGTTTTGATTACTGTATGTGAAAGAGCAACTCAAATTCTATCGATTCATAATAAAAATTAAAAATCGAATGTTTTGCAGCTAAGGTCCCTTTCACCCTGAATCGACACATATCTATAATTAAAGATTCTTTACCAATACCTACTCGTTTACTCTTAGTTAAAAGTTTAATATTACCTTTTTTTGATTATTGTTGTATAGAAAATGATGATGTCCCTGACGATTTAAATTCAAAATTAGAAAGGTCCTTGAATGCATGTTTACGCTTTATTTGTAATTTACCAAAATATGAGCATATTACGCAATATCGAACTAAAGCGGGTCTACTAAATGTGGCAATGAGAAGACAGTTTCTTATGTGAAATATGATTTTCTCTCTATTTCAGACTGAGATCCCTTAATACCTTTTTAGTTTTTTCAAATTTATCAACTTTAATGACATAATCCATAGCTATATATCCATAGGCTACGAGAAAGAATTTCAATTTTAAAAGTACCTGCTCATCGAACCTGTAAATATCAGAAATCTTTTCCTATTAGAGGCGCTCGTCTTTGCAAAAAATTGTAGGCGTCGCTCAGAGATGTAAGCAGAATAGAACAGTTTAGGAAACTTTCTTTTATTTTCCTATTTAAAATTAAAATTGATATATTTTTATTGATGCATTCACATGAACCTATTTTTTGTATATGTATTACTTCACTTTCACAGCCACCATGATAACTGTCTTTCCTCTTAATTGATATGTTTTTATTACTCAGTCTCTATTTGAATTACTGTAGATCTTTTATTAATGTTTTTTTCTTACACATATTAGTTTTAAGTTTTCTCTTTTCTACATAATTTACATATATTTTGTACTTTATCTGTTTTGTTTCTTGGAGAGCTACCGGCCATATTGTTGCTTTTACACTTCTTATAAAAATTTTTTTGCGCATCCAACAACTGTGTAGTGAGTGATATATGAGATTTTATTTATAAAACATTACTATATGTTTGCTGAGAATCGATTCTTGGTATCGGATACTGGAGTCCTAGTACTTATCTCAGTACCTATCCCAGTACTTCTCGCAATACTTATCCCTCTACTTATAACAGCACTTATACCACACAGAAATAACTTGAACTCATATTGGGCCCATTTTTTCTCGTTTTGAGACGCAGCGAAAATGAGATTTCCTTTTCTCTTGTTAAGTTTTAGTAAAAAAAGTTACAAAATGACTTTTTCAGTCTTAAAAAGTCATTTTGCAACTTTCTGTACTAAAATTTAAGAATATTAATGGAAATCTCATTTCCGCTGCGGCTCAAAACGAGAAAAAATGGGATCAATATGAATTCAGATTTTTTCTGTGGCAGTACTTATTCCAGCACATAATTGAGAACTATACTTCTTTTTCATAAGGCGCACACAGCACCGAAACTTTCTGCAAACTTACTGGGAGTTGTGAAACTTCCCTGAATGTTTGGAATGTTTAGGGAAGTTTCTGTGCTGTGTGGGGAGATGTTTGTTAAAAATAAAAACAAACAAAAACTCAATCAGTTTTTCTGTAATTCTTGCTAAAAATTTACGGAAAATCTTGTGGGAATTCTGCAGAAGTTCTTACGGAAATTTTAGTAGAATTTATGTACGGAAATTTTATGGAATCGTTTTACGTATTACGTACATTTACAATTTGTTTTATGTTAACCAATTAGTTTTTTATGCGTGTAGAACTATTCCCAGGTAGAAATGCACCACCGGCACCCGTGTAGAAATTACAAGTGGAAAACTGGACATGGCTAGCACCAAAGCTGGAAACATAGTTTTGCAATTCTATCTGGACCCACTCATGGCTCTAATCGATTCTGCTAGATTGTCAATTCAAATAAACTTAACCTCAAAATGCATTCTAGTCGCAAGACTGGCGCCAGACTAGCTTCCACGCCGACTGCTAGCTAGCGAGTTGTTAATTTACAAAAATGTAACCTTAAAAATCATTCTTGTCGCGAGACTGGCGCCAGTCTAGTTTCCAGGCTAGTCGCTAGCTTGAAAGTGCGTTACATATATACATAGCGCCATTTTAGGGTCTTGAAAATCTAGACTGGTAACTATCTAGCGCCACGAAATTTTTCTACCAGGGCATATTATTGATTCAGTGCTGATGTCGGAACAGACTTCCAGCGGGTCCATTACGGGCTGGTAACGATGTTAACTTGGGCTTAGTACTGACTTGGTCAGTACTAAAAAATGGTACTGAGTCAGTGCAATACCAGTTGTTTGTCAGTACTGGGTCAACTGGGAAAATTCTAGTAGAACCAGTACTGACAAACGACTGGTATTGCACTGATTCAGTACTATTTTTTAGTACTGACCAAGTCAGTACTAAGCCCAAGTTTACATCGTTACCTGCCCGTAATGACCCCGTACCCACCCTGTGTAAAGTCCTCTGTTATCAGGTCTGACATACCACGGAAATTTCTGCCTGGGTTACGGTCCCAAACCTACTTATCCTTTTCTATTTGATTCTTAGTTAATTTCTCTTACTGCGTATATTAAAAAAGTAGCTATTACAAACCTGCACAGTGGGTGCAACCAGGTGCACAATAACTTGACCTCCAGCAGCTTTCAAGTTAAGAATAATCTTAAAATCCCTATTTTGTACTTGAGAAACGTTACCGCTACCACTGCCGCTTCCACTACTTTCGCTAATACCACTGGATATTGAACACACTGACAACTCTAAAACATATTTAATATATTAAAATTATGTTTATTATTTACTTTTAATCAAATATTCTCATTAAAAAACAACAACAATTAAAAGTGCTGACCATCATCTTCAGCTGCATTCTGGTCACTAGGATCTTCAATTAATATAGCATCACACAATGGAATTCTCCCGATTTGGGGAACTAGGTTAAAACGACCATCATCATCTGATTGTCTTGTTGCAAGTATTAAATGATTTGAAAACAAAAAGCATTGTCTTATTGCTTCTTTGTCACTGCCACCTTTGACACCGAATGTTGCACTAAATTTACTTCGTGTGCTACGGCCTTTTTCTAATATTTGAGTCAAAGCTCCTGCAAAAATCATGTAAAATAAATTACTTGAATACTACATTGCTTTACAAGTGCACTAGATTTCCAATTATCCAGGTAAATTAAAACCAAACTCATTCTAGGACCGGGATTCTCAAAAGTGATTCATATTAAAAAGTGCACCAAATTTAAAAACTTTCTATGTTGTCACTTTCTTTGATATGATTAGTTTCTACTTATCATATCAAGGAAAGTGCCAACATAGAAAGCTTTTAAATTTACTGTACAATAAATTTGGTAAAAATTATTTTATTTGGTTTTAATAAATAAAGAGTTACACTTTTTAATGTAAGTCACTTATCAGAATCCCGACCTAGATGAGCAAAGATCCAGAAAATTAGAACTGAAATAAAATATATATATATATATTGAGAGAAGAGTGGGTCAAAAACATGAGGTTTACATTTATTGATGTGTATACTTGTAATTACACATTCAATTGGTTCAATTTTTATTTGTTATATGTCTAAAAATGTCTAACAACTTGTTGCATTAAAAATTCAAACCTTTATCTTTAAAAATGGAATTTTCTAATTACTCTGAATTGGTGGATTTTCTAAAATAATAAAAAAAACTTCTCTTGAGATAATAAAATTTATGTAAAATAAATTATTTTCTATGCTCAACGAAATGTGAGCAATAGAAAGTAATTCAGATTCCGTATTGCTCTTAATACGTTCTTTGGAGGTGCTGCTAGAAAATTTCAAATTTTATTGTTACTAATATACTGTACAAAATTTTTAGCAACTTGATGAAAGTAATAGGAAATCATAAATACAGTATACTTTCTAAGTTTGAAACAGCTCAAAGTATACAGCTGTTGCAATACAGCGTATATACGCTGATCAAAAGACGGTTATATCACTGATTTACAGTGAACTTCACTAATTCATCAGTGAATAATATGCTGTTTAGAAATAGGTGTATACTTTGCACTGTCGAAAAAACGAATTTTCGCTTTTTCATGTATAGAGAGTATGCTTTAACTTTTTCGTAGAGATGGAGGAAAGAAAATAGAGTACATACAGTCGACCATCCTACTAAGTCCGCTCGACGAGAAAAGAGGTAACGTTTTCCACAGAATTCAGGTTCCCCCACTATAGGCAAGCTCGCTCGCTATCGAGCGTAGTTTTACTTTGCTAGAGATTTTCAACACATGAGTAGGGTAAAGTGGGGGTACGAGTTCACGCGTCAAGTTAGGAAAGCGAGTTTACTGAGATCAGGTTTACTGGAATGGTCGACTGTACTTGTTCGTACTTTTAAAATAAATAATTAAATTAACAGATACACGGAAAAAAATCATTCATAAATAAGTACGGAAATTATTCATAAGTTTGGGGCAAAAGAGAAAATTTGACGATTCTTGATGAACTTTTATTAACAATTCACGAAAATTCAGAAGAAATCCAGGAACTGTAATGTACAAACTGAAATCTAGTTCAGCACTTTATTTTTCAGTAAATACTACTGAACCGGTTCCTGACTTTTATACATTAGGAGGCGTGATCTCACGCCTACTGTCTTGTTGCACGCTGCAAACCGTTGCTGGTATATAACGTATATGTAAAGAATTGTAACTGCGTCAGTGGCCTAGTGAATACAGTGGGCGGCTTTAGAGTGAGGGGTCGCGAGTTCGAGTTTTCCAGCTTCGGATTTTTTTGTTTCAGATTTTCAAATGTTTCATTTAAATAACCAATCTACAGGTAAATGGATAGTTTGTTTAAAATCAGACCGTCAGAAGTCAAAATATAAATTTTATTTTTCATCTAATCTATAAGAATTTTTCAGGAACTAGTTCATTATTTACCTAAAATGTTTAGGTTTGAATTGGTACTGAATTTCCTTCACTGCCCCAAACTCAAGTACAAAGTTTCTGAATATTTCAAGAATTATTTCTTTCCGTCCACAAATAATATGTAAAATTGTTTCGTGTTGTTTAGTGATGAATAATAATTATAATAAAAAATGTTAGCTTGATCCTAAAATTATAAAGTTAAAAAAAATCGACAAAGTGCGAGTCTCGACCTAAAACTGAAGGGTTTTGTACATAATTTCTCAACTATAAGAGCTAGATATCTCAAATTTTGCTTTAGGGGGAGTCATGGTTATTTTATTACAATATAGGCAACTATTCAGAAAATTGTTTTTTTTTTCTTATCAACGCAATAATCATCATTTCCAATCATATTTTCCATATTTTTCATGTCATGTGCATATAATACTACATCTGTTTACCATATTAAATTATAATTCAAAAAAATTAACGGTTTTAAGAAATAATTTTTATTATATCTACACTAAATAATAATATATAATACTTAGTTTGTCAACGAAACATCTTTCATTTAATTTAATTTATAAATTTAGTTTATGAAACAACACATCCAGACCTATCATCTTATATTTTTCGTGTAATACTAGAACTCTAAGAATGCGTCCCAATGGGAAACTAACGATTGGCGCATTAATGGACCAGTATTGGGAGCCAATGGTTCCAATATTGGCGCATTAATGGAAACCAATATTGGACCACAGTTGGTCAATCCTTGGGATGATAACGGGTTTGCCAGTCATTGGCAGCCATCATTGGTTCAATATTGGTTGCCAATGATAATGCCAATAAATAAAATTTTTTAAATTAACAATATTAAAATCTATATTTTTATATTGTTAATTTATTTATTGTTTAAAAAATTTTTTTTTTTAATAAATATTTTAATTTATTTATTAATGCATGTCAAGTATTGGTACAATAATTGGCTTTCAATATTGGTCCATCCTTGGGAGCCAATGAATAACCAACAATCTTATTTTTACAACTCTATATGGAAACAGAGTTGTTAATTTAATCTTCAGTCAATATTTGACAATGAAGATTTGAGTGTTGGACACATTAGAAATGTATTTTCAGAGGTACGGGATCAGGCCTTATATAAAAGAGCTGAAGAAACTCGATCGTGAGAGAGGCTGACCGATGCGCGCCCTATGCCAGTTTCCGAAACCACAAACGCGTGAGAATCCTCGGCGCGCAGCACAGTGTACGAAAAAGCTGTTTTTGTGGACAAAAGTCGCTCGACAGCTCAATTTTCATTCGATTTTAAAGTTTTTTTTTTTAAACTGATCGTTAATTCATAGGCAATGCTCTCCTGCTGCTAAAAATTAATTTTATGTAAAGCTTTTTTTTTTATTTGAGGTTAAACATTAAAATTCTGTTTATTAAATAAATTTGTTACCGCAAAGAAATATTTTCCATGCAGAATCACTAAAAAACACAAAATGTTTACATTTTAGTCATGAAAAATTTGTTTTTATCATAAAAATCATAAATATGAGGTTATAAATAAATTAATGTTAAAAAATTATTCTAACAATAGTTATAATATATAATATGTTAAATTTCATATTTTTGTTTAAATTTTGTTAATTTTTTAATCACTTTTGAAAAGAAAACTTAAGTATGCTAGATGTACCTATTACTGCGAATGCATCAATTACTGCGATTTTTTGAAGAAAGTTATTATGCACTTTTCATGATTGTAAAATTAACTCAAATTAATTTAAAAACTTATTTATAACCTTTTTTTGATACAAATGCCAATAAAGATATACATTTAAACGATTAATTATTTAATTATTCTAGATTAAATTACAATTTACCGCAGTAATTGGAACATGCGCGTGTTTCTATTACTGCTGACAACCTAACCTCCAAATACACGTTATTCTTGTCGCAGTAATTGGGGCACAGTAATTGATCCATACCCGCAGTAATAGTATCACAGAGAATTTTTTATAAATTTGTTATTTAAATTCTTTGTATATTATAATTAGTGGCTTCTACTTCAATAGATAACAATAATGCTTTTAAACTCAGTCATATGTGACTTGGAAAGTTAAAAGGGACCTTACGTCAAAAAAATCGATTTTTTTATGTTTAGTTCATTCAAAAGAGTAAACTTTTCTCTTTCAGAATCACCTATTAGTAAAAAAAATCGATTTTTTGACGTAAGGTCCCTTTTAACTTTCCAAGTCACAATATTTATCTCCTTTTTCAAAGTTTTATTGGAATTCGATTTCACACAGCAGTAATTGGCACATCTACACTACTGTTATTCATTTGGGTGCCATTTTCATTCAAAAAAACTTTTTAACTTGAAATAATTTTTTTGGTTTTTATATCTAAAGAGTGACTTTTTTCAAAAATAAAGTTATAGATTATTTACCTTCACATAGCCACTGATGAATATTGAAACTCTTTTTATATGTTTGAATATAGTGTTCTTCAATGTTTAAAAAAATTGTAAATTGAAATTGTTTCATTTATTAAATTCATGATTTAAACTTTTATGGAACGACGAATAATGATAAATATTGTTTTATCTTTACCAAATTGTATTCTTAACCTACAAGAGAAGTTTCAATTAAAGTTAGTTTATATGTTAAAAGAAACATCGAAAATCAATCAATTCATTTTTGAAAAAAATAATTTTTTAAACCTATACATTTAATTTTTCATGTGTTTTGGTTGCAAGTACTTTATGTTTTAGTACATTCGAAAAATATTTAAGGAAAACAGAACAAATCATTATGCTAAAGAAATCAGTAGGTGTAGTAAAGTTAAAGGAAAACTGCATTTTGTTACAAAATAATACAAATTGTTCAATTTGTATAGTTGTGTTTAAGCCTCTTCACCAACGACAAGGTAGCAGCTTACGAAGAGGGTTTTTTTTTTGTATTTTTGTTTTTTATTATTTTTTTTTTATGTTTTTAATTAATTTATTTACAAAAGAACTAAAGTAACGAATAACTTGAAACTAATGTGTAACTATTAACTTTTAAGCAATTTTTCAGCTCCTTTTGTCAATGCCTTTACTTTTCTTTGCTCCTTAATCCTGAAAGAGCTTACTTTAGGATCTGAAGATACCAGGAGATAATGAATCGTATCTTTATTGGTAAGTTCTCTTCTGGACATTCTGCTATTTTTGCTCCTTGCTTTTCGAAAGATCTTATTATTGGCTTCTTGGGGTTCTTCTGATAGCCATCCAAACGGTACATCGAATGATTTGATTATTTCGCTGCCATGAATCAGAACTTTATGAACAGAAGGTGGCATAGGATACCAATTATATAAAGCCACGCATGTTTCAGCTGTTTCAAAACAAAATTTTTGAAATTTGTCACAATCAATCATTCTACCGCAAGTTATGGCTTGGAGAATGTCATGAAATCGAGTAATTAAATTCTCATCCAACCCTGTATATTTAGCTACTTCTTGAGCTTGAGCAAAAAAGGAGCGAGCTACATTCCCAGTGTTACTTGTCCCTGCACCTTGTTTAACAACATCAACAGTTCAACAGTATTCAATATTACACTGAAGCTGCCTTACAAACTGTAGGTCATTAACTTTCTTGGGACCAATTCTGCAAATATTACAGCAATTTGAAGCTCTTTGGTTGCACAGAACATTGCATACCTTGCTATCTATCATTGTACATTTTACATCGAAACTTACATTCAACTTTATATTACTAAATTCAAGCTCATACACTTCTACCTGTTCCAATAAATTTGTGAAGGTTTGATACTGTTGTTCAGTAATTGAAGGATTTTCTTTAACGAAGCCGAATTTTATCGTTCGACAAAAATGAACTGAATTTGGAGTATCATTACTCCAAATTACAACATCATTTGCTTTCAATTGAAGAGGAATAAAGGAAACCAAGAATATAGAATCGTCCATATTTCTTTTCAAATCATCATTCTCATCTTCGTCCTTATCATCATCGCTGCTCTTATTCATTTGGGATGACCACTTTTGTCTTGTAGTTTGTTGACCACTAGCTCCATCCATCCCCCACTTCCCTACTAAAACTAATTTTTGTTCAGAAAGAGATTTTAATATGTCAGTACTTAACAACGACAAAATTCTTTTAACCGTGTGAATTAATAAGGATATAAAATCAATCTCTACTCCTGACTCCGATATATTTATATGATCACTTTCAGGGTAACATTCATTTTTAGCTTCAACAACCTTCTCATACGAAGGATAACTTTTATTACCAAATTCATCATTATAAATCTTCAGCTTTTTATATTTTCTGGCTGTTAAATCTAAATCTACGTACATTGCTAAGATTTTATCCATATCTTCAAATTCATTTAAATCTACAACTTCAGGTTCGGAAACTTCATCACATGCTTTATTCTTCTTTTTTAAAGCTTCTTCTAACTCTTCTTTACTGTGATTAGAAGCAAGTTCATCTGCACGTCTTTTTTTAGTCTTCCTTGAACCTTCTTCAAATGATAATCGCGGACGACCTTCTTTAATATTATCACGAATATTACTTTTTTCATTAGATATATTAAGTGTAACACCATCATCAAGTTGTTCTTGAAAATCCACAACAAAATCTTTTCCAATGAATACTTCAAACGTTTCAATAAATGCTTTTCTATTTCGTCTAACATTTTGCCACTTTTTTGAAAACTGGGGATAGAACACATTCAGTAACCTTTTCTTTAGCTGTAATAATTGTTCTTTAGAAAAGTTATTTTCACTTTGAATTTTATTCAGAACAGAATCTACTTTACTTCCACCATCACAGGAATTAGTATTCCAAAAAAGCTCGCACAAACTTAAGTTATTTATTTTATAATTCATTTTCGCATCATGCGTTTGACATGTGAAAAAACTTTTGATATTTTCATAAATGTTTTGTTTAGTATGAAAAAACATTTGAAGTTCCATATGAAAATGCATTTCATAAAAATCTCGTAAATCTTTTGTTCTTTTTTTTTAATTGTTTTGAAATAAGGGTAAAGTAGATTAGGTTTTGAAAAACATTGAAAGTGAAAACAAATTTTTTAAACAACAGTTATTTCAGGTATGAAAAAAGTTCCTGAATGTGTTCAGCCAGTATGCAGAAAAGTGGAAACTTTGAAACAAAAAAAGCATTTATTAAAAACTTCAAAACATTAATTGGAAAAGGTTTTGTTATATGTTTTCAAGAGCAACCTAATGATAATTTTACAGTTAATAGATCACAGTAAAAAAGTAATATTTGCGATAATATTACAGAAGGTCGTACGCGATTATTATTAAAAAACGGATCAAGCAAAACTAAAAGAAGACGTGCATACAAACTTGCTTCTAATCACAGTAAGGAAGAGTTAGAGGAAGCTTTAGAAATAAAAATAATACATGAGTTGAAAGTGCCGAATCTCAGGTCTTAGATTTAAATGAATTTGAGGTTGTTAGTAAAATTCTAGAAATGTAGGTGAATTTTAGACAAAACAGCAAGAAATAAAAAAGCTGAAAACTTGTAATGATGAATTTGGTAATAAAATATATTCTTTATATGAGATAATTGTTGGAGCCAAAAATGTTACACTGAGAGAAACCGATAGTAAGATTTTGATGTTAAAAAGGTTATGTTATACGGTATTATCATTATGCTACTGGCTACCATCAATGATGTTAAAAAAATATAGTTATTGTATCCCGTACTATCAAGATGTTACTCCGTACAATCTGGTGGTAACTGTTACTATCTAGATAGCTGTCCGTATTTGTAACATTAAATATGGTTACCGTGAACATCATTATGTTACCCATAACTATAATTTTCTCTCAGTGTACTCTAAACGTGATTGTATTTCTAAATGATGTTGTTTGGAGTTATAATGCTTCAAATTCAGTTCATGTTTGTCACACCATAATTTTTGACTTATTGAAAGAAAGTCCTTCAATTACACTGGAACAATATCAAAATTTCTGAAACTTATTTTAACAAGTTCAATTTTATAAGGTTGAATTTAGGGATATGCAGTTTCACAGTTAAGTAATGACGTGGACAAAAATGGAACTAAGAAATTGCTTAGAAATCAGTAGACCTTTTAACTTGTCTTGAATAAAGAAGCTCAAACTTAACTTTGCAAATAAAATACTTTCGGTAATTGTATAACAAAATTCAGTTCTAGTTTAACTTTTCGTACGGATTTGTTCAGTTTATCAATTACTGTACCCCAATTACTGCGGTGAGAATAACGTGTATTTGAAGGTTAGGTTGCCCGCAGTAATAGAAACACGCGCATGTTCCAATTACTGCGGTAAATTGTAATTTAATGTAGAATAATTAAATAATTAATCGTTTAAATGTATATCTTTATTGGCAATTGTAACAAAAAAAGGTTTTAAATAATTTTTTAAATTAATTTGAGTTAATTTTACAATCATGAAAAGTGCATAATAACTTTTTCAAAAAATCGCAGTAATTGATGCATTCGCAGTAATAGGTACATCTAGCATACTTAAGTTTTCTTTTCAAAAGTGATTAAAAAATTAACAAAATTTAAACAAAAATATGAAATTTAACATATTATATATTATAACTATTGTTAGAATAATTTTTTAACATTAATTTATTTATAACCTCATATTTATGATTTTTATGATAAAAACAAATTTTTCATTGAGCTGTCGAGCGACTTTTGTCCACAAAAACAGCTTTTTCGTACACTGTGCGCAGACGCGGCATAGATGCGGCGGGAAACTTCCACTATTTGAATTTGAATTTTTTATGCATTTAATCAAAAACAAGAAAAGAAATATAATAATACAAAAATTATACAAATTCTTAAATTTGTATAGTTTTCTGATTGTTATTAAAAAGTAATACGCTTAATTATAAAGAAATACTTATAATAAATATCCTCCATAAATAATTGTTCAATTCTTGAAGATTTGAAAAACTCTTAAAGGTGTGTCCTAAGGTTAAAAATTATTGTTCTAAATCTACTTTAATCGATTTTCATGTTATAGAAATTATTTAAATAAATTAATTAGTTTTAAAGAAATCAGAAAGAAATTAAATTGATGAAACATAAACATTTAATATTAAAAATAATATTAATAAAAATAATCACATTAAAACTTTGCTTGTAAAATAAACAGAACGAAAAATTTAAAATTAAAAAATTAATGAACAATTACAAAATATTAAAGAAGACTTTAATTTTATTAAAATGTAAACTTAAGTCACATAAATACAAATATTCATGTAAGTATTTAAATTTTAAATTCACCATTTTTTCTGTTTAAATTTAAAATAAAATTTAACAAATTGTAAAGAATGATAGTTAATAAATATTTAACTTTATTTGTTATTCTTTTCGTTTTTCACATGCAAAAAATAATCATTTTTTTTATAAAACTAAGAAACAAATTCTCTAAATTTGAATCATTTAATTAAATAATTTATTTTAACAAAATGACTTTCTAAATATAACTATCCAGAATATATAAAAAATATGAGCAAAAAAAATCAAAATTGGTTTTTAAAAATAAAAAAATAAACTTTTTAAAGTTCAAAATAAATTAAATTTTTTTTAAATGTTGTTATTCTAAAATTAATATTAAACTTGAATAATAATTTTCAATACAATTACTTAAAGTTAGTTTTCAAAAAATTCAATTATCATTAAAATGAATCTTTCCAAATAATAAAACTTAAACAGAAAGAATTAATGGTTTCTTTTAAATTAAAGAAATAATAGAGCATTAAACATAGTTAATTTAATATTTTGAATACTATTAAAAAAAATTTAACTTTGAAAAAATTAATGATATCAAAAATATTATTTTTCGATCCTAATTAAAAAATGTAACTTATTTCAATTTAGCTATTACAAAACGGCATTGAGTTTTAAAATTTAAATTTGTATAGAAAGGTTTAATTTAGTTTAATTTAAAAGTTTAAAAAATTTTAAACAAAGTTTTTACTTTCTGAGCACATTTTTAATAATATTCGAAATGTTTATTTTAAAATTTTAAAATTTTTGATATCATTAATTTTTTTAAACTTAATTTTTTTTTAAATTTTATTCCAAAATTTTAATTAACCATGTTTAATGCTCTATTATTTCTTTAATTTAAAAGAAACCTTTAATTTTTTCTGTTCAAGTTTTACTATTTGTAAAGATTCGTTTTAAAATTAATTTAAGTTTTTGGAAACTAACTTTAAGTAATTATATTTGAAAATATTATTTAAGATTAATATTAATTTTAATATAACGAATTTTAAAATATTTTTAATTCAACTTTAAACTTTAAAAAGTTTATATTTTATTTTTAAAAACAAATTTTAATTTAATTTTAATAAAAGATATGGACATAAAAGAAAATAGGATGTAAACTAATTTAAAGCTTAATACCTAGACACAAATTTTAAAATTTTAAGTTTAAAAATCAATACTGTTTTATAAAGCTAAATTAATATGAATTTTTTTTTTAAATTAAGATCGAAAAATAATATTTCTGATGTCATTAATTTTTTTAAACTTAAATTTTTTTTAATAGTATTTAAAACCTTTAATTTTTTCTGTTCAAGTTTTACTATTTGTGAAGATTCGTAATTTTAAAATGAATTCAAGTTTTTGGAAACTAACTTTAAGTAATTATATTTGAAATTATTATTTAAGATTAATCTTAATTTTAATATAACGAATTTTAAATAATTTTCAATTCAACTTTAAACTTTAAAAAGTTTATATTTTATTTTTAAAAACAAATTTTAATTTAATTTTAATAAAAGATATGGACAAAAAAGAAAATAAGATGTAAACTAATTTAAAGCTTAATACCTAGACTCAAATTTAAAAATTTTAAATTTAAAAATCAACACTGTTTTATAAAGTTAAATTAATATGAATTTTTTTTTAAAATTAAGATAAAAAATAATATTTTTGATGTCATTAAATTTTTTAAACTTAATTTTTTTTTAAAAATATTCAAAACATTAAATTAACCATGTTTAATGCTTTATTATTTCTTTAATTTTAAAGAAACCTTTAATTTTTTCTGTTCAAGTTTCACTATTTGTAAAGATTCGTTTTAAAATTAATTCAAGTTTTTGGAAACTAACTTTAAGTAATTATATTTGAAATTATTATTTAACATTAATATTATAATTTTAATATAACGAATTTTAAAAAATTTTCAATTCAACTTTAAACTTTAAAATGTTTATATTTTATTTTTAAAAACAAATTTTAAATCTAATTTAAAGCTTAATACCTAGACACAAATTTTAAAATTTAAAAATCAACACTGTTCAATAAAGCTAAATTAAAATGAGTTTTTTTTTAAATTACGATCGAAAAATAATATTTTTGATATCATTAATTTTTTTAAAGTTAAATTTTTTTTAATAGTATTCAAAATATTAAATTAACTATGTTTAATGCTCTATTATTTCTTTAATTTAAAAGAAACCATTAATTCTTTCTGTTTAAGTTTTATTATTTGGAAAGATTCATTTTAATGATAATTGAATTTTTTGAAAACTAACTTTAAGTAATTGTATTGAAAATTATTATTCAAGTTTAATATTAATTTTAGAATAACAACATTTAAAAAAAATTTAATTTATTTTGAACTTTAAAAAGTTTATTTTTTTATTTTTAAAAACCAATTTTGATTTTTTTTGCTCATATTTTTTATATATTCTGGATAGTTATATTTAGAAAGTCATTTTGTTAAAATAAATTATTTAATTAAATGATTCAAATTTAAAATTTTTTTACATATATTAAATTTTTTTCATTTTTAATTTGTATTCAAATTTAGAGAATTTGTTTCTTAGTTTTATAAAAAAAAATGATTATTTTTTGCATGTGAAAAACGAAAAGAATAACAAATAAAGTTAAATATTTATTAACTATCATTCTTTACAATTTGTTAAATTTTATTTTAAATTTAAACAGAAAAAATGGTGAATTTAAAATTTAAATACTTACATGAATATTTGTATTTATGTGACTTAAGTTTACATTTTAATAAAATTAAAGTCTTCTTTAATATTTTGTAATTGTTCATTAATTTTTTAATTTTAAATTTTTCGTTCTGTTTATTTTACAAGCAAAGTTTTAATGTGATTATTTTTATTAATATTATTTTTAATATTAAATGTTTATGTTTCATCAATTTAATTTCTTTCTGATTTCTTTAAAACTAATTAATTTATTTAAATAATTTCTATAACATGAAAATCGATTAAAGTAGATTTAGAACAATAATTTTTAACCTTAGGACACACCTTTAAGAGTTTTTCAAATCTTCAAGAATTGAACAATTATTTATGGAGGATATTTATTATAAGTATTTCTTTATAATTAAGCGTATTACTTTTTAATAACAATCAGAAAACTATACAAATTTAAGAATTTGTATAATTTTTGTATTATTATATTTCTTTTCTTGTTTTTGATTAAATGCATAAAAAATTCAAATTCAAATAGTGGAAGTTTCCCGCCGCATCTATGCCGCGTCTGCGCGCCGAGGATTCTCACGCGTTTGTGGTTTCGGAAACTGGCATAGGGCGCGCATCGGTCAGCCTCTCTCACGATCGAGTTTCTTCAGCTCTTTTATATAAGGCCTGATCCCGTACCTCTGAAAATACATTTCTAATGTGTCCAACACTCAAATCTTCATTGTCAAATATTGACTGAAGATTAAATTAACAACTCTGTTTCCATATAGAGTTGTAAAAATAAGATTGTTGGTTATTCATTGGCTCCCAAGGATGGACCAATATTGAAAGCCAATTATTGTACCAATACTTGACATGCATTAATAAATAAATTAAAATATTTATTAAAAAAAAAAATTTTTTAAACAATAAATAAATTAACAATATAAAAATATAGATTTTAATATTGTTAATTTAAAAAATTTTATTTATTGGCATTATCATTGGCAACCAATATTGAACCAATGATGGCTGCCAATGACTGGCAAACCCGTTATCATCCCAAGGATTGACCAACTGTGGTCCAATATTGGTTGCCAATAGTTTGCCAAGAAAAAACTGTTGGCCGCCAATCATGGGACCATTATTTAGCCAATGGTGATCATTGGCAATTTCCCATTGGGGTGCTTCGCGCTCCAAGTGAATACTACTGCTCTGAAAGATAGATAAAGAAAATGTTTCTAACAATTATAAAAAAATGTTTAACGAATCATCCAATATAACTTTTCCAATGTAAAGTAAAATAGATTTATTTCGATTAAATATATAGACAAAATTTTAATAGTGAAACAAATTTTTCTTACAATTAGAGAAGTAAAAACTAAGGATCAATTCTAGATAATGTTTTTTACTGTTTTCATGTTTTCAAAACGTGTCGGAAATAACGTTGCTTTAATTGAAGGTTATATTGAAGAGAGTAGCAAGGTTGTATTTAAAACGTTTCAGAAATATATAGACACAGAAATGATTATCTAAAAGGATGTATAGTCCTGAGTTTTTTAACTTCACTCACAGCTAGCTTGAACCAAATTTTAATGAAAATTTCAATAACTCTAAATTAATGTTTTTGCGGATTCTGAATCTATATTGGTTCAAATTTATTTTAAAATAAAAACGAAAATAATCGGCCTTGGGCTTTTAGAAAAAAATCAATTTCTTTTTTTAATTTATTAAAAATTGGGATTTGCAGTTTTGTACTCCTGGTAAGGCTCATAATTTTATTCCTGTTTAATGCAATGTCTTAACAATTGAATATATTACAGGGGTTTTCTAAGAAGGGAGTAGGATTTAATACTGGTAAAACCTTTCTTAATTTGATAAATATATGCCACTCGACTTTCTATAGAATAACAGCAGACTTTTCGCAGATTTTTTGCAGACTGTTTCACTTGGGTTATTTTAGCAAAGAAAAAATAAAGAAAAAAATGCTATTAAAAGAAAACTAGCGAGTAAAAAAGTTCTAAAATTCTATACTTTATACATTTCCACAAGTGAAACAAGAAATAGTATATTAAGCAACAAGGGGTTAAAGGCAGCCATTTGTTTACGCTGATGTTTGTGTATGAGTGACAGTCGAGAGCGAAGCCCGAGACAAAACGAGTACACAAACATCATTGTAAACAAATTGGACTGACTTTAAACCCATGTTGCTTACGACACTTTTTATTCCAAAGGCACAAAAGAGGTACTTTTAAATGCTTGTAGGTTAGGGTCGAAATGCGTTCATTTGTTTGACTGTATGAAAATGGCGTCCATTTTTTCCCTAAGGTGAAAAAAATGCATGGATCAGCTGTTCATTTTTTCCCTAGGGAAAAAATGGACTCCATTTTCACACGGCCGAACAAATGAATGCGTTTAGACCCTGTCTGCAGGCATCTAAAAGCGCCATTTTTGTGCCTGTGGGATAAAAAAAATTCTAACAGTTGTAGCATTACGCGTTTAAAAATAACCGAATTTATTTGTAAAAAATCCTGTTTTTTCACATTGATTGTTTAATATTAAATTAACAACAACAAATTGTTAATATATGCTATCATCTATGACAACTTTATATCCCAAGAGTCTAAAAATAAATAATATGTTAATAATAGTAGCTAAATACAACATAAATACGAAAAATACTGAGCAATAAAAGTTGGTATGTATATGCAAGACTGACCGTCAAAGGGTTAACCTTCTGTTTTCTTCTGATATAGGAAACCTCACCCACTTTGGCGACAACTTTCCCTGGTGGGGAAATTTCGCTATTCAACAAACTCGGAAATTTATTCGGCAATAATAAAAGAAGTTTCGGAATTTCTAACAAAGGAATTCGAAAATGGCGCTTTTTACGGGTCCATCAACTTAACAAGATCATCATTATCCCTCATTTTAGGTCCGCAAATCGGCAAGAATCCAGATGTTAATAGAATATTGTGCACCGGGATGCAAAACGCACGTCAGGCAGTAGGTTTGCAGGCAACGGCAGGAAAAACTACGGGCTGACGTAATGGTCTGCTTTGGGTCCCAAAAGGGCGCCAAGAAACCGAGCAAAACGTGCTCCGCTTACATAAAAGATTTTGCAAAGGGATATCAAATCTAAGGCCAGCTTTGCCAAAATATAATTCATCTTGGGACCCTCAGATTCCTTTTTTTACTTCTTTCTTTTTTGTGCACTGAGAAAAGAGGATCTCGATTTATAGTAAATAATGTAATTATTTAGGAAAAATTACTATTTTCAGTAAAAATTACTATTCAGAGTGAAATGTGCTTTATATAAAGAAAAATTACTTTTTATGTAATAAAATTTACTAATTGTAATTATTACTCTAGTCATTTTTAAAAATTCTGTTAATATTTTTAATATTTATATTGTCATAATAAATTTTATCAAGTTCGAGTATTAATTATTAAATTCGTCTCTTTTTAAATATTGCTCAAGCAATTTTAAAAAGTATAACTGCCTAATATAACAATACTTCAGTATTGTTACATTACTTGTTACATAATAACATTACTTCAGTAGGATCAGTTTTTAATATTTGCTCGCAACTTTTGCTCAGGAAATAGTAATCCGTGCCACTACTACTTATACTACTACACGCCTCCCACCGATACGCGAGTCATATACAATCGAAATATATGTACATTTAATAAATGCTTCTATTCCTTGTTACTTAAACATTTTTAATATTTTTTAAACAAATCTCATTCTTAATATGAATCTTATCCTTTTATTTTGACATATTTTGTTCTAAAAAAATTATAATAAGCAAATTTATATCAAAATGTGTATTAAATTATCATTGAATCTTTTTCTCATAAAAAAACAATTTTTCATTTGTCATTTATATTTTATCATATTATTTTGTATTATTTTCTCTAAAAAACTACAATTGTTATAATAATTAATTAATTTTTATTTTATATTCAGATAAATTATTCAATATTAATATTGAAACACTTTTAAAATTAATTTTTACCTTTATTCTCGCTATTTTATTTTATAAATTAGTTTGCTTTAAACTATTTAATAAGTATTGTTATTTATTAATAATATATTGTATAAATATTTTTAATAATATTTTATTATAAAATTTTTTAGATTATATTTCATTTATTTTTACATATTTACAATTTTTTTATTTAATATTATTCTAATTACTACACTAAAACCTTTGAGAAGTCGCCCTGTCAGGAGAATTTATGTTTACTTTATTTGGTGATGAGGAGGTGGATCGGGGAGACGGCAGCATAACATTTCTCAGAATTTCTTTTGTTCTCGAGACCTGTCAGGAGTGCCCCCTACCCCCGAGCTTGCGACTCCTCACAGGTTTTAGTGTACCATTTTGAATAATATTTAAATTTAAATTGAATAATGTAGTAAAATATATGGGGTTCATGATTTATTCTATTACGGTAATTCATAGAAGTTAAAAAAAATATGACGTCAGTTGCGTCGATAGCCAAGAGGCTTAATGCGAAAGCGTGCGTTTTTAGGGTTGCGACATTGCGTATTTATATATAAGTCAGGTAGTTCGATCCCGTATAATTCTAAAGTTTTTCCGAAATGCTCACTTGTTAATTCTAAGTACATGTATATTAGAAGAATGAAACTTTTAAATTAATAAATTGAAGTGTATTTAGAAAGTTAATAATGTAGAAACTTTTTTATTTTTATTAGCATTGATTTATTTTATAAAGAATTGAAAACAAAAAAATATTATTTTCTACATTTCATTCTTCATCTCCCGTCGCACATGCTTATACTGTCTCCATTGGTGAGAGGCGTGCAGTAGTAGTGGAACGGATTACTATTTTTCTGAGTGAATCAATAAAATATTTTATTTATCACTGGCATATATTTATCAAATTAAGAAAGGTTTTACCGGTATTAAATCTTACTCGGTTCTTAGAAAACCCCTATAATATATTTAATTGTTAAGAAATTGCATAAAACAGGAATAAAATGATGAGCCTCACCAGGTATACAAAACTGCAAATCTCGATTTTTATAATAAATTAAAGAAAAAAAATTGATATTTTTTTAGAAGCCCTCTGCCGATTATTTTCTTTTTTATTTTAAAATAAATTTGAACAAATATAAATTTAGAATCCGCAAAAACATTTAGAGTTACTGAAATGTTAATTAAAATTTGGTTCAAGTCAACCGTGCACTAATAAATTTGTAGAAATATAGAAACTTTAGTTCATATAAATATCTATTTACATGTATTTGTTATGTGCTCCATAATATGAAAAAATTAATTTTAATAAACAGGTCTCCCAATTGAAAAATGAGTTATTTCCACCAATTGATCTGTGTGAGAATTTAACTGTAAAATATTATTTAGAATAAAAGAACTTTTTATAATTAAGGCGTTACAGGCAGATTTTTTTCAATTTTTTTCAGGCACAAAAATTAGTATATTGCAATATAACTTTGGAAAAAGTAAATTACTGAGATTGAATACAACCTACAATAGTATATTGCGTGACAAAGGGAGAAACGCAGTCTTTGCCGTCGAGAATGAAGTTTGAAGCACGAGCGCAGCGAGAGCGGCAATCATTCGAGACGAGAAAGACAGCTTCTCTCCTAGTCACGCATTATATTTTTCACAACAACTCGATTAAAAAATACAAAATATATTTTATAAAATGTTGTTGAACAAATAAGGTTATGTATGTGTATAATTGTACACTTTCACTTTGGACTCTTTGTGCAAATAAATTAAGAGCCTTATTTAGAAACGAAACGATGTAAAAATAGATTATTTAGTTAAATTGATAAACAAAAATGGGGTAATATTGTGGATAGTTTAGTGAAAGTGACATTTGAATGCTTTAGTGCGAAATCTCCTTTTCTTGAAGAGTTTTATGATCCTCGTAGCAGGATCAGAAACTCCTTTGATTTTTCCTCCTCCCTCCTTTCATTTTACTAAACTTCTCGATTCTCTTGGCAGGATCGGAAGTTTTTTCTTTTCCCCTCTTTTCTTATTTTCTTGCAATCTTTCGACCCTCCCAGTATGATCGAAGATTTATTCTTACTAATTTTTCCTCTTATTTCCCGTGCTTCTCGGTACTCCTCGTAGGACCGGTAGCCCCCCCCCCTCGTTTCATGATTCTCCTAGTAGGATCAGAAACCACCTTTTTTTCTGAACTTTCTCGATCCTCTCTGCAGGATCGGTAAGTTTCTCTTTCCTTCTACCTTTTCCTTTGTTTCTAATACCCTATTAAAATTCTCTTTGTTCTCGATCCTCTTGGCAGGATCGGAACTAGTTCACTCCCCCACCCCTTCCTCATTCAATCTTTAGCTTAATTTCCACGATCCTCGTGCCGGGATCGGGAATTTAACTTTTTTAGTTTTTAATCCTAATATAGTTTTCTTTGTTCTCGTTCCTCTTGGCAGGATCGGAACTGGTCTACTTCCCCCCCCCCCCCCGCTTCTTTCATTTTTAATCTAATTTCAACGATCCTCGTGTCAGGATCGGGAAATTAACCCTTTAGCTTTTGCCTCTTACTATTCACCCCTCCTTCTTTCGTTATTTAACTAAATTTCCACGATTCTCATGCCAGGATCGGGAATTTAACTTTTTATGCTTCTCCTTACTCACACCCTTCTTCAACAATGAATTATTGTACAGAATCTGGTCGGAAGCCTGGAATGATTTGTTCCAACCAGGTTTTCCTCCCCAGCATCTTAAGCTGGCAAAATCTCCGCCAGTCAACTTCTCATCATCCTAAGTTGGCTGCATCTTTGCAAGTCAACTCCCCAGCATTATTAGTTGGCTGTATCTTTGCCAGTCAACTCCCCAGCAACCGTTATATCATTAGGCCTGTAAAGCTAATTCGAATAATGGTTGGACCCCGGGCACGGCTTTGTTTTCCGAGCTCTGCTACCAGCCATTCTATCAAAAACATCCTATTCTGAGTGAACCTCCATATCTGACGAATTCGAGTTTCCCACACTTCTGGGAGTGTGAAAACACCCAGTGGCGCTCAACTATTGCCCTCCAGTTGTTTTAAATGGCAGAACTCTTGACTATGGGTTTTGTTTTTCAGTCAAAATATATTCTTTTTAAACTGGATCGATCAGGCAATTCTAGCTCTGATATTATCAGCACTTTTTTAATTGCACCTCAATTAAACTTTTAAAAAGTAAAGCACTGGTGATTCTAGATTATTTAATTGTCACTAAAGGTTTAAACCGTTTTTCTGCGCGAATTTGTTCATGTCCTTTCAAGCCATTTCTTCAGTCATTTTTTATTGATGGAAGAGCATTGTTTTCTCATCCTTATCCAGAAATTCCCCATTTTGCTTAAAACATGATGTTGACGCAGCATGGCCGGAGCGGAAGATCTTTCGCTACTCTTTTCCAAGGCACATATCCACAAGTACGACCGTTACAAACCCTACGTAATGGATCCCGTATTTTGGAACTCGGAAATGATAGCCGAATGTTTCGGACGAAATATTCACCTAGACTCTATATAAGGAAAGGACATTATATCGACGTGAAGCAGCAATGTGAGGGCAGCTGAAAACCTGAAAAGAGCTCAGCTACGTAGTCTTGTCTCCCGCGGAACATCCTTGCTTGTGCGACCATAGCGAACCCTAAGCAGTAGATCCCGTACAAAGAAGCGAGGATAGAGGAAACAAGATACGGAATATTTTGTACAAAATATTCGCCAAAATTTAGATGGGCATCTAAACCCCCCAACAGCAGCTGAACGAAGAGTAGAACCCCGCGACAGGTTCAATGATGTCTAATAAGAACAGGCGTAGGAAGTGCGTTAACGGACTTTAAGTGTTTTATTAAGATTAAGTGCTTTATTTCAATTAAGTGTTATTTGTTTTTTTTATTTAGTTTAGCTTAAATAAGTGTTTTGTAATTAATCATATGGTTGTTTACCGAATTTAATTATTTAGGCATTGTAGAAAAGCGTGAGCGAATCTTTGTCACGAACAGGCACCCCAGCAAATTGTTACACAATAAATTTAAGATTTAAATTTTTAAAAGGAAGATAGGAAAATTATCAATCTCTTCGAGTCAATTTATTAAAAAAGTTTTATTTTGACGTTTCGACAAAACAATGTTGTCCTCCTCAGAAAAAAACTAGAAACATATTTATATTTAATAAAAAAAATTTTTATACAAATATAATAATCTATCTTGACGAGTTATTTTGCACTATTTACCTTAGATGTTGGGTTGCAAGTACTTAAGATTTTTCATCACAATTTTTTATAAATAGTGATTCGTTAATTTTTTATATAATTTTATAGTTATAATTTATAAAATTCAAATAACATTTTTTACTTTTGTCAACGTCATTCTGTGCGGTGTATACACTATGGAGTCTACCGAGTTACTAAATAATAACAATATTGATTATCGATCTATTAGAAGTGATTGGGAAAAGCAATTAATATTGTGATTTTAGATTTCCAAGAGAAAATAAATTTTGTAGTTTAAAATTATTCATTTTGACATTCTGGATATTAAATAATTGTATTGTTTGTTTAACTTATTTATGTCTTCTTTTATATTTATTGGAGATTTTTCCATTTTTATGTGTATCATTTCAGAAATATAGCGTTTTTTATAATTTGTTTCTGTGTCTAAAATTTTGTAATTATTCCAATCGAAATCATGATTATTAATATTTTTATGAAGTGAGATTACCGCAGTTTTTCCATCTTTATGTTCATTTATACGTGTTATTACTGTTCTCTTTGTTTCACCCACATATGTTTCATCACAATCTTTACATTCAATCTTGTATACAGAATTTATGGTGTCATTTTTTTTCAGTTTTGTCTTTAGCTTTTTTTACAACGTTATTGAGATTGTGAATGATTTTTGGAATTGTGCAAATGTTATGTGTTTTTAAATAATATGACATTCTATTGTAAAGTCCATCGACCAATGATAAACTGACCTTGGGACATAATTTATAAAAAGTTTGAAGTGGTAATGTAATTTTTGCGTTAGTTTTTAGAATGCATAATATTTTTTTAATGTATTTATCAATAAATGATTTTGGATACTGATTGTTAATTAGGATTGCACGAACTTCTTGGATATTGTTGTTTTGAAATTTGGGATGTGCCAATTTTATTGCTTTATCAATTAAATTATATACAATGGCAATTTTTTGTGAGTATAGATGGTATGAGTTAAAATTTAGGACACGTCCAGAAAAAGTAGCTTTTTTATACCAATTTGTTGTTAATTTGTTATTATTTTTTATTATTGTTAAATCTAAAAAATTTATTTCATTGTTCATTTCTATTTCATGAGTGAATTTTAAGTGTTCTTTATAATTATTGAAAATTGAAATTATTTCGTTTATTTTGTTTTGGGGTATACAAGTAAGTATGTCATCAACGTATCGATGAAAAAATAATGGTGTGAAACTCAATTTATTTAAACATTCAGTTTCCAAGTCATCCATGACAATATCAGCAAATAGACCAGAAATTGGTGGTCCCATAGGTGTACCGAATTTTTGTTGGTAAATTTGACCATTAAAAATAAAAAATGTGTTATCCATCAATAATTCACTCGCTTCTAACAAGTCATCAAATGGAATGTTGCACTTATGCGATATTTGGTTGTATCTCTTTATAATGCTATACTCTACCGATTTTTTATCTATATTTGTGTACAATGAAGTAACATCAAGGCTAATTAATATATGATCATCTGGAACAACAATTTCTTTTATTTTTTCAATTACATCGAAACTATTTTTTACATATGATTTGGGTTTTTTTTATTCCACTAGATAAAATGTTATATAATTGTTTGGATAAAGCGTATGTGGGTGAGCCAATCAATGAAACTATAGGACGCAAAGGGATGTCAATCTTATGTATTTTTGATAAACCATAACATTTTGCTAAAATCGTGTCAGTCTGTGTTAATGCATTGTGGTGGTATTTCCTATCTCAAAAATTGTTATCATTCCAATCAGTTAACATTAACTGGACTTTTTTTCGTAAAGGTTTTAAAGGGTTTTTTTAAATTTTTTCATATATATTAGTATCTGACAGTAATTTTTCCATTTTAAATAAATATTCAGTTTTTGTTAACGCGTCAGTAACATTACCTTTATCAGCATTTGTGAACATGATGTCTTTGTTAATTTTCATAAATTGTTTGGTGTCGTTTAGTGATGCATGTCAAGCAAACGATTTGATCGACTTCACATCTGATCGTCTGCTGTTTGCTCGATTATGATTGAATTGAACAAATTACTTTTTATTAATCTTTTAATAATTGGCATAATTTTTGAAAATATCTTTAAGTAAGAATCGTTTCTTTTTGTTGACATTTTTTATCTGTCACGTGGGTAATTTCATTGACTTTCGTCTAAGGAATGTTGCTGCTATAAGTGTTTCAAAAATAAATTTGTTTTATAAGTCATTATTAAACTCCATAGAATTCATTTCTAATAAAGATTTTGATAATATTTTCTTTTTCACCCAAACAGCAACGGATGTTGCTGAAACATCCGGTGCTGTTCGGGCATTTACAAAATGGTAATTAAAGACGTGAAAGTATAGCGTTTTGAGTTTATGTTTCAAACTTTTTTAAATTACTAAATATAGGTTTAAATAAAATTCCGCTAAAAAAGAATGTCAATATATATTTTAAAGATTTGTGTGTGGTAATTTATTTTTTATATAAAGCATAATTATAATAAGAAAAATGGATTTAAGATTGATCTATAAAGACTGTCAATTTTTGTGATATTTAGAAGCATAGTTTTTATAAAATTATTTAATAAAAAATTTGGATACTTACGAGGTTTGAAATTAATACATTAACTTTTCTTATTCAGAACAATAATTTAAAAAAAAAATTTTGTTTATTATAAAATTAAATTTCAAATTCATGAAAAATGACATCTTTCAACACATCGTATCTTTCTTCTGTAAGCTTTTAAAAGATTCAAACTTAACACATATTTAAGTTTGTACAAAAAATATAAAAAATTGTAAAATAAATTCTATATTCAAATTTTACGAGGTTACTTTGCTTAATTTGTAAAATTTTTAAGTTTGCAATTAATCATAAAAGAGGTTACTTTTTTAAAATTTCGGTATGTCAGTATATATCAACAAACAGAAAGGATTCTTACTTAACGATATTCTCAAAAGTTATGCTAATTATTAAAAGGTAAATAAAAAGTAATTTGTTCAATTCAATCATAATCGAGCAAACAGCAAACAATCAGATGTGAAGTCGATCAGATCGTTTGCTCGACATGCATCACTAGTGTCGTTTAATTTTTTTGTAAAAATTCTATCCTCTATAGTAATGCGTTTAGTATTATTTTTTTTAAATTGTGTCATATTATTTATTAATTTATTTCTGATGTTAAAAGCTAATTTTTCATTGACTTTGTGTGAATCTATAAATTGTTCGACAGATTTTACGTATTCAATTATTATATCATTGTTTAATGGTTTGTCTTCACTAAATTTACTACCTAGGGAAACAATATCAATTACCGATTCAGGTATGCTGATGTCAGTTAAATTTTTGAAAAATTTGTTTTTCTGATTATCATTAATATTGCTTTTTCCATTCACTTTTACAATTTTTTTCTGATGTTTTTCGTTTAGAGTTTTTTTGAATTTGAAATTATTACCATCCTGTTTATTTATGATTTTACTAAATACATGATTTGGCAATATTGTTTCTAATTGTGTTTTGTACTTTTGTAATTGATTTTCTAAATATTGTGAATGGATGTGTATATCCTCGATGAACAAATTTAATAATAATTTTTTGAAATTTTTAATAATATTTTGAAATTTGTTGTTAATAGTATGACTTTGAAATTTATAATGTTTTGTAAGATTAGAAAAGTATTCTATGTAAGCCGGATAATTATCATATGTTCTGTGGTGTAATAATGTTGTTTTTTGTACTTGCGAGGTTGTGCTTTTCTTGTTGAAGTAAATCCAATCTTTTAAGACTTTCCTAGTAGTGTCACCATAGTTTAATCCAATATTCTTTAAAAAACCATTATTTGGAGTATCCACATTTGTACTTCTGTTGTGATTGTCAGATGTTTTGACCATTATTGATTCAAGGTCCATAATTATTTGATATTTTGGAATTTATCACTCGGTAATTGTTAATAGGAAGATAGGAAAATTATCAATCTCTTCGAGTCAATTTATTAAAAAAGTTTTATTTTGACGTTTCGACAAAACAATGTTGTCCTCCTCAGAAAAAAACTAGAAACATATTTATATTTAATAAAAAAAATTTTTTATGCAAATACAGTAGAACCTCGGTTATCCGAGGTAATGTGGGGAGAAGGTACCTCGGATAAGCGAAAACTCGG
Organism: Ganaspis brasiliensis; assembly: GCA_037103525.1. Classification (NCBI taxonomy): domain Eukaryota; kingdom Metazoa; phylum Arthropoda; class Insecta; order Hymenoptera; family Figitidae; genus Ganaspis; species Ganaspis brasiliensis. Next base: position 2,568,595 of record JAZKLR010000293.1, read on the forward strand.
ATAACACGGATAAAATAAAAAATTCAAAAATATCGATTATTTTTTATGTACTTTAAACCTTTTAATGTAATTTAACATTAATAATGTATAAAATAAATTCTAACAAATATTTGGTGCACAAAACATTGTTACTACATAAAATTTTAGTTATCATTAACATGGCTTAAGAAAGTCGGTAATAGAACACTGTTTTAATCTGCTCATTCGTTTTTTAGCTGCAATATCTCGCCATCGTTTCATAAATAAGAGGTCACTTGCATTACTTTCCGGCTGCTCCTCAACATATTTAAGAGCTAATTCAAGTGCATTCAATCCTGTTTCGTGGCTAACATGCGGAGATTCTTCCGATTCGCTCTCTTCAACATCATCTTCGATTTCTTTTTCAGAGTTCACAAGAGAGCCGATCTCATCATCGGTTAGCTCTTGTTCACAATCGTCACCATGAATCCATTCTTCAGCATTGTTTCTAACAATGTTTCAGCATTTGCTCTAAGATTCTATGTAGATCTACATCGTCTGCAATTTCTTCGCTTTGATTTGCAGAAAGCAAAATTTTTGTCCATGACCTTTCTAGAGTGAGCTTTTGAACAGCATCCCAAGCTTGAGCTGACCAGTAAATGACACTTTTCATGTTTATTGCAAGCAAACACTCTTTGAGGGTACTTCCCGAGGTGCTTTTCTCCAAAATTTCTTGAAGCAAAAAACGTCGATAATGACGTTTTAATGTTTCGAGAACACCTTGATCCATTGGTTGCCCAATGGAAGTCACGTTTGGTGGAAAAAATTTGACAATGATGTTTTCACTTCTAAGAATTGATTCGTTTGGGTGTGATGGGGCGTTGTCGAGTAATAGAATCGCTTTTCTAGGAAGGCCATTTTTTTTATAAATTTCTCAACCGAAGGAACGAATTGTTCGAAAAACCATTTTTAGAAAAGATCGCGACTCATCCAAGCACTCTTTTGATGTGCATAGTACACTGGCAAGGCTTCAGGTTTGATGTGTTTAATCGCTCTGGGTTTAGCCGATTTTCCGATACACATTAGCGGAAGTTTGTGATTTCCGGAAGCGTTACTGCATGCTAAAATACTAATCCTTTCTTTATTCTTTTTGTACCCTGGAGCTGACGCTTCTTCTCGTGAAGCTAATGTCTTAGAAGGCATCATTCTAAAATTTAGGCCAGTCTCATCGCAATTATAAATTTGATCTCGAGAGTATCCTTCTTCTGCTACAAGCTTTTCGAATTCTTTTTTAAACTTGGTAATTTCACCTTCATCAGCTGACATTTTCTCACCACAGATTCTTAACTCACGAATACCGTGTCGTCGTTTCCATCTTTGGAGCCATCCAGAACTTGCTGTAAAAGTCTCAGATTCATCAGGAAACTGTTTTGCAAGCGTTAGAGCTTTTGCCTGTAAAATGGGTCCTGAGAGAGGGAAAGAAAAGAAATTTTATTTGGTAAAAAGCCCACATATTTGCAGTGTCTGCCATTGGAGAAAAATATTTAAACTTCGTTAAATCCAACAAACGTTGAATTAAAGTTAAAGTTTATACAAAATATGTACCCACCTGATATTGGCAATCCCTTTTCTCTAACTTGAGTAAACCATAGGAATAAAGCTTTGTCGATTTTCTCATACTCTGCGGATTTCATGGTTTTTCGACTTGTTATTGCACCACCAGATGTTATCGCGAATTGTTCTAATTGAGATCTATTTCGACGCCAATCGCCCACGGTGGTTTCTCCAACACCATAATCAGCCGCGACATTCTTAATAATTTCTCCTTTATCTAGTCTATTTATTGCTTCCAACTTTTTTTCCACACTCACTATGACTTTTTTCCTTCTTTGTGACATTATTTTTTTATTCGTTATTGTTGAACATCAAATTCTTAGTTAATAATTCTTAGTTTACAATCAAAAACAGACAAATCGTGTTGCGACAAGTTTATAAGTGTCGTCGGTCATGCAGGGATGCCAACTCAGTGATTAAACGCAACTGCGCTTGCGCGGCCACTATAGTTCTCTCATGGGTAGAAAAAAGCGCGCATATTTAAAATGCTTTAAATATTATATATGTTAATGTATTTAAAATATGCGCGCCTTTTCCTACCAATGAACACAGGATAACAGTTTTTTCGGTTTTATCCAAGTTTTTCCATATTATCTAAGAATACACCTCGATTAAAGTAAAATGCTCGTTGCCTCAGAGGTACCTCGGATAACGCGGAAGCTCGGATAAGCGAACCTCGGATAACCGAGGTTCTACTGTATAATAATCTATCTTGACGAGTTATTTTGCACTATTTACCTTAGATGTTGGGTTGCAAGTACTTAAGATTTTTCATCACAATTTTTTATAAATAGTGATTCGTTAATTTTTTATATAATTTTATAGTTATAATTTATAAAATTCAAATAACATTTTTGACTTTTGTCAACGTCATTCTGTGCGGTGTATACACTATGGAGTCTACCGACTTACTAAATAATAACAATATTGATTATCGATCTGTTAGAAGTGATTGGGAAAAGCAATTAATTTTGTGATTTTAGATTTCCAAGAGAAAATAAATTTTGTAGTTTAAAATTATTCATTTTGACATTCTGGATATTAAATAATTGTATTGTTTGTTTAACGTGTTATTATATACTTATTTATACGTGTTATTACTGTTCTCTTTGTTTCACCCACATATGTTGCATCACAATCTTTACATTCAATCTTGTATACAGAATTTATGGTGTCCTTTTTTTCAGTTTTGTCTTTAGCTTTTTTACAATGTTATTGAGATTGTGAATGATTTTTGGAATTGTGCAAATGTTATGTGTTTTTAAATAATATGACATTCTATTGTAAAGAACATCGACCAATGGTAAACTGACCTTGGGACATAATTTATAAAAAGTTTGAAGTGGTTGTGTAATTTTTGCGTTAGTTTTTAGAATGCATAATCTTTTTTAGTGTATTTATCAATAAATGATTTTGGATACTGATTGTTAATTAGGATTTCACGAACTTCTTGGATATCGTAAGAAGCGAGTGAATTATAATTGGATAACACATTTTTTATTTTTAATGGTCAAATTTACCAACAAAAATTCCGTACACCTATGGGATCACCAATTTCTGGTTTATTTGCTGATATTGTCATGGATGACTTGGAAACTGAATGTTTAAATAAATTGAGTTTCACACCATTATTTTTTCATCGATACGTTGATCACATACTTACTTGTATACCCCGAAACAAAATAAACCAAATCTTTTCAATTTTCAATAATTATAATCAACACTTAAAATTCACTCATGAAATAGAAATGAACAATGAAATAAATTTTTTAGATTTAACAATAATTAAAAATAATAACAAATTAATAACAAATTGGTATAAAAAAGCTACTTTTTCTGGACGTGTCCTAAATTTTAACTCATACCATCTATACTCACAAAAAATTGCCATGGTATATAATTTAATTGATAAAGCAATAAAATTGTCACATCCCAAATTTCAAAACAACAATATCCAAGATTGATAATTTTCCTATCGTCCTATTAACAATTACCGAGTAATAAATTCCAAAATATCAAATAATTTAAATTTTTAATTTTTTCCTGCAAAGTAACAAAACTTCTGCTCTCGTTTTCGTTGCCGCCAAAATTTACAGCCTAGCGACAGCTGTATCGCGCCTTGGAGCGAGGCAGCCAATCAACGCGCGTGCCCCGCCCAACTCGGTCACGTGACAATGCCGCGTTGCTGGAACGAGTCACAGTGGGAGACGGAGGACCTCACTCGATCTCCGATCGCCGTATAGCACGGACGCTCCTGCCGAGAGCTCTGTGACTGCCACAAACGTTCAACGGTCTTTATTTCTTAACGTGTACCTTTATTTCAACGTTTACTATTAAATAAAGTGTAGTTTCCTTTTCTTCAAACGACATTTTGACGAAAAATGAGTTTTTGGTATCAATGGATTCGTTGAAAAAAAACTGCACCTGTTAGTTATAGTTTAAATCATTTTTTAAAATTATTTGTTGTAAAAAATTAATATTAAAAGTTTTAGAAACTCTAGAAAATGAAAAGCAAAGTGCTTTGCGTAGTCCAAAAATCGTACGAGGCTTCGAGCTCGGGTATAAGGTCAGAAGGAAAAACTTAGGCAAAGTCACTAGCGTGTTATTTGTATCGAAAATGTGGTCTAAGCTGAGCGCTGCTTACGAAATAAAAACTACGCAAACGACATGCCTGTAAACCCATGGCATGGCGTTTGCCTAAGTTCTTCCATCAAAAAGTGAGTCGAGCGGACTACGCAATAGCAATTTGGCAATACACAGAATGTGACGTCACTCACGTCATTGTCGTTTGCCTAAGTTCTTCCATCTGATCAAGGGTCCGCGCTCGCCTACCTATTTGGAAGAAACTACGCATACGACTCTGCTTAACTTCTTCCTTCGTATTTGTATTTAAAATAACTCCCAAATCAATTTTTTCATATAATTTGTTTAAACAATTAACTTTTGATTTCAGAATTAAATAGGACACTATCTTTTTAAACAGTATGTGAAGTTAAATTGAACAATTTTTTAGTCTATATCAGGGTTCTTAATGCAAACAGTTTTTCTTGATTTTCTCAGTTCGACCAAAATGTCGTTTGCCTAAGTTTTTCCTTAGTACAGCTGTAATTACAGTTAAGTGATTCAGATTTTATCATCAGATATAAAAATTGAGCCTTATAAGGCCTAAAATAAAAAAAAACCGGCATGAGTTACACATATACGAAAACTTACTTTCTAAATCTGAGTTAATGATTTTCTACTAATGAATTAGCGAGAAATACTATTAAATAGTAAAAATGTTCACTATTCTTTAGTAGAAAACTATACTAATTAATGGTAGAAATTGACTAATTTGAAAGTAAAGTATCTACTAAATGAACAAGTAAACTTTCACTTTTCCAATTAATAGATATTTCCCTTTAAAATTGAGGGGCTGATAGTAAAAACGAGTTATCCTATATAAGAAACGAGTACTGAAGGTCAGCGTTAAAAGTTAACGGAAAAGCGTTAACAGATATTTTAAACCTGGTTCCTTGGTTAGGGAGAGAAGGTATTTGTTAAAAGTTTACGAAAAGGAAACTCTTAGCTCATTATACAAATTACCTTGAAATTTAAATTTTATTTCTTAATACAAACAATAGACTACCTGCAGAGAGTCATCATCATTAGAGCAAACCCTTATATAATGAGGGTTGATGGCTTTAGGAAAAGAGATAAAATTTTCGACTATTATTAAAAAGAGAGAAAATAAATTATATTTTGGAATTTTACTTCCTCGCTCAAATATTCTTAAAATTTAAAAATTTCTTTCTAAATACGAACAATAGACTAAATAAGCTCATCGGTTTTCGAGTCAACTCTTGCATAATGAGTTTATAATTGGTTTTGGAAAAATTTTCAAGCTCTAACGAAAATAATGAAAAGAGAGATAAATACATTAGTGCATGAGAAGTGCATGGTAGTGAAAGTTATTAATAAATAAAACTTGAGTGTGTATAATGTGGAAGTGAAGAATGCTTATTATAGTGTATTTTTTATTATGTGTTTATAACAGAAATGTGTTTAATGTGAAAGTGTATAGTATTAATATGCTTTGTTTATTAAGAGTTTGTGTTGTATAGTTCTTAGTACGATGAACGAAAAGTGTTTATTAAAGAAATTAACTGTAAGTGTATAATAACAAATAATAAAGTGACTCTTTAAAAGTGATAATGATTCAACAGAAAGTGTGCAAAATGTGTTGACTAAAAAAACAATGTTTAAAAAGTGTTCAAATTTTAAATTTTCTTCTTATTTCCAATAAAGTGTTAGTGTTATGAAATGTTAAATGTGTCCATAAAATGTAATTGTGATTTCATTAGAAAAGTGATTGATAACTGTTAAATAAATAAATTAATTGTGAATGTTTAATAAATAATAAAGTGATTATAATGCTTCTAAACATTATAATTCGTCGTTATAGTCGTTACAGTGTAAAATAAGTTTTAATAATATAATTATATAAAAGAAGTGGAGATAAAGATATGAGATAATAACATGAGACAATGATATGCGATAAACAGATGAGACAATGAGAAAAATGAGGTAAAAATATGAGACAATAGCATGAGACACTGAGATGAGATAAACATGTGAAACAATGAGAGAGATCAGGTAAAGAGATGAGATAATGATATGAGATAAATAGATATAAGATAAACATTTGAGATACAGAAACAAAAAACATTAAGGCTTGAAATATAAAGATACTTTGATGACATGTAGGATAAAGAGGTCAATATGGAGTTAGATCGTGAGTCATAAAAAATTCATTTTTTGTTAATTTTTTTTAAAGTTGTTTTTGAAAAATGAGATCTCAGTTAAAGAAGAGATACTTCAATTTAAATGATAAAGATAAGGATATTATTCGTAATTGGGAAATGCTAAATGACAATCACGTGTATAAGTTTCAGAAATTATTGGAACTTGCATCAGGTGGTAGTTTCCAAAAACAAATTACAGGATATTCAGAAATGTTAGATAAAATAAAAGCAATTAATAAGAATAAATCACATATTCAAATATTGTTTAGTGAAAATCGACTTTTGGGTCACTGGATTTGCACTTACTATAATGGAAATTAACTTTTTGTTTATAATAGTCTTCATGAAGGTTATTTAAATGAAGATTAAACAGAATATTTATGCAAGTCATATCTATTTAAACCTAATGTAGTTTTTTTAAGAGTACAACAACCTTGTTGATTGTGGTGTATACGCCATTGCGTTTTCTGTTTCTTTATATTTTAATATTAAACCTAAAAATGTTGTATATAATCATGCTTTAGTGAGAACTCAATTGTATATGATGTTTGAAAAAAATATGTCATCTCATTTTCGGACAATTTTACAAAATTGTATAAACTTGGAATTCGCAATATCGAATAAATAAACAACAATAATTTACATGTGAGGAATGTAAAAGATGCGACACAGAAGAGAAAATTAGATTATCAAACTAATGACGGCTTTACAGAAATGAAAAGAGATAGTAGTATTCCTTCACTACATACAAAAATAGGACAGAAAAAAGTTGTTAATATTCCTGACTAAGAAACTAGAAAAAGCAGTACCAAATATGAAAAAATGTATTGTAAAAGACCTAAGTTAAAAGGAGAGATGGGAAAGAGAGACAATTAACAGATATGGAAAGTGTAAATAGTGATAGAATATAAATGTTTGTAAGAAAAACATGTGGAAAATGCATCAAATTCTATTTAAGTAGTAAAAGAAGGTAATAATTATAAAATATTGGAAACAATAGTAGTAAGAAGATATGTTTTAGCAATGCTAATGAGAAAAGTAGAAAAACTAGAGCAGAATATCAGAAAGTATATAGTGAAATGATGAAATTAAAACGAAAAAGAATTGATAACAAAGAAACAGAAATATCAGTTATGGAAGATGTATGTTTAAGTAGTGAAACAGATTTAAATTTTTCTAAAAAAAAAACACATAGATAGTGCTGTTAAAAAAGGAAAGAGAGATAATAATTCTGACCAATCAATGATTTCTAGCGATTGTAATGAGACAAGTAAAAAAAGTCTTTGAGAATATCAAAAAATGTTGAAAGTCAGTTAAAGTATCTTAAAGAAGTACGAGGAGATGATAAGAATGAGAAATTACAAAGAATAGTGAACCAGACAAAAATTTTTAACACTTCTAAACAGATAATTAAAAAAAAGTAGAGCAGAATATAAAAAAGGCTATCCTCAAAGATTCAAATTGACACAGAAGATGTGCCATGATAAGGATGAAAATAATGAAATACTATATTCAAAAGATATAAAGGAGAAAGATGTAAGAATTTGTGATAAGAAAATGAAAAAAATTCACGCAAAATAACAAAAACAATAAAGTAAGATATGGACATTTTAGGAATAATACAAGACTTTACAATAATTCAATTGCTTTTGCATCTTAAAATGCTAATGTAGTTAATTTCAATAATAGAAGGCGGGGACCATTTTATAAATTATTCCAGGTCGAATTTATTATCAAATCAACAATTTCCTTTTTCTTGAAATTGATAATGATCCATCTTTTGATCAATTATTCCTGTTAGATCCAAAAGAAGTAATTTGCTATAGATTAAACAAACATGACAACTTAGATGTGGATATATTATTTAGTATTCACAAATTATTGAGAGATTGTAACGCATATACAAAGTCTTTTTTAATGATGTCTGAGATCATTAAAATGGAAATTGTGTTAGCAAAAAAAATAATTTAATTTACAATTTTGAAAGGTTCAATGAACTTTTTTACTTTTAAAATTTTATTTATTAAATTCAAATTTACAAGATTTTACAAAAAGTTAATCTGATGATTGGATTCCCAGCTTAGATTTGAGCTTTAACTCGCAAAAAATACTCTAATGTTACGTTGTTTTTACTCTTTTGTTTATTATCTAACAAGATAGTATGTTATCGTGATTTTTTAAGTAAAAATTTTTCAAAAAAACTTATGAGTGGTATGGTTCAATGAAGTTGCTGCTATTTTTAATATGAATGCTAAAGGTTTAATACCAGAGTCTTATGTAACGATTTATAATACATCGATTTAATAAGTACAATTAGTCATTTAGATCCAAATGTTGAACCTTTGATATATCCTATCCTTTATCCTCTAGGAAGCAAGGATTATAGTCTCGATATGATTCGTAAGCATAGTGATAAACCAACCAGAAATCAAACTGTGTCCAGATCTGCTTATATAAAATATAAAATAGGAGGAAGAGATCACACCTTCAATCAATTTTTATATGGTGGAAGAATGTTTCAGCAATGGTTAGTTGATAATTATGTCAAAGTTGAAAAAGTTAGGTTACATTTTTGTAAAAATAATCAAACAAAATTAAGAAGTGAAACTTACAAAGGATTAATTGATCATTTAGATAATCAAGGAATTGAAAATATTGTACATGTCGGCAAGATGCTGATACTGCCTTCAACATTTATAGGATTACCTCGTAACATGTTAAAATAATATTCATATGCAATGACCATTATGTAGCTTTTCATGGTAGACCAGATTTATTTATTACAATGACATGTAGTTCAAAATGGAAAGAAATTGAAGAAAATTTATTACTTAATCAGTCAGCTTCTAATAAACCTGGCACGGTTGCAAGAGTCTTTCATTCAAAAGAAAGAAAATTAATCGAAACTATAGTAGATGATAAACTATTTGGACAAGTAAAGTCTTGTGTTTATGTTATTGAATTTCATAAGCGCGGTTTACCACACATTCATTTATTGGTTATATTGGAAGAAGGTTCTAAAATATTAAGAGCAGAGAGTGTGGATCGGTAAACTTTTTAAAGTAAAGTTTTTAAATGGTTTTAGGTATATCATAATTTTTTATAATTATTCCTCATATTCTTCATTTTATTCTTTATCTTTATTTTATTTAATAAATTTTTAGTTAATCAAAATTTGCAAATTGATATTATTTTAAGAAATCATAAAATTTGGCGTGCGCTGTAGCACGCGCTTTTTTCTAGTAATAATGATGGGAGCAAAAGTAGATTTAAAGCAGTAAGAGCAAAAACGGGTAAAAAATTGTAAACTATTTCTTTATTTATAAAAGATGCTTTCGACTGTTTCGGAATTATTTTAATTTACAAATATTGTTTTAACAATTTTGAATGTTTTCATGTAAAAATAATTAAAAGACAGTTGATAGTATATTTTATAAATAAAGAAGTAGTTTAAAACTTTTGACCCGTTTTTGCTCTTAGTGAATATAACCCACTTTTGCTCCCATCATTATTATAATCCATTTTTACTATTAGGCACTTAATTAGTAGTATTCTACTAAAAAATAGTGCAGTTTTTCACTATTTAATAGTAACCGATTTTTCGGTAATTCATTAGTAGAAAATTACTTATTCAGATTTAGAGAGTAGAGTTCCGCACAGAAAAGAAAAATATTTGGTATATTAACAAATAGAGAGCTCCAATTTGGTACACATATGCATTTTCACGTGTTGATTAGAGGAAAATGATAGAGAGTATAATTGGCGGAGTTGGTCACAACATTGTCAATGAAATAACAAGATCTTTTAGCAAAACTACATTAAAAACTGAAAAATACTCCCCTGGCAAACAAACTGTTTGATCAACAGTATTTACACATGTATTTTCACGTGAAGGTTGTAGGAACTTTATAGCGAACATGATCTATATTAATAATCATAACGTTGTCAAAGAAAAACTGGAATTTTTTTCATAACATTTACATTATTTTATCTAGAGGCTAACATTTGGTACACTTGTGTATTGATGTGTGATGCGTGCAGATTATGAAAAATATCATGTTTGGATTTGAAATTATTATGAGAATACAATGATTTTTTTCTTATAACTACATAATATTTCATTCTAATTCCAAAAATCATATTTTTCATAATCCGTATGTAAAAATACCTCTAGGTAAAATAATGTAGAAGTTATGTAAAAGCAAGGTTTCTCGAAAATTTGCAGTTTTTCAACGCTGCGCTATGACTATTAATTGATATAATGTTTTTTATAATGTTCCTGTGATCTGCACGTAAAAATAAATTAATAGGAGAGAGTCGGGCAGCTCCGGACCCTTAAATTTTTCCGGTTAAAAATTTTAAACTGTTGATAATAATTTTTGTTTTAACTATTAGATATCACTAAGAGTATTTAAATTACACCTAAAACACAAAGACTTCAAAAATGAATGCTTTATAAATGAAAAAAAGAAAGTCGAAATAGGTTGTATCATAGGTTAAGTAAGTTAAATTGTTTAGTAACTCCGGCTACAAAGACCAAATCATAAATTTATAGGTGGGGTTATAGAGTTTAAAATAAGAAACACATTTTTAAAACTATAAGGAGATTTTTAAATTGTAACTACTTAATCAATCAATATTAAATTAGTAAAATTTCTTACAGAATCACTTTTAATATTTTTCTTAAAATAAAATCTCACTATATTTTGGCTTTCAACGGATTTTGGAATCTTCAAATTGGACGGTTCGATCTTTTTGAAAATCTACGACTTTGTTCGTTTTTTTCGAACGCGCCAGGCAATGATTAATCGAGATTAATCATTACCGCTACAAATTTATCAACGTTGTAAAAATTCGAGCCTTGAAAACACCACCTGCTAGCTCTTTTGGTGCGGAGAGGGGCGTGAGTCGACGAACGAACAAATTCTCTAAAAATCTGCCATGCTTCCTGGAAATTACCTTATGAGCCTTCCTCCGGAATACCAAAATAAAAGCATTAACAAATAATATTAACTGCGGTAATTAAATACAACTAATAATGTTTATTCAAATATTTCATGAGCCATAATGAACTAATGATTACAACAAAAATAATTGGTAACAAAAATGGAGTTACAATTTTCTTAGTGACTTGAAAGCTTTCTTCTCTTAGGGAGGTGAGAAATCGGTTATAGAAGAAAACCATGCTTTATGCACAGAAAAAACCTGAACTCATATTAATCCCGTTTTTTCTCGTTTTGAGACGCAGCGGAAATGAGATTTCTATTAATATTCTTAAGTTTTAGTTCAAAAAGTTACAAAATGACTTTTTAAGACTAAGAAAGTAATTTTGTAACTTTTTTGACTAAAACTTTACAAAAGAAAAGGAAATCTCATTTTCGCTGCGTCTCAAAACGAGACAAAACAAGCTCAATAAGAGCTCAGGTTTTTTCTGTGTGGGGAGACAATTTAAATTAGCGATACTTTGAATTTGATTGTTACCCGAACTGATTCTAACTCAATTGAATAACAATGTCTTTTTAAAATAATCTTGCCCTCATGGCGGCTAATTTGCACAAAACTTTTCAAACTTACACTTTTCGACCGTTCCACTCAACGGCTCAACCAGGAAGGAAGGTTCCTTCTCCCTTCTTTTCCCTTGAGTCATCCTTCCATCTAATCAGTAATTAGGAATCAAACTTATATTTGATTTCATTAGATGTCCCTTGCTGTGCGATTTGGCCCTTTTGCTTTTCGCCAAGAGAGTTTCCAAGAGCGGAAATCTCATCCGCACGACGCCCTCGTTGAACAGTCCTCGATTGCACTCTTGGCGAAACCTGTCGCGACGTTGGCAACACTTTTTGGACATTTCTCCGTCCGATTGCGAGCGGTATTGCGTGAACAAACAAAATATAAAAATAATAAGTAATCACGTCTTTAATATAAAAATGACTTCCTTCGAGCATGGAACCTCCCAACCAACTTTCTCAACCCCATAATAGTAGCAACACCCAACGGTTAACATAAATAAAAAAATACATAAAATCCTTAAATTCTAATTTTGCTCTCTGATTAAGTATTTTCGCGATCAGCTCCTTCAAGAGTTGGTAAAAACCAAAGATAACGTGTTAGAAAGATTCTGCCACGTTATAAAACAAAGTGATAAGGAAACTTTTATTTTTCAATAATATAATCAAATTTACAATAATAATCTTGGTTAATTTAAAACACTGAAACATAATTTATACTTTCAAAGTTGTTTAACCCTGTCTAGTTATGGGATTTTTTATTATTTGTTCTTCCCTTACAGTTGCTTTTTTCGATCTTTTTTTGCATTCGTTTCTGCTTTCTAGCTTTTTTGTCTTGATTTTAAACTTTTTTCTACCACACATGCACAAAAATCTCAAGTTTTTATTCTCGTTAATCGGGTCAGAAGTCGCAGTTTTCAGGTTAGTGAGCGTCAAAGGTTTTTTTTTGTTTGGAAGTTTTTTTACCCTGACGCCACTTACCTCAAAACTACGAGTACTGCATCGCTTAACGAGTACAAAACATGAGTTTTTCGTACATATGTGGTAGGAAATAGCATATGCACCTCGGAAGGCCGATTTTTTGCCTCGCACAAATGAACATTTGTGCTTGGCAAAAGAACACGGCCTTTCAACCCTAGATGCATAATATACTATTCTTTTCCTCCTCTTTTCTCTTTTTCTCTGCTATTCTTTTTATTTTTGTAGATTCAACTTCTCTGTTTTTTATCTTTTCCAATCTTCTTTTCTCATCTCTTACCTTTTGTTTTTTTTTCTGTTCCTGAATTTTTTTTCTTTATCTTGAGCCAGTCTTTCCATGTTTTCAATGAATTCGTCTCTAGTCAAAATTTGAGAGTCTTCACTTCATCGTTTTCGTGAATTAACTCTTGGATTCCCAACGTTAGGAAGAAGCATCAGTTTATGAACACAAGAGACACATGCTTTTTCAGTTTCAGGACACTTTTATCTTCATTCTTACATGTAATAACTTCTTGACTTTGCTTTTCTTTAATTTCCTGAATCTGAATATCGGTTATTAAGCTAGATGCAAAGTCATCTTCAGTAAAAACGTTAGAATTTTAGGGATATATTCCGTTGCAATTTAATCCATTTTGCGTTATTTCAGCATTACATAGGAGAGACCTGGACTGGTTGGGCCATTTTTCACTTTTCGTTGTTTAACTTCGTTAATGTCCAATTTATGAAAACCTTATCGTACAGAAAACCTGCTCTGATATTTCAGCTTTCATTTAAAAAAGAAAAAGTCCCGTTATTACTTTTAGTTTTTTTTTTTTTGGAACATTGTTTTTGGAGAAATCCAAAGTCATATTGGGTCATGATTAAAATGTTACTGTTTGAATGTCAAAACATTACTTTTTATAATAAACTTAGTTTTTAGGGTTATTTTATAATAAAAGGAATTGCAAAATAAATATATTTAAATTAGAACAGTGAAAGTATAAGATTATAAAATAAAAAAATTGCTCATATTGAAAAAATGTATTTTTTAATTCCTAATTGCTAAAAAATATTATCATTAGTGGCAATTGACTGAAATAAACTACTGATAGTGAAATTTAATTAAATTAATATAGTTTATTTATGTAGTATAAGTATATAGTAGATTCCTCATGCATTTGAGCGACCCAACTAACCCCGGTCAAAACGACCCCACTGACCCCGCCTGTGTTTTTCAAATATTTGATTTTTTTCTATCGATACTGCAAATATAAATTAAAATCTCTTCATTGTCCTTTAAAAGGAACTATTCAAAGAGTAAAATTTTGTAACAATTTTCTTTTTAATTGCACATAAATTTATATTTTAAATCAAGATAAATTTGATATTAGATGATAATTAAATGTTTATAAATCTGAGAACAAAATACGATTCAATAGCAGAGAACGATCACAAACAAAAATACATTAAACGAAATAACTTTAGTCCACAATGTAAGATTCCATCAATGGTTTTTTTAATAACATCCAATTTCTCTTTCAATACTAACAAAATTCAGTCACATAAAAATCCGACAAATAAAATAATTCTAAAAATCCGATACGCAAGATTCAGGCCTGAAAATATGTCTTTTTAATGAAATACGAGAAAGCTTATTATTCAAGTGAAGAACATAATCACAATTATAATGACCGTCAAAATAACAATACAAATAAAATAAATACTACACAATCACAAAAGTGCAATAAATATATGGCTGATTCTCCACGAAACCGACAATTCCATGTCCCTTGTGCTTTTTAAGAAGCATATGGTGCTTTTTGCATCATGGTGAAGCCTTTTGGCTAACTTTCATTAAATTTGAGATTCAACCAAGTGTACAATTAAAACAATTTCAGTGATTGTGTCCAAATAAAATTAAACAAATAAAACTTACTTACCCTGTCATAATTTTAATAAGTTTATCAATAATTACTTTATAAATTTTCATAAATTACCGTATAAATTTGTATAAATTGTTGGTAACTGATTTGCAAATTTTAAATTATGTGTTAATAAATTACAATAAATTTTTTTAAAATAATTTATAAAATTACAACATATATTCCCATAGATGTCCATAAATTACCACATAAATTTCCATAAATTACCCCATAAATTTCCATAAATTTCCAAAATTATTTTTTTAATTTTTTTTTATTTACTATAAATAATAATCGCATGTGCAAAGTATCGCAACGTGGTTTTTAGTTTCCGATAAAGAAAGCTGAATTTGTGTTAAAAAGTGACTTTAGTTTTTCAACTATATGAAGGAGTTTTTTTAAATTTTCAAAAAAATTATTTTGATAGTAATTTTTCGAGAGGAATTCAATAGTCGTATGGAAAAACTGACCAAAATATATTTTGACCACTTTTGAATTTTTTAAAAGTGTTAAAAATGAAAATTTTTAAAACCCATCCGTAATTTTTTAGAAAATATGCCTTAATATTCAGAAAAAAATTAGCGATTAAATATTTTAATTTTTACTATTTATGAAGCATTTTTTTCAAAAAAAAGTTTCATTTTTCTAAAGTAAGTTTATGTTTTTTGACCTAAAATAAATATTATAATACAATAAAAAAATTTTTAATTTTTTTTGACGCTTTTGATCAGTTGATTATTTAAAAAAAAAATTTTTTAATTTTCCATCTGAACAGTTAGTGTTAAAATCAAGTCTATAAAAAAAGCTGTAAATGTACAAGCTGATAGTATTTTTTTGGAATTATAATACTCTTTGGGCATTTCTCCTCTTGCATATAATCTAAATATTTATATAATAATATAACCTGATGGTTATGACGATGGAATTCGTAAAAATATAAGTGATGCTCAAATGCAAACAAGCGACATCGGCATTATTCTTAAAGTCGACTATTATTATTATTACTTTTTTTTTTTTTTTTTTTTTTACAAAACAAGTTTAGGAGAGGAAAAAATGCATTTACGCACTTGTTCGTGTGGGACTCGACCACATCCTGTGGCAATACCGCACTAAAACAACCTCTCCCAATTCTTGCTTTACATATTCTTATCAACTTTTGCTCCTTCCGTCCTGGAAGGTAAGCAAAAGTTTCTTTTTTTTTACTCTGTACAGTTTCAGCATTCTGTTCTTTGGGTCTTCATGTCCATTGCCGCCGATGTTCTTATGCGGCCGACATGAAATTGTTGGATGCTTTTTTAGAGCTACCTTTAAAGATGTTTTTTTTACAGGGAACAGTGCTGTCGGACCACAAAAAGAGAATTTAAAAGAACTGCTTTTTGCATTCTACCTGCTAACAAATTGGCTTGACGTTCGCAGGTTGGGATCTTCTTCAGTTGGCTCACAAATGAAGCCTTCGTCCCTCCTAAGCAGCCGAGAATTAAAACAATCAAATGGACTCTATATCCTGGATGCATTTTACTCAATTCGAATAAGAGCTCTTGATATTTTATCCGTTTCTCATCCTCCTTTTTAATGATGTTTCTCTCAGCAGGAGCCGAAAACTCAACTACATAAATGATCTTACTTTTATGATCTTGGAGGACCATATCAGGCTTGGTGGCACTGATATGATGAGTGGTGGGGAAAGAAAAATTCCAGTAGATCTTGCACTGGTCATTTTCTACAAAGGATTCTTGATCCCTTTGGGCATACGGCAGAATAGGCTCCTTATCTATACCGTACTGGTGACGAAGGTGGTAATACAAAACCTTCAGTGCAGCATTGTGTCTTTCTATATATCTGTTACATGCATAAATCGGACAGGCACTTAATATATGACTAAGTGTCTCCGGATATTGTTTGCATGCACGACAGTTGGAATCGTCAACAGGTATATGCATCACACGGCTGCGGTACACCAAAGTATTAATCACTCCATCCTGACAAGCGAACAAAAATCCCTCTGTCTCCGATTTTAATCCAGCCAATTTAAGGAATGCAAAAGACAAACCTACAGACAATCCCATTTCTCTGACGATATTATAAAATTGTCCGTGAACAGGCTTACTAACATGTTTTTCTAAAAGAAGTACATGTTCTGCATTCTTTACATGTTTTTTGAGCATCAAAGGTGGTAATGACGCTATTCCATGTTCGGTATTATTTGTATCAAATCGAAGATTAAGTTATTATTATTACTATTATTATTATTATTATTATTATTATTATTATTATCATTCAATAAGTAGAAACAAATTTTTTTACCTTACAAAGCACCTGCTTTATATGTTTCGCCTTCAGTTTCCTTTAGAGCTAGTTCTAAATTGCGTTTCCTAATTTTTGTTGCGCGCCTTACTTTTTGGTACACCTTATTATTTCGATGAATGCTTTGCTGAGCCCGGTTTCTATCACGCTTCTGCGCAATTTTATTGTCAATTTGTCCAAACGACAAGTTTATTGATTCTCAAAATGCTTCTGCTGATTTTCTAAAACCATCGTTATACTCTGATACAGCTTCAGCTACAGTTATTCTCAATCTATGTTTGGAAACGAAATATTCCTTTGGACATTTATTCCAAATCAAACTGTGGAGACTTTCATTTGCATTTTGAGTTTTGCATTGAGAACATCGACTGAGCAACTCTTCATCAGACATCTTTTCAAAAACTGGCAAGATTTTTTCAAAGACCTGACGAATAAAATAAGAACAGAAATAAATAAACATTTTACATTTTTGAATAATTTAGAAAAACAAATATATATTGTATATCTATTTTATTTACTTTTTCACTTATTGGAGTTCTGACATTTTTTGCATGAGAAGGAGTTGGAAGTTGTTTAGCAGTTGCAGCCTGGTAAAAGCACCAAGAATTTTCTCCTACTGGGCAAAACTGATAATGAGGATTTTTGTCGGTGGATGTTCCATGATAAATAATTGCCATAATTGCATTTTTCATTGCAGTGATGTTATTTTTGTTGCGATAAATAGCAACTTTGTAATATTTACACACCTTATCAATGGTAGTAGCTTTTAGTGCACCATGAGAACGTCCACCAAGTGTGACTTCACGATTTCGCCACACTTTGACTACTTCTCGAAGAGCAGTTCCCAATCTATAGATTAGTTAGGGTTACTGCTATTATTATTTTTCAAAGAATTATTCCAAAATGTACACGGAAAAAAATAATTGAATAATAATTACTAGAGAAACTCAAGAGCGGTGGATGTGAGAATTATTTGTTAGATTTTATCAGCAATTTTTTGAAAAACTCCGAACAATTATTCTAGAAGAATTAAAATTTAGTTTAAGAAAACTTTTCTAACTGTTATCAGATTTTACCGAAGTACTTCAGAAATTAAATTTTTTTTTCTATGAGTACTCGAACTCAGTTCTCCGAGACTACAAAATCTCCGCTATGTCCAATTGAGCTAAGTACGCTGTTGAATTACTGGCAAGTGAAAACATACTTGGATGAGCCAAGCTTGGGTCCACATTTCAGCAGTAGAGAGCTTCTGATTGCACGTCATGAAAAATTATTTTGGAGGATTTGTAGAAATATTTGGTTGCACCAACCAAGGAGTGTTGCATAAAGACGTCATTTACGATGATACTTGTCTGGCAAGGAGACACACATCGCTCTTTGGAATAGGATGTCTTATATATATACTGCCTCTTCATATACTTGATTTCGAAATAATTTCGAAATATAGTTATAAATGTATGAGCAGTAAAATTGAACTCGGAGAGGATAGCTACAACAGCAGCTGCTAAAATTTGAAGCAAATCTGGATAATATGGTCAAACATATCACCTCTCTCTCTGATGGAGAACTAAAAAAACGACTCTAAAGTTCATGCAGTAAATTTCAAAAGTCTCAAAAATAATTGTTCATAAAACGCAATCGGAAGCTCTCTACTGCTGAAATGTGGACCCAAGCTTGGCTCATCTAAGTATGTTTTCACTTGCCAGTAATTCAACAGCGTACTTAGCTCAATTGGACATAGCGGAGATTTTGTAGTCTCGGAGAACTGAGTTCGAGTACTCATAGAAAAAAAAATTTAATTTCTGAAGTACTTCGGTAAAATCTGATAACAGTTAGAAAAGTTTTCTTGAACTAAATTTTAATTCTTCTAGAATAATTGTTCGGAGTTTATCAAAAAATTGCTGATAAAATCTAACAAATAATTCTCACATCCACCGCTCTTGAGTTTCTCTAGTAATTATTATTCAATTATTTTTTTCCGTGTACATTTTGGAATAATTATTTGAAAAATAATAATAGCAGTAACCCTAACTAATCTATAGATTGGGAACTGCTCTTCGAGAAGTAGTCAAAGTGTGTCGAAATCGTGGAGTCACACTTGGTGGACGTTCTCATGGTGCACTAAAAGCTACTACCATTGATAAGGTGTGTAAATATTACAAAGTTGCTATTTATCGCAACAAAAATGACATCACTGAAATGAAAAATGCAATTATGGCAATTATTTATCATGGCACATCCACTGACAAAAATCCTCATTATCAGTTTTGCCCAGTAGGAGCAAAAGTAGCTGAAAACTGGAGAAAAAGCGACTTAATATTAATAAAACACTAAGAAACGTTAAATTAAGCATAAATACACAAAATTAGATAATAAAAATACGTATATTAAGAATAAATAACATTTTCGAAAAGACGTGATTTATTGACACACAGGAAGCAGAACACCTGACTAGCAAAATAGACGTAGCTAATCACAATTTAGTCTCTCGCGGTAGAAAGATTTTGATTGGCTACGTCTATTCTGCTAGTCAGGTGTTCTGCTCTCTGAGTGTCAATAAATCACGTCTTTTCGAAAATGTTATTTATTCTTAATATACGTATTTTTATTATCTCAGTCGATGTTCTCAATGCAAAACTCAAAATGCAAATGAAAGTCTCCACAGTTTGATTTGGAATAAATGTCCAAAGGAATATTTCGTTTCCAAACATAGATTAAGAATAACTGTAGCTGAAGCTGTATCAGAGTATAACGATGGTTTTAGAAAATCAGCAGAAGCATTTTGAGAATCAATAAACTTGTCGTTTGGACAAATTGACAATAAAATTGCGCATAAGCGTGATAAAAACCGGGCTCAGCAAAGCATCCATCGAAATAATAAGGTGTACCAAAAAGTAAGGCGCGTAACAAAAATTAGGAAACGCAATTTAGAACTACCCACACAGCACCAGAAATTCCCTGAATTTCCCCTGAATATTGGTCCACATTTCCCGAATATTCGAACCTTATATTCAGGGAAGTTTCGTGGAAGCATCAAAATGTCCGCCATAAAGAATATTGGACGCTAAATTTCCCTGAAAATGTATTTGTAGTTTTCAGGGAATTTCCGCATCTAATATTCCCAGAATATTCAGGGAAAGTTAAAAAAAATTTCCAAAATTTTTTTGATCTGGTAATTGATAAAAATTGTATGTCATATTTGGCACCCGTAGGATTCTAGAACATTAAAAACTACTGCGCAGCCGTAAGTGTCACAGAAACCAAGTTCGACCATTGCGCATCATGTACAGAAGATTTACGAATACTGTGAATATTGAAGGGATATTAGATGCGGAAATTCCTTGAAAATTAGAAATACATTTTCAGGGAAATTTAGCGTCCAATATTCTTTATGGCGGACATTTTGATGCTTCCACGAAACTTCCCTGAATATTAGGTTCGAATATTCGGGAAATGTGGACCAATATTCAGAGGAAATTCAGGGAATTTCTGGTGCTGTGTGGGTAGCTCTAAAGGAAACTGAAGGCGAAACATATAAAGCAGGTGCTTTCTAAGGTAAAAAAATTTGTTTCTACTTATTGAATGATAATAATAATAATAATAATAATAATAATAATAATAATAATAATAATAATAATAGTCGACTTCAAGAATAATGCCGATGTCGCTTGTTTGCATTTGAGCGTCACTTATATTTTTACGAATTCCATCGTTATAACCATCAGGTTATATTATTATTTATTATATAAATATTTAGATTATATGCAAGAGGAGAAATGCCCAAAGAGTATTATAATTCCAAAAAAATACTATCAGCTTGTACATTTACAGCTTTTTTTATAGACTTGATTTTAACACTAACTGTTCAGATGGAAAATTAAAAAATTTTTTTTTTAAATAATCAACTGATCAAAAGCGTCAAAAAAAATTCTAAATTTTTTTTTTGTATTATAATATTTATTTTAGGTCAAAAAACATAAACTTACTTCAGAAAAATGAAACTTTTTTTTGAAAAAAATGCTTCATAAATAGTAAAAATTAAAATATTTAATCGCTAATTTTTTTCTGAATATTAAGGCATATTTTCTAAAAAATTACGAATGGGTTTTAAAAATTTTCATTTTTTACACTTTTAAAAAATTCAAAAGTGGTCGAAATATATTTTGATCAGTTTTTCCATACGACTATTGAATTCCTCTCGAAAAATTACTATTAAAATAATTTTGTTGAAAATTTAAAAAAACTCCTTCATATAGTTCTCCTTCATATAGTGCTAGATATACTTTTTGCGACTATTTTTATATATATTTTGGTGCAGAGTGTTGTTTCACTGGATTATATTTAACTTTATTATTTTCTAACCTAAAAGTGCGATATCTACTTTATTATTAGTGCCTGATTCTTATAAAACTTGTCGGGGCTGTAATGTAGACATTCAAAAAGAAGTTGTTCGATGTGTGAAATGTAATGCACCTTTTCATCCTAGCTGCTTTAAAACTAAGAAAAAGTGCTGTGCCGGTTCAAGGTCAACATCACCGAGTTTAGCCGGGAGAGCGGTTACTAAGGAAGATTTGAATGAATTGCTGGCTAAGTCGCTAGCTAATCACTTAGAGATTATTAGAGCGCAAATTTCTCTCAAGTTGGGTCCTCTGCGTGAATCTTTGGATAAAATTTCCGAACGTTTTACCATACCGGAATAGAAACTTCTATCTCTGGTGCTTTAGTTCCAGTGAGTACTCTCTAAATTTAAAACAGCGCAAAGTATACAGCTATTTCAAAACAGCGTATATACGCTGGTGAATTAGTGAATTTCGCTATTAATCAGTGAAAAAATCGCTTTTTGATCAGCGTATATACGCTGTTTTGAAACAGCGGTATACTTTGGGCTGGTTAAACAGCGAATTTTCGCTGTTTCTTTAGAGAGCACATTGGAGACTGAAGTGGTTGATATAAAAAAGGACATTGAAACTGTAAACAACAAAATCGCAAATTTCTCAGATCTTACTTTTTCCAATTGCTTAAAAGAAATTGAAGATCGTAATAGCCGCAAATCTAATATTATTCTGTTCAATGTTCCTGAGGTTGACAACGAATCTTCAATTGAAAACAATTCTTCGCATGATTCTAATTTTGTTTCAAATATTTTGAAAGTCTTATCACCAGATACAATTCCTGAAACTCAGTCACTTAAACGTCTCGTGCCCAGAACACAGATGTCACTTCGACCACGTCCATTGCGTGTTTCTTTGAAAAATGAGTCAAGTCTCAAATATACGATCAAGGCCTTTAAAAATATCAAATCAAAACAAACAGCTCTTTAAGACATTTACCCTAAAAATATTTATTTTTCATGGGACAAAACTCCGTTGCAAATGCAAAAATATAGACATGCTAGACAAGAAATGGAAAATCGTATTTTGGAAGGAGAGAACGGGCTTCGTATTATTTACAGAAAAGGATCACCTCAAATCATCAAGAGAGACCGGAATTACCTCGTACCACCAAAGCCTAATATTACATAGTTCCAACGATCACTACTAACACATATGAGCCATATCTACCTCTTATCAAATTCTCAAGATTCTACAATGTATCTTCTGTTTCAAACCTTCACATTATTGTCTCGGCTTCAACTTTCGATTTTTGGATCAAACAAAGGAGGTGTTTTTATTTGTCATCGATGTGCTGTTTTTTTTATGAAAATGGCTAAATAGTGAGCTAGTTGTTGAGTTAATTGAACATTAAAAACCTCATGTAATGACTAATCTTACATTTAAAATTCTAGATTTTGAATCATGTTTAGATTTTTATTATCAAGGAAAAAAATTTTCTTCTCTTGCTTATGTCAAAAATATAAAGATATAAATTTTATGTTTTTTTCCTATTCTATTAGATTTTTATATTTTTTTAGATACGCTGTTATAACTTTGCCATTGTTTAATACTTTGCCTCATACTTAAAAGTGTTATACTTTTTACACAAATTTTATTGTTGTTTAGTTTTAAGTATTGTTAAGTACTAAGTACAAAAGGGCCTCAAGCCCGTTAACACATGAATAAATAAATAAATAAATAAATTACCTCAAAAAAATTATAAATTACCAGAAATTTCCAAAAATTACGAAATACATTTCCTGCATTAGTTTTTTGAATCTTAAATTTTGTTTTGTATTAATATTATTAATTACCTCAAACTTTTTATAAATTACCGCATAAGTTACCATAAATTTCCATAAATTACTACATAAATTTCATGATAAAGTTTTCCAAATCCTAAGTTTTGTTTGCATTATTATTATAGATTACCTTAATATTTTCATAAATTACCGCATAAATTATCACCATGAATTACTTTATTTGTTTATAGCAATTTTATTAATAAATTATGCCTTAAAATAAAATATGATCAGAACAAAATCATTCTAATTTTTCGTGTAGAATCGATTGGCATCCATACTTTTAATTAAATATGACTTTTTTATAATTAGTTTAAACAAATATTTTTTAACAAATAAAAAATCTGAAAGTTAAAATGCTAATGATTTTTATCATTTTTACACTTTCCTGTAAATCCAACTATCTATTTTGTTATACTGCAACCGATTATGGTAAATGGATGCGGTAACAGCTAATTTGTTTAAAAAATACAAAAATTATAAACAATTTGTCCGACCCATTACAGATATTTCATTCTTGACTATCATACTTGAAAGTTACATTACGATTTTTATTTGAATTAGAAAATAAAATTTCTTAAATAACAGTAACCAAATTGTCGGTTTCGTGGAGAATCACCCATATATATATGTTGTGGGCAAAGCCCGGAGTGCGGGCAATCCGCGAGATGCCCGGTCACTCCGCAGTTTGCCCGAGCGTTTTTGCGCAAAGTCAGAAGTACCACTTTTATCTCGAGCTTTGCCCAATATCTGGCGGTCACACTGCGGAGTGCCCAAGCTGCCTTGGGCAATGTTCAAAATCATATATTTGAAAAACGAATTATATTTCATGATTATTTATATTATTTTGTATTGTTTTATTATTTATTATTATAATATTATATTTCATTATATGGCGTAGAGTCTCTCTCTTTTGTATTTATTTAAAAAAATGAATAAAACGTCAAAACGTGTATTTCGAAATACTATTTGTTGAAATTTAGTACCGCAAGCTACATTTTTCAAAACGGGATCTATTTCTTTATACTTTAAAGAATAATTCAGTAGTTTTTATTTTTAAACCTAAATAAAATTCATTGCGTGGTTAGCAAAATTGTATTTTTTAACCATGGCTTCTACTTTCTTCCATGTTAAAAAGTTCAACTTCATTCTCAAATATCTTTAAAAGGTAGCACCGCTTCTTACTTTTAAAAAAATATCATTGTATTCGTTAAATGTTCTATTTTTTGATATTTTAATTAGAAAAATATTTAAAGAAAAAGTTTTTTCGAGAGAACTACCTTAATGAAAAACAAAATGATTGATTTTGAACATTGCCCAAGGCAGCTTGGGCACTCCGCAGTTTGTCCGCCAGATATTGGGCAAAGCTCGAGATAAAAGTGGTACTTCTGACTTTGCCCAAAAATGCTTGGGCAAACTGCGGAGTGACCGGGCATTTCGCGGATTGCCCGCACTCCGGGCTTTGCCCACAACATATACATATAATAAATCAGATCAATTAGACCAATTATGAGCGACAATAAAAGATTTCAAAGACTAGATTATGTCAATAGATTTCACTTATCCAAAATTTGGAGAAAATGCGTGGATGATGATCCTTAAGGAAGTTTCTTTTTTATGCTTTTTGTCCGTAGTGGAATTTTAGGGGATCATTTAAAATCCGCACCTCAGCCTCAAAACTTTCCATCATCAAACGATCATCCCTAGATACTTGAATTCACCAACTCGATGGTTGTGATTCCATTGAAAATTAATATAAATAATCAAAAAACCAAAAAACAAACACCACACTAAAAAATAATTAAATAATTTACTGTAATTTACACTTTAACTTAAATATTACAATTAGCACTAATAATTTACATACCTCCAAAATACATAAACCGTTCTTAGAGTGTGGTGTAAAATATATTATTATACGTATTCAACAGCTCATAATTGACTAACTAATCAGAATTTTGCCCTGCTACGAAAAGCGTTGATGCACCCAAATCTTAGATTCTCCCCTCTTACTCAATTATATAGACGACAATATTTCAATCGTAGGAAGAAATGTATTTAAAGTGATTAGGAAGTACACAGTCATCAAATATTGTTAGAGATAAATAAAATAACCAGCAAATAATATCTCACATGACTATGCAATCCTTCAATTTGATAATTAAACATTTTCTCAAACTATTACTCAGGAAGATATAACAAAAAAACCAAGTGGGTAAAAATTTACTTTGGAGTATCAAAATTAGTTTTTCTTACATTTACTCCACATAAATGATGATATAATAATGAAACTTGGCACAAACTTGCATCTTACTATGTGAAATAATTTTTGTGTAGAAAGGAATTAATTCGACTAATAACATTTGAGTAAACCACAATGACCCAATCTACCCGGTCTCCCCTACTTTTTTGTAAGCATCGTTCACAAGACCAGCTACGTCACAATCGCTTACTCTTAGACCAGGATTTTTACGCATCCACAAAGAAATACTTTCTAAGTAGGGGAGACCGGGGCTTGTTGGGTCAGGGGTAGATTGGGTCATTGCGGTTTACTCAAATGTAATTAGTCGAATTAACTCCTCTCTACACAAAAATTATTTCACATAGTGAGATGCAAGTTTGTGCCAAGTTTCATTATTATATTATCATTTATGTGGAGTAAATGTAAGAAAAACTCATTTTGATACTCCAAAGTAAATTTTTACTCACTTGGTTTTTTTGTTATATCTTCCTGAGTAATAGTTTCAGAAAAAGTTTAATTATCAAATTTTGCTGTTTGAATAGTTTCTTTTAAAGGGCAATGAAGAGATTTTAATTTATATTTGCAGTATCGATAGAAAAAAATCAAATATTTTCAAAACACAGGCGGGGTCTGTGGGGTCGTTTTGACCGGGGTTAGTTGTGCAATGTGACGAATAAATATAATATAGAAGTAACAGTCGACAATCGGAATGATGGATGATAAATGACGAATACATTAGTCGAAGATAGCGCGAATGTTAACGATTCTGCCCGATTAAAGGAAAGGAAAAAGAGAGATAACGTGGTAAGGGCAGAACCTTGTCGACCGTGGTTGTAACTCGAATGATTTTATGTATAATATTAATTCTAATAAACGGAGTGATTTTTTTCTAATAATCCTGACTTTTCTTTTATTTATTTAACATAGATTTTCACAACAGATTTCAGAAGTGGGATAGGATCGGTCGGGCCAGTGTAATTAATTCCAAAATTGGTTTTAAAAATTGTGTGACTCCAGTTCTGAATTTCGAAAATGGCTACGGTGTCGGTTTCCTTAATATAAGTGAAAATTCGAGGTATGGTGAATAACCACGGTTAGACTTATTGTGGGTGTTTTTATAAATAGAAATTATTTGTTACCTTTTTATTTGTGATATTTGAACAGTGTTTAAACTTTGTGTGAAAATCTAAAATAAAACGGGACCTGTGCACGTGGTAATATGGCGACAACTCTACAAGATCTTACAGTCGTAGAATTAAAAGACATTCTGCGTTAGAAAAACTTGAGCTCTTCGGGCAACAAAACAGAGCTTATCGCCAGACTACAAGAAAATAATCAACAAGAGACCTGGAAGTCTTATCTTAAGGAAAAAGCTCGAGTTGACGAAGAAAATGTGCTTCGGACGAGTCTGGAAAAGGAAGCTCTATTGGCCGAGCTGCAAAAAACCAGAGCCGAATTGGAGAATTTGAAAGCATCTTCTGAAAAAAATAGGTTGGAGCAGAATTTTGACGAACAGTTTAGAATTATCAGAGCTGAGCCATATTGGAAGAAGAACGGCGAGCTCTCGAAGACGAACGACGAAGATTGACGGAAATTCGTCAAGAAGTGGGGAACTACCGTGGTGACTCAGCTAGACGATCATCGGTCAGCGTAAGCCAGCAGAAATTGTGTATTACCAAAATTGGAGAACTGCTTAGCTCGTTCGACGGCACTGGTGAGATTTTTGATACCTGGAAGCGCCAAGTGAAAATCCTTGTTAGTACCTACAACTTGGATGACGATTCTGCAAGGGTGCTTATCTGCTCCAAGTTGAAAGGAAAAGCACTGAGCTGGTTTCATTCGAAACCTGATTTTATTCAGATGTCTATTGGTGGTTTATTGATGGAATTGCAAAAAATGTTTCATCAAAGGCCAAATAAAATGTTACTAAGAAAGCAGTTTGAGGAGAGAGTTTGGAAAAAAGTGGAACTCTTTAGCGAATATCTACACGATAAGGTTATTTTGGCAAATAGAGTTCCAATTGACGAGGATGAACTATTGGATTATTATATTGATGGTATTCCAGATTCAACCATGTGAAATCAGGCTCGAATTCAATCTTTTGATTCCGTTGAAAAACTCCTGCAAGCTTTCGAGAAGGTAACGTTACCGGCCAGAAGTCAATCAATTGATGAGAAGCCAAGAGGATCAAAAAGAGACGACAAACCAGGCGCTAAAGGGGGTGCCAATGAGGGGGCTAATGCGAGGACAACAATCCGATGTTATAACTGTGGAAAGTGGGGGCACTTGTCCACTGAATGCAATCAACCAGAGAGGAAGAAGGGGTCCTGTTTCCGTTGCGGAGGAATTGACCACGTTATTAAGGACTGTACGCGGCAAGCCAAAGATCAACGCAAGGAGGTGGCAAACGTGGAAATAGGTAATGAAGATGACGAGTTCCTGAGATCGGCAACGTATGAGTTTCGTCTGGATGGTGAGAGTTTTGATCTAACTTTGTCTACGAGACTGGACAGTGGAAGCCCAGTCAGTTTTATAGAAAAGAAATTTGTTAATCCCGAATTAATTGAACCGTTCGATTCAAATTGTTTAGAATATACGGGTATTAATGAGTCGAAATTAAGAATATTCGGACGGATAAAAACTAGGATCACGCTGGGACGGCTGATTAAAGAGATTGATTTGCTCATCTTTCATGTTATACTATGGGACGCATTTTATACCGATTGACATTTGATCGACTGGACATTTGGACGAAGGGCATTTGGACGAATTGACATTTGGACGAAATGACATTTGGACGAATCGACATTTGGACGAAATGACATTTGGACGAATCGACATTTGGACGAAATGACATTTGGACGAAATGACATTTGGACGAATCGACATTTTGACGAAAGGACATTTGGACGAATCGACATTTTGACGAAAGGACATTTGGACGAATCGACATTTGGACGAAATGACATTTGGACGAATCGACATTTGGACGAAATGACATTTGGACGAATCGACATTTTGACGAAAGGACATTTGGACGAATCGACATTTTGACGAAAGGACATTTGGACGAATCGACATTTTGACGAATGGACATTTGGACGAATGGACATTTTGACGAAAAGACATTTGGACGAATCGACATTTTGACGAAAGGACATTAGGACGAATCGACATTTTGACGATTGGACATTTGGACGAATGGACATTTGGACGAATCGACATTTTGATGAAACGACACTTGGACGAATCTTTTTTGGCATATAAGTTTACTCTCTATGTTGTACTTGTTCATGGTTTCCAATTATCAAATATTCCAAGTGTTGATAGGGTTCAGTGTTTATCCGAGAGATGGAACTAGGAGAATTACAATTGTGTATAAAATGAAATTTTTATATTTTTTGATAATTTTTAGGTAATTTACCTACAGATTACCTAAATTTTAATACCCCTAGCTCCATCTCACGGAGAAACAACACTTGGAATATTTGATAATTTGAAACCATGAACAAGTACAACATAGAGAGTAAACTTATATGCCAAAAAAGATTCGTCCAAGTGTCGATTCGTCCAAATGTCTTTTCGTTAAAATGTCGATTCGTCCAAATGTCCTTTCGTCAAAATGTCGATTCGTCCAAATGTCCATTCGTCAAAATGTCGATTCGACCAAATGTCCTTTCGTCAAAATGTCGATTCGTCCAAAAGTCCTTTCGTCAAAATGTCCATTGGTCAAAATGTCGATTCGTCCAAATGTCCTTTCGTCAAAATGTCGATTCGTCCAAATGTCTTTTCGTTAAAATGTCGATTCGTCTAAATGTCTTTTCGTTAAAATGTCGATTCGTCCAAATGTCCATTCGTCAAAATGTCGATTCGTCCAAATGTCGATTCGTCCAAATGTCCATTCGTCAAAATGTCGATTCGTCCAAATGTCCTTTCGTTAAAATGTCGATTCGTCCAAATGTCCTTTCGTCCAAATGTCCTTTCGTCAAAATGTCGATTCGTCCAAATGTCGATTCGTCCAAATGTCCTTTCGTCAAAATGTCGATTCGTCCAAATGTCCTTTCGTCAAAATGTCGATTTGTCCAAATGTCATTTCGTCCAAATGTCGATTCGTCCAAATGTCGATTCGTCCAAATGTTATTTCGTCCAAATGTCAATTCGTCCAAATGCCCTTCGTCCAAATGTCCAGTCGATCAAATGTCAATCGGTATAAATTTATGTGTCCCAATACTATGAAATTGCTTGTTGTCTTGGGTTGCGATTCGTTGCGGAAATTAGGTTTTAAATTAATTGAATCAGATGATAGTATGACGGAGGCAATATCAGAAATTCTAAATATCGAGATAGAAGAATCGGAGACTGATATAATTGAAACTATTAAAATTAATGACGAGATTTCAGTTGAGGTTAGAGATAGAGTCAAAGATTTGTTTTTTAAAAAGTATATTGCTCCAGAGCGGCCTGAAAAGCCGGCAGTGGAGGCAGAATTGACCATTAGATTAAAGGAACATCAGCCCTTCCGGTTTGCACCTAGACGACTTTCAATTGTAGAAAAGGAAAAATTGAGAGAAAATATAAACAAATTGTTAGATTTAAAACGTATAAAGCCGAGTGAGTCAGAATATGCGTCGGCATTTGTTTTAGTTAAAAAGAAGGATGGCGAAATGCGTCTATGTATAGATTATCGCGCATTAAATAAACTTATTATTGGAGATAACTATCCTCTACCATTAATCGAAGATCAACTCGATATTTTAAGCAATAAAAAATATTTTACGCGTTTGGATTTGAAAGATCCATTTCACCATATTTCTGTTGCTTTGCAATCACGAAAATATACATCCTTCGTGACACCGATAGGACAATTTGAATTTACTTGCATGCCATTTTGCTTAAAAACAGCTCCTTCGCGATTCCAAAGATTTATTAATACCGTTTTTAAAGATTTAATTGAATCTGGTGATATAGTTGTCTATATGGACGATTTGCTTATAGCCACTGTATCGATTGTAGAACACATTGATATTTTGCGTAAGGTATTTAAATTATTGGTTGATAATAAAATGGAATTGAGGGTTGACAAGTGCGAATTTTTATCCACAAAAGTCGAGTTTTTGGGCTATACAGTAACTGAAAACGGTATTAAACCTACCTCGAGGGGAATTGAAGCTGTTAACAATTTCCCGGAGCCCAGAAGTGTAAAAGACGTGTAGAGTTTTTTGGGAGTGGCCCAATATTTTCGAAAGTTTGTAGAAAAGTTTTCATTGATCGCGAAACCTCTGTACGACCTTATAAAAAATGGCCTTGAATTAAATTTTAAAGAAGAGCAAGTTAACGCGTTTAATTGTTTGAAGGCGGAATTATCTAAATCTCCAATTTTAGCAATTTTTGACCCTCGAGCTGAAACAGAATTGCATTGCGATGCAAGATCATTAGGCTTTGGTGCAATATTGTTGCAGCGTAGGAAGGATTTGAAGTTTCATCCCATCTTTTACTTTTCAAAGAGAACCACTGAGGTTGAGAGTCGATACCACAGTTTTGAACTCGAAATGATGGCAATTATTTATGCTGTGCATAGATTTCGAGTTTATCTCCTCGGAATCCTGTTCAAGATTGTGACAGATTGCAACTCATTGACACTTGCTTTGAAAAAGAAGGAAATAAATCCTCGAATTGACAGATGGGTTATGGAGCTTCAAGATTTTAACTATGTTACTGAGCACAGAGAAGGAAAGCGAATGAGTCATGTTGACGACTTGAGTAGACGTAGTTGGGTAGGCGTGGTTAATGACAATTCATTTGAAACGAACTTAGTGATAGCACAAAATAAAGATAAACTGATAGTAGATTTAAAACGAAAAATCGAGACTAGACAGGACAGATATTTTGAATTACGAAATGGCGTTTTGTACCGCAAAGGAGATAATAATGATAACCTTTTGTTCTGTGTTGGGGCATCATGGGGTGGCAAAGGTTTTACGAAACGTTGCGAAAGAGTTATTGGTTCCCGGATATGAAAAATAAAATTAATGAGCACATAAAAAATTGTTGTAAAAGCATTGCGTTTACGCCGACTTCTGGTAAAGTCGAGGGCAAAGTTAAGGTTATACCAAAGGGCAACAAACCTTTTGAGACGGTCCACATCGATCACATAGATATTTTTGATGAACGAGTCAAGACAAAAAACACATTTTAGTTGTGATTGATGGGTTCACTAAATTTGTAAAATTGTACCCGACAAAAACCACGAAGTCGACGGAAACTATTTTACATTTGAAAAATTATTTTGTAAACTATAGTAAGCCGAGAATAATAATCTCTGATAGGGGGACTTCGTTTACTTCACAAGAATGTCAAGATTTTTTTAAGAGTAGGGATATAATTCATGTAAAGGTCGCGACAGGGTCGCCGCAAGCTAATGGTCAGGTGGAAATTGTAAATAAATCACTAGGCCCAATGTTGGAAAAATTGGTCGACTATGAAGGGCGCAAAGAATGGCCCAAAGTGTTGCCAGACGTTTAATTTGGGCTTAACAATTCAGTACACTTGACCACTAGCGAAACACCGAGCAAACTGTTGTTTGGATTGAATCAAAGAGGTAAAATAAATGATTATATTAAAGAATTTATGGAAAATGAAGTCAGTCCAGACGGCAGACAGCTCGAAGTGATACGTGCGAAAGCAGATAATAAAATTGAAAAGACTTAAGAACGTTATGCGGCTGATGCGAATAAAAAACGAAAAGATGCGCACAATTATCAGATAGGCGATTTTGTAATGATAAAAAATTTTGATTCGACGAAAGGCGTTTCGCCTAAGATAATCCCGCGTTTCAAAGGGCCATATGTGATTTTGAAAGTCTTACGTAATCAACGATATGTCGTGGCGGATATTGAAGGGTTCCAAGTGACCCAGCGAAAATACGAAGGTGTCTGGGAACCGGGAAATCTGCGCCTCTGGTATCCGAACAATTGAAGGTACTAAGAATACGACGATTATAAAATCTTGTAATTCGTTACATTTTTATTTGGTATTTGTATGGAATTTTATGTTAACAAAATATTTATTTGTGAAAAATAAATTGACGGTACCCGTGGTCGGGACGTAATCAGGATGGACGAACTGTAATGTGGCGAATAAAAATAATATAGAAGTAACAGTCGACAATCGGAATAATGGATGATAAATGACGAATACATTAGTCGAAAATAGCGCGAATGTTAACGATTCTGCACGATTAAAGGAAAGGAAAAAGAGAGATAACGTGGTAAGGGCAGAACCTTGTCGACCG
This sequence comes from Ganaspis brasiliensis, assembly GCA_037103525.1. Lineage (NCBI taxonomy): Eukaryota > Metazoa > Arthropoda > Insecta > Hymenoptera > Figitidae > Ganaspis > Ganaspis brasiliensis. The sequence goes on from JAZKLR010000293.1 coordinate 2,601,349, forward strand.
TGGTTTTAATTCGAATGATTTTATGTATAATTTTAATTCTAATAAACGGAGTGACTTTTTTCTAATAATCCTGACTTTTCTTTTATTTATTTAACATAGATTTTTACAACAGTTGGGTCGCCCAAATGCATGAGGAATCTAGTATATAATTATACTACATAAATAAACTACATTAGTTTAATTAAATTTCACTATTAGTAATTGATTTCAGTCAATTAACACTAATGGTAATACTTTTTAACAATTAGGAATTAAAAAATACGTTTTTTCAATATGAGCAATTTTTTTATTTTATAATCTTATACTTTCACTGCTCCAATTTAAATATATTTATTTTTCAATTTCTTTATTATAAAATAACCCTAAAAACTAAGTTTATTGTATAAAGTAATGTTTTAACAATTAAACAGTAACATTTTAATCATGACCCAATCTACTCCGGGCCGGTCGGGTTTGGTCACTTTAGATTTCTCCAAAAAACAATTTTCCCCCAAAAAAAAACTAAAATTAATAACGGGATTTCTTCTTTGTTAAATGAAAGCTGAAATATCAAAGCAGGTTTCCTGTACCACAAGGTTTTCATAAATTGAATATTAACGAAGTTAAACAACGAAGAGTGAAAAATGGCCCAACCAGCCCCGGTCTCCCCTACTTCAGTTTAACGGATTTCAAAAAAGTTCGGTCAAGAGGCTGTAATTAGTGAATCGTGTATTGTGGTAAACTTAGAAAATGCACATGTTTAGCGCGAGCATATCATATTCTTTCATAATCCTTTTGATTAACATGATCGTCCAAAATAAGAAGAATTGGAAAAGTTTTCGTTGGATATGTCATTTTTCATAACGCAGTCTTAAAAATGGCGTGATTTGGTTCTCTGTAGATAACCAGAAAGTTGCAGATTTAAGAACGATTCACTATGTGACGTCATAGTGCAAACAAGTACAGTCCAAATCGCATGTCCCCCACTTTTCTACTTTTCTTGCACGCACTGTTTGACCAACAGAACATAGTCGATATCTTTAGCGTGAGTAGTACAGCTTCAAAATCTAACCTGACCGTATCACTAGCGCGGCGTGTTGACAAGTAAAAAGTGTGAGACATTCAATTTGGATTGTATTTGTGTACACTCTGACGTGACATAGTGAATCATTCTTAATTCTGCAACTTTCTGGTTATCTATACAGAGAACCGAATCACGCCTTTTATGACTTTGTTATGAAAAGTATCGTTCGTAACTGCGTGAACAAAGCAGTCGTTTTGAAACTCGCGCAATTTTTGCAACTCGTTTCACTCGTTGAAAAAACATTGCTCTTGTTTCAGAAACGACTGCTTGTCACGCATGTTACGAAATATACTATTAACGAAGTGTTTGAGCCACAGAAAAAAAACTCCACCATTCATCCAACCGTTAGGCTGGGAAATACTGTCTTTGGGTGCATTTATCATCAAATGTCCGTTCATTCTTTTTCGCGGAAAAACAAACATAGGCGGAACAGAAATTCCAGATGGACTCATGCAGAATAAAACTGTAATATTTTGCTCTCTTTCTGCTGAAACAAGTTTTCCCATTTGACGCTTACCTTTAAAAGAAATAACCATCGAATTATTCTGGACAATTGTAATTCCAGATTCATCACAATTAAATTGACGGGATGGTTTAGGCAGTGCGAGTTCAGGATTAATTTTAAGAAAACAATAATATCTTGTAAAGAAGTCTCGGGAATATTTAATATTTTCACAACTTTCCTGATTGAATATTTTTTATTTAAAAATAGTCGAACATCCTGTAACACATTGTCTTCTGACTAAGAACCTCGATTTGAAACTCTTTTTTTAAACATAGGGATTTCTAAAATGATACAAAAATAACAATATTGTAAAATTTAATAAAAATATGTTCTTATTCATAATAAAATAAAAGTACTTACTGATAATCAGAAAATCATAAGATTAGAATATGTCAAATTTTATTTCTTTTGCGGTTAAATAAGTTATCTGAAGTACAAATAAAACAATAAACAAATGAAACTTACAAATGAAATATTGTCCGGAAGAACCTGATTTAAATTGGCCGGGATTAAACGACAAAGCATATTCTAGAAAATTTAAATTTACACAAATCACTAATAAATAAAATAAATAAATGTAAAGTATTCACAAAATGATAGTTTAGCTTGATTAAAAACCATCAGATTTAAATAAAAAACGTGAAAATAAGAGACAATTAAATTTGTTCAGTTTTTGTAAAATGTCTTGTTTCTTAGAGACCAAATTTATAAACAACGTTTTTTCTTTTGTAAAACAATCATTTGTACGCTTAATTCTAAATTTACATTATGAAAGCATCTCAAAATGAAAATATATATAAATATTGATAATTTTAATTTATCACTCGGTGGAAATTTTGATGCTACTTATGATAATTAAATATTGTCCGAAGTTAAATAGTTGATTAAATATCGTGTATGGCCGCGGCTACCTTATGGCCGTGGCTACCCGACTCTCCCCTACACCAAATTTTAATACCCTAGGTCAAACAGTTTCGCCATTAGAAAGGGAGGGGGGAATGGTTCCTTTTTAATTAACAGATATTTTTTTCTGTATAACTTATTTTGATGCAAGTATAATCACTCACCTTGTCTAACAAATACTTGATTAACATCTAATAAAATATCACATCCCTCAACAATCATTCTTTCAACAGCTAAATTTTTTCGTAAATTTTCTGTCTCGCTCACCTATGACAATATTAAAAATTGGTTATGACGTGCAGATTTTAAATTGGCAAATTTAATAAAACTTTATGCATTGGCCAAAACTTTAGATTTGCACTGGAAAAAATGTTTAGCTTTTCCACCTAAAAGTATCAATTAATTTTGTCTTGCTAAAAAGTGAAGGCTGCCATATTTTTAGTTAGTATGTTTAAATTTTTATCAAGACAGCTAAACATTTCTTTCAGTGTGGTATCTGGATGTATATGTACATGAAACAAAATACCACAACTTTAAATTTGTTTTTAGCTTATCATTAAATGTAAAAAAATTGTTGGCCTAAACATAAAGCTTTTTCATGTACCAGTCAATAAACGAATGTTAGTTTAATTCCTAGAAGCAATGCACATTACTGACTTCAAAACTTGATCTTTATTACTTATAAGGCAACCTTTTTGAACACTGTTTAAAATAGACATAAACTTAACTATAAATTGTTTCAAGTACTCCCTAAGTTTGAAACAGCGAAAATTCGTTTTTTGGACAGTGCAAAGTATACACTTGTTTCAGAACAGGTGTATATACGCTGGTGAATTAGTGAATTTCGCTATAAATCAGTGAAATAATCGCTTTTTAATCAGCGTATATACGCTGTTTTGAAACAGCTGTATTATACTTTGCGCTGTTTCAAATTTAGAGAGTACCTAAATACTCGGTAAGAAGCAGTGGATTAAACATCATTAATTGCCATTAAAAAAAACAGAGAGTAGAATGCTTTCAAATGCCAGTAGTAAGTTATAACTTCATCCGATTCAGTAACTTTTTGGAAAGATAAAGGAAGAATCGCATGCCTGCTAATGTTTTGCTGCTTTCACGTGAAATAAAAAAAACTCACACATAAATAATTCAAGAGATATTATATGGGTGCAGTTCCGAATACGACAAACCCTCCAATTTTTATGAAACATGGTATACTTATGTATTTTGATGCTCTCATTACGAAAATGTCAGTTAAAGCAATAAATTAATGACCAGTGGCCACACATGTCTAAAAGACGTCACCCTTGGAAGCACGAATTTTTCCTGTAAACATTTTTTACCAATGTCAACATATCTAATAGTTTTCAGGATCGCTGGAAACGAATCCGATGTCATTTTATAAAAATTCAAAATGGCGGATTCACTTTGTCGGACGACTTATTTTAAAATTGATTGGATTCGCTTGAAACCTCCAAATAACAAATTCAAGTGAATTCAATCAATTTTAAAACAATTTCATACCGAGTTTTATAAGAATTGGAAAAAATTTTAAAATATTTGTACGTCATATTGAATCCGCCTTTTTGAATTGTTTAAAAAAGACATTGAATTCGTATTCAGCGACTCCAAGAACCTTTAAATACGAATCCGGTTAGCTGCAATTATCACATTAACCATTTAAAAATGTTCAAAAAGTGTTACACAAAAGTTAATGGTCTCATAGAAATGCATATCTTATGCTGCATACATTTTCTCAAAAAAGTAATTATTTTTCTCAAAAAAGTAAAAGACTGTTAAAACACATGATTTCTTTTTGTGAAAATCACTATTGCTCTGGTATCTTATGGTAAAAAACCACTGTAAGTGGCAAATAATCCCCCGGGGCTCAATTATGTAAACTCACACTCGATTTCGATTTCGCATTCGCTTTCGCGTTCAATTGTTATCAATAAATTTTTTTCTTAAAAATATTAATAGATGCAGCCAATTTCAGTGACTACATTTTTTTGAAAATGATACGCTAGTTTTTTTTAAATTGCGATAAATGCAACAAATAAGGTGTAAAAAATAAAAAAAGTATGTAAAGTGTAAGAATATGTTAAAATCTGTGATAAATTATAGTGTCATGACGTGATGATGATTATTGGGAAAGGAAAAAGTTTATGGTTACTTAGAGGTTAGTATTATGTTTGTAAAATAATTATTTAATCTGTAACTAAAAAAAGTATTATTTGTTTGAGATGTTTTTAAGAAACTACAATTTTGAATAATATTTTTTACAAAATGTTGATTGATAAAGTTTTAAATTTATAAATAAAGTAATCAAAAACAGATGTTTACATTTTTTCAATGTATATATTTTGATGTTGGTTAGAATATTAAATTAAAACTACAAATTTTGTGAATTCGCAGATGCACATTTAGTTTCAATTTAATAATCTAACCTACAGCAAAATAAAACCTTAAAAATGTATATGAAGTTTAGTATCATGTTTGTAAAAAAAATTACCTATTAATTGTTTGAAACGTTTTTAAGAACCAAAAATTCTTAATAATGTTTTTTATTGACTTAGTTTCAAATTTATTAGTAAAATAAAAAAATCAAGTGCTTATACATTTTTAAGGTTTATCTTAAATTTTAAGAAATAATAAATCAATGCAATATAAACCTATTTATTTCTATAAAATATATTTGTTAAATAATCACAAATTTGTCAAATAGTTTAAAAACTGAAATTTGTCTTTGTTACATAATGCTTAATTTAAATAAGTATTTAATTTAATTACTTTATTTTTCCCTTGTTTCAAATCAAATTTATTGATTCGAATTAAATATATATTTGACTAAAATTTGACGAATTATTCCAATTTAGAAATTAGAAATAATACATTTTTTAAAGTAGTTAATTTAATTTTTTTAATTTAACTTAATTTGCATCTGCAAATTCACAAAATTTTTAGTTTTAATTTACTACTTTAACCAACATCAAAATGTAAATATTGAAAATATGTAAACATCTGTTTCTGATTACTTTATTAATAAATTCAAAACTTTATCAATCAACATTTTGTAAAAAATATTATTCAAAATTTTAGTTTCTTAAAAACATCTCAAAAAACTAATACTTTTTTTAGTTACAGATTAAATAATTATTTTACAAACATGATACTAACCTGTACGTAACCAAAAATTTTTCCTATCCAAATAATCATCATCACGTCATGACAATATAATTCATTACATATTTTAACATTTCTTACACTTCACACACTTTTTTTATATTTTTTACACACTATTTGTTGCTGCACTGAAATTGGCTGCATCGATTAATATTTATAAGAAAAAATTTTATTGATAACAATTGAACGCGAAAGCGAATGCGAAATCGAAATCGAGTGTGAGTTTACATAATTGAGCCTCCGGTGCCTCGTAATAAAGCATCATTTAAGGGTTTATGTAGCAAAGTGGGGGAAGCTTTTTCAGGTACCGGGAACGAAATGACGATTACCCATTTAAAAGAAAGTTTCATTTTTTATGTCACCCAAACCAAAAACCCTTCATTTTATGGTTTTTTATGGTTCTTATAGTGAAAATGAGCATATCGATGATTTTCACTTTCATTTTCAAACTGCGTATAGGAAACATAATATTACATTATTATTTAGTAAAAAATGCTTCAGATCTAAAATATATATTTTAATGAGGCCTACAACTTTTATATTAGGCAATTTTTGAAATTTTAAATATTTAAAAAGATAACTACAAAAACCTTTAGTTTTCATGGTTTTTAGTATAACGTTTACCATGAAAATGTTCCAGTCGACAATTTTCACTATCTTTTTCTTAATTAGCTCATCAAAATACGTAAGTATACGTATTTTTTTATAAAAATCGGTGGGTTGTCGTATTCGGAACTTTATCTTTAGAAGTAAAAGAAGCCAAAAATAAACAAAGGAAACAATAAAGAACCATTTAAGAGGTTACATAGGTTTTAAAACTTCAAAAAATCGTTCTTTTAAAATTTTTTTTATTTAATAGTATAACATGTCACGAATATTCTCCCGAAGTTTTAAGTTAATCTGATTAAAACTCTAGGCGAGGGAGAGAGAGAGAGAGAGAGAGAGAGAGAGAGAGAGAGAGAGAGAGAGAGAGAGAGAGAGAGAGAAAGAGAGAGAGAGAGAAATAGAGAGAGAGAGAAATAGAGTTTGAAATTTTCTCTCATTATATTCGACTTGCGCACAATGGTTTGAATTCGAAAAATAAGGTGCCTATCACCACAATTTTGAAAATCTAATTTCATATTTCCAATAAGCAAGCATGAATTGATTGTTTTTCATGGATAACAAAAATTTTGCCAAAATCCTGAAAAATCCAACTTTTTGAACCTCCAACTTCAAGGATAAATCGGACAAAAAATATAGACAAAAGTTAGTGATATTTTAAGAAAACCTACATTTGCAAAAATAAATAGTTTAGCATAAGTTTTTTGTACAAACCCATATAATTATTAACTCATTGTTACTAAAATGTCAACATTTTTTACTTAAACTAATGTTTATTATAAAAAATTTGCATTTTTAGTCAGAAAAAAACAAAACTTTTGCCAGTAAATGTACGATTCAGAAACCTAAAAACCGAGCTTAAAACGAAATTTGGGTATATATTTCTGTATTTATTTTCAATTTCATGGTAAATAGCGTTTTTTAATATCTAATAAATTAAAATGTATCGTAATATGCAATAATCAGATTTATTTTAGTAAAATATTAGTGTTTTTTAAATTTCAAAGTAACCTAAGAAGTGTAACAACATGTCATATCTGAGTTTTATTTTTCAAAGTAATTCAAAGGCTGGTAGCAGCGTTTGAGCATCGGAAGGTTGGGTTGCTTCTTGGTTGAGTTTTGACAACTATTGATATGTTTAGGATAATAATTTCGAATTTCAAATATCCTAAAAATATCCCAGATATTTTCTTGGAAAGTTGAAATTTTAATATTTGTCGGATGTCCGAAAGATATTCTTTTGTTATGAGGGTTATTATAGAAGATTCAAACGCGGAGGAGGGCCCACGCATGTAACATCACATAATATGAGCACAATTTCTGAAGCCGCGTTTACAACCGTAAATGCATATGTTGTATTAAAAGTCGGGACAACACTTTAATCGCATTGGCGCTATAACAGTTATATCAAATGAGTTTCACTTACAGATTTAAAAACGAATCAAAATCTCCATTTCTTTATAACCAGGAATGGCGTGGTTTAAAAGAGATGGTAATTTAAATGATTTGAAAATTAAATGTAATGTGTGCATACGAAAAATAGAAGGAAAATAATTTTCTGAGAAGTAAAGAAGAGAAAAATGTTGAGGATCAGTAAAAAAGAAGCAAAAGTTTCGCATAGAGTTTTTTTCTACGTGCTTTATGTGCTTCAAGGTTAATCCGCCACTGATACTATATATTTTATAGTATACACTTTTGTAACATTATCAAATATGAATAAGAGGGCATTTTTGTTACTTAAATGCTATTTTCTCTGTGTAGTATAAAATATAATGTTTATTAATGGATAACGAAATCTATTCATTTGTCCCTTATTCTGAACAACCTGCGAGACACAAATTTTGCTTATTTCTACTTTGCATCTAGGAATTATACTTTAAAGTCTTATAAAATGCGAAAAAAAGTATTTGAATTTAAAAACTGTATAAGTTAAAAAAATATAATTACCTCGTCATGCATCTGTCTCGAGAGATGCTCTAATTGTTGACGGGCATTTTGTAAGCTTTTACGTTCAACATGATCATGGGGTGTATGAGCTAATAGTTCGTGTAAAGTTTTAATGTACCGCGGAATCTGTTAATAAAACTATACTATAAGAACAACTTACTAACTACATGAATTATAGGTAAGGATAAGTTTAGGTGGATCCACTGAAAAAAGGTTTGCAGTGCAGGACAACAATTTTGTTGGCTCAACCAAATTTTTTTTTGACATACGAGCAACAAAATTATTTTGTTAAATTTTTTGATAACTTGAACAACAGTTATTTTTGTATCAAGAGCGCAGTGTAGGTGATTGCAGCGAGGGTGAGATTGGGAAACCAAGGGAGTCTAAAGCACCTAAATTAAAGGGAAGCTGGATACCTGGAAGATCCCCTCAGTTTCCAAATCTCGCTCCCGCTACAATCACCTTTGCGCTTTTTTGTCCAATCCGCATGAAATGTATATGGCATTGAGGGAACGAGCGTCAAATACCTTAATAAAGTAAAGGCCGTGACTATTCGTACAGATTTTCTGTACGAATAGCCAGACCAAGGTGGAACGGCTATTCGTACAGAAAATTGAAAAGCTGTCTTTGTCAGAGTAATACACCAGAGACTCGATTTAGTGGACAGTTTGGTTCTATGTCACTAAATCGAGCGTGACGTCACGAGCATTCTGATTGGTGCAACCCTGCACGTCTCTGGGAGCGGTGCCCTGAAATGATCATGTACAATCATGATAACAATCATTTATTTAGTTACTATCATAATTAATTTTGGTCTTTATACTTTCTTTTTAATAAATAATTATAATCAAGCACACTATATTGAGCATACATAATAATCTTTCAAGGAATTACATGACTAAGGGGCTGGATTTGTGTGTACGCTACTGAAAGTAAGTGGGATTTCGCGGAGAGCTCATTAAGTGTCCACTAAATCGAGGTCCACTAAATCGAGTCTCTAGTGTACCTTTTGTTTTGGCTGTGAAAAAACATAATAAAATTTTTGGAAATGCTAGAGGGGGGGTTCTTGTGTCACATACAGTGGTTTTTTAACCAAAATATACCCGGGTAACATTAATTTTCACAAAAAGAAGACTTTAACAATTTTCTGTACGAATAGCCGCTTCATTGAGGTTTGGCTATTCGTAGAATAGTACATAGAATGAGCTATTCGTACTTATTCAAGCAATTTTGTGATTGGTCGGGAATTCCATTACGATTTGGTGATTGGTCGAGATTTTCTGTACGAATAGACATTTCGTAAAGTAAAAGCTGTTCTCTGAATGAAAGTAGAATGCATTTTGATAATTTTGATTGTAAGCAGGCGGAAATAACAAGGACATCAAGGCAGCCATTTGTTTACGTTGATGTTTGCAGTACGAGTGGAAGTCGAGGACGTCGAAGGTTTCCGAGACGTACACAAGTACGTTTCAGGCTCACTTCGTTTGCCCTCGACTGTCACTCGTACACAAACATCAGCGTAAAGAAATGGCTGCCTTCAACCCCTTGTTGTTCAATATATTATTTTGTCCTTCCTGCACGGAAAGTATGTCATTTCGTGCACTCGAAACGAATTTTGCACCCGCTATGTTGGTCTCAAAAGTGCAAAATCCCGCTCGACCATAGAATGAGCGGACACAATAGTTATTTTCATATAAAGGGCGCAAAGTACAGGGGCGGCGGAATGCATTCCAGTGGAGTGTTGACTTTTTGATAAATTACCCCTTCCTCTTTCCACCAACCTCTTTACATCGTACCCCCTGTACCCCCCCTCTCTGCAGTTTTTTATTTCTGAACTGTTGAATTCAACAGTCCAGATTGAGTGGACTGTTGAGTTCACAACACAGGCAACATACCTTCCGCCGCCCCTGGCAAAATATGTGATTGCAAAAAGGCGAGATTGGAAACCCGAAGAAACCAGAAGCACTCAAAGCGCTGAGAGTCGCTGAATGTCCCCAATCTCGCCTTTGCTGCAATCACATTTGCGCCCTGGTGCAAACAACATTTTTTGTCCTACCTGCAGGCAAAGTATGCCATTGAGGGCACAAAATACCATATAATAGTACAAAAAAAGTAGTCTATATATGAAAGTAAAATTCATTCTGACCATTTTGCGAGGGGCTTCTCACTCGAAACGGAATTGTACGGACTTTCGCGTAATCCTACGAACGTCATATGAGTCAGACGGAGACAGCAGAATGCGAAGGAGAGAGACATAGAGACAAAGAATTCTCGAGTGAGAACCCCCTCGCCATTTTGATTGCAAACCGAGTCCAGATTTTGCGCCCGCTTCAAGTGCACGAAATAACATACTCAGGGTGTCCAGCGAAATCATGGAATGAAATTCCCTTACCTACATTTCCCGCATGAATTTATAAAATTCCCGCATATTTTTGACTTTATTACTTTTTATTGAATTCAGCCTAATGAGGTCGGAAAATCCTGTACGACGAAGCATATTTTTTGACAAAATAAAAATTAAAAGTTCTATTTAAATTTGCTTCCAAAGATCGTTTATATCTGCTGTTTCTATTAACCATGGAAGGGTGTTCTGGTTGCTTCTTTAATTAAATAAATATCAGGCTGATGAAACGTGTGACCAAAAATGCTCTCAGCTGATTTCAAAGTTGATGTTTCTCGATCTTCAAGGACAAAATAAATCAGTAAATGTTGATTAAGTAGAAAAAATAGAATGTCACAAGTGGTGGAATTTCAATTTTGTTGCTATAAGAAAGAGCTAAATATTATTTTTCAAGTATTTTCGAAATTTTGAAAATTTATTAAAAAATAATATTTAACTCTTTTGTATAGCAAAAAAATTAAGGTTCCACCTTTTGTGCCACTCTATTATTTTTAATAAGTCAACATTTATTTTGGTCTTTTAAGAGCGAGAAACGTCAACATTGAAATCAGGTGAAAGCATTTTTGTTTTCAGTTTTGATCAGCCTTAACCACAGTATTTTCTTGAATTAAAATACGTGTTTAATAAAATACTATTTATTTTACGCAATACAAAAGTTTGGTTTATTTAAATAAACGTTTTGATTTATTCAATAACTTTTTGGTTTAGGGGAGAGTGGCCATCAATGTACCAGTTTTTTCAATGAACCATTTCAATTTTCTCAGAAACAATTAAATAAAAATTCTCCTAATTTTAAATATAAATGAAGTTTGCGTAAACACACTACGTCCATAAATTTTAGACGTGTGGATCTATTCTTTACAGAGAAAACTGGAAAAAACTGTTTTTGATGTACTGAAGAAAAAATTTACCTAAAATACAAACACGTTTTTTAATTGAAATAAGGCCATTTAAAAATAAATGTACTTACGATTTATTTTGTTTTGGGCCTTAACTACAATATTCTAATGAGATAATGATTTTGAAATATTGGATTAAGTTATAAAAAACCATTTTTGTTGCAAATGTCATGTTGATTCAATGTACCGGGGAACAATGAACCACCTGGAATTTCAGTGTATTTTCGATTTCCAGAGTGGTATGCTTGATTATAAAACTAGGCATGCATACAGCATGTTACAGCGATTGTTATCAGTACTTTTCTCAACATAGCAAAACTAAAATGCCATTTTAGCTAGTTAACTTAAATTTGAGGTATATTTATGTTATACATTATCAATTAAAAAGTGTTAAGTAACTATTTTTAATAGTATTTGATAGAAAATAAGTTTTTTTACAAAGTGAAAATTGCAATATTATTATTGTTGAACATTTTTAGTGTTTTTATAGAGGTGGTTCATTGTGTACCCAGGTTGTTGAAAATGAAAATAGCTTGTTACTTTAAAAAAATCCTAAATTTTATTATTTAATCAAAATAAATCGTGTATAATATGTGTGCATTACCTAGATAAGTGTTGTAGTTTTATATTGATGCAAAGAAGTGCTTGAAATTGGTGAAATTCAATAAGTACTATGACCTTGAAAAAAAGCCGGTACATTGATGGCCACTCTCCCCTATACAAATAGATATTCGAGATGTGCTTAAACAAGCATAAATGGCGTCTGTAAAATGATTTATTATTATTAATTGCATAACTTGTTGTTTATGAATTTAGTGAGTATTAGTTCTTTTTTAAAGAAATGGGATTACGCGGAGAGTTTATGCAAAATTTTGGAGATCTTATAGAGGTCTTATACACTGAGAAAAAAGGTTTAGTTTTAGCAACAATATTTTTTAGTTGACCATTGTTGGTTGTAACAACAATATTTTGATTGGTATAACAAAACGATATGGTTGGCGTAACACATTAAGTTGTTTGGGGCAACAATATTATTTTGTTGCTCTTATTTGATTGAACCAAACATAATTTAATTGTGACAACCAAACATAATTTGGTTGTGACAACAAAACAGAAATTGGTTGTGACCTTAAAACATAATTTGGTTGTGACAACCAAATAATTATTTTAAAAAATTGGTGATTAACTTGTAAGTAAGCTGCCGATAATAATATAAATAAAATCTAAATAAAAACCAATACCAGACGGTCGGCCGAACCTGGGTCTGATAGTTTGGCCATCGGTGTGTGTTACTGAACTGTCTAGCTATAAGGTTTATTCCTTATTGGTTATTCATATCGCTCATGGGCTGGTGGTTAGCCTACTAGACTGGCAGCTGGAAAACCCGGGTACAAGTCTTCATGACTAATGAAATTTTTCTGTTTCAAGTTTTCATTAATATTAAGTTTCTACATTCTCATCTGATTATATTTGTGTGGTTAAATTTATAACATGTGAATTATGTAATTATATGTGTTGGCCGACCGAAAATTCGCACCTGGGTTAGTTAGCTCCCAAATAAAAATTTTTTTTATGACAACCAAAATTTTTGTTATCCCGAATAAAAAATATAGTTGTGACAACCAAAAGTTTTTGTTCTGCCAACAAACAACACTGAACCAAATAATTTAGTTGTCTTAACCAAACAGTTTAGTCGATTAAATAACAACTAAATAATTTGGTTGGCTCAACCAAATTTTTGTTGCTATGATTAAACATTTTTCTCAGTGTAGGGAGAAGAAATTTTCGTTTCTAAAAATGGTTAATTGTTATTTATTTTTCTATAATAACTGAATTTCTTAATATATTATTTGTATATTTATCAGTTAATTTCCAATTTATAATAATAATTATTGTTTATTTATTTATTTTATAATATATCCCGCAGCCCGAAATAGATCATTATGGAAACCACACAAACTATTGATACATTTTATAAAGAATTAATTTCATTGACACGTTTTTATTTTAGAAATAAATTATTTTTGTAATAAATTAATAAATTTAATAAAACTTGCCAGAAAAACAATCACTGTTTTTATACATCTCAAGCTCTGTTTCCGTATTTGTGATTATTGTGCACTGGCCAAGGAGGACAGATATTTAACGATAATGTTTCCAAAATTTATAAGAAAAATTTGTGTACATAATCTCATAAAGTTAAAATTCCCAGTGACAAAAAAATTTTTCCTACAATTCCCAATTTTCCACACGCTGGACACCCTGATTACTTATTCCGAGCAGGGAGGACAAAAAATATTTTCCTATGACGTCAACGGTCAGTAAGTATTTTTTCGACCGTTATTGTTAATCAGTTGACAAAGAGACACTTTCCGACCGCTAAACAAGTAAGGAATGTCGCGTTCATCGTGTATGTAGGACAAAAAAGAATTTGGTAGACCAACAAAAATTCTTGCACTTAACAAACATTTTATTAGATAATACGAATAAATAAAGGAACAAGTTAAATGCAGAGAACATTGAAATGAAATTTTCATGGGCAACCATTTTTAATTTATGAATCAATTTAATATAATGTTTAATTGTTTATATGTGAAAGTGACAATATACCCTTTAAAATTATTGGCATTATTTGTAATACATATAAGTATTTTCTGCGGAATAAATACTATAAGTCATAATAATATATACATACAGTATATGTATAAAATTAATTCTGAGTTATTCAATGAAAATGAAATTATTGTTTAATATTACATTATTAGTTTTATTTGGTGCTGCTAAAAAAACAGTTTAATAAACTCAAGTAAAATTGTTATTGATTTCTAATAAATTGTACTAAAATTCCGACTACTTTTATTGCAATTCTAGCTGAAATTTGGTACAACCAGCAAACATTTCTCAACAAAATTATTTTGTTATGTTTACACTGTTAATTTTCTAAGTGTCAGAAATATGTAGCTTCATGCAAAAGACAGTATATTTACATTAGTCAAAAAAAGATTCATAATTGACGATTCAAACCCCTAGGAGTTGTGCTCCTAGCGGCCGACTTTGAACTAATATTGTTATAACTTTCTCTGTGGAACTCCATGTATTTTGTGTTTTGGCAGTGTTTTTATGTTTATTTTTTCGATATTTAGAATATGTATAATATTTTACAATAAATAACTTTGCAACCATTGAATAAATATCTAAATGTTCTTCATGTTAAAATATAGTGAAATGCATCTTTACCAAATTCTAATTGATCTTCCAAGACGCCAATAATAGGCTGGGGGAATAAAGAATAACAATTTTGACAAACTGCTAATCTTTTACCGAAACTTCTCATAGTAGATTTGAAGCGGCTATCAAATTAAAACATACCAACTAATACTTTGTATTTAATTAACTATTTTAACGTATTAAAAAAATTTGCTTAAATAAGGTAGACTATAAACCGACCAAGATATAGTCTTCTTTCTTTAAATAGAGATAGCCTTTGACGTGAGAATCGGCTTGTTCTGAGAGAATAAAAAAGTGGAGAGTCATTTCATGTTGGCATGATGCACTAACAGGGTACAAGTCCTCGGTAAGGCATATATCCATTGGCAGGGGTTCGAGTCCTCTCGGTTGCATGGTGTGCTCTTCCACTGCTTATTTTTTCAGAACAAAATTTTAAAATATAATTTAAATTTCGAAAAACCATTGGAATTTAAATTTAATTTACCATCAAGAGCTCAAACCAAGAGCTTAATAGGCATCGAATGAATAGATGTCGCTTTGCCGGTAAGATCGAAATCTTCTTTTCATAAAAAATTTTACTGTTAAAAAATCTACTATCTGTCAAATGTAATTTGATTTACACTAGTGTAAATCAAATTAAAATAAATACGTATATGTACTACATATTTGCTTCAGATAAAAGTGTATTACATTTCTCTAGATAAAATACATAAAAGCATAACTTTACTACACAATATTAAAAAAACAATGTTTTTGTAATGTAATTCATTCAGAAAAATGTAATGCACATGTTTAGCAAGCAAATATATTCAATAAATATTCATGCATATCAAAATACTTTAATTTTATTCGTCTACATACTTTTGAAAAGCAAATATGTAGTAGATGTAAATCAAATTAGATATTCAAATGTAGTATATTTAATACATACAATTGAATTTGACACACACATATTTCAAAATTGTTATCTTTTTTAACAGCACATTTTTGTAAATAGTTCAAATAGCTTTAATCAGCGACCCTATAAAACCCCGAGCAACAAGTTTCAAGCAAATCAAAAAGTTTTTAAAATTTTTGTCCGTCATATTGGATTTCCCATTTTGAATTTTCAAAAACAGACTTCAGTTTCGTAATCTTTGGGTATTATTGTTATAGAAAATTCAAAAACCCAACAATTGGGTTTTTTAAGGTTAACAGCTAGGCGTAACCCCTTTATAGAATGCTTGGATAACGTAAAGGGGTCAGTATGGATTCATTTTTTAAAAAAATTTATTTTTCATAAACATCAATTTCGTAAACTATATACCTATAGAAATAAGATAAAAACTAATATATAAGTAGTAGAGTTCAAAAACATGCTAAAAAACGCGTTACTGCAGAAGCATAAGGCGCATAGCATAGCAGTAAAAAATTGTTTAAACAAATGTCATTATAGCATTATTAGTAAAATTTATTATTTGATAATACACAGCAATGTTAAAAAAAAGTATTGATGTATTTAAGTCCTTTTTACCTTAAAAATTAAAATGACAATAGAATATTTATATTACGTGGCCAGCGCGAGCAGCCCTTGGTTGCGCGAATGTTTAACGCCTTTTTCTCAAAACAACGTTTTTCGACCTGGCCGACACGATTTAAGAAAAACTATTGAACCGATTAAGCTCAAATTTTTAGGGGTTCTTCTATGCACGTGCCGCTTTGGCATGAACTAGGATAATAAAAATCCATTGATATTTAAAAAATTTAAACTTCCGCCATTTTGTTTCCTTTCATCGGAATTAAAAGATCCTAGTTCATGCGATAACTACAGATCCAAATTTTAAGAAAATACTTGATTTTTTGATTTTACACAATCCAAACTCCAGATATCGTGTCGGCCAGAAAAATTTAAGTCTAACTTCAAGCATCTGTTTCGCAGAAATAAACAATCAAAAATAAAAATGAAAAATATTTTTTGTCACTTTTAAATGTCAATTTTTATGTATAAAAAGACTGGGTTATAAAAATATATTTTAAATTTTAATGTAAAAAATAAATCCTTGAAAATTTGTACAATAAACCCTTACTGACCCCTTAAACTCTATGCAACAATATTAAATTTAAAATTCTAAATTCCTACATATTACTTTATCCTTGCCCCAAACTCAAGTACAAAGTACCTGAATATTTCAAGAATTATTTCTTTCCGTGTAATATTCTCAATTCAAAAATATACGTATTATTTATTATAATAATATAATCTTTGCTAATCAGTCTTCTATATGATTGAATCTTATTTGAAACATCTGTTACTTAATAAAATATAAAATTAGGAATAAGTAAAAAAATTCAGGAAAATTGTTCGATGTGGGAAGGTAAAAAATACACTGTAAAAAATAATTGAAAAATTTTCATACAAATGTAAAGATTTTTTTTAATAATTTGTATGAAAATGTGTTTTTCCATACACCAGTGTGGAAAAATTTCAAGACACTATGGAAAATTTTCAACCTTATGGTAAAATTTCCAATTCCTGAATGGGAAAATTCCATTACGTATAAAATGTATGTATGGAAATATACTTGTACGATTAAACGAACTTACCTAAGTGAAGTTCAATCGTAATTATACGACCGCCTCGTTCGAAGGGATTACAATGGTAGTATCATTTCTATCCACTCGCGTCGCCACAGTTTAGAGAAGAAAAAAGGAGGGAACCTTCTCCCGCTTGCCCGTCGCCATCTTTATCATTCTTTTTAGAGCTGAGTACCTGAAAATTGTCTAATTTTTTCAGGGTGGGTGAAAATAACTGACTGGGTGGGGTGTAACCCCTTCGAACGAGGCGGTCGTATAATTACGATTGAACTTCACTTAGGTAAGTTCGTTTAATCGTACAATTATACTTCCCGCCTCGTTCGAAGGGATTACAATGGTAGACTTTCAGAGATGACAATTTTCCTGTGATATATATTTATTAATATATTTTTATTTAGTTTTTAAACAGTTACAAAACTTGTTTATGTATTCTTTTCAGTAGCAAAGAAACTGTCAGACTCTTTTATTGGTCTATTATAAAAATGAGCGAATGTAGTTGAACTTTCCTACCAGCCTACGGTATTTTTAATTACTCTTATATCCAAACCTTTTTTAAAAGCTTTCGACGTTGAAGCATGTCGTGTGCTGTGTGCTTTAAATCTCTCATCCACACCACACTTAAAAAGGACATCCTTGATCCAACGACTCAATGTTTGAGATCCTACTGCCATATGTGGCTTATTTAAGCCTATAAATAAAGATTTTTCTTATCCTCGTGAGGACGATGTTTTTTCAATGTACCGTTTCAACGTCGAAGCTGCACAAAGTTCAGGTTTTTCGTTAAAAAAAGGAAGCACTAAGCAGGGCTGGTACGTTCCGGGTTTCGAAGTTTTAATAAGGGCCTCAATTTTTATCTCTACTTCGGTAGTCGTAAAAACAGTATTATCTAATGAGATGAGCGAAAAGGTTTGTACTCGATGACCCGTTCCTAAAGCTAAGAGTATAATCAATTTTTGTGTGAGTTGTTTTAAATTTAATTCGTCGAGTGGAAACCATTTTGCTATTTCGTCCAAAACTACAGACACATTCCAAGTCGTGTTATATTTTGCTTTACAAGGTCTAAGTTTAAAAATCCCTCTAAAAAAGCGTTCCATTACCGCGTCAGAGATTTTATTTTTTGAAATGAGTGATATCGCTGAACGAATTGTGTTTAATGACCCATATGAAGCTTTGTTATTAAATTCTTCCGTTAAAAAATTTAAAATCTCATTTGAATCTTGGTCAAAAATGTTTAAGCTCTTATTTTTACAATAGATCCACCATTTTTTTAATGCCGTATTATATTGATTTATCGTCGAGTCTGTTAGAGAAGCTAATAAAACTTCTATCGTGTTTTCCGGGAGTTGTTTTCGCAAATAACTTTCCCGGACAAGAGACCTGCAGCGAGGGAAAGAGTCCGTGCTAGCGGGTGCTCTTGAGTTCTGCAAGGTGATAATAACAGGTTAAAAGAAGGTTTAAATATTAATGGTTCACAAACTAATAATGAATGGAATACCGGAAACCACGGCTGTGAGGTCCACATAGGTACGACTAAGATCCCTTGTGCTTTGTCTGTTTTAATCTTTTTTAACGCTCTCAAAATCATCGAAAAGGGGGGGAAAGCATAGAAGAACTTATCTGACCAGGAAATAGTGAAAGCATCTATTGCTATAGCAAATCGAGAGCTTTCCCAAGAGCAAAAGTTGCGACACTTAGCATTTGAATCTGTCGCGAAAAGATCGATCTCTGGTGTTGAAAAAATTTTTGCGATACGATTATAAGCAAAACTGTTCAATTCCCATTCGGTATCTAAATTTTTTAATCTTGATTGTTCATCTGCTATACGATTCTCCTTTGAAGGAATATAGGATGCGAAGATCCAAATGTTCCTCTTTTCGCACCAGTCCCAGATTTCTCTGCTAAGCGTATTAAGATGGGGAAATTGGATTCCACCCATCCTATTGATGTACGCAATAGCCGTGGTATTATCTACCCGAAGTAAAATTTCGCAATTGTGCAGATTTTCGGCAAAAGATTTTAAACCCCAAAATACTGCTAAGATTTCTAAATAATTGATATGTTTTAATCGTTCTATCTCGTTCCAAAAACCGTGGAGTTTTTCACTTTTACAAGACGCTCCCCATCCAGTTTTCGATGCGTCGGTAAAAATCTCTTGAACAAAGGAAAACTGTCTTATAGGATTGACAGATCGAGATATACGATCCATCCACCAACGGAACTTAGGAAGTAAAGTTCTAGGAATTTTCATTTTTGCATTATAATTATCATTTGATAGAATTAATTCAAGAAATTTTGTTCGTTCTAAACTTTTCGTGTGAGCTAACTAGTGATGCATGTCGAGCAAACGATATGATCGATTTTGAAATCGATCGTCAGTTGTTTGCTTGGATCGTCTCGATTCTAATTTATAATTAATGAATATTATAATTAATTATAAGTATATATAATCAAATTAAACTTATAACTTTACTTTTTAGTTAACTTTGAATAATTATCATCATTTTTGAAAATATCTTTAAATATAATGTTTTTTTCTTTTTGTTGGCATATTTTATTCAGTACGCATTTATACTGAACTGTCATATGAGTAATTTTTTTAATTAATAAATATAGACTTAAATAAAACTTTTCTTTAAAAAAGAATGTTAATAAATATATTCTAAAGATTTGTTTGTAGTAATTTATTTTGTATATAAAGCACAATTATAGTAAGTAAAATGAATTTAAGATTGATTTAAAAATAGACAATTTTTGGCATATTTGACAGCATATTTTTTTAAAACTATTTAATAAGAAAGTTGGATACTTACGAAAATTTAATTTAATTTAAAATTAGTTTGTACATTTACTTTGTTTATCCGGAAATAATAATTATCATAAATAACATTAATTTGCAAGTAATTATAAGAAAATAAATGTTACACCTTTAAATAAAATCTATTACACCTTTTAAATGAATATTAATTACGATATTTAATTTAAATAAAATCGATTCAAGTAATTTTTTGCCAAACCAACCAATTTTGAAGGACTTCTAAATTTGTAATATATTTCTTACTCAAATATTTAAGAAATTAAGCAAAATATCTTAGTAAAATTTTAATACAAACTGTTTGTACAAATTTAAATGTGCTTAAAGTTTGAATTTATTAAAAGCTTTCAGAAAAAAGATATGATGTGTTTAAATATGTCATTTGTTTAAATATAGAATTATGAAATTCAGTTTTGTAATAATTAAATTACTGTTCTTAAGCAATTGTGTCTGGATAAGCAAAAGAAATATACTAATTCTGAGTCCTCATAATAAAAAAATATGCTGTTCAATATGACAAAAAATCGTCAATTTCCAGATCAATCTTAAATCGATTTTACTTATTATAATTATGCTTTATATAAAATAAATTACTACAAACAAATCTTTAGAATACACGCATATATTAACATTCTATTTTAAAGAAAAGTTTTATTTAAGCCTGTATAATTAATTATAAAATTAATTAATTATATAAAATAAAATCGAGACGATCCAAGCAAACAACTGACGATCGATATCAAAATCGATCAGATCGTTTGCTCGACATGCATCACTAGAGCTAACCCGTAAGCTATTGCTGGACAAATAGCTACCAAGCGACCTAATATCTGAGCAAATTCTCTAATAGTACAGGTTTGTTTTAAACAAAATTGATCTATTTGTCCATATAAAACTTTCCGTTTTTCAGGTGGCAGTTCTACGGTTAGTTAATTCGAATTTAACAAGAACCCTAAAAAAGGACAAATTTTTGAAGGTGTCACATGACTTTTTTTGTAGTTAATTGAAAAACCTAAGGATTTTAAAAGGTTTATGGTCGTGTCAACATTTTTCAGACAATCATTGTAGTTGTCTGCTAAAAGCAAAACATCGTCAAGGTAAACCACCGATAGTAAACCATTTTTTCTCAAATAATTCACTACTGGTTTTAAAATTTTTGTGAATATAAACGGACTGATGTTTAATCCAAAGGGTAAGCAGACGAACTCGTATAATACCCCTTCAAAGGAAAATCTAAGGTACTTCCGGTGTTCTACACAAATCGGTATATGAAAGAAACCGTCTTTCAAATCTAAGTGACACATAAAAGAATTTTTGTCTATTAATTTACACGCGGTTCGTAAATCCTCTATTTTGAAGTGAGGAACGATAATAAATTTATTCAGATCCTGTAAATTAAAAATAAAACGTTTACTTTTATCTGGTTTGTCTACTAAAAAATAGGGTGACAAAAACTGTTCTTTTTTAGGGGCACAAGGTTTTATTGCTCCTATTTTTTGAAGTTTTGTGATTTCTAACCTCAAAGCTATGGTTTTGTCTTGTGTCCAATTTCTATCGACATGAGGATGTGGTTGTGTTGGTAAGTAAGTGAAGGGTATTTTAAACCCTTGTATACAGTCAAGAACAAATTTGTCATTTGTAATTTCTTACCATTTTTGAACGAAATTTTTAAGTCTGCCAGCTTTACATACCTCTAACGTTTCGGTTGCACGGACGGTTTCGGAAATTTCGTCGAGTTCGACGGTGTCTGGAAACGGCCGCGGCGTGACGTCGATGACGTCGAATGAGCCCCCCTGTAGTTGAAGTTCCTCCGAGACGAATATTTGCTCATATGTGGTGCCTCGTTTTTCCTTGAAGATGAGCTCCTGTAGTTTAAAGGATTCGATGGTCTTGAATAAGTATTTTTTGATACTTGAGCACCTTTCATGTCTCTACTAAGCTTCTCAAAGGTTTTTGCTTCGTTAACTTTTTCATTTATTTTTTCACCAAACAGAAAGGCTGAATTTTCTGTTTTTGAGTCTAAGATTTCTCGAACTACTTTCGTATAACCTGGAGTTATAAAAGTGCGTCTGGCAACAGATATCGAATGAAAAAGTTCCGTGAGAATTTTTCCGGTATCTGAAAGTATCTCAAACTGTACTAGATGATCAAGTTCTTTTTCATCGAGTAAATCTGAAACAGAAGGACCTATTGCAGACAGGGCAGATCCAACTAAACGTTGCAAGTCCTGGAAGTGATCGTCGCGTTTCTTGGCAACATCGTTCATCGGAATTTTTATTTCGGGATTTAGTTCAGGAGGTTCTAATGAGCATTCACCTTTCCTTGGATACTTTTCTAGAAGTTCTTCTTTGACCTTGTCAGTTACACCAGATATAAGCCAATATTTCCACCTTGAAACAAGATCAGCATGTAGTTTAACTTCCTTATTATTGGCAGTAGAAGGATCTTCTCCAAGAATAACTAACTTTTTCGGTTCTACATTATCTTTACTGGTATCGTCTTTGCACATATCAGTCTTCCTAACCTCATTTTTACCTGTAAAAAATAAAGATAATATTTTGAATGATCTGGATTGGTCCTGTACTTGTGCACAGGCTCACCAGTCAGTGATCTGGATTTGTCCTGCACTTATGCACAGGCTCACCAGTCGATAGATCGGTCTTTTCTCACCTCAAGAATGAGCTATGCCGTCAAAATATTTGTTATTTTTTACTTACCAACAAGACTATTTTTTCCAGATGTGCGAGAGTTGTCTGACAGAGAACGAGATCGTGAACGTAAACGAGACCGTGAACGTAAAGGAGATCGTGAACGAGATCTTGAGCTGTATCGTGAACGGGATTGTGAACGATGTTTATAATTTCTGTATTTCTTCCTTCGTACTGGACTTCGTGACTTTGAAGCTGAAAATCGTGAGCTTGAAGACGACGAGAAGCTTCTTGATCTGGAAACCGACGAATAACGAGATTCACCTGAACTTGATGACGTATCAGAACTATATTTTTTAATTTTGTTTTTTAAACGTTTAAGTTTCTTTCGTAACTGTTTCAATTCACTTTTACTTGCTTTCTTTGACCTACGTTTCTTTGTTTTCCCATTTTTAAATAACGTGATGTGGCAACGCGAAGCACAAAAAAACGAATGATAAAGATAGCGACGGGCAAGCGGGAGAAGGTTCCCTCCTTTTTTCTTCTCTAAATTGTGGCGACGCGAGTGGATAGAAATGTGTCGAGTTAAGATGTTTAAACTTTGTCGATACTTGGCGCCACAGCCATATGTTGAATCGAAAGTGCGAGAATCGACCGTTGTCGATATCTCGCTTTATGTGACGCGCAGCGCAGTTCAGATTAGATCTGATTCTTCCGAGCTTCCCGCGCGATTGTCTCGTGGCGTGATTCTGTGATTATCATTATTGATCTCGAGTTGACTATATTTGAGTTAATATATTTATTTGATTGTAATAGATGTGTCGATAAATAAAACATAAGTTAAGAGTGTTTATAAATAAACTGTGTGGTCTTTGGAAACCTTCCTTATAGGTTATGGGCCCAGGGCACGCTTCCACTGTGTAGTGAATTAAAAACGTCCCTGGTAGAAAAGTGCTACAAATATTATTAAAAATCAAAGGATTACAAAGTCTTAGAAGGTCAGTACAAGTTAGATGCTATTAACCGACATAAAGAGTGATAGATGTGATTAGATTACTTTAGACGCTTTTTCCTTGCCCACGTGGTAAGCGAGTTCATGCATGTTCTTCCTTGTACAAGTGCACACAAGTTTTTTTTATCAAAGTTTCACAAAACTAAATAATCAATTTTTTAGAGAGTAAAAGAGCTTAAATCTGTTTAAGAGAAATTAATAATAATTAGAGGATTACTTTCAAAAAGCTTAAGAGAATAAAAGAGGTTAGATTCGGTTAATAATAAATAGAGTATTAGAATTGTGTTCAGTGGAAATAAAAACTTTTGATAGTGCAACCAATACTAGTCGTGTTGCAATAATTTTAAAATCTATTTAAAAACGGGTGTTGATTGTCGGGTGGAACTTGCTGTGCGGTAAATCTGACAGTTGACCGGGGAGTCTGTACAAAGCTACAAAGTTCCCGAATGCATGCGTGGTCAACCAAAAATCTGATAGATTTTAATGCCGTGCTTAAAATCATATATTAGAGAAAAGGTGTGTGCGTTCGTGTGGCTTTGTGGTGGAGTGTGGATTCTCTTCTCGATTTATTGTGGATTGCTGTGCGTTTATAATGAATCCGAGACACGAAACAATTTTTTATCTTTTATTTATCAAAATTAGAATGTATCGAGAAATTAAATTCTTTATTAATTTGATGAATTTATTAAACGAAAGGTATTTGTTTCTAAATCCCGTAATAGATGGCAGAACAAAATTCAATCAGTGATTCCGATGCAAAAATGAGTCTGAGTCCACTAGTGGACTACGATTCGGATGGAAATAGTTTAGATGATCGTAAAACAATAATAGACGCAGGAAAAATGAAAAGAGACGAAGAGGAAATTACGAGTGACAAAGGGGAAACCAAAACTGACACAGAAAAATTTAAAAGAGACCAATAGCAAATTGATAGAGACAAAGAGGAAACTGCAAGAGTCATGGATGAAATTAAAACAGGAAGTATGAAAATTTTTCAAATAATTTAGAAAGTTTAATAAAAAAAAAAAAATATTTTTAATATTTAGAAGTAATAAGATTACAGAGAAAATTTAGATGTTAAATAAAGTTTTTTAAAATATAGAGTTCAAGAGTTTCAACGCTAAGATAAATAAATTTAGAGATGGAGATAAAGAATAAATAATTTTTTGGTATTAATTCAATGTAATTTTTTTTTAGCGAAACCTAAAGATATTGCTGAGAGAAAGTTGCCGAAAATAGTATCAAATCAATTGGTACAAACTTCAAATTTAACGGCAATCCAATTTGAGTATACTCAACTGCGTGACCTTCAGTGGAAAACCTTGGAGAGAATAGATAGTTCAATGAAAATTCTAGAGAAGGTCATGGAAGATTCTAAACACCTAATTACGGGCATGGTAAAAGTTACTGAAGCTAATGCGGAAACAGAAAGATTACGACTTAAAATATTAGAGGTAAAAGGAACAGATAAAAATTTAAAAAGAAAATTAGAGACTGACGTAGAAGAAAACAAAGATATTAAAAAACAAAAAGAAAATTCTGATTCGAATAAATCTAGAGTTTTAGAGGAACAAAATAAAGTTAGAGAAAATATTGCAACCTTAAATGAAAAATTCTTTGAAAATGAAATAAATAGTTTAAAAATAAATATTAGAAGGGAGTATAAACTGACACAGAAATCAAACTTTGATCTTTGGTTGGATTATTTAAAATCTGATTTAACAAGTAACGATTTATTAGATGTAATTGATACAAATATTGAGAGTCCTGAAAATCTTTCTTTATCAAATATTTCAAAAAGAAAAAGTATTGTTAGAGATAATAATAAATCATTTAGACGAATATTATCATAAAAGAATTTTAAATGAAAAAGATCCTAAAGAGATTTTGAAAAAGTTAAGAGGGTATAAAAAGAGCGAAATAAACGTGACTCACACTTCTGTGAGATCCCGTCTTTATCAAATTAAAATGAGAAAAGATGAAAAAGTTGATGATTTCTGTGAACGTTTTGACTCAATTATTAGAGAATATGAAGCATGTGGAGATGCTGTACCTCTAACAGATCAAGAAAAGAGATCCTCATTTTATCAGGCAGTATCCGCAATCGTGCCAGAATTAAGAAATGCAGATTTTATTCAAAGACAAACACTGTCAAAGGAGATGAGTTTAGAAGAAATTAAATCATTTATTTTACAGTTAGAGGCAGAAAAGAAGTCGGAGAAAAGAGAAGAGATAAAAATTCAGAGGACAAGAGTAAGCCAACGCCAGGGTCAAGAGGATAGATGTCATAGATGCAACGGATCCGGTCATTGGGCGAAAGACTGCAATCTGAAAAAGAGTGATCAATGGTTCTGTTATTACTGCCAGGCGGTAAAGTACCATAAAGGAGATGATTGCCCAACAATAAAGAGGCAGCCAAATGACAGAAATAGAGGTAACAATTTTAAAAATACAAATTATAACAACAATAAGAGTTTCGAATCAGAAGGTAAAAATCAAAAAACTTTAAGAATGAGAAAAAGAAGTTTAATAGAGGAAAACCGTTTATAAAAAATTTTGATAAAGAAAAACCGAAATTTGAACGAAAACCACAAGGGAACTTAAATACAAAAACATTCTACAACCAAAACAAGGATAAAAATAAAGAAGCAGGTAAGATTCAATTTATAAAAAATGTATCGGAAGTTAAGGACTCTATAGAATTTATTGCTGATTCTGGTGCGACAGATCATATTGTCAATAAAAGTTTAATTTTAACTGATTTTAAAAGATGCGAAAATGGTATTATTAAGAGCGCGAATAAAAATGAATTCGCAGATATAATAATAGATGGAAAAGGAGATCTTTTGTTGCAATCTGAAACATCTAATGAAAATTTGATTAAATTAACGGATGTGATTGCAGCAAGGGATGTTTCTGAAAACCTGCTATCTTTGAGAAGGTTGGTTGATAAGGGTTTTTGTATACACTTGGATGATAAATCCTTTAAAGTTTACGATAAATTAACAAATAAAACAATTTTAGAGGGTATATACGAGAAACCAAACTGGGCAGTAAAATTTAATATTAAGAATAAACAAAATTTAGAGTACGAGCAATTTTCATGTAAAGCAAGGATGGTTTCTTATCATGAGCTTTCTGAACAATCGCAAGAACTCAATGAAAATAAAGAATCCTCAAATTCGGAGGGAGAAAATAATACAGGTGATGGTTCTGCGATTGGGAGGGAGAATTTAGAGAAGCCCATGGATTCGATAGAAAATAAAGAGTCAAAACTAAATTTTAAACTTATTACAGAAATAGAGGGTAGTTTAATTTCTAGAGAAACAATTAAAATAGATAATTTAGAGTCATTTGAAAATATAGAGGAAATGTTTATTTCCAATTCATTGGAGAAAAAACCAGATAATTTTGAAAGATATAATGAGGCAATGCTTTGTCATGTTAGGTTAGGTCACGCTTCATTAACTTATCTTAAAAAACTTCAAAAGAATCAAAAGAGTTTAGAGAACGTAAAATTCGATGATTCTATTTTAGAATGCGAAGTGTGTATTTTGGCGAAAATAGAAAGACTACCTTCTAAAGAGAATAGAAAAAGAGCAGATAGGCCTTTACAGCTTATTCACACAGATACGATGGGTCCTATAAAACCTACATCTTACCCTAGTTCAAAGAGATTCATAGTAGTGTTTATTGATGATCTTTCCAGATTCGCTAAAACATATTCTTTAAAATCAAAAGACGAAAACGGTGTTGCGCTAAAAAGATTTTTAGTATCAGCTAGAAACTTGTTAGGTAAAAATGAAAAGGTATGTTTTGTCCGATCAGATCAAGGTACAGAGTTTGTTGGAGGAAAGTTTTTAGAGGTTTTAGAGGAAGAGAAAATAGAGATTGAATCTTCACCACCTTACACTCCTGAACATAATGGAGTTGCCGAAAGGTTCAACAAAACAATCCAGTGGAAAGTCAGAGCGTATATGCTTGATTCAGGACTGCCAAAAACTATGTGGGAACTTGCTGTTGATGCTGCTGTGCATGCATACAACAGAACTCCACACAAATCAATAGAGTTTGAAGTGCCATTAAAGAAATTTGCACCTAGCGCAAGTTGTCACTTTGATCAAATTAAAAGATTTGGATGCATTGGATATGTCAAGGTACCAAAGCCAGAGACTAAGTTCAGCGAAAGAGCAATAAAAGCTGTTTTAGTTGGTTACAAACCTACTGGTTATTTGCTATGGCATCCAAGCACCAGAAAATTCATAGAGTCTCGACATGTTAGATTTAACGAAAAATTGGTATACAAAGATGTATACAAGAAAGAGAAAATCGAGGATAATGACGATGATAAACTGGAGGAAGTTAACTGGAATTGTTTAGAGGAAATAAAAGAAAATGAATTAGAGCAAAAAGATGAAACGATTGTAGAGCCGAAAAAGAGAGGAAGACCGAAAAAACTATTAGACGATAAAAACAAAAGGGAAGAAAAGAAAGAAAACAAACAAGGTTGCATAACTAGAAGTAAGAGTAAAAGAAAACTAGAGTCTCAAGATGAATCTAAAGGAGCTTACACTGGAAAACCGGTAGAAGACACGAGTTATGCCAGGTTTGCCCATTGTTCATCTGCTTCTGAAAACAAAGATAAAAACGATGTTCATCTTAGACATTGTCTACTAGCATCCTTGAATAAAGATCCTATAAATTATGAAGAGGCTATGGGAACTAAAGAGAAAGAGAGTTGGAAAAACGCAATCAAAGAAGAGGTTGATTCTTTGAACGTCAACAAAGTATGGGTGTTAGTTGATCGACCAAAAACCATGCTTGATGGTAAAAGAGCAAATATAATCGACTCAAAATGGGTCTTTAAGAAAAAATTAGAAGCTGAAGGATCAACTAGAAACAAAGCTCGATTGGTAATTAGAGGCTTCAAGGACAAAAACGTTTATGATCTGAAAGACACATATGCTCCGGTGTCTAGATTACCAGTCGTAAGATCGCTACTGTCAATAATTAATAAGTACGATCTATGTGCATGTCAACTAGATGTAAAGACAGCATTCTTAAACTGCTCGTTGGAGGAAGAAATCTATATGGAGATTCCAGACGGATTAGAGGTTGATTTAAAAACTAGAGAAACAAAAGTTTGTAAATTAGAGAAAGCACTATATGGCTTAAAAATAAGTCCGAAAAAATGGAATAAGAGATTCTCCGAAGAAATGTCAAAACTTGGACTAGAAAATGATCTACATGAGCCTTGCTTATTTACATGGAGAAAAGAAGGCAAAATGGTAGTAGTATTATTATATGTAGATGACATGATTATAGCAGGCAACAATTTAGAGAAATTAGAAGAAATTAAACGATGTCTTAGTAATGCCTTCGAATTAAAAGACCTTGGTGAACCAAGAAACTTTCTGGGAATCACAATAGAGAGAAACAAAGAAGATAAGAGTATGCTTATTCATCAATCAAGTTATATAGAGAGTATTTTAGAGAAGTTTAACATGAAAGAATGCAAACCCCAAAGTACACCAATGGTCACCAGACAAGTAAACAATAGAAACAAAAGAATAAAAATAGAGGAATCTGAAAAGGAAACTGTAATTAAGAGTGTACCATATAGAGAGGCAATTAGAAGTCTGATGTACCTGTCAAATGCGACACGGCCAGACATTACTTTTGCAGTAAATTATCTGGCTAGAAAACAGTTGGAACCAACTGAGGAAGATTGGTTAGATGTCAAAAGAGTCTTCAGATACTTAAGAGGTACGACAAACATCGGCTTAAAATTTAAAGCTGAAACTGATGAATTAGAAGGTTTGACAGACGCAAGCTTTAGAGATTGCCATGGTTCGACCACAACTGCTAATTATGTGATAAAATTATTTGGAGACGTAGTTGCTTGGCGAAGTCATAAGCAAACGTACGTTACACTTTCTACTTGCCAAGCCGAGTATCTTGCCATGAGTGACGCTTGTCAAGAGCTGATCTCGCTAGACAAATCTATCAGATTTGTTATTAGAAAAACTCTATTTCCAGTAACGATCTGGTGTGATAACAAGTCAGCAGGAGACTGTACTAAGAAAGATGGGAATCACAAATTAAAAATGTTCGATGACAGTTTAGAGGATATTAATAAAAGTCTAAAATTAAGAGAAGAAACTGGGAATAGAAAGCATATGGCAGATACCCATGGAGATTTTATTAAATAATGTGTTGATGAAAGAAAAGTTAATGTTAGATGGATTAACACGAAAGAGAATATAGCTGATATCATGACAAAACCCTTACCTCTAGAAGCACACCGATATTTAACAGACAAAATGTTAAATTAGAGAAGAAAATACCATAGAGAAGAAAAATATTTAAGAAGAAAATTTAAAGAATTTTGAATACCCAAAATACAAAATAAAATCATATATTTCCAAAATTTTATAACTAACCTGATTTTCAATATGTTTACAGATAGACGAGGGAATTAGATGAACCAGAAATTGATTTAGAGGACTTAACAAGAAGATTAAAATAGAGGATAAAACAATAGAGGTTTATTTTATTTACGATAAATACCAAATGTATTTTTATTTTATAATATGACTGTTCTTTGTAAATCGACAAAGGGAGGGAGTGTCGAGTTAAGATGTTTGAACTTTGTCGATACTTGGCGCCACAGCCATATGTTGAATCGAAAGTGCGAGAATCGACCGTTGTCGATATCTCGCTTTATGTGACGCGCAGCGCAGTTCAGATTAGATCTGATTCTTCCGAGCTTCCCGCGCGATTGTCTCGTGGCGTGATTCTGTGATTATCATTATTGATCTCGAGTTGACTATATTTGAGTTAATATATTTATTTGATTGTAATAGATGTGTCGATAAATAAAACATAAGTTAAGAGTGTTTATAAATAAACTGTGCGGTCTTTGGAAACCTTCCTTATAAAATGATACTACCATTGTAATCCCTTCGAACGAGGCGGGAAGTATAATTTTCCATGCACATGTATGGAATAATTAGTCTACATTATGGAATTTTTTCAATTATTTATGGTAATATTTTCAATTAAATTTTTTACGCTGAAGTAACATTAAATGCAATAACTCGTTTAATTTATTTTATTAACAATTAAATAAAAATAGTGCAATAAAATATTATTATTAAAATACGTTACTGTTTATTACTATGATATTATTTTTATATTATTATTATAACTTATATTATTACTTTACTATTATTATATTATTATTATTGTTTATTTATTTATATGGGAATGTTTTTTGGTGTCTCATATGTAGCCTTAAATTTTGTTAAAACAATTTAAACCCGTATAAATAAAATTAAGTTTATATAAATTAGTTTGTAAATGTAAGAGATTAAAATAATTAGGTATTATAATAAAAATTAAATATAAAACTTAAAACTTAAATAAATAAAAATTTAAATTAATCGAAGTTAAAATAAATTTGAGTTAACATTTCGTTGATACTGTTTTAAGTTTGGAACTATTTCAAATTTAAAAAAATTAGAATTGTTAGAACTTTTGAACAATAGAAATAATCCACAATAGAAGTTTAAAAACGATTGAAGTTCGTATAAATTATAGAAGTTTGAATACATTTTGTTTAAAAAACTATTCTTTTAACAAAAATATTTCAACTTTTTGTCATGTATCTTCCTACGCTATTTTCTGCTTTTATTTATTATTTTTTCTTTTTTAAATATAAAATTGAAAAATTCGTACTCTTTTAAAACATTTTTTATTTACTTTTACTTATACAGTAAAACTCACGTATATCGGATTTCAAGGGACCGAGAAAATTTTCCGATATAAGCGGGAATCCGATTTATCCGGGCAAAAATACATGATATATAAATTCAAGAGACCGGCAAAAATATCTGATGTAGATCAGATCCCAATGCTGGCGCGGTACTGCGCTTCTTATTTCTGCCAAGGGTTGGCTTGCCAGAGTCGGCGCGGTACTGGCTGTAACGCTGTATGTGTACTGCGCCAATATTGATGTACTGTTTTGGCAGTCGTATTTCATTTTCGATTTTTTTAATTATTGTTGTAGTATTTTATTACTTAAAAAAAAATTGAAAAACGTTATTCTTATAGATTAAAGTATTTTCAAAATTATTTTTTTTAATAATATTATTATAATTTTTAATCTTTATTGTTATCAATAAAAGTTGCCATATATAAAGATTTAAAAATTAGATAATTCAAAAGTAAATCCTCAGAAATGAAAAGTTAGAAAATTCTGAATTTTTTATATAGACTAAAACTAGCACAACTTTAATTGAATGTTTAATTTTTATGAATATTATTCAAACAATTTTTCTTATTAATTATTTAGGCAGAGTTTACTACAGTTTACAAAATATTTATTAAA
This sequence comes from Ganaspis brasiliensis, assembly GCA_037103525.1. NCBI lineage: Eukaryota > Metazoa > Arthropoda > Insecta > Hymenoptera > Figitidae > Ganaspis > Ganaspis brasiliensis. The sequence continues at coordinate 2,633,516 of JAZKLR010000293.1, forward strand.
AAAAGTAAATGGTCCTCTTCATAACTGATCTGAAATTCAAATATTGGTTTTTGTAAATATTAAACTAAGCCAGCGTGGCTGTGGGGTTTAAGCGTATAACTTGCGTCCGAAGGGTCCCGGGTTCGATCCCAACCAGCGTGCGATTTTTCGTTTTATATAATAGTTTTAATTGTTTAGGTATAGCGAATATTAATCATATATGTTAAAATTTGTTTTAACAAATTAAATTAACTAATAAAATCTCAAAATAAAATTAATAATATTAATTTTACCATGCACCGTTTGGTTTTCTTCCATACAAATGTATGGAAAAATTCCCATAAGGTATATTAATTTTACCATACAGTGTTTGGTTTTTTTTCCATACAAATGTGTCGAAAAATTCCAATAATGTACATTAATTTTACCATAGAGCGCTTGGTTTTTTCCCATACAAATGTATGGAAAAATTTCAATAAGGCATATTAATTTTACCATGCACCTTTTGGTTTTCTTCCATACACATGTATGGAAAATTCGCAAAAAGTACATTAATTTTACCATACAGCGTTTGGCTTTTTTCCATACAAATGTATGGAAAAATTTCTATCAAGTACATTAATTTTACCATACAGTGTTTCCTTTTTTTCCATACAATTAAATGGAAAAATTTCAGTACTGAATGGATTAATTACGTCCAATACATGTATGGATAATTTACCACAAAAATTTTTTACAGTGTATAAACACTTAAGTTACATGTGTAACACAAGAAAAATAAAAGGCAAAATTTCCACCGATATCGGTATAAAATTTCACTGCAACAAAGTTTCTCTAGGAAGGAGAAAGTTTACCTCAAATAGGGAGAAAAAGTGTCGTCTGCTTCTAGTGTGTTAAAATTTCAGAGACAAGTTTATTAAAAAATATAAATGCTCACTAAATTATAGGCAAAAATAAAAAAAGACAAAATTTCATTTTAAGTAAATCAATAATTTTGTACATCACCCCTTCTCGAAATATTCAAATAATAAAACACTTTACCATTTTGACACCTTGATATTTGTGACTTTCTCAAACGCATACAAAGAAACATAAAATAGAAGAAGACAAGAAGAGGAACATCACAAAGTAAATATTACAATCAGGGTTCTGTAGTAAAGCATCACTATTATTGCAAATGAATAATAGATGCCTTCTTTATTAGATTGCACTTGCACAATCTTAAGAAATTGTCAAATTAATAATAAAAAAAGCGGAAATAAGTATTTTGTTAAAGCCAACTAACCTTCAAAGATTGACCACCAATCAGAGGGGGTCACGTGCTTTTCCGCACGAAAATCAAATCACTCTTGTTGAGTTAAAGACTATATATGTACATACAAGTACAAAAATCAAAAGTTTAAATAAGAATAATCGATTAATAATCGTACACACAGGGTTGTGCAGTGACGCGTCAATCGAGCTTTTTACATATACATTTCCCATCCAAATATCAAGTGCAAACAAATGTACACCGAGAAACATAAATGCTGTCTTTCCAAATCCCACTCCAGTAACCTCCCTTCATCTTTTTAAAGCTAATATAATATAAAAGACTGTTTAAATAATAGCCATTTTTACATTTCAGCTAAAAATCTAATGAAAATAAAAAAATTACTGTATAATATTGGTTAGCCTGCAAAAAGACTAAATTTTCAAAAAATAAAACGGATTTTTTATAAACAAATGTAAATTGCAGCTAGAAATAAAGCACTTTTGTTGCTTTTACTAAAAAAATTAAATGACAAATTTTGATTTAGAGACAGGCTTGAAAATATCATTGAAAATGTGTACACTGAGAAAATTATATCTGTAACGATTACAGAACTGCTATGGTACTGGTGGGACGAAACGCCACCTTCAATAAATAGTAAATAAAATGATCTTAGAAAAAAAACGAGATTGTCTCATACTATTTAATGGTACAGAAGCACAGAAATTATCGTACGTAGTGATAAAATTACAGGACAAAATATACTTAACGAGTATTAAAGAGTCTAAGAAAGACTTATGTTATAACTTGGAAAAAGATATAAACTCACCGTAAAACATTACAAAACAGTTCTGTAATTTAACCTGTTCATTTATAAAAAATTTTTCTTCCAGTTCTTCAGTTGTTCTCTTTCAGTCAATTTATGTACGCAACTCGCACGTAACCCACACTTATTTACTGATATACCCTCCCTCCTGTTGCTTACAAATATTTTTTTTTAACTATTTGAAAACAAATTCGCATGGTGAAAGATTCGAACTCGCGCGACCCGACCCTATCACGAACGCCTTAACGACCACAGCTATTACAGCACATGTCAGTTAGTTTTGACCCGTCTATATGAACTACAACGTTGTGTGTAGCGTCGTCTGTTGCCGAGTGAAGCCGTAAGATGCCGGAAGAAGCCGAAAGCTGACGAACGTTACCTTCTTTAATGTTGCGTACGTAATGCTTACAAAGCAGTTCTGTAAAATTATCTTGCCTATACTGCACTCTGTGCCTAAAGGAACCTTACAGCTTTATATAATGAGTTTTGTAATAATTTAACTTTCTTTTATGACAGACCACTGTATTTAAAAGTTAATTTTTTCCTCTTAATCCTGTAATAATAACGGGAGATTCACGATTCATCCCCAACTTATTCCCGTGCACCTGCTCGGCGAGGAAAACTCATTCGGGGCCTTCTCCCACTCTTGGGCCCTGCCTACCCCTCCGTCCAAATAACCCGTTTAAATTTACTACTGCCAAATACCCCATCCTTTCTATGTACAGTCAAATTTTGCTGCAGTCATAGAATGTGACGGTATATAAAAAAATCAGTGCTTTTTTTAGTAGAACTATAGTTGCTGCTAATCCTAATAAGCTAAATAGAGCGACTATTCGTACAGAAAATTACCACAGTATTTCTTTCTGTAAAAATCGCTGTTATCCCAGTATCTTTTGGTGAAAAGAACAATTGTAGGTATCACAAGAATCCCCCGGTACCTCTTAAAAAAATTTAAAATTTGTTTTTACAGTATTTGTGACTTGGAAAGTTAAAATGGACCTTACGTCAAAAAATCGATTTTTTTTACTGATACGTGATTCTTAAAGAAAAAAGTTCACTTTTTTGAATGAAATAAACATCAAAAAATCGATTTTTTTGACGCAAGGTCCCTTTTAACTTTCCAAGTCACATTTGTGTAATAATCGGTTCTTATTAAATTTGTTGTGTCAAAATTTAACATTTTTCGTGTGTGGATTTAATACTTCCTTTAAATGTCATTCGATTCTTGAGCATAACCTCTAATTTTTTAGTAATAACACTGTAATTTACACTTAATTTTTTGTGGTAAAACGTAAATTTCATATTGAAAATTCATTTTAATAAGCAAAAGGTAGAGTTCAATACTAATTGAATAAAATGTACTCCTTAACTCAACACGATTATAATTTACTTCTGCCAAGCAAACGATAAACATAACAACATAAATCCCTGTGTTAAAAATTAACACAAAAGATTGGACCGTTTGGGACATGTAATTTATGTTAAATAAAACATAAACATTTTTAACTGTGTAGCTGCAATTATTACAGTAGAAGAAGTCGGTCGGAGGGATAGGCAGGGCCAAAGAGTGGGAGAAGGCCCGGAATGAGTTGTCCTCGCCGAGCAGGTAGACGGGAATAAGTTCGGGATGAAAAGTGAACTGTCCATAATAACAGAACAAAAATTTGATGCGAAGTGTAGTACATGCCTATGACACACTACAGAACGTTTTGTAAAATTAGCAGACAAAGTTTTTAATAAATCAGTCTGATTTTTTGCAAACAAATGTAAATTGCAGCTAGAAATAAACAGGCTTGAAAATATAATTGAAAATGTGTATTTTACAAAATACCAAATTTTGATGACTAAATACAAACTTTTTAATAAATCAGTCTGATTTTTTGCAAACAAGTGTAACTTGCAGCTAGGAATAAAGCACTTTTGTTGCTTTTACTAAAAAAATTTAATGACAAATTTTGATTTAGAGACAGGCTTGAAAATATCATTGAAAATGTGTATTTTACAAAATACCAAATTTTGATGCCTAAAGACAAAGTTTTTAATAAATCAGTCTGATTTTTTGCAAACAAATGTAAATTGCAGCTAGAAATAAAGCACTTTTGTTGCTTTTACTAAAAAAATTAAATGACAAATTTTGATTTAGAGACAGGCTTGAAAATATCATTGAATCTCTAAATCAAAATTTGTCATTAAATTTTTTTAGTAAAAGCAACAAAAGTGCTTTATTCCTAGCTGCAAGTTACACTTGTTTGCAAAAAATCAGACTGATTTATTAAAAAGTTTGTATTTAGTCATCAAAATTTGGTATTTTGTAAAATACACATTTTCAATTATATTTTCAAGCCTGTCTCTAAATCAAAATTTGTCATTAAATTTTTTTAGTAAAAGCAACAAAAATGCTTTATTTCTAGCTGCAAGTTACACTTGTTTGCAAAAAATCAAACTGATTTATTAAAAAGTTTGTCTTTAGTCATCAAAATTTGGTATTTTGTAAAATACACATTTTCAATGATATTTTCAAGCCTGTCTCTAAATCAAAATTTGTCATTTAATTTTTTTAGTAAAAGCAACAAAAGTGCTTTATTTCTAGCTGCAATTTACATTTGTTTGTAAAAAATCCGTTTGATTTTTTGAAAATTTTGTCTTTTTGCAGGCTAACCAATATTATACAGTAATTTTTTTATTTTCATTAGATTTTTAGCTGAAATGTAAAAATGGCTATTATTTAAACAGTCTTTTATATTATATTAGCTTTAAAAAGATGAAGGGAGGTTACTGGAGTGTGATTTGGAAAGACAGCATTTATGTTTCTCGGTGTACATTTGTTTGCACTTGATATTTGGATGGGAAATGTATATGTAAAAAGCTCGATTGACGCGTCACTGCACAACCCTGTGTGTACGATTATTAATCGATTATTTTTATTTAAACTTTTGATTTTTGTACTTGTATGTATATATATAGTCTGTAACTCAACAAGAGTGATTTGATTTTCGTGCGGAAAAGAACGTGACCCCCTCTGATTGGTGGTCAATCTTTGAAGGTTAGTTGGCTTTAACAAATTACTTATTTTCGCTTTTTTTTATTATTAATTTGACAATTTTTTAAGATTGTGCATGTGCCATTTATTATTCATTTGCAATAATAGTGATGCTTTACTACAGAACCCTGATTCTGATATTTACTTTGTGATGTTCCTCTTCTTGTCAACTTCTATTTTATGTTTCTTTGTATGCGTTTAAGAAAGACACAAATATCAAGGTGTCAAAATGGTAAAGTGTTTTATTATTTGAATATTTCGAGAAGAGGTGATGTACAAAATTATTGATTTACTTAAAATGAAATTTTGTCTTTTTTTATTTTTGCCTATAATTTAATAAGCATTTATATTTTCTGAGAAACTTGTATCTTTAATTTCAACACACTAGAAGCAGACGACACTTTTTCTCCCTATTTGAGGTAAATATTATCTCCTGAAAAGAGAAATTTTAGCTCCTAAAATTTTTCACTGCAACGAATTTTCCTTTTTTTTTTTTTGTGAATCACAACGTTTCGATGGCTAGATTCACCATCCTCTTCAGACCACTTTATTAAAAACAAAAAAATAACACCAATTTTTAAATTAGCAAAATAAATTTTCTAATAATACATGACATGACCTTAATTAAAAAAAATAATAATCAGATTACTACTAATTGGTTTCAGAAGCTCTTGTCGTCCAATAGGTTAATTAACTATATATTATTCAAGTCATCCGATACAACAAAAGAAAAATATAGTTTACAATCTTGTGAATAGAGCCTTACTTTTGTCAGATTCTTCTTTTCACAAAAACAATATCAATAAAATCACCGACATTCTTGTTAACAACGATTATCCATTGGAATTTATTCAGAAACATATCCGTATTCGTTGCAAAAATATTAAATACAAAACGAACAACAATGAAAAAACTACTAATTCCTATGTATATCAACGTCTTCCTAAAGTTTGTCTTCCTTTCAATAATAATTTTGACAAAATTTCAAATATTTTAAAAGATTATAATATTTTGTCGATTCCAATGGTTAACAAAAGTTTTAACTCCGTTATAAGACGAGGTAAAGTTGTGTCCGACAAATGGTCAAAGACCAATATTGTTTATAAATAATATATTAATAATATTAATTAATAATATATTATTATTTATAAATAAGAAGGAAGATATTTGTTTTCTCAGTAATTGATATTTTCCATTATTATTTCCATTCCCTGAACCTTCAGTTTGCCAAAATCATTCGTCGTTTTTACAATGATTAGAAAATTTTATTTAGTTGACGCTTCTTTTATATTATACAAAAACTTTTTTAGTTTCATCACAAATATAAAAAAGTTTTTTTTGGCATGTTATTTATGTAACTTTGTGTAAATTCGGAGGTATGTGTGTTTATGTTTTTTGTGTGATTCGAAAATTTATTTTGTTAATTTAAAAATTGGTGTTATTTTTTTGTTTTTAATAAAGTGGCCTAAAGAGGATGGTGAATAACTTACACATGTAACTTATCTGCTTATATTTTTTACCTTCCCACATCGAACAATTTTCCTGAATAAAATATTGGAAGGGATTTAACTTTTTTCTACTATAAGTAAAAAAAATTCAAATTTTCCATTTTACCAAACGTGGGGTTATTTACAAAACAAACACGCCCGTGTGGAAATTGAATCTGGGCGCTAGGCATCCCATCGCAGGGGAGCCCAGATTGAACTTGGGATCTGATTGGGCACTGGTAGGGGAGCTCAGATGTAAGTTGGTCATTGTTCGGGCTTCTAGCTGGCTCCTGACCAGAAGTGTTCCCCGCAATATTCATGGAAGTATCTGGACGAAATATCAAGGTATCCGGCTATAGCCTTACCAGAGATGTTAGGATAAAAAAAAAGCTTTTAAGAACAGCAGTGCATAAATTTGAGTTAATGGTGGATATATAATACCTATAATACATAGAAGTTAACCTCAAAATGTGAAAATATTGACTTCTCTAAAGTACGTAAGTACCCAACAGATGTCCAGGTCATTTCCAGCCAACTTCTTCAGGGAAGTTAACCTCAAAATGTGAAAATCGACATCTCTGAAATACTTAAGTACCTATATGATATCTAGGTCATTTTCAATCAACTTTCTTAGAGGAGTTAACCTCAAAAAGTGCGAATCGACTTTTCTGAGTACCCAAGTACTCAACCTATCTCTAGGATATTTCCGGTCAACACCTTCAGGGAAGTTAACCTCAAAATCTGAAAATCGACTTCTCTAAAGTACCCAAGTACTCAACCGATCTCCAGGACATTTCCGGTCAACACCTTCAGGGAAGTTAACCTCAAAATATAAAAATCGACTTCTCTAAAGTACCCAAGTACTCAACCGATCTCCAGGATATTTCCGGTCAACACCTTCAGGGAAGTTAACCTAAAAATGTGAAAATCGACTTCTCTAAAATACCCAAGTACTGAAACGATGTCAAGGTCATTTTCAATTAACTTCTTCCGAGATGTTAACCTTAAAATGTGCGAATCGACTTTCTGATGTACCCAAGTACTGAAACGATGTTAAGGTCATTTTCAATCAACTTCTTCCGAGAAGTTAACCTCAAAATGTGCGAATCAACTTCTCTGAAGTACCCAAGTAGCAACTTGATGTCTAGGTCATTTCCGGACAACTTCCTTAAAGAAATTAACCTCAAAATATAAAAATCGATTCCTCTGTAGTACCGAAGTACTTAACCGATGTCTAGGTTATTTCTAGACAACTTCCTCAGAGAAGTTAACCTCAAAATAAAAAAATGTACTTTTTAGATGTACCCCAGTACCCAACCAATGTCCAGGTCTCTTCCGGTCAACTTCTTTAGGAAAGTTAACCTCAAAATGTGAAAATTTACTTCTCTAAAGTGTCCAATTACCCAACCGCTATCCACGTCATTTCCGGTCAACTAATACAAAAAATTTACCCTCAAAATGCGAATATCGACTTCTCAGAAGTACTCCAGTACGCAACCGATGTCCAGGTCACTTCCTGTCAACTTCTTGAGGAAAGTTAACGTCAAAATGGAAACATTTACTTATTAGAAGTACCCCAGTTCCCAATAAAAGTCCAGGTCACTTCCGGTCAACTTTTTCGGTGAAGTTAACTTTAAAATGTAAAAGTCGATTTCTCTGAAGAATGGAAGAACCCAACCGATCTCTAGGTCATTTCCGGTCAACTTCTGCATGGAAGTCGAACACAAAATAAAAAAATCGACTTCTCTGAGGTTCCTAAATACTCAGCCGATGTCTACTTCATTTCCGATCAATTTTTTCAGCGTTGTTTATTTTCACACTATGAGAATAACTTTCTTAAGAAAGTTAACCCGAAATGAATGAACGTCGGCTAGGTACTGGTGAATTCTGAGAAGTCTTTTTATACATTTTGAGGTTAAATTCCCTGTATAAGCAAACTGAAGTAATCTAGACATCAGAATGTTACTTGAATATTTCAGAAAAGTAGATTATAACATTGGAAGTTTTAGCTCTCTGCAAAAGTTGTCCGGAAATTATCTGGGTATCGATAAAGTATTTGGGTCTTTCAGAGAACTCGAATATCACATTTTAAGGTTAACTCCATTAAGGAAATTGACGGAAAATAACCTAGATATCGGATTGGTACTTGAGTATTTTAAGAAAGTCGATTTTTTCATACCGGAAATGACCTCAATATGGATTGGGTAGTGGGTAATTCTAAAACGTAAATTTTTCCATTTTTAGGTTAACTTCCCTGAAAAAATTATCCGTAAATGACGTTAACATCGGTTAAGTACTTCTGTACTTCAGAGAATTCAATTTTCATATTTTGAGGTTAACCCTGAAAGATACCCTGAAAAAATTGATCGGAAATGACCTGGACATCGTTTGAGTATTTGGGTACTTCAGAGAAGTCGATTCGCACATTTTGAGGTTAACTACCCTGAAAAAGTTGATCGGAAATGACCTGGACATCGGTTGAGTACTTGGGTACTTCAGAAAAGTCGATTCGCATATTTTAAGGTTAACTTCCCTGAAGGTTTTGACCGGAAATGTCCTGAAGATCGGTTGAGTACATGGGTACTTTAGAGAAGTCGATTTTCACATTTTGAGGTTAACTTCCCTGAAGAAGTTGATCGGAAATGACCTGGACATCGTTTGAGTACTTGGGTACTTCAGAAAAGTCGATTCGCACTTTTTGAGATTAACTTCCCTGAAGAAGTTGATCGGAAAAGACCTGGACATCGGTTGAATACTTAGGTACTTCAGAGAAGTCGATTATCACATTTTGAGGTTAACTTCCCTGAAGAAGTTGACCGGAAACGACCTGGACATCTGTTGGGTACATGGGTACTTTAGAGTGGTCGATCTTAACATCCTCAAGATATTGACCTGAAAAATCCAATTATGCTTTAGATATACACTAATCCTAGCCAGTTCCCTACTGTTTTTGATGTTCTTATTTTTAAAAAAATTAGCCCTTCCAGCCCCCGAACAGAAAGCAATTTCTATTTGGGCTAACTAGGGCTTTTTCTACACGGGACGTTTCAAATAAAATGCAAAAGTGACAAGAAAATCGTCAAAAACAGTTTTTTTCGTGTAACAAATAAAAAACTCTGTTTCTTCAGTCAGTGACTTGGCCAATCAAAAACTATTGTAACGGTGCTATGTTATGCAAAAAATGATCATGATTGGTTAAGGGGAGAAAGTAGGTATCTTAATTTAAGATACATTTGTAGACACTTTTAAGATGTTTCCGAAAAGTTAGCAAAAGTATCTTAAAATGCATTAGTTTTCTAAGATGGAAGCTGAAATATAAGATACTTTAAACGTTTTAAAAGTGACTACAATGCATTTTAAGATGTTTCTTTTTACAGTGAGATTACAGTGATTTTTTTCCAAAAATCGAAATTCTTTTTTTTCATTTTTGGTTAGAATAATTATATAAAAAGACGGGAAAAATAGTCTGAAGTAAAAAAGAAACCTCGAAAAGTTGTATTTTCCATTAATTAACTAACTGTAATATGTTTTTTTCAAATTTACAGTTTTTCTGGTGCACCGCTTGAAAGAGCAGTTCTTAAACTATAAGAAATGTATATTGTTACATAAGAAGGGTTATAATTAATATAAATTTTTCTTATTGTGCTTTACTATTTAAAAATATTGCTGAATTTTAAGTTAAATTTTTGAACATTTGGTTCTTCAAACTTTAAACACGTTTTTCTAAAAACTGCATATTTTCAACTTGTTTACACTCTTATTTTGACACTATTTAACAAAATAACTTGAAATTTGGACAGCATGTTCCTTGAATGTGTAGTTTTCGTGTAAACTATAGGATTTTTAAGATCCAATTATATTTAAAAAAGTTGTTAACAATATAAGTTGCAAAATTAGGGCTAAAAAATTCAAAAGTCTGTCATTCGGTTATTTTTCAAAAAATATTTTTGATCCTAGTTTACACGATAGCCAAAATGGTACAGATTAAGAAACTATTTCTTTTTTTTATTTCATATTAACCTCATATTTAACCATGATAGTGAGAGAGATAGCACTATAGTGCTATCTCTTTCTCTCTCATGCAATACCCCCTCCAGAAACATTGTCTGGATCCGCCACTGATGGTTTGAAATAGAAAAACATCGTGCCTATCACTCTAAATTTAGAAATTTATAATTTCATATTTCCAATCAGCAAGTATCAATTGATTATTTTTTATGGATAACAAAAAATCCGCCAATATCCTGAAAAATCCAACTTTTTAAACCTTCAACTTTAATTGCTTTTTTCTCAAAACTCGATTTTTGAAGACGGTGGACACGATTTTTTGAGAACTAATGCACCGATCTTCTTGAAATTTAGTACACTTCTTGTCAATAGCATTGACTTGTGCTTGAACGAAGGATTTTTTTTCTTTTTATTCACAACCAATTTTATAAAGATATATGTAGTCGAAAAGTGTGTAAAAAATGGTAGTTTTTGCATAAAACTCTGCTAAAAATTCAAAATTAAAAATTTTTTTTAATCCTTCGTTCAGGCACCAGGCACACTCACCTTCTAACAGAAAATCGTTCGTTTTTTGATTTCGGATAAAGCTATATGGAAATATCATGTCCACCGCAAAAACATTTTTTCCCCAGTGGTGTTAAAACGTCAGTCCTCGATGGCTCAATTTTTATAATTTTTTAATGAAATTTATAAAATTTATGCTTTAAATATTGTACTTTTATGTGATAAAAGGGCTCAATAAATTAATTCGTTTATTACAGAAAAAAAAATTATTAAAAAAATGCTTTTTTTGGGCCTTTAAAACCCATGTAACCCCTTAAGAGTTGTATTTTATTGTAAAAAAATTATGTAAGAAATATTTTTTTTACTATAAAAAAAAATCGTTGAAAAAAACCTTAAAATCACTGGAATCTTCCTTTAATTAGTTAGGGAAGACCGGGGCTGTTTGGCGCAGGGGCTGGTTGACGCACTTGAGTTTATTCAAAGGTAAAAAGTCGAATTAATTTCGCTCATTTCTTAAGTTAATATACTTGATGAACTGTAACTTTGTACGTAGTTTCATTGTTATTGATTAATTATTGCGGATTGTAGGTCAAAAAAACTGATTTTGGTGTTCAAAAGTAAATTTTAAAGATCTTCATTTTTTTGTTATATCTTTTTAAGAAATGTGATTAGAAGAAACTTAAAAGTCATATTTTGAGTCATTAAAAGTCATATTTCATTTAAATTGAATTTTTTCACTCCTGCGTCAATCAACCCCGGGCCGGGGCTGTCTGACGCACTTTGGATTACTGTAAATAAACTGTTCTTAAAAAGGAACTATAAAATATTTTGGAACTTTCTTTTTTTAATCAAAGCTGAGATATGGAGGTAGGTTTCTGTGCAATATAGTTTTTATAGCTGCAAAATTATTAGAGTTAATTAAAAAAGAGTGCACAGAAAAAAATAATTTCTTGAATAATTATTACTGAACTTTGTACTTGAGTTTGAGGCAAGGAAGGAAATTTAGTACTACTTCAAACCTAAATATTTTAGATAAATAATGAACTAGTTTCTGAAAAATTCTTACAAATTAGATGTAAATTAAATTTATATTTTGACTTCTTTCGGTCTGATTTTAAACATACCATTTACCTATAGATTGGTGATTTAAATTAAATATTTTAAAATCTGAAACAGAAAAATCCGAAGCTGGAAGATTAGAACTCGCAACTCCTCACTCTAAAGGCGCCCGCTGTATCCACTAGGCCACTGATGCAGTTACAAGTCTTTACATATGTGACTGTCCATGAGAAAACGTGCCTTAGCCCCAAAAAATAAATTTTTATTTTTTAATGTCAAGTGACAGATTTTTACTTGCTCTTTCATTTACAAAAATAAAAAATTGTTGTTTTAAAGAACTTTATGTGATATTAAGCAAAGACCGTAGGCCTATTACATTGGTTTCAATGCATTGCTGCAACTTAAATCGCTCATCCTGTAAAATTGACGTTTGGGAGCTAAGGCACGTTTTCTCATGGACAGTCACATATACGTTATATACGAGCAACGGCTTGCAGTGCGCTACAAGACAGTGGGCGTGAGGCCACGCCTCCTAATGTATAAAAGTCAGGAACCGGTTCAGTAGTATTTACTGGAATATAAAGTGCTGAACCATATTTTAGTTTCTACATTACTGTTTTGGGATTTCTTCTGAGTTTTCGTTAATAAAAGCTTATTAAGAATCGTCAAATTTTCTCTATTGCCCCAAAATCTATAATAATAATCCGCAAGATTCATTCATTCATTCATTCATTCTTGTCTGTCCGCACCTGAAGTTTGCCACTTAGATATTTTTTTGTTTTAAATCTTTTACGTTTGAAAAAATGTATAGAATTAGAGACTACTTTCATATTAAGAGTTAATTTAACTGCATTGACAGAAAATAAATTAATAAAAATATAGTTTACTCTAAAATATTGAACTGAAATTTCCATACACTCAAATTTTTAGTATAAATTAAAATTTAATTCTATCAATATAAGTTAACTTAAAATGTTCTTGTGATTAAATTAATTGATATTTAGATCATTGGAAATTGAGATCATTAAAACTTTGAAATAATTTTTTTTAATGAAAATCTAAATTAGTAATTAAGAATCAATATATATTTAAGTTTTAATTTATTCAAGTTTGAATTCATCTAAATTTTTATTGGTTATTAGGCTTTAAATTATCTGAATTTTAATCAATCCTTGCATTTTTATTATTCTGATTATTAATAACTAATCATTTAAACTTTTCACAATTTTAATTTTTTTTGTATTCATAAATTTCATTTAATTTCAAATTCCATTAGACCCAATTTTCATTGATTCAAATTATAGTATAAATTATTATTTTCATAATTATGACTGATTAAAGCTTTGATATACAATGAAATTTTTTTGTATAATTAGAAGTTTTTATATAATGATTAATGTTAAAAATAATTTAAATGTGCATTATTAGATTTCGAAAATATGTAAAGTTTATAACAGTTCAAATTTAAAGTAATTAAATTTAAAGTAATTAAATTAAAACTTGAATTGTTAAAACTTTTGAAGAATAGAAATAATTCTCAATGGAAATTTGGTACGATTGAAGTTATTAGAAATTATAAAAGTTTGAATACATTTTGTTCAAAAAACTATTCTTTCAACAAAAATATTTTAACTTTTTGTAATGTATCTACCTACGCTATTTTCTCCTTTTATTTATTTTTCTTATTATTTTTTCTTTTCTAAATATAAAATTGGAAAATTCGTGCTCTTTTAAAATATTTTTTATTTACTTTCACTTATTTGTTTATTTCTTGATGCCGGCAGCAATTTTAATTTGCATAAAATAAAAGTTATATTTATCTAGAATGTTAAGTTTATTTGAATCACAAATTTCATTAAATTATTATTTATCTGATTTGTACTTGCAAAAATTTATAGTTGTAAATGACCAGAAACAATACAATGTTTTTCAATGCTTATGTTATTATTTTCAACAGTTTTCAATATACAATTATTCTCTTTAAATTTTATAATTATTCTTTAATTTTTTTTAGATATTTTGTTCTATTGTGGATTATTCTCGACAGATTTTAAATTTTTCTTTCGATTGGCAATTATTTTCCTCATTTCTGAATTATTTTCTTTAATTTTTATAGTCATTTTGTAAATTTTCTTTCAATTATCAATTATTTTATTAAAATTTCAATACAATTCTTCAATTTTAATTTATTTTCTACAATTTTATTTATAATTTTCATCAGTTTTTAATTTACAATTTATTATTCACCTCCAATTTTATGATTATTCATTAAATAAAAAAAAAACATTTTTCATTATCGTCATATTGTAACTTTTCTTTTAATTATAGATTATTTTCTTGAAATTTCCAATTAATTTCTTTAATTTTTAATTACTTTCTTTAATTCTCAAATATTTTCTTAAATTTTCAATTAATTTTATCGATTTTCCATTAACTCCACAATATTCAATAATTCTCAGATTTTTTCAATTACTTTTTTCACTCATCAAAATCGTTTTAAAATTTCAATGCTTTTGTTGTTATTATTATTATTATCGCCTACTTTCTATTATTATTTTGATTATCATTCAAATTCTTTATTTTTGAAGTTAATTGTTCAATTATTTTCTTTAATTGTTAATTCCATTCTTCAATTTTTAAGTATATTCTACAAATTTAATTTCAAATCTTCAATTTTTAATTGCTTTTTTTCAATTTTTAATTATTTTTTTCGATTTTTAATCTGGTTGTTAAATGTGCAATTATTTCCAACAATTATTCCTTCAATTTTCCTAATTTTTCATTTTGGAATTATTTTCTTAAAATTTAATATTTCTTGTTTAATTTTTTGAATTATTTTTTTCAGTAGTTTATTACTCTATTCATTTTTCAAATTTTGTTTTCAATTGACAGTTATTTTCGTTATTTTTTACACATTTTCATGAATTTTTTAAATATTCTCGTCATTTTTCAACTGTTTCTTTCAATTATTATTGATTATTTTTCGCAATTTTCAATTATTTTCTACAATTTTTTCAATGTTCAATTATTATTTTAAAATTTTATAATTATTCTTTGATTATTCAAATTATTTTGTTTGGTTGTATATTAATTTAGACATTTTTTTTTAATTTTGTTTTCAATTGTTGAATATTTTCGTCATTTTGTAATTTTTGTTCGAGTTATCAATTATTATTTTCAAATTTTAATTTAATTCTTAAATTGTCAATTTATTTCTTCCACTTTTTATTATTTCTTTTCAATTTTAATTATTTTTTTCGATTTCCAATCCAGTTGTTCAATTTGCAATTATTTCAAACAGTTATTTCTATAATATTTCAACTATTTTGTTTAAATTTAATATTTATTTTTTAATTTTTTAAACTATTCATCTCAAATGTGTAATTATGTAATCATTTATCGAATTTTTTTTCAGCTGTCAATTATTTTCGTCATTTTTCAGATATATTCTTCAATTTCGTAATTTCCATTATTTGTATTTGCAAAAATTTATAGTTTTAAATGACCAACAACAATGGAAACTTTGTCGCGCGCTTGGGCGCGCGTTAATGTTGCTAGTTATGAATAAATTCCGTACTTATTCATGAATATTTTTTTCCGTGTGAAAAATGTGCCAAGTAGCCCCGGTCTCCCCTACTTAATTAAGGCAGGTACCCCGTCTTGTCCCCACCTCCCCTTTTTCTAATAAATCAACATTAACTAATTTATTTCGTCTTCTAAGACCGAGAGACATCAACATTGAAATCAGGTGAGAGCATCTTTCTTCACAGGTTTGATCAGCCTTAAGCCCGTATTTTAGCTACTGGTTAATTTTTATCTCAATAATTGGATAGTTTGGACTTGTGGCCAACTTGTATAGTTGATAATGCGACTAACAGTGAGCAAGTTGGTAGGCTTGAAGTAAAACTTTTATCTCTAGCTTGTTTGAAGATTTATTCGACTACTTTGTGTTGCAGATTGACGGTCTTGACATAAAACTTATTTTTTCCTGTGTTTTTTTTTCCGTGAAAATTTATGTTCATTTGTAATTTTATTTGGATATTTACACTGCAAAAAGTATGTATCTTAATTGAAGATACATTTGTAGTCACTTTTAAGATGTTTCCGAAAAGTTCGCAAAAATATCTTAAAATGCATTAGTTTTCAAAGATGGAAGCTGAAATTTAAGATATAGGTACCTACTTTAAACGTTTTAAAAGTGACTACAATGCATTTTAAGATGTTTCTTTTTATAGTGCACTGAGAAAATAAGCCTCTATAGGTAATTTCTAGTTTAAGGGACTCTGAAGAAAACACACAAGATACCGGCGATCACAACCAAACTTCAAGGTTAACAGTAGCATTTAATCTGCTAATGGTAAACAAAGAGCTTTGCAGGTGCTATATCAACAACCTCTCTGTGCTAAATTTAATAATAAAATGGTTATATTTAGTCAACTTATTTTCTCAGTGTGTATTCAGTGGTTGCAAAATTATTTATAGTAAAATATTACAAATGTTCTAAAAATCGAAAAAATAAACAAAAAAGCACTGCTAAAACATAAAACACATGGAGTTCCACAGAGAGAGAGAGAGAGAATCACACTAATATTAGTTCGCAAAGTCTGCCGCTGAGGGCCCAACTTTAGCTGTTTGAATCGACAATAGTTAATTGTTCTGATTTTATATTAATAGAAAATATCAATAAATTGTAAATAAAATAGCAGAACAAGAAATTTGTTCTTATGAATGCATGTTCATTATTTTAGACAATCTTAAATTTGTAACTTTATTTTATTTCACATTTTATCTGTTTTATATACAATATGAAATCAATTTACCTGGTGCATAGGATATGTAAGAAAAGTTTCAAGGGACCTTCCGTGGCAGGCAGTCTTCTTCTCAAGTCGATTCAATAATGCCACGAATGACGATGAGGATTGCTTACATTCTGTCAATACTTGAATACTATAATGATGGTTTCGAACGTATTCCTGATATATGGATAACATTGGCAGAAGCATATCGAACAAGTCACCTATTCAATTATGATATATTGTTATTGGTAAAAGTGAAATTTAGAATAGCTTCTTGAAGTTAGTTGGAACGAATGATTTTGCATTAGGATTTGTGAAAAAAACGATAAATTATTTATGTATTTATTTGGGTAATTATACACATAACTTATTCATATTCACACATTCACAGTTTTTAATAACAATTACTCTCTTTTCTTAAAAAATTCTAATGCAAATGCATTCTTTTTTGTTTAATTTAACAGTTTCGACCATTTTTTTTACTGATTATTTCTCAGATTTTCTGTTATTAACATGTATAAAACATCGCAACAAGGAGAGCTCCTTTTCAAAATCTGACGAAGTGAAGTTGTAGAGTTTCTTTTTCTTAAGAAAATAAGCTATTATTAACCTAAATTGTACGATTTTTTAAAAAATGGTAAGAAAAGATACAGACTTCGGAAAAAGGTATCTTTAAAAAACGTTAAAAATTTAGCAACTTTTGTTAATTTTTGAAACATTCTTATTAAAAAACGATTGGCTGATATCTGATCAACTATTCATAGTCAATAATAAGTTAAGAAACAAATTATATTAATTAATAATCGCTATTAACTGAAATACTAACTTTTGTCAGGGACTGCCCATCGGAGAAATACCTTAAAGTATTATCGAAGAAAAAACCTGAACTCATGTTGAGCCCGTTTTGACTCGTTTTGAGACGCAGCGGAAATGAGATTTCCATTAATCTTGTTAAATTTTAGTCCAAAAAGTTGCAAAATGATTTATTAAAACTGAAAAAGCCATTTTACAACTTTTTGGACTAAAACTTAACAAGAGAAAAGGAAATCTCATTTTTGCTGAGTCTCAAAACGAGACAAAACGGGCTCAATATGAGTTCAGGTTTTTTCTGTGATAAAATAGTTATTAAGTTCAAAACAGAATTTGAATAACTTAAAACTAACATATAGGACATCATGGCGATACAACCAGCAAGTTGTAACCCGATTTCGCCAACTGAGCCGAACGAAGGGGTCCGTATCATTTTGACACAAAATTTTTTGTAGTACATATAACATTAGGGTGGCCTAAGCAACTTTTTTCGTGAAAAAGGGCATGACACCCCCGGAATTTGTTTCAGTGCGAAAAAAAGTGAAAACGTATTTTTGGGTTTTTCAAAATTTTGATATTAATTGGTGCCGCAAGGCACCTCAATTTTCCCATGTGAAATGCATGGGGAAATTTTGAATTTTCGAAAAATCAAAATCATTCGCAAGGTCGTGACAAAAGTTAAGGAGGAATTGGACGAACAATCGGAACAAAAGTTAGTCCAAATGAATAATTTTGAGTTTTGATATAGAAGACACATAAGTTAATGAAATTTTTTTCAGTGGAAGTGTGGAGACTTGTATTTTTTACAAAATGAACCCTTAAAAACTGCAATTTTTTTTAATTTTCATCAAATTGCAGTTTTTAAGGGCTCATTTTGTAAAAAATACAAGTGTCCACACTTACGTTGAAAAAAATTTCATTAACTTATGTGTCTTCTGTATCCAAAATCAAAATTATTCATTTGGACTTACTTTTGTTCCGATTGTTCGTCCCATTCCTCCTTAAGATTAAATTACTGATTAAAGTAGACTCTCTGACGATTAATTTGACCTGTATAACTTTTAATTTTGATAACCCTAACCCGGTATAAAACTACACCAAAGCGAGACTCGTGCGTCCGTAGCCAAAAACCATTCCCCCCCCCCTTAACTTCTAAACTATTTGACCTAGAGGGCTGAAATTTGGTACACATATGTATTTTCACGTGTAGATTACACGAAAAATATAGAGAATTTGATCTGAATTGATGGCCATAGCGTTGTCAAGGAGAAACTGCAAATTTTGGAAAAAAAAGTTTTTTTTCTCTAACTTTGCCATTATTTGAGCTAGAGGGCTAAAATTTGGTACATTTGTGTATTTTTGCATGCAGATTATGAAAAAATTATGTTTGGAAATAAAAAAGAATATTATGACCCTAATTGTCCTACAGTACCCCTCAAACCAATAAAATTTTTATTTGTATACTCAGAATGTAAAAAAACGATATAAAACGCAATTGAAAATTGTTATCACTTTTTTTTCAAAATAATTGAAAAATTATGAAAAAAAAAAAAATTTTAATCTTATACAAGGCTTGATCAAGGCTGCCACAGGACCTATAATCAAGACTGTTATAAGCCCTAAAACCCTATAAAAATTTCAGGGCCTCCCCTTAAAAAAAATTCTTGATTTTTATGTCACTTATATGAAATACAAACCTGTACCCTTAAGCAAAAGTTTCATGTACTTGAAAGTAGAAGTATTTTCATAATTTGTACGTTGTAGGGGAGAGTGGGGCAAAACCGCTAGGTTTATATTTATTGATGCACAAAATTTTAACTATACGTTCAATTGGAGTAATTTTTGTTTGTTACACTGCTGAAACTAACCAGTAACAGATTTTAATAGTCGTTGTTACATTTATCATAATCACAATTACATTATTTAGTTGTTTTTAAAAAGATTCAAACTAGCGGCTTTGCCCCAACTGTTGGGGCAAAGACGTTTTTGCTAATATTATTATTACAAATATAAAAAATAGTTTAAAATATATACTAAATAACATTTATTGGTGCAATAATTATAAAACATAAACATTTTACAGATTTTTAAAGAGATTTAATCCATTTTATTGAAAATAATGACGACTTGTATTTTTAACCTCATATTTTCAATTTAATTGTTTTTTATTTTGTTTCAAAATCTACTTTATCAACTCTACAAAAATAGAGTGTTATTTAAATAACCGCGCGAAAATATGATTAAATAATAATGCTTATTTAATATTCAAAATGCATAATTTTTTTTTTAAATTAGTAGTAAATGCGAATAAACAATTTAAAAATTAAATAATAATAATAATAACAATAAATTTGATAGAGAAAAATACTTATTTGTTTTGATGAAAAAATGCAGGTTGACTGTTGATTAACATGAACATAAATCATTACTCTACTAGAACGTGAAAATTTCAATTTTAAATGCTCACAATTTACATTCAAAATTTACTAGTTTTGATCAGTATAAATTTCATCTCAGACTTGTAAAATCTATTTTTTCCGTATATTTCTTAATACATTTTATATTTTCAAGATTTTTTTTTTCTAAACAATAGTTCCAGTTATAATTATGATAAACTTTAAACATAAGTTGAAACGGTCTAGAAATAAGAGAGATATTTTGAAAAACGTCTTTGCCCCGCTTAGCGGTTTTGACCCACTCTCCCCTAATTAATTTTCATAATCTGTACATAAAAATATACAAATGTATCAAATTTTAGCCCTCTAGCTCAAATAGTTTCAAAGTTATAAGGAAAAAACTTTTTTTTCGAAAATTTGCAGTTTTTCTTTTTTTGACAACGTTTTGACTGTCAATCCAGATAATGTTCCCTATAATCTTCCTGTAATCTAAACGTAAAAATACATATGTGTACCAAATTAGAGCTCTCTGTTTGTTAATGATAGAACGTCCAACGTCCTTCCAGCAGGACAAAAAAGCCTTCCGCGAGTACGTACGAAATCGCGTTACAAAATTAACATGGATTCAGATAAACAAAAAGTAGTATATATCGTTGGAAAGGTAAAGAATCAAGCTTTCAGCGCATGTAAACATGGAACTTGTAAATTCAAACCCTGAAGCTTGGTAGCTAAAAGAAGTTAAATTTTCCAAAAATTCACATAATTTTTAGTCACAAAAAGACGACACGCGGTACTGCCGGCAGGACGTTTTCGTTTTTTTAAAAAGACTACCTAGCCCTTGTACATAAATTTAAAAAATCGATATTTACGTCATCTGAAAGCTTGTTTCATTACCTAAAAACCATATATTCATTTTTATACTTATCTGCTTCCATATTGATTTTATAGAGCGATTTCCGAGGGACTTGCGCCTGAGCCATTTACCACCGGCCGCCATTACGTTAGTTATAACAATATTTACAAAAGTAATAATAAACTCAATTCCTTTGATGATGAAGATGATGAATTATAATGATAATGATGATGGTGATGATGATGATGATGATGATGATGATGATGATGATGATGATTATATCAAATTAAAATATTTTTTCACAAAAATGAATTGTCCTTCCGGAAGGACGTTTACTGTGTGAAAGCGCGTCCTACCGGCAGTACGCAGCCTTGGACGTCCTATCACTAAGAAGGTATATCTTTGTTTCGTAAATGTACGGAACCTTAGACTTTGGTACGGGTGTAACTCGTACTTGCCCGATTTTTAAATTTTTGCATCTATACGCACTTTGCCCAAGTAAAATCCATATTTGACAGTTTTATGGATATAAATAGTTATTATTATTTGTCGCAAGTGTTAATTTATGTTTAATTAACTTTTTTTATGAATATTTTCAACTATTTGACAATTGTTTAAACAAATTAATTTAGTTAAACAATTAAATTTTTCTAAAAAACCATACAAATTGCTTTTGTATGTATATATTTTTATGATTCTTATGTTTTTTATGTGTAAACAAATTAATTATTTTAAACAAATTAATTTGTTTAAACAATTAATTTTTTCTAAAAAATCATACAAATGATTTATTTATGTTTTCTTGTAATGTTTTCGTTAAAAAATTTTTATCAAAAATGTTGAATTTGTTGAAACACATATTATTTATTTACTATTACATTTATATCAAATTAAATTAGAAACATTACTTTTATATCTGTAATTTATTTAAAAGGGAGGGGAGGTAGGGTATTAATTTTTTTTTGCATTTTTTTATTTTCTTAAATGTGTTACGTTCGTAACCTATATATATATATATATACTTTATATATTGTTACATACATTGTTAATATTCAATTCTTATAAATATAAGAATTCTTATTATTGTATATCATTTTGGTTAATATTGTATACGAATAATATAACAAAAGTAGATTTGATTTTATAATTGAGAACGCTTTAAAAGGGAAAAGACCATGTTTACATATTAAACATATACAAGTCTAGACATGCTTCTCCAACAGCTATAGAGGAGGGAAATACATAAGTTCTGTCAGCTTTAAAGGGAACGGGGAGAAGAGACAAGCAAAGACAAACATTTTCCAAATTTCAAGAACTACGATATACTTTCACTTTAATGCGGAGTATTACAACCTAGAATTCATTCAGGGGAAGGAAGAGGAAGGTGAAGCTAGGACGGCCATCTTTTTCCTAAGCGTCCATCTTTTTTTGAAGCGGACATCTTTTTTCTAGGCAGCCATTAGCATTCCCAATTTTCCAATATTAATTGGAGCATCAGATTGACTAGTTCAGTTCGAAGTTTTACAAACTTGATAATACACAGTCTTACCATCTAGTCAGTAGTTATTCACATTCAACTACTCAAATTACTTGCAGTATTACAGTCTTACTGCATAGTAACGTATTGCTTTTAATAAGTGATAATTCTATTCGGTCCAAGTTGTCACTCTATAAAATAACGGAAATTCACACCGTTTTGTGAGAAAAACAAACTAAAGGTCTCCTGCAAGAAGTTTCTATTTTCTACAAAATTCACCTGCATCGACATCTAAGATTAGGATCCTCGTCTGTTTACTCAACGGCTAATCTACTGCAAGGCTAATACTATTTCATCGCTTGCCTTCTTCAAATCTGCGAATAAAACATCAATCTTTCCATCTTCGAAAGTAAGGCTCAATTTATAAAATCATTTTTGTAAATCTCTCTACTCATTATAATAACCTCATAAATAAATATTCTACAATAAACTTTAGTACTCTCATTGACTTAATCCTCATCCCAAATCAAGTTCTTAATTGAAATTGATTTAAAAGGAGGAACTAGGGAATATTGTAAGGGTTTTTGTAAATCAAAACGTAACAAATATATGCATAATATCTTTAGAATATTGTGTTAAAATTTTAAATCAATCGCAGAAAAATTGACAAAGCTATGAATATTTGAACGTCCGTTGGTCCAGACTTCAAAGTTCATGTTTTTTTAAAAAAAAATCATCTGTAATTTGTTCATTTTTTAATTTGCAATATTTTCCGATAAACTATTTGAAAGAGCGATTTCTAAGCCATAAGAAATATTATTGACAAATCTTTTAAACTGCGTTTTAATGTTTAAAAACAATGTCAAACTTTAAGTACAATTTTTGTAAATATGCTCCTTATTACCTTAAAGCGTTTTTCCTAAATCTCACATTTTCAAAGTCGGTGACCCTTATATCTTCAAAACTACTGCACCGATCCTTTTGATATTTTAAACACTACTTCTGCGCGAAAAAAATAGTTTTAGAATGAAAGGATCCTCTCACTCTGATGCGGATTCCTCTCAAAAAATAAGCCCAAAACTATTTTTTTTCAGTGTGTACATAATTTACGAGGTAATGATGAAGCCTTTTTTTAAATTTGTTAATATTTTTTATTTTACAATAACAAATTAGCCGATTTTTTCGGAAAAATCGCGTTTTTCCTTTCAAAGTGTTCCCAAAAAGTGAAAAATTAAAATTTCAAAAAACCCTCTTGACATTACCTGGGGAAAGCAATTATCTAAAGAAAAAACTTTGGTTTTTTATTTCCGTTGATCCTGCACCTATTTATGAAGGGCACCGCAAATCCAATTTTTTTTTAGACACGTCGAAATAATTGCTGTTAATGCCATATTTATAAATAGTTTTTAATAAAAATTTGTGACAACATTCTAGAAATGTTATATTTTAACCCTCTGACGGCTGAATTAACTGTCGAAAAATTGTACCGAAACGGTTAAATTATTCCTGTGTAGAAAAATTTTTACTTGAAGGTTCTATTATAGTTTTCGGGGTCGCAGATTACGAATCTGAAGTTAGATTTTAAAAATTCAAAATGGCGGATCCGATATGGTGGACGAAAAATTTAAAGATCAATCGTATTTTAATTGTTTATAATTTATTTATTTATAAATAAATAAATGTAACATGTTCTGAAGAAAGGGATCTAAGAAGCCAAAAATAGTTTTTCGATTTATGGATGTTTTAATTTTATTAAAGGTTCCTTTTTATTATCTAAAGTCAGAAAAGGTTTTTAATAAATATTTTTCAAGTTATAACAACTCAAATCTCTCGATTTGTACAGATTACCCTGCGCGTATGTAAAATAACCAATTGTCTTTTTAGGTCCCTTTCTTCAGAACGCGTCACAAATAGTAAAGATACATTTTAATAATTTTTGATGTGGAAAAACATGATTTTACTTTTATCCCTTTTCTAGGTTTTATTTCTTTGATTTAGTCGTGGCTGTAAGTTCGATCATGTCATAGAAAAATGCATGTATGTATATTATTAACAAATTTTAACACAACATAACTTTGTATAAATTAATTTTGATTATCTCAATGACTGGGCACTAGAAAACACATATATCCAACTTTAAATTAAGTTTATGGGGAAATTAATTTGATGTTTGGTTATTAAAATATAAAGAAAAACGTTACCCCGAGTATACTCGAGGTTAACCGTTCAGGTTCAGACAAGTTACCCCGAGTATACTCGGGTTAAACCGTCAGAAGGTTAAAATCCAATAAGTTTTGTAACGATTAAAAACTATTTCTAAATCTTTAAAATCGCACATTTAATATTAAATCTAAAACTAGAAAAGAATATAAATAAAAATCGGGCAAGTACTAGTTACGTCCGTACCAAAATCTAGGGTTCCGTACATTTACGAAACAAAGATGTACCTTATTAACAAACAAAGAGCTCTAATTTGGTACACATATGTATTTTCACGTGTAGATTACAGGAAAATTATAGCGAACATTACCTGGATTGACAGTCAAAACATTGTAAAAAAAAAAACTGCAAATTTTCGAAAAAAAAGTTTTTTCCTCATAACTTTGACACTATTTGAGCTAAAGGGCTAAAATTTCGTACATTCGTATATTTTTATGTACAGATTATGAAAATTAATTAGAACGTACAGATTATGAAAATACTTCTACCTTCAAGTACATGAAACTTTTGCTTAAGGGTACAGGCTTGTGTTTCATATAAAAAAACATAAAAATCAAGAATCTTTTTTAAGACGAGGCTCTGAAATTTTTATAGGGTTTCAGGGCTTATAACAGTCTTGATTATAGGACCTGTGGCAGCCTCGATCAAGCATTGTATAAGATTTAAAAAAATTTTTTGTTTTTTTCATAATTTTTCAATTATTTTGAAAAAAAATTTGATAACAATTTTCAATCGCGTTTTATATCGTTTTTTTAAACTCTGAGTACACAAATAAAACTTTTATTGGTTTAAGGGGTACAATTAAGGTGAGCTCTAGCATAGGGGTCTAAACCTCTTTTTGGTAATATTTTGAATTTTTTTTTGTGTCCTCATAATATTTAATTTTATTTCCAAACATAATTTTTCTATAATTTGCATGCAAAAATACACGAGTTTACCAAATAGTCTTCTAGCTCAAATAATGGCAAAGTTAGAAAAAAAATTAACTTTTTTTCGGAAATTTGTGGTTTCTCCTTGACAACGCTATGGTCATCAATTCAGATCATGTTCTCTATATTTTTCGTGTAATCTACACGTGAAAATACATATGTGTACCAAATTTGAGACCTCTAGGTCAAATAGTTTAAAAGTTAAGGGGGTGGGGGGAATGGTACCTTTTTAACTCTCTGCCTACGGTTACTTCTCCCTACTCTCGCACTATTCGAAGAGTTTCCTATAGTCCCCACCAGGCATCCGAATTGTCGATTTTTGTCGTCAACGGTCATTTCAGTAGGCAGGGGGTTAACCATTCAGTGGCACAGGTTATTATTGATCGATTGGCCAGAATTTTTTCAGTGCACAAATTTCGCTTATGAATATATTTTTTAAAGTATTTAAAAATAAATTTCGCATTGGGGAGGATTCGAAACTTGGGTGACGACGGAAACACGCACTTAAACCTATCGCTAAACGACCCCAGCTTTTATCGCTAACTTCAACAAAGTTTAAGGGCCTGTGATGGAGTATGACGTTACTGGTGTAGCCAAAAGTTGTTCGTAACTTTTCTTTTAAAATGTTGAATATTTTTCAAGGTATAAGTAGTTAAAAGATCATAAAAAAGGTATCTCTGACAAGAGGTTCTTTTTCCATTGATCCTGACCATCAAGGGAAAATTGATGCGACGGCGTCGTACGTGTCTGCTAGTCTCTGCGCATAGACATGTGAGTTCGCCATTGCAAAGTATCAGCTGATGTCTCGATTTGGCTACATGTTAGGGACTTAAAGAAAGAAAACTTAAAACTACAGGACCTTGAAACAAGAGACGTTCTACTGTAATCGCAACGACTGGGATTATTTAAGACTCTCTTCCAAGCTCTAAAGACACAATCTTTTTGCTTCCTCATTTCACGGATATCATTAGTCATCCACGAGCACACTTTAACTTGAAGCACAAAGATATTAACCATGCCCATTTAAGGGGTTATACCTGTTTGCAATTTTTATTTATTTTATTTATTTTTTTATTGACTTAAAATACACTATAACATCCCTAGATTAATAACACAGGCACACAAAAAAATAAAGTTCTCTGTGCTGGATATGAGACCAATATTTTTCTATGTATTTTGATGCGCTGAATCCGAATCCCTCAACAGAATTGACCCATCACGTCACGTTATGACCCTAACCTCGAAATCAATAAAATGACAGTTTTTATTCATTAGAATCTGAACCCGACTAAACTTTAATGCTCGCCTAGGGCCAATAGAAAGCTTGATTTATGACCTTTAAAATACATTTTTAACAATTGTTCTACTATGATTTTTAACTGAGATATGATGATTTACGTAACATATGCTTTTTTTAAAATGTTAAAAACGCGTGAATAGTGAATTATGAAAAAAAATTATTTTATGAAAAACATACCATATCTACTCCGTTAAAAATCATCGTAGAACAATTTTTAAAAAGCATTTTAAAGGTCATAAATCAAGCTTTCTATTGGCCCTAGGCATGCATTAAAGTTAAGTCGGGTTCAGATTGTAATGAAGAAAACCCTACTAAAAAATCCGGACTAATACCGTACGAATTCCGGACGAATTCCAGACAAAACAGTCCAGTCTTATCTGGAATTAATCGGCAATGTGTCCGGAAATGATCCGAATTAGTCCGACATTTGTCTGACACAAAAAATTTGATCTGAAATTAATCCGGAAAAGTCCGAATCTTGTCCGGCAATTGATTTCGAAATTATTTATAATCAAAGTGAAGTCCGATTTTTGTCCGGTCACGTCCGGAAACTGTCCGACACAAAATTCAAAATCCGCTTTAAGTCTGGTTTTAACTGGTATTAGTCCGGCAGTCGATTCAGAAATTATTTTCAGTTAGAGAGAAGTCCGTTTTTAGTACGGACACGTCCCGAAACAAAAAATCACAATCCGTTTTAAGTCTAATTTTATCTGGAATTAGTCCGGCAGTCAATTTCGAAATTATTTATAGTCTAAGTGAAATCCGATTCTAGTCCGTTCACATCCGGCAGTTGTTCGGCATACATTTTCAATCCGTTTTAAGTCTGGTTTTATCTGTAATTAGTCCGGCTGTCTATTCCGAAATTATTTATAGTCATCCTATTTTCCCTTCCCCGTTCGCTCACCTCCGGATTCCGGTGATTTTGGATATTCATTGATTTTGAATTTTTCTTAGAACATGCGGAACATTCAATTGTATTTTATATGCGAGTTTTCTATTATTTAATTCCGACTGAAAGCCGTAAAATATCTGCAAAAGCATGTATTTTCTATTAGTAGCGAGTTGATCTAATTAAAGGAAATTAGGAATCTGAATTGTTTTCATATTTCTCTAATATTTATTGGATGGTGACATCCAAAAAGATTTGCAATGGATCTTAGAAAAATAGAAAATTTTCATTGCTTTTAATTATAGGAAGTCGGAAAATAGTTATCCGGAAAGAAGCCAGACAAATATTCTTTAGGACGTTTAGCCATGTCGTGATGTGTCGTTTTAATGAAAATGATAATAAATAAAAGTAACATTTGGACAAAAAAAAAAACAGATTACAAAAACGGATTTCAGTTTGACTTTAATAATTTCAAAATTGACTGCCGTACAATTTTCGGATGTGAACGTACGAAAAACGGATTTTAGTTAGACTATAAGTAAATTCGGAATTAAGTACCGGATAAATTTTAGACTAAACCAGACTTAAAGCGGATTGTGAAATTTGTACCTCACAGTTTCCGGACGTTACCGGACTAAAAACGGACTTCACTTTAACTAAAAATAATATCTAAATGGATTGTCGGATTAATTCTAGATAAAACCCGACTTAAAATGGATTGTAAAGTTTGTGCCGGATAGTTGACGAACTTGACCGGTCCAAAAGCGGATTTTACTTACACTGAGAAAATAAGACTCTAGCCAATTTCTAGGTTAAGGGACTCTGAACAAAACACACAAGACACTGGCGATCACAACCAAACTTCAAGGTTAACAGTAGAATTTAATCTTCTAATAATAAACAAAGAGCTTTGCAGGTGCTATATTAACAACCTCTCTCTGCTAAATTAAATCAAAAATTGGTCATATTTAGTCAACTTATTTTCTCAGTGTAGACTACAAATAGATTCCGAATCAATTCTTTAATTGCAGTAAAACCCTCATATATCGGATTATATCCGTACTGTGCCGGACTCTTTCCGGATTGTAAAACGAATGTCGGATTATTTTCGTACATACTCCGGGTTCTATTTGGAATTAAGAATTATTGACGGATTATATCCGTACTTTACCGGACTCTTTCCGAATTTGATCCACAGATTACATGTATGTTTGATTTAACAAATTGAACCTCAGAGCTCGTATAGCTCAGTCGGTTTAGGTTTTGCGGTCTTGTACCCTATCGCCAGACATGCGCGCGATAGAAAAATTAAATATAATGCAACTGAAATTCGGAATGACCCAGGTATCTTATTGCGTTACTCAAATGTATTCTATAAGGGGACAAAACAAAAAAATTACAGGACAGAGACCACAAAATACTGGTGGCTAAATCCTGAAAAAAATAACGCAAATTTCGACTAACAAAAAGATGTTTTCTTTTGTAATTCAGGTATTTTAGCAACATAAATTAGTTTGTTTATAAATTGTAACGTAGTCTGCCAATTTTATTGCAATATCGAAATTCTGTTGTACACAGAGCAAAATGTAAAACATGAGCTCAAACGGAATTCGATTTACAAAAAATAGGGTAACAAAAATAACAAACAAATGTAGTATAAAATGCAATTAGCGAAAACAAAAAAAAATGAGTTAGAGACGGAGGTTTGTTACAATTATACAAACCTGAAATTAAATAAAAAAATGTCCTGTCATTTACCCGACCCTCAATCATCCCGATTCCCCCACTCTTGACATCCTGGTGATTGTGACAAAATAATTAGAAATGGAAACTTTTGTGTTTGTTCCTCAAAATAAACGTGTTAAGATGGATATGTGAAAAGTTGATTGAATACTGTTGTAATTAGCTGAAGAGTGGCCTTGTAGGCACGTTTTTGGCAAGAATGTAGAAATTGACAGTGAGTTGTATCTCACTATGTTATAAGGACGTTGTTATCCATTATTCTCGTCATATGTATATTATATTATTGTTGAAAAAAAATAAATGGAAAACAAAAAAAGTTTAGGTTCTGCGTTGCGTGCGTAACATCCCGTGTTCGATTCTCCACATGCGTGCGATTTTTCTTCTTTAATATAAATGTTGTATATAATTGTTGTAATAAATGTATAAATATTTGTGTAATGTTAAGTTCCAAACATTGTTTAAAAATGACTTAAAAATTAAAAAAAAATTTTTTTTGCTTTTCCGACTAATTCCGGATGAAGCCGGACTAAATCCGGATTACAAAAAAAGTTTTACCAGATTAGTTCCGGACTCTACCGGACTACATCCGGATTTAACCAACGTTAGGACCGTATTTGTTCCGGACTGTACCGGACTACATCCGGATTTAACCAAAACTTTGGACCGGATTTGTTCCGGACTGTACCAGACTTCATTCGGATTTAAACAACGCTCCGGACCAGATTTGTTCCGGAATGTACCGGACTACTTTCGGATTTAAACAACACTTCGGACCAGGTTTGTTCCAGACTGTACCGAACTATATCCAGATTGTATATGGCCGGATTTATTTCGGATAAGACCGGATTAAATTCCGTGCCAAAAACCTACGTTAAATCGGACACTTTCGGACTAATTCCAGATCTAGAATTAATCCGGACTTATCCAGAATTTTGTCTGGAATTCGTCCGGAACTCATCCGGATTTTTTAGTAGGGGAACTATCATTTTATTGATTTTGAGGTCAAAACGTGACGTGATGGGTCAATTCTGATGACGCATTCGGATTCAGTGCATCAAAATACATGGGAAAATATTGGTCCAGCTCAGAGAACTTTTTTTTTTGTGTGCCTGTGTAATCAATAACACCCTTGCATGAAAACAACTTGGATATGTTCTGAAAATTAATTTTTCTAGAGCAATTCGGAATTGTAAAAAAAGAAAATTTTAAATATAAAAGCGTTTTTCTCGAAACTATGTTTTTTTAATTTGCTTAAAATGCACTATAACATCCTCAGATTGATAACACAGCCACACAAAAAAAATAAAGTTCACTGGCCAGAGTATGAGGCCCATATTTTCTTATGTATTTTGATGCGCTGAATCCGAATCCACCATCAGAATTGGTCCAGCGGGTCTGATTTCGACCTAACAATGTCACGTTTTATTGACAGTGCGTGGTCGAATTTAATATTTATTCGGAGTTATTGTGCTTTTCCACAAGCTGGTAAGACTTGTGTTTTATTTTATTTAAGTGGGATAGTTACTGTATTCAGCTCTATGGGAACTGTTATTGCGCTGTTCTCAATTAATTTCTAAATAAATAAAGATAATCCAGGATAAGAATTGGAAAATAAATAAGTAGGAAAGTAGGAGTAATGAAGTTTATTACATATAATAATAATAGTAATAAAAGGTACAAGTTGAAAGAAAAGAGATACATAAATTATACGCTTACCCTATACGCAGAAAGGACGTAAAATAACCTTTGCGTAGCAGAACTTTATTTTTATTTGTCGGTGTTGCGACAATTGTTTATCAACACTTATCGTCGACCGAACTTCGTTGATTTAACTGTCGTACCTTAA
Source organism: Ganaspis brasiliensis (assembly GCA_037103525.1). NCBI lineage: Eukaryota > Metazoa > Arthropoda > Insecta > Hymenoptera > Figitidae > Ganaspis > Ganaspis brasiliensis. Next base: position 2,664,930 of record JAZKLR010000293.1, read on the forward strand.
CTCCGACGAGAATTTTACATCAACCGCCAAAGTAAAAGGGTTTCTTTTGCAATGGTTGTGATGATCTCTTGTTTTTTTGTTTAAAGTATGACCTTAAATAACGTCGATCAAGTAGCCAAATTTCGAAACACTGTATACTTAGGCGTTCCCGCTGATGGGAACAGAGACCGATCTTCACGGGTTGAAGATGCAAAGAAATCTGATCAAGGAGTATGCAAGCTCCTCCAACCTTTATAGAAATGAACTCTGTATTGGTGTCATATTAACAAAGTGCGTCTGAACTCAACTCGGGTCATTTTTAGATAAAGAGTAGAAGTTCCGTCTCCGTCGACGTATAAGATAATCGCAAAACGGCAGAGTATGTGCCCATTCAGAATAATTGCTAAGTTTCTTAACATTTCGTACTGCAGAATATAAACATTAGCCTTGGTGCTGGGGCTTTAGCGCTTATGATGTCTCGCTTCCAATCCTAACCATCAAGTAAATATCCCAAATACGTGACTCAAGGAAAAGGCTGCACAAGTTTCCGAACGCGATAATATTTTTATCTTCTAGTTCAACCATGCTAGGAAATTATCTGCATGTGTTAAATCTTAAGTTAAGGTTTTGATATTTAAATTATTATGTTTAATTAAAACTAAATTGTTTACCTTTGGGTAATTACTCTATATTCACTTAATATAGATAAAAGAAAAATGTTTAATTTAACCCGAACGTAACAGCCTTCCCCTCTTAAAATTGTCATCGTCCTCGATGAAACTCGACAGCTGAGGCGACAATTATTTTACAAAATTTTGATAAGACATAACGACCTTAGGTTTGTATTTTGTGGCTGTGTTGTTTGTAACTTGTAACGGGGTCAAAGAAATGGAAGAAATGTAAGGTAGGTAGTTTGGAAGGTAAGTAAAACCATGGTTTTGTTAAACACATTTCTTAGTGAAGAAGCTGTGACATGAGGGCAGCTGCGTTGTTTATATCAAGTTTCCGTCTGGTATGGGATCTTCATTATGTGATGCGTGATGTTATTGATGTTTTAATATATGCGACGGTGTTTACTTTTTGGTAACCATTGAGTCCGCTCATCCTTCTCTCTAAACCCTTATTCGTTTAAGATAACTAGATGATCTGGTTGATTGAGCTCAGTATCCTAAACGATTCGAGATTCTCTGGACGTTTGAAACATTGCGTGAGCTTTGTATTATTAGAGTGTTTCTACATTTTTAATTTTTGTAAATTTTCTGGATATTGTTTATGATGGCTGCTGGATCCGAGAGTGTTGTGGTAGGAGATTCCACAAAGGTAGAAGTTGTCAATCCCAGGTTGTTGAATGGAGGTTCGCTAAGAATTAGACCTTCTATAGATTGTGTCATTGAGGAATCGCGTCCATTAACTTCAAATAGCGTAGAAATAATCCACGAATCCTTGGCATCAAACGAAGTTGAACATCCTGGATTCTTAAGGGGAGCACCAAGTTCAGCTAACCTTCGTGATTTTTGGCAATATCAGAGGTCGCCGCCGTTCAGAGATGAAAATATGGACGGAAATCCAAGACAACTCGAACTCGGTCATTGGGCTGAAATGTTTGGGTTGATAGCCCAATTAGGAAATCGACTTTCAGCTTTGGAAGATTTACACCAGGCGCATCTTCTGACTATGTGGGGTCTACCTATGGTAGATCCAGTCCTTGAGGTTACTGAGGTAGTTGAAGTTCTTTTGAGAATGAATCTGAGAGGACCAATTACAATCGTCGACAATCTTGTTGGCTCCAGAAGGGGCGTTCTCCTGAAGTTCACCAATCTTGCTGATAGGGATATGATCTTGCAGTTCCGCGAGGTTCTTGCGGTTCGTGGAATTTGCATGGGAAGATTTTAGGATGGAAAGGAATACTGTGTGTTGTGGTATGCGTGATTAACAATTAAGTTTGTGATGCTGTGGATTGTGATTTTAGTAACATCTTTTAGCTATTACGACATTGTCGTATATTTCAAGGAACTCGTATACAATAATAATGCTCACGTCGAAGTGGTGTAAGATAGATGTGAGTATTGAATGTGTAAAAAAAAAAACATTAATTATAATTTGAATTCTTATTGAATCTGATTGAGTTTCATCGAAAGAATTTTATTCATAATAGAGTAGGATCGATAGCAATAATGCAAGTATTTTTGTTGGTATTCGATTTTATAAAATATTTAGATGAAATTATACTTTTCATCATTTTTTTTTTTTTGTTTCGGCTTTAAGGCACCTTTTGTTACATTCATATTTGTTGAGATTTATAAATATATACTTTCGCCTAAAATTCTCGAATCTTTACTTTGTATCATTAAAATTTAATTCCCAAACACACCCACACATGTACATATACATCCATATGGATTATTGCGATAAAATTGTATGAATAATTTGTAGACTTTACCATTTATAAATTATATTTCATTAGGAAAAATTAACTGTTTTTTTATTTTATCGCATCTTTCTATAAATATTCTATATTTTTTTTTTTTTTTTTAACATAGAAATTATTTGAATAACTAGGAAAATTATAATACGATAATGTAGTTAGACTTTTTTCTTTTTAATTCGAAAGGTATGTTAAAAAGATAAAATTTTGTCTTTCTAAGCTTTCATAATATATATGCATATTTTCTATAGAACGAAATGTGAATAAATTCATAGATAGTATATTTTCTCATTGACATGTAAAAAAAATTTATTTGTTTTGTTTTTCTTTTCTCTGTTTCTCGTTGCTTTTTCTATGCACGGGTTGTGTTGTCAGAACGAGCAATGAGAAATCAGTGTACTCAATAGTAGAGGTGTATAAATATTTAAATGCGTAAATATTTAAAGCATTTGTTAGGAGTAGGAATTTTTATTTCATTATGTGTTGCTGAGAAACATGTAACAAAAAAATTATTTATTATTTATTTATTTTGATCATTATTTTCTGAAATACGAGGCTTTTTATTCCGGCTCAACAACCACCGCAAGGAGGAAGTCTCAATCACCTACGTCGCTCATTTCTCTTCCGGCGAGAGGTGAGAAGCGGAGGACCTTTCTCTTCTCTAACCATGCATATACGTTGGGTGACATAGCAGATGCTTGACGAGAATCTTTTACTATAGTGCGTGCCACATGCGTGGTCGTGCTTGTGAACATATATTTATGTACAAGGCGTATTATAAGATGATTGCTATTTTGATTATTTGTTAGAATCAAAATCTTTATTTCTCACCTTTTGTTTCCTCTTTTTTTTATGTATTGTTAAAGCGTTAACAATTAAATTATAACGTTTATTAGTGACGGTATAATGCAAAATGTTTAGTTTGGGAAACACATGCAAATTGAGGAATCTGCATAACAAGAACTTGACAATAAAAAAACATAAGATAATACAAACGTATAGATATTGATAATGGGATAATCACTATTTTAGCTTAAATCCTCGAATTTACTTTCTATTTACTCTTTATAATTGTTGAAACATTTTAATAATGAAATTAAAAATAAAAAGATTATTTAAATCAGCTTTTTTTTATTTTATTTTATTTTATTTTTTTTATTTTTGTTTTTCGTTCTTTTTGACAAGCAGTGTTATGTTAACGAAAACAAAAAACTAGCGTTAATCATGCTTAACATACGTGTATATGTTTAAATTCATGTTCAAATAGTAAGCGTTATTAATATAGTTTTATTAAAGGAGGTTATTAGTATTGGTAGTTGGTGTCATTACAATTTTGTCGGGTAAAGGAATGCGACATTCCATGACCTAGGACACTATTATGCTGCATCGTCTCGGGCCATCTGGTAAGATTAGCTTACGACTCGCGGGCCGCTTGAGATATGTGAGCTATAAGCATGAACAATAGCAAGGAAAATAATAATACTAATAATATAAAATTACAAATAATGGAAATAATAATAAAAATAATAGTAAAAGTACCAAAAGAGAAAATTAATAATAATAATCTTGATAATAATAATAATAATAATAATAATAATGCACCACCCGAAATGGGTTGCTTGGTTTATCCGTTACCAAGCAGCTCAAAGATACTGGTCCGACTTGGCTCAGTACTAAGATGACCATTACAGAACATCGTGTAGGTATTTGATCGGGTTGGTGAGGGACTTGTGGTACCCTTTACGGGATATCACAGAGTTTCTTAGCCGACTGGGTCGGGTACTTGAATGTCATTTGAGATGGGGTTTCTGATACCCCAATCGGGCGCCTCCCCAGGTGGCGGATAGGGGAAGGCCTCTCAGATATGGGAGGTACCGAGGAAATTAGAATACCCGGGGCGGACCAAAAGTCAGATAGGGGTGGGCACCCGATATAATTGTCCACTCTGTGTTGGGATAACCTCCCACACAGAGTATTTGCGGTTACGACGACTGTAACGCGCAGTGCCACCCACAATAGGTCTCTCTCGGATGGAGATCAGGGTTCAGTTGGGAGTGGCAATAGGACAGAACCCAGGCAACGACCAGGCATTGACCCGGGACAAGCTAGAGTACGTTTTAAATGGACGGACCAACTTCGGAAGGACATCATGCTATGTTGGCAAAACAGTAGTCCTTACAGAAGAGGATACATGCTTAGGTTGCATGAGCGATGGGTCAATATGTACCCCCAATACGCTCAAATGACACCTCAGTATTTAAGAGACCAAGTATCCTTTCTGCGAAAAAAGGGACATGAAGCTTTTCTTCAGCAGGAAGAAGAAGAACCCTCCGAGAACCTTCAGGTTCCGACAGTAACACCTACACCAACGACCGAGGAAGGGAACATGAGGTCTAGGGAAACCAAAGTACATCTAAAGGTTTCCATTAAAATGGACAAAATCGCTGAAGGGAATAACGAGCTCTCATTACTCCCAGAGGATGTAGATCTCTGGACATTAAATTGTGCTGTGTACGAAAAAGCAAAGGTCCTGCTTCGTGAAAGTAACAGAAAATCTGTTTCAGACCGCGTCGATAGGACCTTTAAACGAATCAAACAAGTACAGTTTAAGATTGGGGTGGCTCGAAGGCATGCTTCTCAATTGCAGAGTGTGATTGTATATCTTGAATCGAAAAGAAAATTTACATCCAGGGTTTTGGAAATAGCCCAGACTCTAAAAAGATTGCATCACACTCTGAAGAAATCGAAGTTGCAGACCATCAAGCAACATTGGATTGAGAAGATACGTTCTCTTGTTGTTATAAGAGAGCGTTTAGAACGGCGGGTTAAATGGATAAAGCAAAATAATACCTATGCTACTAATCCTTCTCGCCTGTTCAGTCCACTATCGCCAACTGTCGAAAGACCCCCATGTCGTGAAGAGATTGAAAACTTCTGGAGTAACATATATGGGAAAGCCCATTCAGTGAACGATGAAGAGTCATCCTTAACACTCTTTCGTAGCTTCTGTTTTAGACAGGGGCTTGACCATCCAGCAGAGGTAAGTCCACCAATTACTAAGGAGGAGGTGAGAAACATAGTTGCTAAAACGAAGAACTTTTCAGCACCCGGGCCAGATAAGATTAATAACTTTTGGTGGAAGAAGTTCTCTTCAACTCACCAACATTTGGCTCGAATATTCTCTACCTTTCTCAACGGTCAACATCCAATACCACAGTGGTTGGTGGAAGGACGAACGGTACTCTTACCAAAATCTGGTGATTTATCTATTCCAAAAAATTATAGACCCATAGCTTGTCTTAACACCTGCTACAAGCTATTCACTGGCATCCTCAAAGAGAGGATTTTGACATCCATCGAGCCAGTTTGGAGTGCAATAAGCGAACAGCGAGGGTGCAAGAGAGGTCTGGCAGGTTGTAGGGAGAACCTATTGATTGATAGGTGTATTACCCAAGACGCGATATTTTATCGACGTAACCTGTCAATGGCTTGGATTGATTACCGAAAGGCATTTGACTCTACAAGTCATGAGCTGATCATCAAGCTCCTTGAATGCTTGGAGGTACATCCGAACATTGTGAGATGCTTAAAGGAGCTAATGCTCATGTGGAGGACAAGGTTTGTTATAACATCCAACAAACAGCAAGTGATGACTAACATCATCTCGTTTATAAGAGGAGTTTTCCAAGGAGACTCCCTAAGTCCTCTACTTTTTTGCATCTCCCTCTTGCCTTTGTCTGTAGTACTCCGAGAAAAATACTCTGGATACATGTGTGGAAAACCCAGAAATAGAGTCCATAAGATCAACCATCTGTTTTATATGGACGATCTTAAGCTATATGGATCCAGCAAGGACGAATTAAAAATTCTGGTGTTTGCAGTAGCCGAGTACTCCAGAGCTATTGGTATGGATTTTGGATTAGATAAATGTGCTGTTATCCATTTAATCAAAGGGAGACGAGAAACAGCTGAAATGTCGAGCGACTCTGAGAATATTCAGCTCATTGGTGGCAATACCATTCATCACCTTGGTGTTGGGGAAACTTACACATATCTTGGAATTCCTCAATCGGAAAGTCAAGATTTGTGTGGGCTTAAAGATCATCTCCATATGAAATACCATGGTCTTCTCAGAAAAATTTGGGCTTCTGAACTATCTGGGAAGAATAAGATACAAGCCACAAACACATTAGCCATTCCTTTACTACTCTATACATTTGGAGCAGTTAAGTGGAATGTGAATGAGTTGAAGGAACTAGATAGAGAAACTCGCAAGATGATGACTATACATCGAAGTCATCATCCTAGGTCTTCCGTACCTCGCATTTACCTTCCACGCGATCGGGGAGGAAGAGGTCTTTTAAATTTAGAGTGTCTTCATCGTAGAATTGTTTTATCTGCAGCATGCTCAGTCATAAACAGTAGAGATCCTCTTATGCAATTTGTTCACCATCATGAAATTGCAAATGTTGGGGCGTTTTTATATCGAGCGGCAGAAAGAGCTGCAAGTGAACTTAGTCTCCCATTTGAAACCAGGGATATGGAACACGGTTTAGCATCTTTAACACCATTAATGCTTAAAAAACGTGTTAAGGAAGCAGAACATGCGCTTCTGTTACAGGAGCATATTGACAAGCCTGTGCATGGACGGTTTTTCAGTCTCATAAAAGAGTTGGGACTGTCTGGGGTTTTGTCATTTGCTTTCCTCAAGTCTGCTGGTTTGAAATCGGAGACTGAAGGATTTTTATTTGCTTGCCAAGATGGAGTGATAAATACTTTGGTGTATCGCAGTCGAGTGATGCATATATCTGTCGACAATACCAACTGTCGAGCGTGCAGGCAATACCCGGAGACACTTAGTCACATTCTAAGTGCGTGCCCGAAGTATGCATGTTACAGATATGTAGAAAGACACAATGCTGCGCTTAAGGTGTTGTATTATCACCTTCGACACCAATATGGTATAGATAAAGAACCCATCTTGCCGTATGCCCAGGGGGATCAGGAGTCCGTTGTGGAAAATGATCAGTGTAAGATCTACTGGAATTTTTCTTTTTCCACCACTCATCGTATCAGCGCCAATAAACCTGATATAGTGCTCCAGGATCATAAAAGTAAGGTCATTTGTGTGATAGAGTTTTCGGCACCTGCTGAGAGCAATATCACTCAAAAGGAGGATGAGAAGCGGACAAAGTATCAAGACCTTCTGTTTGAATTGAGTAAAATATATCCAGGCTACAGGGTCAGATTAATTGTTCTTGTACTCGGTTGTTTAGGAGGGATGCGAGCTTCATTTGTGAGCCAATTACAAAAAATTCCTAGCTGCGAGCACAAGGCTAATGCGTTGGCGGTTCGCATGCAGAAGGCTGTTCTTCTGAACTCTCTAAATCTGGTTCGGCAGCACTGTTCATTATAAGATCCTATTCGGTAGCTCTAAAAAAGCATCCAACAACGTTCTTGACCACCGCTTAAGAATATCGGCGGCAATGGGTGAGAACAACAGTGTAAGAAACGAAAATAACAACTCTAGTAAAGGAATCACGCTTTTGCTTACCCTCCAGGACGGATGGAGCAATAGTGGATTAGAATATGTAAAGCAAGAATGGGAGAGGTTGTTTTAGTGAGGTATTACCACAGCACGTGGTAGAGTCCCACACGAACAAGTGCGTAAATGCATTTTTTCCTCTCCTAAACTTGTTTTGTAACAAAAAAAAAAAAAAAAAAAAAAAAAAAACATAAAAATTGCAAATAATTGAAATAGTAGAAATGATAATAAAATAATAGTGAGATAGCAAGAGAAAAAGTAATAATAACCTTGATGCTTCATTTCGCTATTTTATTCTAAGCTTTATGGGGTTAAGGTAGAAAAAATATTTAGCGAATTAGTACTTATTTAGTAGCTAATAGGTTTTAAAAGCAGAGCGAAGCTATAAGCGTGATTAATTAGAATTTTTATACGCATACCGAATTAGCAAAAAGGAATATATATGTATATATATTATCCTTCTTTTTCTTTTTGTGTTGATTATTTCCTGCGGTATCCTTTTGCCATTTGAAAGATGAAATAAAATGTAATTCCGCTTCCAAATATTCCCATCAGTGTTAAGCCTCTAAACAGGTCCCGGTAAAAACTGGAGTGCGTTTTCCTTTGGTGTGTACTTAGGTTATTTAATTTATTTTTCATAACGCAGTCTTAAAAATGGCGTGATTCGGTTCTCTGTAGATAACCAGAAAGTTGCAGATTTAAGAACGATTCACTGCGTGACGTCAGAGTGCAAACAAGTACAGTCCAAATTGCATGTCTCCCACTTTTCTACTTTTCTTGCACGCACTGTTTGACCAACAGAACAGAGTCGATGTCTTTAGCGTGAGTAGTACAGCTTCAAAATCTAACCTGACCGTATCACTAGCGTGGCGTGTTGACAAGTAAAAAATTGTGAGACATTCAATTTGGATTGTATTTGTGTACACTCTGACGTGACATAGTGAATCATCAATAGTATCAAGTTTTCCATATTAGTTGTATTAGAAATTATTGTAGTGATGTTTAAGGGTAGGTCAGGTTGATATAAATACTCAATTCCAGTGTTTTGAACAGATGTTCTGATTAGTGTCACATATTGGCCCCTAGCGACACAATTAGTTCCTAAACGTAATAACCCGAATCCTAAGATTTTAGCTTGGCGTTCATATTCGTTTGGGCAGGTAACTGTTATAACCTCTTGATATGGGGTGGAAAACAACCAACCTCCTAGGCTTCCGACTTTGTTCCAGAAGGTTCTAGTATTTGGTTTTATTCTAATATCACACAATTCCCAATTTTTATCGTTTGGATCTAATAATAATTGGCTTTCGCAAGTTTTCAAACCATTCGTTTCAAATATGGGGTGGTAGTTGTCGCAAATATTATACGAATCGGTTTTTATACATGCGTTTAATGTTTCTTGGTCCATGTATATATATGAGCGTCTATCTTCAGAAATAATTATAAAGGGTGTCTCTGGGATAATATAGGCTGAATAGTTTTCAAATTTGGAATTTTGTGGGATCGGAAAGGAATGAATTTTATACAGTTTATGTATATTTTTATTTAGTAGAGGAATGTCCACTGCAATCAAAAGTTTTTCTTTATAATAACCAATTTTTGTCTTTGCCAACAGGGAAATTTCTTCGGCTAAAATTTTTGGTCCTGGCGTTGGAAAGTCAGTGATTTTGTTTATTTCTTGTAATTTTGTTTTAATATCTTCAAGTTGTTCTGGAGCTAATAATGCGGGGTGAAATTTACCTTCTCTGGCTGATAATATTATGTTTATTATTTGTTTTATTGCATGGGAAAAATGGTCTAATTTTGATTCAAAACTTTGCGTCCATTGCGCCAAATAAACATAATATTGTTTACGATTTAGAGTTTCTGCTATAGTATTTAGTTCTTTCAAATTGTTTCGCATGTGGTCTAGAATTTCGGAATGCCGTTCAGCCTCCTTTTGAAGGTTTTGTAGGTTAGAACGAACTATGTGAGTTTGTTGTCCCACTAGGTACGACAAATTTTTATTTAGTTCATATAAATCGTCTATCGCTTCGTCATATTGTTCTCCGTTTTCAGTTGTTAAAATCCCTATAATAGGTTTTAAAGCTTCACCAATAAAATCCAAAGGCGACCTACGTTTCCTTATGGTTATTGGTAGGTTTTCGATGTCTAATGGGACGTTGTTCAAATTTGTTAATAAGCTTTTTGCATCTTGAAAAATGTTGTTTGCTTGGAAAATCTTTTCTTTTAAGATATGGGGTCTTACCGCCTCGGTGCATGGTTCCGTATATGGTTTAGCACAGTTGAAAAAAACGCTATTAACCTCGTTTATTAGACTCTTCATTGGGAAATTATCTTGTGATTTTTTTAAATCAATAAAAATGGTTAGTCGCCAATAAGTTTGAATGAATCGTACCGTATTTAGTTTTTCGAAGAATAGGCCCGGATTTTTCTCAAATGTTGTTATTTGGTAGTTTTCAGGATTTGCATTGGTAATTGTAATTAGAAAAATTACGACCAAATTTCGAAGATGCAACATCCTTATCTCCCCTGCGAAAAGTTTTAAAGTTACATCATTTAAACATTAACAAAAATTTATTTTTCCTTTATGGGTTGATTATTAGTGCAATATTTGATCAAGATTTATGTATGTTTGTTAGTGGTAATGTTTTGAAATTTTGGGACAAAAATAAGTCAAAAACAGGACAAGAATAGGTAGTGAGAAAAAAAAAAAAAATAATGAAACATGTATATGGGTGATTCTCCACCGAACCAGAAGCTACAGATTTATGCTAAGGATGACTAATGGCGTAGTACCGTGCCAGTAAAACTGCCAAGGCTTGTTCAGCCAATGCTGCATCAGTACCGGCCGAAGCACTTGTGAAAATTTTATTGTCGAATTTATTATTGAAGATTGAACATTTAAATGTTATTTTTGAATTATTAATTATAATTATTATACAGATAAACTTATAAAGGTAGGCCTTGGAACACATAAATATATAATTTATTTTATTTGAAAACAGTTTTAAATAAAAGTTATTAATGTTATGATTTTCAAGAGGTAAATTACACTAATTTTAAGTCAATTTCATATATTTCACTTCGCGTGCGTAAGATTCATGGTTCGATTCCCAAGCGAGCGTGGATTTTTCGTTAATACTTATAAGAGTTATATGGGCAGGTAACTGTTACCTTTAACATTTTAAATTAAAAATTTTTTTTAAATTTTATTCTACAGCACAGCTTTAAAATTTAAACTATAGTATTTTGAACCTAAATAGATTTCAATTCTACTACAGTACAAACCCTTTTTTTGGTTGCGCTCTAATCTAAAATATTAATTTTATGAGATACAAAAAGGGGTTATGTAAAATTTTAATATGCCTGAAACTAAATTATATAATTTTTTAATAACATTGAAATAATAGAAAATGATGAGGATCATAATAATTAACTAAAGAATCACTATCAAGATTATCACTGTGTAAAAAAGTTAAAAATTATTTTGAATATCATCATTACAATTAGCAAAATACACGTTTGCTTTAAATTTCATTGTTTTGAGACAATCTCAGATTCTAAATATGACCTTAAAGAGTTACAACGAATTCATGAAAATTCTGTGTTCAATTAATTAAAAGTAACTAAATAAGTTTTACTTGAGGGCTTTACGATGATATTTTCTATGCATTCTTCTTTTCATTTCTTTGGGTTTTATTTTCTTTTCTCGCTTTTTCTCATTTTTTTCGTTTACCTGTCAGAGACTAAATGTAATTTTATAAATCTTGGCCATTTCGGAATTATCGATATAAAATAAGTAAATGCATAACTTCAGATTGATTGAAAAAGTAAATTTGACCAAGAGACGAGCGACAATTTGAATATCCACATAAAAAAAAATATGTAACTAATAATTAAAATAAATGGCACTTCATGGAAAATTTAAAGTACATGGAAATTTGTATGTGCCACAAATTTGGAGCAGATTTGATAAGTTGTTTCGTAAAGCTCACTTATTTGACCAACGACATACAAACTGAGGAACAATTTCCAGAACAAAAATATATCACATTTTGATATTATGTATTATGTTTGCTCTCTTTATTCGATTTTTAATTACATTTTTAATTAGTTCATAATATAAAACCCCTTTTTTTTTTCTTTTAGAAATTAGAATGAAAAATTAAAACATTTCAAAAAAACAGCGGAAGTGACACACTCAAAAACATAAAATAATCAAAATGATTACAGTAAAATAAATATAAAATAATAACATTAATTAAAAACAATGATTGGACAATGATCTGTATATCTCATTTTAAAATATATCAATTTTTGGTAAACTTTAGTTGTGATTAAAAGCGTTTTTTAAAGTAAAATATATGCGGAACACTAAGGTTAAAAGTTCCAGAGACTTGCCCATATGCGTACAAAAATTATTAAATAATTATAAATGTAAGTAAAACAAATGTTAAAAAGGAATTAAACGTTATACAAGCAATTTGTTAAATAAACTACATTTGTTTCCTAATTACAGAGTTTTACCAGTATTGTACCAGTAATGGAAAGTAGCACTGCACCAGCACCGGCAAAGCAGTACTGGAAAAACGTTATCATTCCAAGGTTGCGCCAGTCGTGGTGCCAATACCCCGCGCCAGCACAGCAACAGTACTGATCAGTACCGGCCAGTACCGTGCTGTCAGCGCGCCAGTGGTCAATTTCCTATTGGGCACGAAACCGACAATTCCATGTTCCTTGTGTTTTTAACGTAGTTATTTCAAAAATGGAAATCATAGAGGACATAATAAAATTTCCAGCAAAAAGTTTAATGTTCAATACGTATTTCTACAAAAATTAGTTTATGGCTTGTCTTCAGAGATATAATTATTTGAAAGTGACTATTTTACCTATAACCTGTCAAATATATTTATTCATTTTAATTTACTCCTTGATTAAAATATTAAAAAGTTCTTTTACAATTAATTCTCTAATTTTCTTTAATCTATGATTCGATAATTTCTTTTTTATAAAATGGCCTTTATATCTTAAAGGATTCAATTTAAAAATTTTGCTTTTTGCCTCTTTGTTTGACATTTGTAAACATTTAATGTTTACTGTTACTACAAAACAATTGAACGTAATTTTTAAAGTTAACCCAAAAAAAAAAAACAACGTTACCATGACAACACTAATCACATAAATTTTATTTTTCACACTTATTTTTATTTAATTAGTTATTTATGTCGAAGGTTAATTTAAGTTTAAAAGATATTTTTCAATATTTATTAACTTAATCTAAAATGTAGTTTTGATCACCTTTTTTTTAAAAAAAATAAATTTGACTTAAGAAACAAATTGCACATATGATAATGAATCCAACGTAAAGAAATAACTTTAGTGATCACAAACAAAGGCCTGTAGCCTTTTTAATATATAATATATATATATTATTTGAATGCTCTATAGGCCAAATCATCATGGTGAAGCCTTTTGGCTGTCTTTTATTGAATTTGTGGTTTCAACAAGTGTACGATTAAAAATTTTAGTAATTGTGTTCAAATAAAATTAAACAAAATAGAATTTACTTAAACTGTCATAATTTCAATAAGTTTAACAATAATAACTTTATAAATTTTTATGAATTACAGTATAAATGTGTATAAATTGTTGAAAACTGATATACAAAGTTTAAATTATATGTTTATAAATTACAATAAATGATTTTAACATAATTTCAAAAATTACAACATATATTTCCACATATTTTCACATAAACTTCCATAAATAACGAAATAAATCTCCTGCATTAGTTTTTTGAATCTTGAATTTTGGTTTGTATTGTTATTATAAATTACCTCAATATATTCATAAATTTCCGCATAAATTAGCATTATACATTCCTTTATTTGTTTATAGCGATTTTATCAACAAATTATGCCTTTAAATAAAATATGATCATAACAAAATCTTTATAATTTTTCTTGTGGAATCGATTGTCATCCATATTTTCAATTGAATGTGACTTTTTTTTTATATATAATTTGTTTAAACAAATATTGTTTAACAAATAGAGAATTTTAAAGGTAAAATGCGAATGATTTTTATTTTACTTTCCCGTAAATCCAACTATCGATTTTGATATATTGCAATCGATTATGGTACATGGATGCGGCAACAGCTAATTTGTTTATAAAAAAAAATACAAAAACCATAAACAATCCGTCCGGCCCATCACAGACACTTGATTCTTGACTATTATATTTAAAAAGTTACATTACGATTTTTATTTTAATTAGTAAAAAAAAGAAATATTTTCTAAATAACAGTAACCAAATTGTCGGTTCCGTGGGGAATCACCCATATAAAAAATGAATGGATGCCTTCCCCTCTTAGAATTTCCATTGTCCTCGATGGTGGAATTGGGGATTATTTGTTACAAATGTTGTAATTTATATACAAGGTGAGAATAAACATTTTTAAATAACCAAGAGGTTTTTTAGCTTCGATTTTAGTTTGAGTTAAGTGCACTGGATAAATGTCTCATTTCTTTTCACATGGAGATGTGTCACGTTTTGTTTATATGATTAGTACTTGTGGTGTTTAGAGAGATCTTCCCCTTCTTTGATTTCTTTTGGGTTTTTGAATCAGATGACATAATATTCATGCTCATTTCAGTTTCTGTTCTGATTTTTAAAAGAGAGGAAGTGTTGAGAAAATAAGATGTGTAGTGTAAAAGATCGTGTTCCTCTATTAGTAGAGGAAAACAACGTGGATGTTGAGGATAACACGAATGTGTTATGGCGGAAAATTTTGAAAGTTTATCCAAGTTTAAAGTCGGATACGGAAGACTTTAGAAAAGTTTATGAGTGTATTCCAGTAATGTGGGATAGTATGTCGGAAGAGTTGGTGAAAAATTGTGAATCCTCTCTGTACTTTTTGTGGTTGGGGATCCAAATTATGTTACGTTGTTGGCAGCAAGTGGAGAATGCTCGGAAAACAGGAGAAAAAGAAGGGTAAGTGTTGTAATTGGGATTAATTGTAAATTCTTCGGTATTTAAATATATTTTATAAATTTATTAAAGTTTGGATTATTAGTCGTAAAAAATTTGGAAATATTGACTTGAAATCAAAGAAAAATTTAGAAAGCATAAAAAAAATTAAATTAAAGAAAGTGATTTTAAAATTTATAAGAGTTTAAATAATAATAAATCTCCGTAAAGCTCCTGAAGTTAGTTCTCAATGAAAAACAAATTTCTGGGTTTTGTCGATGCTTACAAGGTGTTGTTGTTTCTGTCAAGGATTGGCTTGCCAGAGGCGGCGCGGTGTACTGGTTGTAACGCTGTATGTGTACTGCGCCGATATTGATGTACAGTTTTAGCAGTCGTATTTATTTTCGATTATTTTAAACTAATAATTTATTAACTAATTTTATTAACTAATAAAATCTCAAAATAAAATTTGCAGGACGAAGTTTTCATTCGATTAATGAAATAATTGTACATAATAATATAAATTATTCAAGTTAAAGTGTCTGAAATAAAGTGTCCATGATGGACCGGACAAAATATCCACAATTCCGGTACTCCTCTTAAACAAATTACTTGTAAGCACTTATATGTACCTTACGTTAAAAACTGTTTATGCAAATAGATTCTATAATGAAAATTAAAAACCGAGTGATGAATTCATTTTCACAAAAATTAAAAACGCTTTCTGTAAAAAAAAGTATTTTTTTTTTTTTTGGTAATTTATAGAAATTTATGGAAACTTGTGGGAATTTACACTGTAATTTATGGAAAGTTTCGCAGTAATCTATAAAAATGTGTAAAACATAAATTACGATTCCAAAATTTTAGTTTGGTAATTTATGGAAATTTATGCGGCAATTTATGGAAATTTTCGCGGTAATTTATAGAAATTTGTTCCGACCAA
The DNA here is from genome assembly GCA_037103525.1 of Ganaspis brasiliensis. Taxonomy (NCBI): domain Eukaryota; kingdom Metazoa; phylum Arthropoda; class Insecta; order Hymenoptera; family Figitidae; genus Ganaspis; species Ganaspis brasiliensis. The sequence goes on from JAZKLR010000293.1 coordinate 2,680,796, forward strand.
ATTTTTTCTTGACAATATACGCTGATACTGTTCATCATTAATGCGTTAGCCCTGGCAGGCAGTACTGCGCTGGTACCGACAATCAGTACTGAATAGCGTTATCATCCCAGAGTTAATTATTTGACAGTAAAAAAAATTCAAAAATAACTACATAATTACACAGTTGTGGAATATATACAAATTTAGGAATGAAATTAACAATTAACTTTAAAATTAAAGGATTTTAATGATAATAATTAAAATAATAATAGGAAATAAGCGATAATATTAATAGTAATAACAACAATTAAATTGAAATTTAAAAGACTTTGATGAGTTAAAAAAAAGGTAATAAAAAAAAATCCGAGAATTGTTGAACATTAAGGAATTAATGAAAAGTCGATAAAAATAATTGAAAATTAAAGAAAACACTTGAGAGTCGAAGAAAGTAATTAAAAATTGAAGAAATTAATTGGAAATTTCGAGGAAATAATCGATAATAAAAAAAAATTACAATATGACGAAATTAGTGAAATATTGACAAAAATTAAAGAATAGTGAGAATAATCGGGATTAAAAAAAAATTTTTTGTTTTCAATAAAAAAAAAAATAATATTGGAGGGGAATAATAAATTGTAATAAAAATAAACTGATGAAAATTATAAATAGAATTGTAGAAAAGATATAAAAATTGAACAATTGGATTCCGATTTTATATTTATATTTTATATAATAAAATTCTAATTAATTCAGATTTAAACTGTTATAAATTTTACATATTTTCAAAATCAAATAATGCATATTTAACCCATTTTGAACATTAATCATTATATAAAAACTTCTAATTCTACAAAAAAAATTTCATTATATATTAATATTATTAAAGCTTTAATCAGTCAAAATTTTGAAAATAATAATTTAGACTATAATTTGAATCAATGAAAATTGGGTCTAATGGAATTTGAAATTAAATAAAATTTATATTTACAAAAAAAAAATTAAAATTGTGAAAAATTTAAAAGTTTAGTTCTTAATAATCAGAATAATAAAAACGCAAGTTTTGATTAAAATCTAGAAAATTTAAAACCTTATAACAAATAAAAAAAATTTGGATGAATTCAAATTTCAATAATTTAAAACTTAAATATACACGGAAAAGTACAACTGCATTAGTGAAACTTTTCTCTATAATGGCTAAAAATTTAGCCATAAACGAACGAGCGATATTGTTAATATCATTGTTTTAGTGAAATTGAAAATCGTTGCTCAATTTTTTTATATTAGAGAAAGTGTATTATTAATTTATATATTTGTCACTTTAGAAGAAAATTATTGAAATTCTTTAATTGGAATATTCAAAATATATGGCTAGAAACATGATTTTGATGAAAAGTTAGAAAAAGCAGATGAATATATGTTTTGACAATTTTAAATTTAAATATTTTCGTGGTTAGGTGTTATTTATTTTTATTTTATCACATAATAAGTATTAAAATTTTTACTAAAACCTTAATTATAATTAATATAAGTGTTATAATTATCTTCAGTGAAATGTAGTGACGTTTAAAACAGGAATCAGGAAGGAATGTGAATACGATAAAATAATTTGACAAAAATACATAAAAATACTTTTAATAGAAAATAATTATAAAAAAAATCGCATAAATACTGGAAAATTGATGAAATAATTGAAACTTCAGATAAATAATTGAAAGTTTTGAAAATAATGCAAAAAGAATTAAAATAATAGAAAAATTGCAAAATTTATTTTTAAGCGAAAGAAAATAATGAACAAGTTGTTTAAGATATAAAAAAAAAATTGATGACAATAATCTAAATTTGTGATAAGAACTGCAAATTTAGGAAATTAATTGAAAAATATTGAAAATATTAAAAGATGGTGAAAATCATTGCAAGATAATAAAAAGAAATTAAAACTGAACAAAATAGTTAGAAATTTGGAAACTAATTCAGTAATTATGAAAATAATTAAAAATTGAAGGTAATAATATGCAAAATGACAAAAATAAAAACTAATTTAAATTTGTTATAAATAATATAAAATTTAGGAATAAATAATTATATTGATTTAATGTCAAGAGGATGATTAAAATTGAAAAAGTAATTGAAAAAGCTTAACAAAATAATTAAATTTTGAGGAAGGTAAATTTAAGATTTTGGGAAAAATTTCCCAGTTACGCCACTGGTTCCTTTTTGGCTATTTTGACGGGATCAGTTTCAGGAGGAAACCTGGGATAGGCTGGAAATAATTCTTTTACTATTTGTTCAAATTTATAGTTGATCTTTCTTTTATTTTGATTTTCGTTAGAGTTTTGCTTTCTTTGTTGTGGTTTCATAATTGAATATATTGTAAAATAAGAACCATTTTATTAATTAGTTCAAATATGGAGAGCACACAAAAATAAAGGGATTTTTAATACTCAAATTGTTATATTATAAAACGGATTATAATTACAATTTGAATTGACAGTAAATCTATTTGACCTTAGGCAGTCGCGTCTAAGAAGGTTGTCAAATTGATTTCGTCAAGGTATTAATAATGATAAATGAAATATATTTTTAGGATATTTTAATTTAGTGATTGAACCAAGGAATAAAGTGATGTAGAATGATACCCATAAATGGTTCAAAGGTAAAGTGATTTCTAGATATTTTAAAGCCACATAATAATGAATTGTTTAAATTGTTCGAGAATTATTGATTTTAAATGACCATGGGGTGTTTCGAACGGAATTGTTTTCTAAAAGAATGAATGAATATGGATATGATAAGGAAAATTTTCAACAGGCACTTCAAATAATTCTTTTTCTAACAGTTACACTCAAGAAGGTGAAATTTTGAAAAATAGAAAGTTTAAGCTGAACAATTAAGAGTGGTTAGTTTCTGTTAGAAACGGAAGCCTGAAAGAGATTTTCTAATCGAGAACAATGCAAAAATTTTGGCAGTATCCCACCGCTGCCACCAGAAAAGCTAACTGTCACGTTTTATTGACAGTGCGTGGTCGAATTTAATATTTATTCGGAGTTATTGTGCTTTTCCACAAGCTGGTAAGACTTGTGTTTTATTTTATTTAAGTGGGATATTTACTGTATTCAGCTCTATGGGAACTGTTATTGCGCTGTTCTCAATTAATTTCTAAATAAATAAAGATAATCCAGGATAAGAATTGGAAAATAAATAAGTAGGAAAGTAGGAGTAATGAAGTTTATTACATATAATAATAATAGTAATAAAAGGTACAAGTTGAAAGAAAAGAGATACATAAATTATACGCTTACCCTATACGCAGAAAGGACGTGAAATAACCTTTGCGTAGCAGAACTTTATTTTTATTTCTCGGTGTTGCGACAATTGTTTATCAACACTTATCGTCGACCGAACTTCGTTGATTTAACTGTCGTACCTTAACTCCGACGAGAATTTTACATCAACCGCCAAAGTAAAAGGGTTTCTTTTGCAATGGTTGTGATGATCTCTTGTTTTTTTGTTTAAATTATGACCTTAAATAACGTCGATCAAGTAGCCAAATTTCGAAACACTGTATACTTAGGCGTTCCCGCTGATGGGAACAGAAACCGATCTTCACGGGTTGAAGATGCAAAGAAATCTGATCAAGGAGTATGCAAGCTCCTCCAACCTTTATAGAAATGAACTCTGTATTGGTGTCATATTAACAAAGTGCGTCCGAACTCAACTCGGGTCATTTTTAGATAAAGAGTAGAAGTTCCGTCTCCGTCGACGTATGAGATAATCGCAAAACGGCAGAGTATGTGCCCATTCAGAATAATTGCTAAGTTTCTTAACATTTCGTACTGCAGAATATAAACATTAGCCTTGGTGCTGGGGCTTTAGCGCTTATGATGTCTCGCTTCCAATCCTAACCATCAAGTAAATATCCCAAATACGTGACTCAAGGAAAAGGCTGCACAAGTTTCCGAACGCGATAATATTTTTATCTTCTAGTTCAACCATGCTAGGAAATTATCTGCATGTGTTAAATCTTAAGTTAAGGTTTTGATATTTAAATTATTATGTTTAATTAAAACTAAATTGTTTACCTTTGGGTAATTACTCTATATTCACTTAATATAGATAAAAGAAAAATGTTTAATTTAACCCGAACGTAACAACAAAAAAATTAATAAAATGTCACTTTTTGTTCATTGGAATCTGAACCAAATTTAACTTTAATACATAACTAGGGCCAATAGAAAGCTTGATTTATGACCTTCAAAACGCTGTTTTAAAAATTGATCTACCATGATTTTTAACGATGGTATGATGTTTTATATAAAATAATTTTTTTCATAAGTTCATTCACGCATTTTTAAAAATTTAAAAAATCATAGTAGAACAATTTTGAAAAAAGCGTTTTAAAGGTCATAAATCAAGCTTTCTATTAGCCCTAGTCATGTATTAAAGTTAAATTTGGTTCAGATTCTAATGTACAAAAAGTTTCATTTTATTAATTTTGAGGTCAGGTCGAAAATCAGACCCGCTGGACCAATTCTGATGGCGGATTCGGATTCAGCGCATCAAAATACATAGGAAAATGTGGGTCTCATACCCAGGCCAAGGAACCTTATTTTTTTGTGTGGCTGTGTAATCAACAACGTACTTGCATGAAAACAACTCGGAAATATTCTTAAAATTAATTTTTCTTGAGCAATGCTGAAGTGTAAAAGTAGACAATTTCAACTTCAAACTCGTTTTTCTCGAAACCAAGTTTTGTAAAACGGAGAGCAGTAGAACTCAATTCGAATGATTTGAAAATTTAACTGTAGCTTCTTAGTTCAATTATCTAGTAAAGTACACACAATTTTTAAAATTTATAAAGAGAAATTTTTTTTATAAACAATCAAAGTCGATTTTTTTTACATGAAAAATGCGACTTTCTTTTGAAGGTTTCGCAACTCTACAAAAAAAATTCTAAAATTATGATGATGTGTACTTCACTAGATAATCCTATGTAGTTTATGAAAAAAAAAAATTTTATGCTTCCAAATAACGATCCAGGGAACTTATACTGCTCGCCGTGGAGGACTGCAAAAAAACAATGTACTCTTTATGCAAACCTTCAGCCGCCACTTTGTAAAATTCAAAATAAAATTTTTTCTTACTCTTTAAAAGTTGCTTAATTAAATGGTATATTAGTTGACAACAATAATTTGAAACTGTACTCACAAAAAAGTCTTAAAAACACTCTTTTTTTTAAGCCTCCAAACATTTATACCCCTTAACGCTTTGGTGATAGCATTATTAATAAAAGATTTCCTGTATTCAACAGAGTAAGACAAATAAAAATTAAGCCGTATTTTAAACCAAAATTGCAAAAATGTGCTTTTTACACATGCACACGCAAGGAATGCCATTTTCTAAAAATGTAAGTTTTGTATTTCCGCGGTCAAAAAATTGAAGTTAATACTCGGTAAAAAGAGGTTGAATAAAAAGCAGGGACTGACACGAAAATAGTATTTCGTTTCTGTATCGAATCGTCGTAACAAAACAAAAGTACGCCACTAATTTTGTTTTGTATTGAACCTGAAACGAAAACGCTCTGAATTCCGTTTTCGTCTCATGCCCGAAACGAAAATCCACTCCGAATTTCGTTTCCGTCTCATGCCCGAAATAGAATTCGTTTCGTCTCAGATCTAAATCTAAATCTAATCTTGAAAGATCGAAAATTCATTTGAATTTTCGTGTTTCAATTTGATTTAAATAACGAGAAAATCTTCCTAAATTTTCGAACTTAGTGTCGATATAGTAGGTTTCTGAGATGCACGATTTGTGTACGAGCCTACTCATGATTGGCGAATAAAGTTCAACACCAAAAATTCTGGGAAATTTTGAATAATCAAACTTGTTTGTTTGTAATTCTTAAAAACGGGGGAAAATTTTACAATTTTCTATAGTGCAAATCAGTAGTAAAGGGTGCAAGGGATTTTTTTCAGTATACAATGCGTAACATTTCCGCTTTTGTCAAAAATGTATTAAACAGCATTAACTTATTTTACACTTTGATAGATTAATGACATCATTCAATATTGGACTGTCGAATTATGAGAATCGTATTAAATTGCATTAATTTAAAGTTTAATTCTGCTCGATGAATTTAAAAAATGAGCGCATTCTTTAGGATTAAAACAATATAATTCTCTTACCGTAGAGCGCATTAGCTTGAATTTAAGATAAAAACAGAATTGTTTAGTATTTAGAGGCATTAAGGTATTAGTCGCGTAAATGCTCCCGCAAAACTCCCGCAAAATAAAAAGAACAAAAAATAAACTTTTATATCAACTCACTTGCTTCCTTGTGACCTCTTCTAATATAATATATGTAATTTTCACGATTTTGAGTCAGGTACTATAAGTTATCGTGATGTATTGCTTACACGTTTTCGACATTTTTCAATGAAACCACGTGAAAATGAAAAATTATGAATTTTTAAATTATTGTATTTTTTATACGGCGTGGTCAATAAAATTAATTTTTTTTTAAAGGATTTATTTTTTCTCAAAGTGTAACTTAGTAGTTTTATTTGAAAAACTGACGACTTGTTTTTTTATAATTGAATATAAGAGACATTTTTTACATGCATTTTGTGCTATTGCATGTAAAAGGTATAAACTTTGAATTAATATTTTGAAGCTCAGAAGTGGTCAAAATTAATAGGATAGATCTCATTTCATAGATAAATACCTCATGAATACAGATACAAAGTTTTAAAAAAATCTGACGAAAATCATTTTACGCGACTAATACCTTAAAAAGTCCAATTTTCTTAATGCCATTCTATGCTTTTTAACAGGGACTGACACGAAAACCGAAACAAAATATATTTCATTTTTGTTTCGTTTTTGATTCACAAAACCGAAACAAAATATTATTTTTATTTTGATTTGTTATGAGCCCGAAACAAAAATCTCCAAGCAATTAAATTTTGTTTTACGCTTAAAACGAAAAAGCTCTGAATTCCGTTTTCGTCTTATGCCCGAAACGAAAATCCACTCGGAATTTCGTTTCCGTCTCATGCCCGAAATAGAATTCCGTTCGGAATTTCGTTTCGTCTCAGATCTAAAACCAAAATGAATATTGAATTTAGTTTTGTAACTAGTCTGAAACAAAAACCAAATAAAATTATACATATAATTTTGATCGAACGAGTCAGTGACTCTCCGCATCATTCTTCTCCTTGATTATCTTAGGAGTTCTATATATAAGAAGCCGTGAAAAGGGCAACAGAATTTTGACTAAAAATAAATACATGCACACAAGTATTATATTCAACAAATACATAAGCACGAACGTAATATTTAAACAAATAGATGCGCACTAGTGCTCTAGTGCACAAATACATGCGCAATAGTGTTCTAATAAACAAATACATGCGCACCAGTGTTCTAGTGCACAAATACATGCGCAATAGTGTTCTAATGAACAAATACATGCGCACTAGTGTTCTAACGCACAAATACATGCGCACTAGTTTTTTAATGAACCAATACATGCGCACTAGTGTTCTAACGCACAAATACATGCGCACTAGTATTCTAGAGTATAAATACATGCCCACTACTTTTCTAACGCACAAATACATGCGCACTAGTGTTCTATTGCTCAAATACATGCGCAATAGTGTTCTAGTGCACAAATACATGCGCACTTGTGTTCTAGTGCATAAAGACATGCGCACTACTTTTCTAACGATCAAATACATGCGCACTAGTGTTCTAGTGCACAAATACATGCGCACTAGTGTTCTAGTGCACAAATACATGCGCACTTGTGTTCTACATACAAAATTTTTTTTATCCATCGAAAAATGCTTACTTGGGTGGGGAGAGGTCAAAAACCTCTAAAAATATGTTTATGTAATACTTGAGTGGCTCCTTTTCTCTTAATATGAATAAGTCAATGATTACTTATTTCTGAATCATTACTAATTTAAGCAGGGCGGAATCGTTGACTGTGAAATAATGAGAAACAAAATTTTCACTAAAATAACGCCTAAGTTTGCGCAATTTAAACAGACATTTATAATAATTTTTAGGTTTGGTACATATTTTAAAGTTTTATTTTCAAATTTAGTATAATTTCACTTTTAATGCAAAAAACAGAAATTTATGGTTTTCGAGTTACAAATATAATTAGTCATAGTGCAATAATGATTTTTTGAAATGCTTAAATCACAATAAGTAACAAAGTTATTACTCTTTAAATTTGAATTAGTGAAACTTTGGCTAATGGAATTAGTAGCGTCAGTTTTGACTGCTGAATTAGTTATTTCATCTCTTTCTACGAAAAAATAGTCATATTTCTTTGTCAAATGAGTTAGTAGTGATATTCTACTAATTTATTTTGTCGTCATGTATTAGAAATTGAATAAGTCAAAATAATAAACCATACCCTTACATTATAATACATAATATACATTACTTTTTTCAAGCCATTTTGGAACACAATACTTTTCTTTATGTGATAATAAAGTATTTAATTAATATTTAAAATACAGCAATCTATTACATATAGAATAAATGAATTAAATTTAATTATTCAGTGAATTAAAGTTTATTATAACATTTTTTTAACTGTGACTCAAAATGTAGTAATGAAATAATGTTTTTCTGAGAATAAAACTCAATATTATTAGTAAAACACATTGTAAACTAATTATCTATAATTGACAGTGTTACTTTATATGTGGTCTGTAGTAAAAATGTCTTCAAATTTCTTCTAACACCCTACAGCGTGCGTTGCGTGGATAGTTGGTTAGGGCTGTGGACTGTTAGTGTTAGGGTCGAGCGTTCAATCCCCAGCGACAGGAGATTTTTCCGTTAGGTAGTTGTTTATTAGTTAAAATTAATTAAGGAGTCTAATACTAATGCTGTTTGTAGGCTTCCAAAATTATTTTTTTATTTTTTTTTTAATTACAGTTTGGGAATAGTTTATCAACATTAGCTTGATGCAATTCCACGACGATGTCTTAGATGATTAATATTGTATAGTCTACAAATTCATTTAGTACCTAAAGCTACAAATTCATTTAGCTACACATTTGTTAGTGTTTGAATTAGTTCCTGCTGACTAATTCACAGTCAACGAATCCGCCCTATTTGAATTAGTCATTAATGACTGAGAATTATTCATTTTTGACTAATTCAGATTTAGAGTGTAGAACACTATTGCGCATGTATTTGTGCACTAGAACACTAGTGCGCATGTATTTGTTTATTAGAACACTATTGCGCATGTATTTGTGCACTAGAGCACTAGTGCGCATCTATTTGTTTAAATATTACGTTAGTGCTCATGTATTTGTTGAATATAATACTTGTGTGCATGTATTTATTTTTAGTCAAAATTCTGTTGCCCTTTTCACGGCTTCTTATATAGAACTCCTACACGGAACGAAGAGAATAGTAGATCCTACGCGGGAGAGAGTAAAATCTACTCAATAAGATTGTTAGCTTTGGACTAACAAAACGGGAAGTAAAATTTACACAACGGCCGTTTTGTCAGAATGACAAGTTAATATAATGTCACTGTGACTACACGTGAAGTTTAATATATTTAGTCGGAAAAGTTCTATACAATCTTTGTAGAACGATTCTATATAGAATCTCTATGGAATCATTCTATAAGGAATCTATACAAGTAAAAGTTCTGCATAAATTCTACAAAATATTTAATTGACTGTTTATAAAAAAAAGGAAATTTAACTTATGAAAATACATTTGAAGTTTGCAAAAACAAACGATATGAGTTTATGTTACAAAATTTACATATATTTTCATGTGTCAAATTTTTATTCTACAGAAAGTCAGTTGAATCATTCTACAAATATTCTATAGGTATTTTTCGACTAAAAAGTACACTTTTATAACATAATGGATTTAAAACGTTCTACAATCCAATTCCCATCGTTTAAATAAGCTGCAAATTAACCGTTTGCATCGAATTTCTGTAAATGTTCCGCCATTTTGGATAATTCAATGGGTAGGGGAAAGAAACCGTATATGTAGCTACTTTTACTCAACAGATAGTCCAATATGCCTCTATGTTTAGTAAAATCTATGAAATGATACTACTACTATATATTGTGAGCGTTACCTAATATTTATTTGTTATCACAATATTTTGGCTTACTAAACGCATTGAATAGAATGTACGATAACTCTTCGTTCCGTGTAAGATAATCAAGGAGAAGAATGATGCGGAGAGTCACTGACTCGATCGATCAAAATTATATGTATTGTAACGATTAAAAATTATGTCTATTTAATTTTTATAAAATCGCACATTAAACTTAAAATAAACAGCAAGAAAGTCTAAATAAAAATAATAAAATTGAACAATGATCGAGGGAGATAAAATAATGCAGAATGAACACAAATCAAAAGCCGTATTTATCGTCAATTATATAAAATTATATTTCGTCAATGTTTAAATTCCGTCAAAAGTTAAAATTAAAATAATATAAAATAACCGGCTCACACATTCTTTCCACATTCACGATTTAAAAACGAATACATAAATAAATAAAAAGGCACAGATTAAATTAAAAATTGAACAATAAAATAATGAACGTAATGTATACAATAAATAAATGGTAAATGAAGACATAAAAATGACAAAACAAAACAATTATTCAAAAATATCAAAAACTTATCGTTTCCGGCATCTTTTATTTTTGCTGAGGACGTGGGCGATTATTGGCATAAGCGTGGTGACCAACGAGCGGTATTGAGCGACGCAGCACCATGGTTTGTGTCGTGGACCACTTTCAAGTTCATAATTGATTCAATTTATTCTTTAACCTGTCGTCTGAATATTCTGCCCTTCTAGTACCAAATTCTTCCACCCCATCGTCCTTTATTACTCCGAAATCCTCATATTATTTAAAAATCGCCACACTGATTAAAATTTAAAAAAATAAACAATTAATAAAAATGACACGAATAAACATTACAACAAATAATAAATAAATAAATGAAATAAAATAGTACCTCCGTGTTGCCGGCGACACCCAAAGTAGTGACGATTTCGGTTAGAATGCTCGGAAACGATTGTGAGGACGATGAGGGCAAAAGAATTTTCATAAGCACGAAATTTACCCCCCCACCCGCTCGTCAGTCCCCACGCCCTTAATCCCTTTTGGCGCCCAGGCAATGAAGAGACGAGTCATATTCAAGATTTCAAATTAAATTATTTTTGTCATAAATATCGGATCCCTTCAGTATAATTTTATTTGGTTTTCGTTTCAGACTAGTTACAAAACTAAATTCAATATTCATTTTGGTTTTAGATCTGAGACGAAACGAAATTCTGAACGGAATTCTATATCGGGCATGAGACGGAAACGAAATTCCGAGTGGATTTTTGTTTCGGGCATGAGACGAAAACGGAATTCAGAGCCTTTTCGTTTCAGGCGTAAAACAAAATTTAATTGCTTGGAGATTTTTGTTTCGGGCTCATAACAAATCAAAATAAAAAAAATATTTAAAAATTTTGTTTCGGTTTTCGTGTCAGTCCTTGTTAAAAAGCATAGAATGGCATTAAGAAAATTGGACTTTTCAATGCCTCTAAATACTAAACAATTCTGTTTTTATCTTAAATTCAAGCTAATGCGCTCTACGGTAAGAGAATTATATTGTTTCAATCCCAAAGAATGCGCTCATTTTTTAAATTCATCGAGCAGAATTAAACTTCAAATTAATGTAATTTAATACGATTCTCATAATTCGACAGTCCAATATTAAATAATGTCATTAATCTATCAAAATGTAAAATAAGTTAATGATGTTTAATACATTTTTGACAAAAGCGGAAATGTTACGCATTGTATACTGAAAAAATCCCTTGCACCCTTTACTACTGATTTGCACTATAGAAAATTGTAAAGTTTTAGCTGATTGACAATTTTTCCCCCGTTTTTAAGAATTACAAACAAACAAGTTTGATTATTCAAAATTTCCCAGAATTTTTGGTGTTGAACTTTATTCGCCAATCATGAGTAGGCTCGTACACAAATCGTGCATCTCAGAAACCTACTATATCGACACTAAGTTCGAAAATTCAGGAAGATTTTCTCGTTATTTAAATCAAATTGAAACACGAAAATTCAAATGAATTTTCGATCTTTCAAGATTAGATTTAGATTTAGATCTGAGACAAAACGAAATTCCGAACGGAATTCTATTTCGGGCATGAGACGGAAACGAAATTCAGAGTGGATTTTCGTTTCGGGCATGAGACGAAGATTTTCTCGATATTTAAATCAAATTGAAACACGAAAATTCAAATGAATTTTCGATCTTTCAAGATTAAATTATCTAAAATTAGAAAATTCTGTTAAAAAATATCGGACACTTAGCTGCACCGGGATTCGAACTCGGGTCTTTCAAATGGCGCTTGACTGCTCTAAACCAACTAAGCTACAGAGGTCCATGTCGGATATAATTTCAGAGATATATCGCCTCATTTGGCCATGACATATATATAGACACATATATATATATAATATACATAATATATATATATATATATCGCCTCCCGAATGAGGCGATAAATCTGCGAAATTATATCCGACATGGACCTCTTTAGCTTAGTTGGTTTAGAGCAGTCAAGCGCCATTTGAAAGACCCGAGTTCGAATCCCGGCGCAGCTAAGTGTCCGATATTTTTTCTTCCTAAATTTTCGAACTTAGCGTTGATATAGTAGGTTTCTGAGATGCACGATTTGTGTACGAGCCTACTCATGATTGGCAAATAAAGTTCAACACTAAAAATTCTGGGATAATTTGAATAATTAAATTAAGTTTAAAATATATATGTGTCTATATATATGTCATCGCCGCATGAGGCGATAAATCTGTGAAATTATATCCGACATGGACCTCTATAGCTTAGTTGGTATAGAGCAGTCAAGCGCCATTTGAAAGACCCGAGTTCGAATCCCGGCGGAGCTAAGTGTCCGATATTTTTTCACAGAATTTTCTAATTTCAAACAAGTTTGATATATTAGAACTAACTTCGCTTCGGTTGCAAGCTTAACTTGGAATCCTTGTCATTTTAATTAAAATGGCTTCAACTATAGACAAATAGTTGAGGATTTCAATGGTTCGTCACGAACTACAAAATGCTGGCACAATATCACCATTAAAATCTAAATCAAAATGAAAATCAATCCGTTTAATCTTTACATGAACAAGAATAAAAAATTTTAATAACTTACCTAGAACAAGAGTTGGCCAACTTTCCATCCGAGAAGTTAGACCTTTCAGAAAAATTTGATGAAGGAACAGAACAGTTTCGCTATTTAAAAAAATACTATTAACATCTTCATGGTTGCATGGAGGTTTTTTCGAACTTGCCGCCATTTTAAAGGGCCTTAAAAAACAACTAACAAGTATCTCCATTTGTTCAGTATATTCTTCTTCAGCCTCTACCATTTGAAATACTAAACTGTAAAATTAAAAAATTTTGATGTAATATATATAGGGGAGACCGAGGAGGAAAGTAACAAAAATCAGTTTTTTGATGCTAGCATTAAAACTTTTTGTCGGATAAGTTCTGTAAACATATTAATCGAAAGCTTGGACTTTCACCTATTAAATAAAATTGGATTTAAACATTAATAATAATTTGATAGTTCACTGCAGGACTTTTAAATCAGCTCTTTATTTGTTACTTTCCTCCTCACCCCTGAGGTGGAAAGTAACAGCACGAAGGAGGAAAGTAACACTTGAAATTAAGGCTAGCATTTCAAATATAAAACTGCTATTAATTTAAATTATTTTTATTATGAACATATAAAAAGACAAAGTGATATTAACTACATTTTGTACATAATTGGCAGATATTTTTGCACTTTTTTTAAATCCAGTTTTTTTTTATCTATTTAGTATTCGTTGAATAGCAATGACATTAAAAAAGCATGGTTTCTTAAAAATTCAAATGAAAAGTCCAATATTTAATCTTTAAAATATAAAATAAACATATAAAATCACATAGTTATAAAAAAGGAAGAGGTTTATAAAAATAAAGCATTAGATGAGGAGGAAAGTAACAACGTGTTACTTTTTTGAAAATTTAGGCAAAAACTTACTTTTGACGTAATTTTTACACAAAATGTCAGTATCAGATATATAGCTTCCGGTAGACCCCTAGCATAATTTGGGGGAGGTAGAGGGGGCAAAACTGACTAAAAATTATTCAAGGACTATGTCTCTCCGCTCATTGGTTTAGAAGTTATAAGCGTTGTTACTTTCCTCCTCGGTCTCCCCTATATAATTATTTATATATATATATATGTATATTAATATATGTAGTTACACTAGTATATTGTGCACCGGGACTACACGGAAAAAATAAGTTGTCTAAATATTGCTCTATTAGTTGTAGAATCTTGGATATAGACGAAAATTTAGCAAAGTCACAATACTCTATTCTTATAAAGGTAGAATATTTTATTCTTAAATATAGTACATATAATTCCAGTACAATATTTAGGATACAATTTTATTCAATTCAGAATACAGTATACTTACTTATTAGGTGGATCCCCCCTAATATCTAGAATATATACTTGGCACCTATTTTAGTGGGAAATATTCTTTTCATAATGCAGTCTTAAAAATGGCGTGATTCTGTTCGTGTAGATAACCAGAAAGTTGCAGATTTAAGAACGATTCACTATGTGACGTCAGAGTGCAAACAAATACAGTTCAAATTGAATGTCTCCCACTTTTCTTGCACGCACTGTTTGATCAACAGAAGAAAATCGATGTCTTTAGCGTGAGTAGTATATAGTTTCAAAATCTAACCTGATGACCATCTCACCGGCGCGGCGTGTTGACAAGTAAATAAGTGTGAGACATTGTATTTGTTTACACTCTGACGTGACATAGAGAATCGTTCTTAATTCTGCAACTTTTTGGTTATCTATACAGAGAACCTAATCACGCCTTTTATGACTTTGTTATGAAAAGAATCGTTCGTAACTGCGTAAACAAAGCAGTCGTTTTTCAACTCGTGCAAGTTTTTGCAACTCGTTTCCAGCAAACAACTCGCCTACAAATTGCAAAAACATTGCACTCGTTTCAGGAACGACTGCTTGTCACGCATGTTACGAAATATACCCAAATAGCACGATAACTTCCAGGAAGCTTCCAGAAAGCTTCCCAGAAAGATTCCTGAGATTCGGAGAGAAGCTTCCAGGAAGCTTCCAGGAACCTTGAGATGTCCGCCTCCCAGGAAGCTTCCACCGGAATCTCCAGCGAACCTTCCAACCAACCTCCAGGGAAGCTTCATGGAAGCTTCCATCGAACCTTCATGCAGGGAATCTTCATGGAAGCTTCCATCAAACGTTCAGGGAATCTTCAAGGAAGCTTCCACAGAACCTCCAGGGAAGCTGCAGGGAAGCTTAAAAAGAACCTCTAGATTAAAAAAAAATTATTTTAATGTAAGCGTTTGAATATTAATAAATACAGATTCTACATGATCTTAATTCATAGTGAAGACCTGGAATAATGGAGAAAATTTAGAAAACAAATTTGAGGGGACAAGGATTCGAACCAGGGTTCGACGCACGCAAACTAACTACCTAACCACTAAGCTACCTAAGCGACTGCCGATAGTAAGCAAAATCTTTCTCTTGAGGTGCAAGTGATTTTATTGGCTGACAAAATGGCGGGCTTATTTAGAAACGTTTTCACTACATCTTTCATGTATTTAAACATTTGTCATAAAATATTTGCTTTTATAACAGTTAATTCTTATTTAAGAAGATTTATGTATTATTTTAAAAATAATTTGATTTATATTTTGTAATTTTTCTACTATTATTCAAAGTTTCAAACATTTAATACTTACTGTGACAGAAAAAATCGATTAAAGTTTCTTACAATTTTGTTAGTTAACGATTTTAAATACTTCTCAATTGCAGTAGAGACAATTAGTCCAGTCAACAGGTACTTTTAGACGGTAATAACTCGGAAGGTCGATGTTTTTGGCCTAAACCCTTTATTTTGGCATACAATTAAAGACTCTAAGTTGTACGCAGGCATGGCGATCGGGAACCTGGTTACATTTTTCAAAAAAGGTGCAAAAAATCGCGTTTTCTGAAGTTGTCGGTTTTCCGTGCATTTTAAGTGAAAAATATGTTACATAAAAGAAAAAGTATATAAAATTCTGAGTCTTTTAAAAAAGAAATGAACTTAATTGGCCAAATAGTGCCCGATTTATGCCCTTTCAAATTTTACTAATTTTTCATCATTTTTGCCAGAAAAAACCTTGTTTTCAAAAATTAATGCCGAACTTTTTTAAAGTAATCGGATGGAAAAATAATATGCATAAAAGTTGTAGTAGACTATATTAGCTTTAAATACCCGTTTAGAAAATTAAATTCGGCCCACTAGTTACCGAACTATGTCCTCCTAAAGTATACCAGTTTTCACGTTTTTTCACATAGTTGCAAATTTTTTAGTGTAGATCGATTGCTCTTGTATTTTATTATTGATAAGGACATAATAAAAGTTTGTTTCTATAAATTTTTGCATTATTTTAAAAATTAAAAATGGCGCATCCAATATGGCAGACAATATTTTTTAAAATTGTCTTAATTTTGTGCGACTTGGTTTCTAGGGGTTTTTTCGGATCGCTGATTACGTATTTGCAATTTAAATTTCAAAATTCAAAATGGCGGATCCATTATCGCGGATGATATTTAAAAATTTGTTAATTTTCATGATGCATCCAATATGGCAGACAATATTTTTTAAAAATTTGTTGATTTTAATGAGAAATTGTTTTTAGTGGTTTCTGGGATCGTTGATTACGAATCCGTAGTTACATTTAAAAAAATCACAATGGCGGATCCAATATGGCGGACGATATTTTTTTAAAATTGTCTTATTTTTTTAAAATATAACTACGGATTCGTAATCAACGACCCCAGAAGCCACTAGATACAGTTTCTCATGAAAATCAACAAATTTTTAAAAAAATTGGATGCATCATGAAAATTAACAAATTTTTTAATGTCATCCCCCACACAGCACCAGAAATTCCCTGAATTTCCCTTGAATATTGGTCCACATTTCCCGAATATTCGAACCTAATATTCAGGGAAGTTTCGTGGAAGCATCAAAATGTCCGCCATAAAGAATATTGGACGCTAAATTTCCCTGAAAATGTATTTCTAATTTTCAGGGAATTTCCGCATCTAATATTCCTTCAATATTCACAGTATTCGTAAATCTTCTGTACATGATGCGCAATGGTCGAACTTGGTTTCTGTGACACTTACGGCTGCGCAGTAGTTTTTAATGTTCTAGAATCCTACGGGTGCCAAATATGACATAAAATTTTTATCAATTACCAGATCAAAAAAATTTTGGAATTTTTTTTTTAACTTTCTCTGAATATTCTAGGAATATTAGATGCGGAAATTCCCTGAAAATTAGAAATACATTTTCAGGGAAATTTAGCGTCCAATATTCTTTATGGCGGACATTTTGATGCTTCCACGAAACTTCCCTGAATATTAGGTTCGAATATTCGGGAAATGTGGACCAATATTCAAGGGAAATTCAGGGAATTTCTGGTGCTGTGTGTGCCGGGATAATGGATCCGCCATTTTGAATTTTGAAATTTAAACTGCAAATACGTAATCAGCGACTTCAATAACCTATAGATACCAAGTCGCAAGAAATTAGCCAATTTTAAAAAAATATCGTCCGCCTTATTGGATCCGCAATTTTAAATTTTTAAAATCTGATTGCATATTCGTAATCAGCGATCCGAAAAAGTTCCTAGAAACCAAGTCGCACAAAAATAAGACAATTTTAAAAAAATATTGTCCGCCATATTAGATCTGCCATTTTGAACTATTAAAATTTGATTCCAGATTCGTAAACAGAGACTCCAAAAAGCCCTAGATACCGAGACTCACGAAAATCAGCTAATTTTTAAAAAATATCGACCGCCATATTGAATCCGCCATTTTGAAAATTAAAAATTTGATTGCAAATACGTAATCAGTTACCTCAAAAACTCCCCGATACCAGGGGTCATAAAAATTAGCTAATTTTAAAAAAATATCGTCCGCCATATTGAATCTGACATTTTGAATTTTTAAAATGTAACTACGGATTCGTAATCAACGACCCCAGAAGCCCCTAGATTCAATTTCTCATGAAAATCAACAAATTTTTAAAAAACATCGTCTGCCATATTAAATGCACCATGAAAATTAACAAATTTTCAAATATCGTCCTCCATATTATATCCGCCATTTTTAATGTTTAAAATCGGCTTAAAAATTCCTAATCAGCGACCCCAAAAACCCTTAGATACCAAGTGTCACGAAAATTAGCCAATTTTTAAGAAATATTGTCCGCCATATTGGATGCGCCATTTTTAATTTTTAAAATAATGCAAAAACTTGTAGAAACAAACTTGTATTATGTCATTAACAATAATAAAATAGAAGAGCAATCGATCTGAACTAAAAAATTTGCAACTATGTGAAAAAAAGTGAAAACTGGTATACTTTAGGAGGTCATACACTAGAACTCCTATCGAGCAGAAACATTAGGCAATTAACGGGACGAGGGGAAAAGGAAGAAGTTGAGCTCCATTCATTTAACACGTCAAGATGACCTTCCATATCGAGCGGACACTCACTCGAGCTGTCCGCTCGATAGGAGTTCTAGTGTAGCTCGGTAACTCGTGGGCCGAATTTAATTTTCTAAACGGGAATTTAAAGCTAATATAGTCTACTACAACTTTTATGCATATTATTTTTTCATCCGATTACGTTAAAAAAGTTCGGCATTAGTTTTTGAAAACAAGGTTTTTTCAGGCAAAAATGATGAAAAATTAGTAAAATTTGAAAGGGCATAACTCGGGCACTTTTTGGCCAATTAAGTTCATCTTTTTTTTAAAAGACTCAGAATTTTATAAACTTTTTCTTTTATGTAACATATTTTTCACTTAAAATGCACGGGAAACCGACAATTTCAGAAAACGCGATTTTTTGCACCTTTTTTGAAAAATGTAACCGGGTTCCCGGTCGCCACGCCGCGCCTGCCGAAAACTTAGAGTCTTTAATTGTATGCCAAAATAAAGGGTTTAAGCCAAAAACATCGACCTTCGAGTTATTACGGTATAATATGTTTTCCGATGTTTTAACTGGACTAAATTTGGTTTTGGAACTTTCAATAAGAGTTGGAGAATTACGAAATATTAAAGAATTTTTATTAAAAATCAATCCATTATTTTAATTAAAAAGTTCACAAGTATTTTAAATCACATACAAACAAAACCTTTGATTTTAATAATATGTAATTGATTGTTTGATTAGAAGGAGGGCATGAATTTTAAAACTTAAAAAATTTCCAGGAAGTTTAAAAATTATTCAAAGGAGCGGTTTTGCGCCAAATGCCTATCTTGTGTAAACTTATTTTTAATTATTCCTTATCATAAATTAACAAAACTTATAAACTTTAAAATTACTATTTTAAAATTTAATACAATTTTAACAATCAGAAGTTTTGTTCTTTCTTGATTTCAAATGTTTAAAAAAAGTTTAAGGAAAATGGATTTTGTGGATTTTTAAAACAGATTTTCAAATAAATAAATTTATGTAAATTTCAGTTAGCCAGGGCTGATAAAAGTCATAACTTTTTTAAATGCAATCAGTATATAAAATCTCTCCAAATGTTTATTTGTAAGTAGTTTATTTTTCAAATTGAGAACATTTAATAAGAAATAATGAATAAATTGAATTAATTTAAAAATATAAATAAGAAGTTAATTAAAAATACGTTAAAATATATATTACTAAAGAGAACAAATTTTTAGTATTAGACAAATTAGTTCACAATTTAAAGAAAGAAATATAGAATACAATTTTCTATAATTTTAAAAAATTGTAAAAGAAAAAAAATTCTATGAAATAGAAGAACGATTTTAAAATGAGAATATTTAGTCCAAGCTTAAGTTTACAAAATATTAAATAAAAGATAAAATGGCTGCCAAATAAGGAGAAAATTTAAAAATTTTAAAAATGTTAAAAGAATCGAACGAACATTTTTAAAAATTCGTAATTACAAAATAAAAACTGAAAATTTTAAATGAAGGATCGATATTTTTAAGAAAAATGATGTCAAAAATTAAAGAATTAATTAAAACGCAAAAAAGAACTAAAAAAATAGTAAAACATCAAGAAAATAAAATAAATATGGAGAAAATGGAAAAATGTTAATTTCCGAATTCTAACAAACTGTAAAAAAAATGTAAAAAGTAAAAAAAAAAATTTGGTTAAAATCTACTAAGAAATTAGAATTAATAAAAATAGAATAAGAAATGTAAAGATAAATCAAAGGGGCACAAAAGAAATTTAAACAACCTCTAAAAATAAAAAAGTTTAGATAAATTAAATCAAAAACATTTTTATAATATTACACTTAAGACAAGTCCAACAATAAATTTTAAAAATAAACAAAACAGAAAACTTTAAGTAAGAATGTGTAAGTTTGCAAAAAAGCTCGCAAGAAATACAGTAAGAAAAATTTGTATTGAATTTTCCTGTTGATGTGTAAAGTGTTAAACAGGACCGTCCTGATAATACTACCAAATTTGAGGAAATTTCGATCGCTGCTCGGTTTAATGTTATCATAGGGGAGGGTGGTACCATACCGACCCCTCGTACCATACCAACCCCCCTCTGTTTCTCAGAGATCGTGTTACTAGACAAATCGTGAATATCATCAAAAGAACACTTTCATAACTCTGACATTTTGACCATAGGTAATAATCTCTTGGTAATATTGTATCTCGGATTTTGACGTAAAATTAGTTTTTTAATAATATTTTTTGTTTTTGACCTATCTTGAATTTAAGTTAAAAGTGTCGAATTGAGTTTAGAAAAATTAAGGTATACTTTTTTTTGGTTGCTTGTGGCCTCAACTTTAATAAACAATATTCAAATTCAAAAGCTTTCATTGACAATAATAAATAATAAAATAACAATAATTAAGCTAAGATAATATAGCTTGTAATTAAGATCAGACTAAAAACACTCATTTTTTATTGTAATAATAATTCTTTTACTCTTATTCTGAAAAAGGCCTTAAATAATGTATTTAAATAAATTAAAAGTAATTTAAGTTTATTCTTGTTTTAGGGCTGCGCACGATACGATACGATACGATATTTGACAGAGTCTCGTCTCGGTCTCGAAAAAATGGAAAATTGATGGTCTCGTCTCGGTATCGTCTCGGTCTCGTCACACTTGGTATCGTCTCGGTATCGCCTACATAATTGTGGTCTCGTCTAGTCTCGATCTTAAAAACATCGAAAAAATAAAACATAGTAGTTGCAGAATACAATTGTTAACTTACTTATTATAAAAAGATAAGTTTTGCAAATCAGCTGTTAATTGTTAAAAACGTTTTGGGTCTTGTTGATTTAATAGTATCGCTGTCGCTTACAAATTTTTAACTAAATAACATTAAAAATAAGATGTTTGAAATGTGAAACAGTGAAGCTAAGAAGCAAAATTAACAATAAGTGAAATGTTGGACAGTATTTTAAAACCGATTTTTCACATTCTTCTTTTACAACCTCGACTTCTATACTTGCATCTAAGAAATTATTTTTGGTGTTAAATCATCAGTTGAAGAATCTTGTTAACAAAAGATCAGTAATCTACATTTACATTTTGCGGTATGATTATTTTTTATAACTATAATTGAATATTTTTGAAAAAAGGTTGGTCGAATTATACATTATTTAGCTTTTAAAAATAGATATCTATATCTGTTATCCGTAGTAAAGAAGTTCATGATTATAGATACTTCCCTATTGCGGTCTCGACGAGAGTCTCGCCGAGATTAGCTTTTTCGTGGTATCGTCTCGGTATGGTCTCGGAAATTTTTTGCGGTATCGTCTCGATATCGTCTCGGAAAACGAGACGATATCGAGCCGAGACCGAGACTGGTCTCAGTCTCATGCGCAGCCTTATCTAGTTTGTTGTTTTTTAATTCAAATTACAATACAAGTTCAAAATTTTGTTTGTTTTCGCTATTTCATGCAATAAAAATAGGGGGTCGGTTTCAGACCACCCTTTTTGAGATTGTCGAAAACATCAATTTTCGATTTTCTCTCTGTATCTCCCACTTCATGATATCCAGAGCCTCGGCAACCAGTGGAAACATCGAAAAATGATTCCTTTACTGAAAAAAAATTTGACCTCAGCAATGAAACAAGATTTTGGCACCTTTTTGGCTTTTGCCTTTTAGGGGGTCGGTTTGGGACCACTCTCCCCTACTATATGAATTTTTCACTGAGGGTCCATTGAAAAGTTACCGTATCTGTTTAATTTTCCAGTGACAGTCGGTAGACATTAAAATTACACAGGACGGTCCTGATAATTTTCATAAAAATGTATAATCTAAAGTCTCAGGACTAGCGGTCAAAATTTAACAGGTTTGTTGAAAATTCTCAGGACCGTCTATCGAAATTATTATTATTATTAACAGGACGCTCGATGTAAATTTCCACATTAGACATGAACTTTATAGAATTTTAATAGAATTCTTATGAGGGTCCTGTGTAGGCAAATCACAAGATGTTAAAACAAATTGAATAAATTAACAAAAAAATGAACGTATTTATTTTTAAAAATATGAAAATAGTTATAAAAATCAAGGGAATAAAAAGTTTAGGTTATGTTATAATAACAAAACTGTGTAAAATAATATTTAAAAATTTGCATATAAAAAGAAGAAAATTAAATAAAATCCTAAAATAAAAAGACAAATAAAAAAAAAATCAAAAGTAAAAAGAGAAAAAATCTTAAAATTTTGTAAAAATAATAAATAGGTTATAAGATAAGAATTAAACAGTTTTGAAAAACAGAAATTTTTTATAAATATTGTAAGAATTAAAAAAAAAGATTATTGTGAATATGAAATATAATTAATATTATTTAATTATTTTGCATTAATTAATATACATTTAAATTTGAATTAATTTAAATTCAAAAGCTTAAACAAATTATGGAATATGAGACGATTGACGATTAAAATTTATTTAATTCATAAGGACTTGAAGATATAGAAATTTAATACTATTTTTTGCTATCTTAATACCAAAAATTTTTAGATCTATGGTATTTTGATAATAGATATTAGGACAATTTACTTTTTAAATTTTATAATGAATAAAATATTAAAATTGAAAGTTTTAGGATGTATCCCAAAACTTGTTTTTTTTATGGTTTGAGATATTTTACATGCAGTATTAGACATCCGGAGAATTGTAATATATTTATAATTTTATTTTATTATTCAGTAATATATAGTTTAACGTATTTTTTAATAACTTCTTATTTATATTTTTAAATTAAAAAAAACTTTTCAAAAATAGTTAACATTTTTTAAAATAATTATGAAACATTTCATAATTGTGTTGATTATTTAATTTTTTCTTCATTTCTTTAATAAAGATTATGACAATTTTTATTAAAAAAAATTTTCTCATTTTTTTTAAAGATTGTTTTCTTATTTTTCTACGTTCTTTTTTTTTTTAATTTATTAATTTTTCGTTGCTTTTAACTAATTTTCTTAATTTTGTGTTTATATGAATTTGAAGATATTTTTTTGAAATTTTCTCATTTATTTGACTTTTAATTACCTAAATGTTTTAATATTCATTATTTCTTATTAAATGTTCTCAGTTTGAAAAATAAACTACTTAGAAATAAAGATTTGAAAAGATTTTACATACTGATTGCATTTTAAAAAATGCATTGCAGTCTTGTTTAAAAAATGTGTTGGATATTCAACAAACCAATTTCAAAATATATACCTAATATGTATTATGGTGGTCTATAAAGACGAAAGTCTGATGTTTTGCTCTTATCTCCAAAAAGTTTCCACATCAAAAAACAATACTCCTATTTTTTTTAAATCGGACAATATTTTTCTGACTTTTTTTGTACTGAATTCCGTCCAGCGTTATCTGTACGTATATCTAATGGATCTAATGACTTCTTACCTCCCGCGGGGAGCAAACCCTATTGTCGACTTAATGTATAATAAATGAATTATTTAACATGAAATATGATTGTTTAAGTGTTAAAATAAACAAATTTTGAATGTCAGTTTCAAAATCGTTGTTTTTTAACGATAAAAACCATATAAAATTCGACTTCAATATTTAAGTCAAATTTGATATGTTTTTAATCGTTAGAAAACACAGATTTTAAAACTAACATTCAAAATTCGTTTATACTAATATGTTCAGTTTTCGTGTTTTTGAAATCACAGAATTGGGTCTGGCTCGAATTTACGACTCGAGACCAGTTGCCAATTCAAATCTCATGGAAAAAGTGAAATAGTGTATTTGGCGGGCGTACGGCGGCAGCACCTCCCGGTGTTAGATTTTTCTCGGCTGTTTTGCCGGCGCTCGTGAAAACATGTGTTCAGTGATCAATTGTAATCTGTACTAACGGCATCGATTTTTTGATCTGTTTTCTCACGCGTAAGCGTTGACGGTATATCTCACGGTTGTTCTCAAGGTTCAACTCTGTATATTTCTCAAAAGGACTACTCAAAACATTGTATTGTGTGTATGTGGTATGGTGCGAAATCCCCAGAAATTACCGGCGTAATTTCTGAGAGAAGAAAATAAAGGAAGGACTCAATACAAAGGACATAATTCGTTGTGTGTGTTTGTGTTTAATTTTAATGCTTGACCACGGATTTACTCAATAAAACAAGGTATTTCTCATAATTAAGGTGTTCTCATTTTTATTGAATTTTATTTAATTTTTTCTCTCCGCAAGTGAATTTCTCAAACCTTTTTTCTCTCCTCACGGTATTGCTCAAAACAATTGGTCCTTCGAGCCGGATAAAAGGTTGAGAATAGTGCGCGAGAATTAATTGAGAATAAATTCAGTGCTAAATTCTGTGGCAAGCGCTTCCTCTCACCTAAGGACGGTCTCATTGTGAAAGAAAATCGCCAGTTAGTGTGAACACGTGCTCGGGTTGCGGCAATTTTCAGTGTACGCCATCTTTTTTCGACGCCTTCTTCTCCACCTCCTTCGGTCACGTTCGGCGGTGCCCGGCAGATGTTCCGGAACCAGAAAAAATCGAGTCAAAGGACAAACCTGCTTCGGATAAACCGGAAAAGGAGAACCCTTTCAATTGGTCGGATGACAAAGAGGGCAAGGCAGGGCCGAGCCTAAAGGTCCCCTCTCGGGCAAATTCAACAAAGTCGGACAAATCCGACCAACCCTCAGTGAAGGAGGGTGGTTCAAAACGGGGCGAGTATGCCAGCTCTTCGGCTAAGGTGGAACTCAAGGTTGCAGCTCAATTAACTCGTTTACGGTTTTTTACGGACACACTCAATGAGGCAAGAGGGGGGGACATGCCTAAGGATCCAGTGTTCCTGCAAATCACGGCCGACGCTCTCCAAGAACACTGGACACAGTTCTCGCGCGCTCACGATCAGCTGACAGACGGTTGCTCAGCTAAGTTCCTCAACCACCCCTACGTGCTAGGGGAAGTTTATGATCGGGGCTTTAATGCATACATCGATGCAAAAACGCTAGTGCTGCAACTGCAACACAAGGCCAAGGAAGAGGCCCGCCAACCACCTCCCCCCCCCTGCTCATAGCCAATCAAGGAGGACACTGCCGGACATTTCTCTCCCCACCTTTTCTGGGGATTATCAAGGATGGCTCCCATTTAAGGATTTGTTTACGTCGATGGTAATCGACAACATGGATATCTCAAACGTAGAGAGGATGCATTATCTACGGACCAGTCTCACGGGGGAGGCAGCAAGGCTTATCTCGAATATCTCTCTCTCCCGAGATGCATTCTCTCCTGCTTGGGAAACAATAGTGAGTCGGTACGACAACAAAAGGCTCCTGATCTCATCGCAATTGGACCGATTATTCTCAACTACGGTGATCTCATCCAGAAATTCAGAAGGGCTGAACTCTCTCCTCAGCGAGACCACGGAGGCACTCAACGCCCTCAAAATTCTTGGAGCCCCGATTGATCTTTGGGATATGGTGCTTGTGCATCATGTCACTCGAAGGTTGGACTCTTACACTAGAGAGGGGTGGGAAAATAAGCTGGGTTCCAGGACGGACCCCCCGACCTTCAAACAATTAACGGATTTTCTCACTGGGCGAGCTAGGGCAATGGAGAGCATCTCCTCCTACTCTCAAGCACCACGATCTCAACCAGCTCAGACAAAGGCTCAACCTAGAGCACCATTAAGGCCCCCCCCCCTCTAAGGCTTACTCAGGTGCAACTCAGTCCTCAGACTCGGGACAAAACTGCTCATCCTGTGGGGGCAACCATTATATTGTCGTTTGCGACAAATTCCGGAACCTGACTCCTAAGGTGCGCAGAGAGCTTGTCATCCAGAAGCGTCTCTGCTTCAACTGTCTCGGGCGGCACAGTGCAAGTGCTTGCCAATCCCAAAAGCGGTGCAACAAGTGTGATGGAAAACATCACACAATGATCCATCAGCCGGATGGGGCCGGCTCATCCAGGGATCAAGTAGCTGCTCCCCCGCAAGGACCTTCTCAACCTCCAAGACCTTCAGGAACTCAAGGAGCCTCTCAATCCGGTGCTTACTCATCCAATGCGGATTGACCATTGGGGCTTTCTCTCGACAAGAGCCCAACTTACTCACGGTCAGTGGTCCTATTGGCTACTTCTCGGGCTCTACTCATCTCACCTCAAGAAATCTCTCACATGGTACGCATGCTCATCGATCCTGGATCTGAGCTCTCATTTATTTCTGAGAGCCTGGTGCACCAACTCAACTTTCAAAGGCAACGCTCTACTATATCAATCACTGGGATTGGTGCTATTCCATCAGGTAACACTCGAGGAGTGGTTTTTCCTCACACTTAGACCTATCCACTCCTCACACTCTATATTTATCACGGCTCATGTCCTCTCTAAATTAACTTCTACACTTCCTAGTACCTCTCTCCCGCCTCATCACTGGCCTCATCTCCAAGGTATCCAACTGGCTGATCCTGATTATTCTGTCCCAAGTAAGGTCGATCTCATCATTGGAGCTGATCACTACGGTCTGATCATTCTGCCTGAACTGATCAAAGGGCCACTCTCCTCACCACTAGCTCAACTCACCGTCTTCGGGTGGATAGTCTTGGGACCAACCAATGAATTCTCAACCAACTTCAGCTCTTCTCATCACCTGGTTGTCGATCAGAGCTTGACTGATTTGCAGGACTTGCTCACAAGGTTCTGGGTACAGGAAGAGGTGCCATCTAAGGAAACGGATTCACTCTCTACTCAAGAGCGAGAATGCGAGGAACATTTTCAGCTCACCCACTCAAGGGACGAGGAAGGTCGGTACATAGTTCGACTTCCTCTCATTTCTTCTCCGAGTCAACTTGGCGACTCGTACACCATTGCTCTTCGGTGCCTTCAGAGGCTAATCAAACGGATTTCTAATCACGACTCGTACAAGGAATTGTACTCTGCTTTTCTCACGGAGTATGAGGCCATGGGGCACATGGTCCCAGCTCCGTCTAAGGATAGTAGATTTACGACCTACTACCTTCCTCATCACGGAGTACTCAAGGAGCAGAGTACCACCACCAAACTCCGAGTCGTTTTCAATGGTTCCAGCTCAACATCATCAGGGACATCTCTCAATGATTTGCTCCACACCGGAGCCAAACTTCAGAAGGACATCGCAGATGTATTACTCTGGGTAAGACGTCATCGGTTTTTTTTCTCAACGGACATCACGAAGATGTTCCGACAAATAAAGGTGCATCCCCAGGATTGGGATCTACAGCGAATCCTGTGGCTGGATTCAACTCAAACCGAGACACCTTATCAACTCACCACCGTAACTTACGGAACTAAATCAGCTCCTTTCTTGGCCATACGGGTGCTTCTACAACTCATCAAGGACGAAGGGCATCGGTTCCCCTTGGCCGTGCCCCCACTTATCAAGGGAAGGTATATGGATGACATTTACGGAGGAGCAGAAGAGCTCTCCTAACTCAAGGCCATGGCAAAACAACTCATCGGTCTCCTCAACTCAGGCGGATTTCCTCTTGCTAAATGGCACAGCAATCATCCAGAATTTCTCGACTCACTATCAAGGACAGGTAACTTAAACCCTACTCACTTAATTGAAGGTTCTCAAACGAAGGTTCTAGGGCTTATATGGGTACCAGGCTCAGACGAGTTTAAGTTTACCTTTGAACCATCGCATCGTCCGGATAAAGGTATCACCAAAAGACTCATGTTATCCGAGGTATCTCAACTCTTTGATCCTCTGTGATTTATTTCTCCAATCATGATACGAGCTAAGATGTTACTGCAGGAACTCTGGCTTGAAAAGGTGGGATGGGACGACACCTTATCGGAGAAAATCTCCTGGCGTTGGATCAAACTTATGGAAGAGCTAGCTCAAATATCTCAACTCTCAATCTCACGATGGCTCAATATCACAGCGTCAACTAAGGCGGAACTACATGGATTTTCTGACGCATCTCAACTAGCAATGGCGGCTGTGATCTATCTCAAAACCTCGGTTGAAGGACAGGACGCTAAGGTTACTCTCATTTGTGCTAAGACCAAGGTGGCACCTCTTAAAAGACTAACCATCCCAAGGTTAGAACTCTCGGCTGCTCATCTCTTAGCCAAACTTATGGATTATGTTCAAAGAACTTTGGAACTATCTCATGTTCCAATTACTCTGTGGACGGACTCTTCAGTAGCGCTCACATGGATCAACAGTCACCCTTCGCGATGGAAGGACTATGTGCGGAACAGGGTTTCCTCTATCCATGACCTAGTCCCTCAAGGCCATTGGAAATTTATCAAGGGAAAGGAAAATCCTGCCGACTGCGCATCAAGGGGCCTGACTACTCATCAACTCTCTCAACATCAGCTATGGTGACATGGGCCACCTTGGTTAAAGGAATCAGCGGATAGATGGCCAACCTCAATCTCACGAACAGATACTTCTGCCCAAGTGGAAGAAAGACCCGGATGTGTACTCACTGTCTCAACATCTCATCAACTATGGGACCTCGTTGAAAGGTATTCCTCTCTCACTAAATTATTGAGGATAACCTCAATTTGTTTTAGATTTTTTAACTTGCTCAAAGGAGACTCTCAGGCTTCTCTCACCAATCCTCTCAATCCTAAGGATTTAGAGCAATCAAGGAATTTTTGGACTCAAGTCACTCAAGGAGCACATTTCTTAAGTGAACTCAAGGACCTCAAGAGAGGTATTCCATTTTCGAGCTCTCACCCTTTCTCCAGACTCACGGCATTTATCGATCACCAAGGAATACTTAGAGTCGGAGGTCGACTCCAACTCTCTAATCTGGATCATGAGAGCAAGCATCCTGCTATTCTACCTAAGGATTCAGCACTCACTCGTCTTATTATTAGAGACGCGCATCAAAGGACTCTTCACGGCGGAACTCAGCTCACACTATCTCAGACCAGAAAAAGCTTCTGGATCATTGGAGGACGTAGACCAGTAAGGTCTCACATTCTCAAGTGTGTGCCGTGTGCTCGACAACGAGGAATCCGAGCTCAACAGCTGATGGGTCAGCTGCCTACTACAAGGATTACTCCGTCAAGGCCGTTCCTCAACACCGGAGTCGATTACGCCGGACCTATCTCTCTCAAGACTTGGAAGGGGCGAGGAGCAAAGAGCAAGAAGGGATGGCTCTGTATTTTTGTCTGCTTCTCGACCTCTGCCATTCATTTGGAAGCAGTTACGGATTACTCAACGGAAGGATTTCTCGCAGCCTATCGACGATTTGTCTCACGGAGAGGCATTTGTCACACTCTCCACAGTGATTGTGGAACGAACTTCATCGGAGCGGAGAAGGCTCTCCAGCAACTCTTCAAGGCCGGAACTCAAGAATCAAGGACATTGTCTCAACTTCTGATTAAGGACGGCACTTCATGGAACTTCAACCCCCCCTCTGCACCACACATGGGTGGTAAATGGGAAGCCGCCGTCAAATCAGTTAAGTATCATCTTAAAAGGACGGTTGGTGAAACAATGCTGACCTATGAAGAATTTACGACTCTTCTAGCTCAGATTGAGGCTGTTCTCAATTCACGACCGTTGGAACCTCAGTCGGAAGATCCTGACGATTTGTCAGCACTCACCCCAGGGCATTTTCTCATCGGTGAGCCTCTTACTTCAATACCTGAGCCTACACTAACGGATGTGCCAAGTTCAAGGTTGTCAAGGTGGCAACTTATTCAACAAAGGGTTCAGTCTTTCTGGTCGAGATGGTCCACCAGTTATCTGCAACAACAGCTCTCCATCTCAAAATGGCATCATCCGTCCAATCAGATCAAGGTTGGCTCTATGGTCCTTCTCACTGATGAGCGATTTCCACCCGCAAAATGGCCCTTGGCAAGGGTTATAGAACTGCACCCCGGCGCAGATGGACTCACCAGGGTGGTCACCATCAGGACGGCTATCTCTACACTCAAGCGGCCAATAACGAAGCTGGCAGTGCTTCCCATCTCCAGGGACGACTCACCATTGACATCTACATCTCAATAATCGTCAACTCCGTTGCCGATTGGGGGGAGTGTGTTTAGTTTTCGTGTTTTTGAAATCACAGAATTGGGTCTGGCTCGAATTTACGACTCGAGACCAGTTGCCAATTCAAATCTCATGGAAAAAGTGAAATAGTGTATTTGGCGGGCGTACGGCGGCAGCACCTCCCGGTGTTAGATTTTTCTCGGCTGTTTTGCCGGCGCTCGTGAAAACATGTGTTCAGTGATCAATTGTAATCTGTACTAACGGCATCGATTTTTTGATCTGTTTTCTCACGCGTAAGCGTTGACGGTATATCTCACGGTTGTTCTCAAGGTTCAACTCTGTATATTTCTCAAAAGGACAACTCAAAACATTGTATTGTGTGTATGTGGTATGGTGCGAAATCCCCAGAAATTACCGGCGTAATTTCTGAGAGAAGAAAATAAAGGAAGGACTCAATACAAAGGACATAATTCGTTGTGTGTGTTTGTGTTTAATTTTAATGCTTGACCACGGATTTACTCAATAAAACAAGGTATTTCTCATAATTAAGGTGTTCTCATTTTTATTGAATTTTATTTAATTTTTTCTCTCCGCAAGTGAATTTCTCAAACCTTTTTTCTCTCCTCACGGTATTGCTCAAAACATAATATTTAAACAATTATATTAGTTGTTAAATAATTCATTTACTATACATTAAGCAAACAATGGGTTGTGCTCCCCGGGGGGTGTAATGAGTCATTAGATTAACCGTAAGTGACCGATGGACGGAGTTCAGTACCTTTTTAGTGTCCCAACTGACCGCGGGACGGGATTCAAGTTGTCCGAGGCATTTGGCGCAAAACCGCACCTTTGAATAATTTTTAAACTTCCTGGAACTTTTTTAAGTTTTAAAATTCATGCCCTCCTCCTAATCAAACAATCAATTACAAATTATTAAAATCAAAGGTTTTGTTTGTATGTGATTTAAAATATTTGTGAACTTTTTAATTAAAACATTGGATTGATTTTAAAAATAAATTCTTTAATATTTCGTAATTCTCCAACTCTTATTGAAAGTTCCAAAACCAAATTGTCTCTACTGCAACTGGAAAGTATTTAAAATCGTTAACTAACAAAATTGTAAGAAACTTTAATCAATTTTTTCTGTCACAGTAAGTATTAAATGTTCGAAACTTTGAATAATAGTAGAAAAATTACAAAATATAAATCAAATTATTTTCAAAATAATACATAAATCTTCTTAAATAAGAATTAACTGTTATAAAAGCAAATATTTTATGACAAATGTTTAAAGACATGAAATATGTAGTGAAAACGTTTTTAAATAAGCCCGCCATTTTGTCAGCAAATAAAATCACTTGCACCTCAAGAGAAAGATTTTGCTTTCTATCGGCAGTCGCTTAGGTAGCTTAGTGGTTAGGTAGTTAGTTTGCGTGCGTCGAACCCGGGTTCGAATCCTCGTCCCCCAAAATTGGTTTCCAAAATTTTCTCCATAATTCCAGGTCTTCACTATGAATTAAGGTAATGTAAAATCTGTATTTATTAATATTCAAACGCTTATATTGAAATATTTTTTAATCTAGAGGTTCGTTTTAAGCTTCCCTGAAGCTTCCCTGGAGGTTCTGTGGAAGTTTCTCTGAAGATTTCCTAAAGGTTCGGTGGAAGCTTCCATGAAGATTCCCTGAAGGTTCGATGGAAGCTTCCTGGGAGGAGGACATCCTAAGGTTCCTGGAAGCTTCCTGCAAGATATTGTGCTATTTGGGTACTATTTAGTTAGAGGGATGTACCAATTATGAGGATATGGCTTTTTTGGTGTGATATTAGAACCATTTTACTATTTTAAAAAAAAACCTTGTTTAATAATATTCTATTATGTAAAGTGTCATATTTGGGAAAAATCAACACCGAGGCAAGTAGTCTCCCCTTGTCAGTGTGCATGCGGAAAGAAAAAGAGAAGAAATGGATACTTTAATATTGTTCCGACTTATGTTAAGGGGTACTCGATGATGTCATTTATTTGTCTAAGAAATGAGAAAAATTATTTTTACCTGTTTCTTTTTCGCATACTCTCTGCGTGAGGACTTTTAATATACTGTTCTACAATTTGTTTCCAACGCCTTCTGCACAGCCAGCCTCGAAAAAAACTTTGCACTTTTTTTATTTTTTGCATTTCGATAGAACCTTCAGCTATTTTTTTTAATCCATAGCAATGACTAGCAACACTGTTAGTATTTCCTTCACAAAAGGAATCAGATTCAACCTCTGCAGATAAAGATAATGCTTGATTTGTTGATGCAGAAGTTGACATTAAATTTCTGTTACAGCAACTACTTGAAGAACCCATGCATTGAGGCACAGTTTTTTGAAAAGAATTTCGCCTTATTCCGTATCCGATAGATCTTGAAGTATCCGTAACAACACTGCTTGGTCTTAACTCCTTTTTAAGAGCGTACAGCTTAAAAAACCAGATATTTATTTATTAGTATATTATGTCCAAAGTAATTTATATCTATTTATAAAAAAGATAAAAATGGCATTGAAATCCAATGTAATGCAAAGTGACAGTTTGCGCTAGACGTTTTTTTCATTTGTTTTAGAAATAAAGACATACAAACATAAAAATAAACAATAAATTATTTTTCTGTGAAACATTCTTTTTTACGTAGATGGAGAAAAATACCGTTAGTCAAAATAATACACTGTAATGATCGTATTTTTTTTGTATTGCCAAAGGATTTGCTCGCCTGATGGAGTCCGGGTACCAAGTTATAAAATACATCTTATTTTAACAAATATGGCGTGAAGCGCCATCTACGCTTAAATTTAACGCTAAATCAAAGAGTTTCTATGAATTGGATAGAGCAGGAATAGTCAGTAACAAAACAATAATTTAAACCTTCGTAAGTAAATATATTGTCACAAAAAGATAAAATGAATATAATACAAAATAAAATAATAAAGACTCGATATAATACTAAATCAAATAAAATAATAAATGACTCTATATAAAAGAAAAGAAACAAGGCAGCTACTAGAATATAAAACAAATATAAAACTATAAAAATATAAAAATACAAAATATAAAAGAAAACTACGATGAAGAGAGACTCGCTGGTCTCACTCTTGATCTCTTTCTCTCTCTCTCTCTCGCTCTAACCCTCCAGCTCATTTGCCGAACGTCTGAAAAATAATAAATAATATTCGGCCGATTAATTTCCCGACACTACAAATGAAAAAAAGCATACAAATAATTGTAAAATGACGCATGGTTTCCTATCTGGGTGGTTTCTAGAATACACCCCCTAGTTCCGCGACCAGGTGCGACTCCTGGGTGTGTACACGAATTAATTTGCATTAATCTAAAACTACGTCGACATTCCAATCGACGGCCTTACCCGACACGAAACTAAGATAGGAGAAGGGTACTAGGATGACATGAGAATAGTACGACCTGAGGAGCACCTCAAGGACGTCATCTCCTGTTGAACGAGGAGCACCTCTTTTCAACAGGGTGGATTGTAGTGGATGGTGATCAGGATGGAAGTCGAAGGTGAACCTGGACTCGGGAGCACCCGCAGGCCATGGTACCTCTTCTTCTGGGAAATCATCGGAGCTGGTGAAGGAAGAGCACCTCTCTTCACCTACTCTTTTGATAGGGACATCTTCTTCTAGCCAGGAGGAGCACCTCACCAGCTAGAGAAGTTAAGGGTTGAAATTGGCAGTGAGAACTACCGTAGAGCAGCTCGAGCAAGCCCGAAACTAGTCCACGGAAGAACTAACTAAAAGTTCTGGCGAACGAGAATATATTATTGCTCGAGAGGCAAGCGGTGACGTTGCGCGGAGAGGGAAGCGAATCGACGCGGCAAGAGTGCGCCTTCGTTACTCTCGACTCGCTGAGCAGACTGTGCACTGGATTGTATATTCTGTATACTTTCCAGGCAAAATTAAATGAACTTGATTCCTCGCGCTAAAATCAACTTTAATTTTCAGCTATCGTTACAACACAAAATTGTTCGTAATTATCATTATCTAAAAACGCATGTCGCAGGCAAACGAAAATTTATTTATTTATTCAACCACATATACACAGTTAAAAATTTTGTGTATTTGTGTAGAAAACAGTCCTTGTTAAATTTTTTGTGTTAAAATTTAACATTTTTCGTGTGTTGATTTTACACATTCTTCAAATGTCATTTGATTCTTGAACATAACTTAGTAAGAGGTTAAAATTTGTGTACAAAATTCAACATATTTTTTTGTGTTGAATTAACACATAAGTTTTGAGTGGACCGTTTGGGACATGTGAAAAATGTTAAATTTAACACAAAATTTTTTACTGTGTACAATTAACTGCACTAAAAGACTTTTCGTTTAAAGAAATGTTTTAATTAATATCACATTTTGATGTGACAGCGTTTAAAAGTTGGTAAATCCGGAATTCATTTCACAAATTCATATGATGCGTATCAGAAGTTGAAACGAATTATATTAATCTTTTAATGTCTTTATAAAAATACTGAACAAGCAGTTATCGAATTTATCGACGCTTATATTAGTATTTTACAGTTTCCTAACTTTTACACACTTAACCATGCGACCACTTAGGTATATTTATCAACAAGTTATTAACATCCTGACATTGCAGCTGTTTTTTATTAATATTATGCGTCTTGTGAAAAATTGTCACAGTCCAGTGCCACATAATTTATTTCAGTCTTTCACACACATCATATCAGTTTTCAATGTTCTAATTTCAAATATCGATAATGAAACATCAAATTTTGATTTTAATATATTCAGTAATTAAGACATTTCCATGATTTTTCTTAATTCCAACGATTTTATATTTATACTAAACTTTGACAGAATGTTATCATTTAGTGAAACGAAAAGTCTCTGAGTTAAAATAAAAATCGCCTTAAATTTAAAGCAAAAGTACTCAACCTTATGCCGAAGAGCAAAAGGTACATTTGAAAAAAGTCACTATCAGTATTTTTTTTGAAAAATAAGTTTTTTATATCGTTTGGAATCGAAATAAAAAAATTAATCTACCTGTACAATCTACAATTATAAATATTAATTAGTTTCGAAGATAATAATTAGACTTTAATTGGCCTATCTACAGATATTTTGGTGAATACATTTGAAGAAAGTCAATATATATAGAACGGCAGGCCTATCTGCAGAAAATTAAAGGGTACCATCACTTTAGACTTTTTAAAAAATTTATTTTTGTTTTATTGGCTTAAAAGGTGCTTTAAATCTTCTAGAACACAAAGAAAAAGTTTGGTACCTGTTTTTGTTTCAGATTAAACTTTTCGAGAGCTACTCTTGGTGCTACGGAGTGCCTCATGCAGAACATGCTTTGAGAGAAATTTGAAATATTTTTTAATCAAAAATATTTATTTTGTTTACTTTAAGACTGTAACGCAGCAGATTTTATCTGCACGCTCTGTAAACAACTTTATCCTTTTTCGAAGAGCCTTTCGCGTTTAAAAAAACTCAATCAGGAAGCGCTAGAAAGGAATCAATCCATTCACTAATCGTCGACCAGAAACTCCAAGTCTCAGTCGAAATATTAGCCATAAGATTCGCTTACTGACCCTTTTATATTTTTTTATGTTCTCATTCAAAACACGATTCACTCGCTTTATTCATCTCAGGGTCCAAAGAAGGATACCAGAATACAGCCAGGTTTCCGCCATGAATGTGATTCCCGCCCTCATGGTGAAACCTGTCTGCCTAAAAGCTAGAAGTCTGATTTTGAACATTGAAGGGACATCTCATGAAGCATCAAGTGAAGGTAATGATAGATCTCGTTATCGACTAACGAGATCCGACGATCGAGGAGAGAGACGAAACTATTTTTGGAATAGCGCCCGAGTTTCGACGAACTGCCCTCGGTCTTCCTGGTTGAGCCCTCGCGGGTAACAGTTGGATTCGCGGCTAAAAGTTTTGTAAAACTTTCCTTTTTCTGTTTTGAGTCCAGAGTGATTCCTTTTTTTGTTATTGTAAATTTATTGTTAAATTAAATTCTGTTCCGGCCGGTATTGGCCTTAGGTCGCCGTATTTCGGTTGTTGAACAGTTGGATTGAGCCCATCGCGGCTTAAGACTAGAATATCATCGAGTTATTCGCCGGTCTGATTTCCGTTTCTTTGACGCATTATCTTGTCTGGCCGAACCTGGGAAAACGAATGAAACGCGATCAAACCCCAAACCAAGGTTTAAAACTTCCGCCATTGCTGAGACATAAATCTCTGCGATTGAGGAGACAGCAACCTCCGCAATCAACACTTTCCTCGTCAAACAGCAAGAAAAGGCTAACGTAGGTCCTAATAAGAGGAATTCTCTCCCTCAGAAGTCCACCCTTAAGCCCGGGAAAGGTCAGCAGTCTCCCGCTGATGAGCCCCTACAAAAACAAAAATCGGACGTCCAAGACGGGTCAGATCCAGAAACCCGGAAAGTAAGCTCGTTGAATTTAAAGGTAATCTGCCGACAATGTAACCTACCTGGGCACTACCAAATAGGTTGTGCCAGTCTTGTTTGTTATGGTTGCAAAACGGTTGGGTATACAATTAAAACCTGTTCACATTGTCCGGGAAACGAGAGAAAGATACAGTGAATCCGGTCAACACTGCCTCTCAGGACCAAAAGACCGTCAAGAAAAAACCTTCCGAATTAAATGACACTGATCTTGACGAGATCGTCTTCGTCGAGCAAGTAAGCTCCATTTCCGATTCACCCGATTTCAAGAGATTTTAAATGCTGACCGATCTCGAATTTGACTCTTTGCTAAAAAGAGAATTCCCGGAAATGATAGTGACTGATACTTATCCAAAGCTTAATACTAGAAACATCATCTCAATTACAGCTGACGTACATGCTAACCTGGAAAACGACGATAGTGCATTAAAAGATAATTCAACGCTACCGAAAGTGATTAAGGTTCCTAAGGTAGACAACTCAATGTTTTCCTCACAGAGTGTCACAGTGTTTTTGATTTACACTTACCCAGTTGTTGACAGCACAAGAGTTTCGGTTTTAGATGCTAATAGACAAATGGAGCCTGTGCAAGAAAGAGTGAGTGGAATAATTGAATCCTCTGAAGTAGCCCATCGTATCCGTGTTACGGCATATATAAACTCGGTTCCTGTAGATACCCTTATCGACGGCGGGTCGGCTAGGACGTTTATTCGAGCTGAGATTGCTCACAGAATAATGAAATTTTCGAGCTTGACACTTGATACCTTCCGGAAGTCTTAAATGCCTTAAGCTAATAATTCGTTAGATGATATTTAAGGTTTGATTGTTCTTCCGATATCAATCGACAAGTTCACGAGACAGTGCGAGCTTAGGGTAGTAGATAACCTTATTATTGAGATGATCCTCAAGTTAGACGCTGTAGGAAGCTTTGACATGTATACCAGCGCTAGATTGAAACAGGTCTATATACCGGATGATTCGGGAGTACAACGCCCTCTTAATATTTTCTTGATCGCAGAGGAGAGTTGTTCCGGAATTGTTAGTTTGCAGCAGTCGGAGAAGGATTAATTAGACACGTTTTTGAACAAGAAACTCCGACCTTAGGTGCCAGGATAGTTGAGTGCCACTCACCTTGTGCAGTATACTATTAAGTTAATAGATCAAACCCCGATTAAAGAGCGCTACCGGATTGTTTCGCCGAAGATTCAGGAGGCAATGCATGCCGAAGTAGATCGCATGTTGGAAGAAGGGGGTGATAAAGCCTTCAAACAGCGATTGGTCTACACCTGTAGTAATGGCAGCTAAGTCAAACGGATCGTATCGGCTGCGTTTAGATTTCCGGAAACTTAATGCCATGACAGTTAAGGACGCCTACCTCCTCCCTTATATGTCGGACATCCTCAAACAACTCACTTCCACTAGGTACATTTCCAAAATTGATCTTAGCTCGAAATTTAATCAGATACCACTTGACTCTGCTTGTCGTCTGTTTACTGCTTCTGAGGCTCAGGATAAAGATTTCTTTTAGTTTCGTCGAATGCCATTCGGGCTGTGTAACTCTCCACCCACCTTCCAACATTTAATGCACCGAATCATTACTCCCGAGATGAGGCCTCACGTATTTTGTTATCTCGACGACATAATTGTCGTGTCCAAAACTTTTTAAGAGCACCTTTATTGACTTAAGAAGGTTCTTGACAGGATCGAGAAAGCAGGTCTCAGAATTAATCCCGAGAAATGTAAATTGGGTTTCTCAAAGGTAAAGTATTTAGGGTTTATCGTTAATAATCAGGGGCTAAGAGTTAAACCCGATAAGATAGCTTCCGTTCTAGATTACCTGATTCCGAAAAACGTTAATTAATTGTGTAGGTTTATGTGTCTAGATTCCTAGTATCGCAGATTTATCGAAGAACTTGCCAGGGTCGCTGAACCTCTAACTAGGTTGTTCTGGCACAATGTCAAATGGCATTAGGGTGAAGAGCAAAGTGAGTCATTTAATTGGTTAAAACAGGCTCTCACTGAGGATCCAATCTTGGCCAATCCTAGATTTTATGAGGCTGAAGTCCACCCCTTTTGTCTTCTAACTGACACTAGTGCTACCGGCCTGGGCGTTGTCCTTACGCAGGAGCAAGACAGTCAGGAAAAGGTGATTGCTTTTGCTAGCCGCACTTTAACGTCGGCTGAACGTAATTATGCTGTTACCGAGCGAGAATGTCTAACTGTGGTCTCTCGAGCTCCAGGTTTACAATATGGAGATTATACACCACAAAGGAGCTCTATGAGGACGAGATCGTTCAGCCTTCATCGATTTCCGGAACTAAAGACTTGTTGTATATACGAAGATTTAATAGAGTCTTGGAACGACCTGAAGTTTTCCCTGACTGAAAAGTGGAAGATGATCAATTGTATCGTCACCACCCGTATAAAATAGTAGACACTATGCTACCTGACTTGAACGCATCGAAACTCGTCCTTCCGTTGGAGCTATTAGACGTCAAGTTTTAAAGGAGACTCATTCCGAGCTACAATCTGGCCATCTCGGTATAGAAAAGACATATGGTAGGGTATCTCAGAAGTATTATTGGCCCGGAATTTTCAATGACGTTGCTAAGTTTGTTAAATTATGCACCGATTGCCAAAAATGTAAGGTCGCATAAACTCGTCCAGCCGGTTTGATGGGTGAACGCGTCGTCGAGCAGCCTTGAACCGTGGTCGCTAGTGATGTCATGGGACCTTTTCCGAAAAGTAAATCAGGTTACCGTTATGTTTTGGTATTTCAAGACCTGTTTACTAAATGGGTTGAATGCCTCGCTATTCGCACAGCAAACGCACAGATCGTTTGTTGTAACGTATTTGCACAGAAATCATACAGACTGGGACGTATACCTTTTGGAACTGAGATTCGCCTCTAATACAGCGGCCCATGGAATATTGCAAGTATCGCCGGCATTTTTGAATCACGGAAAAGAACTCGTACCTTACCAAAATTTGCGAAAGGATTTAAAAAAGAACCTGCCACACGCAGCTCCCAACTCTTCCGAATGGTTAGCTAGAGTAAAAAGGTTAAAACTACTCCGCGATATGGTTCGTCGGAACTTAAGCCGCGCATAAGAATCCCAGGCCAAATATTGTAATAAGCGTAGGTGGAATGCTAGTTTCAAGGTAGGAGACTTAGTGATTCGTAGGCACCGCGTCCTATCTGACAAGGCCAAAGAAATCTCGGGTTAATTAGTTCCGAAATACGAGAATCCATTTAATATTTCACGGCGTTTATCGCCATTAATTTACAACTTAGTCACCGTACAGGATAAATTGGCGGGGACTACCACGAGTCTCGATATTGTGACTGATCAAGTTTCGTTTCGTTTGTATACAAGTCTTCTCAGATTCCAAGCAAACGATTATTATCCCGAGGCCCTGATTCTAAGCTAAATCAGTACTTGCTGTCGAACCTGAGGTCCAGGATTTAAAAGCTATACCGATGAAGACTCAACCAAAGAAGACTTATTCTCCCGTTGGTGATAAGGAGATATTCTCTGAGTTCATGTGGGAACGATGGCTCCGCAAGGAATCGAACGCTGCTGCCAAGGCATCGCGACGACCTGGGAACAGTGGTTAAAGGCTGGTGTCCCCAAACCCCGAGTCTATAGGGGTCCAATAGCCAAAAAGTGTTGGGGTTGCTGGGTGCCCGGACTCAAACGTCTTAAGTGTCTCAACTCACCGTCCGGTCCCCTTTGTTATCACTGGGGGGGGGGGGGGAAGGATATACCCAGAAGAGCGGTCCCAACTGCAGCGAACTCTATCAGAGCGACAAAGTGCTAAGTGAACGGGCTAAGGTGAAGCCGGTCCAAAACAAGCTGACCAA
Organism: Ganaspis brasiliensis; assembly: GCA_037103525.1. Classification (NCBI taxonomy): domain Eukaryota; kingdom Metazoa; phylum Arthropoda; class Insecta; order Hymenoptera; family Figitidae; genus Ganaspis; species Ganaspis brasiliensis. The sequence continues at coordinate 2,721,750 of JAZKLR010000293.1, forward strand.
CCCGATCTACATCCGGCAACACATGAAAAAAATTCATGACGCCGGGATGAGAAACAGCACGGGCCGGAAGTTACCTTCGGACTATTCCAAACATCCGCATTTCGATTAAAATTTATTTTTTTTGTTGTGCTCCCGAGATTAGGCTAAAACTCACTACTTTTTCTTTTTTTTTGCTGATTTGGTATCCTACAAATATTAATCTGCATAAAGAGTATTTATTAAATTATTATATATTTATTATATCAACTGAATCATTTCATTGAATTTATGAACTGTTTGAAATAAGGTTTTTAAAATTAATTTTAATTTATTATTTTAAATATTATCGATAAACTTGTCAACCAGTGTGCAAAATCAAAATTTATGGATTTCGTAGATTTTTATATTTATTAAGTTTTGCTCATCTTGGAAGTTTGCGAAAATTAATTGAGAAATTTCCTGCTAGGAAGGAGTCCTTTTATTTTTCAAGAGTTCAGTTGCTCTGCAATTGTTGTATTTATTTTCATGATCTTGTACCATCCAACGGCTTGGAGAGATGCCCAAAAAAAGCTCCCAGCACTGTGCCAATTCTCGTCAAGAGCGAAGACAAGGGTTGTTCATCAAGGGCGTGTAGCGGATAAGATTCCCGGTCAACGAAACTCTCTTGACGAGAAAAAATTTGGTCAGCTGGGGACATCTGATGGCTTTAACACTGATTACGATTTCAAATACCTAGGAGATGAAAGGATGACTAACATGCAAAAAGAGGGAGGCACAAGACGAGCCCCCAAAAATCGGCACCATCTTCCTTACTGATTGAGACTTCATGCAGAATGGTCGCAAACTTTTAGCTGATAATTTTTACTTAATTTTAGTGCCACAATGGTGGTTGTTTATTGTTAAAAATGAGTGCCTACGGAATTGGTATCGATCGTCATGAGTCTTTCTTTTTGGTAAGCGGTTCGTTATTTGTATTATATTTATGAAATTACAATTTCAGATCGCCATGTGCTTCTGCTCGACATAGGAGAGGGGAAGTTTTTAGATTGTTAAGGGCTGTATTCCTTTCATTAAAGTCAGTTCTTTCCAGGCGATAAATTAGGTAAAATTATAGCTCTTGTTACCTCACTTTGAGAGGATGCTTTTTGTAAAGCATTTTTTTTTGTTTGTACAGTTCTATTCAGGTTTTATTTACTTTAATAAATGTTAAATTGTTTATTGTCTAATCTGGATAATTTATTTTATTTTATTTTCTTTCTGAATATTTGAAAGAAGACTTAAACATTTATTTCAAAAGCCATGACATGTTTTCTGCCTATTTGTTTGCTTGTCGATTCACCCCCTCTCCGCACCAGAAGAGCTAGCTAGTGGTATTTTCTCGAGGTTGGAGTTTTACATCGTTGATAAATTTGTGGCGGCAATGATTAGATCCTTTTAATCATTGACTGTCTCATTCGACTAGTACGAATAAAGTTTAGAATTTTGAGGCATCTAACCTCCCTACATGAAAGTACCAGTGACACGTTGGAAATCAAATTATAACAAAGTTTCAGTTTGATAAAAATATTTACATGTATTAAGAGTAATTTATTAAGTCGATTTTAATAAGCACATTTTTATTAAAATAAATTGATTAAAATTTTTTTTTATACTAACAATAAAATTAATAATATTAATAATAATAATAATAATCCACTTGGCCGTATGCCCAAGTGGATCAAGAGTCCGTTCTGGAAAATGACCAGTTCAAGACCTACTGGAATTTTTCTTTTCCACCACCCATCATATCAGTGCCACTAAATTTGACATAGTACTCCAGGATCATAAATGTAAGAGCATTTATATGGTTAAGTTTTCTGCTCTTGCCGAGAGCAACATCAGTAAAAAGAAGGATGAGAAACAAACCAAATATCAAGAGCTCTTATTTGAATTGAGCAAAATGCATCCAGGATATAGAGTCCAAATGATTGTTTTAATTCTTTGCTGCTTATGAGGGATAAAGGTTTCATTTGTGAGCCGACTGAAGAGGATCCCGACCTGCAAGCGTCAAGCCAATGTGTTAGCACGTAGAATACTGAAAGCAGTCCTTTTGAACTCTCTTCGTCTGGTCGACTGCACTGTTCTTTGTAACTAAAAAAATATACATCTTTAAATGTAGCTCTAAAAAAGCATCCCACAATTTCATGTCGGTCGCGTAAAAACATCGGCGGCAATGGACATGAAGATCCAAAGAACAGAATGCTAAAACTGTAGCGAATTAAAAAATGATGCTTTTGCTTACCTTCCAGGGCGAAAGGAACAAAAGTTAAGAAGAGTAAGTGAAAAAAGAATAACCTGAACTGGGTTGCTTGGCTTCGCATCGTTAACAGCACTGATAATTAAAAAGCGTGTCTAGGAATCAGAACATGCGCTTCTGTTAAAGGAACATATTGGCAGACCTGTGCATAAACAATTTTTCAGTCTCATAAAAGAAATGGGATTGTCTGTGGATTTGTAATTTTCTTTCCTCAAATTTGCAGGTTTGAAATCGGAGACTAAAGGGTATTTGTTTGCTAGTCAGGATTGTAAGAATAGGAGAGATATAAGGGGAAAGAGGTAGGGCCGATAAGGACTAGGACCGTTTGGTTGTCGCGGGGGGAATAATGAATCAGTCTTAATTTGTATTCGAATGCGAAGAAATGTAGCGTGACTTCAGTTAATAATAAAGAATATTATATGTGCCAGACTATAAAATGTTTAATTATTGTAACGTATCGCCTTTCGAATCCTGAACACTCTTACAGAAATCAGAAGTGGGATCTGAATCGTGGTTTGTGAAAAACGCGATCGGAAAATTTTGTCGAGCCGCGTGGTTAATGGCGTCCCTTTTGGAGTTTCGGTTGGTGCGAATGTGAGTTACTCATGTTGAAATTGTGAGGATTAAGTGGAATAAGTTCTTTTAGTGCTACAGTGGGTCAGAAGAAGTGTTTAAGTTTTTGCTAGTGAGGCAAATTAGAATTTTGGAGTTTGTGCAGTTTCTTGAGGAGTTTCAGAAAGTAACTGTCAATATGTCTGACCATCGTAGCGAAGGAATGTCCCAGAAGAGTCCTCAGAAATTTAAACTTGCTCAACTGAAAGAGATTTTGAAAGATTTAGGTCTCAGTACAGTTGGCAATAAAAATGAGCTGTTAGCCCGACTTATGGAAAAGTTTCCAGATGGGTCTTGGATGGAAAACCAAGCCGAGTTGCAAGGAGGTGACTTAGTAGAAACTGAGTATCAGGAGCAAGATGAGCTAGATGAAGCAAGGAAACAAAATGAAGAGCTTTTGTTAGAATTAGCTTCAGCTCGAAAACAAATTGAGGAGTTTCGCATGGCAATGGAGAAAAAAAAGCAAGATAAGGAGCGGCAGCAGGCATTAAAAGAGACTGCTGTGCAAAGGGCAGCCATTGGTCATCAGCTAGAGGAAGCAAGAAGGGAACTTGAATCCATGAGAAGAAACGGTTTAGAATCTATACCAGGAGTTCTAGAAAATCAAGGAGCATTCGACGAAGAAAATAGACCTCTGGCAAATACAAGTAGGGGTAACCGGGAGACACCTCGAGCAAATTCGGCTGTGAACGAGCTCGATGGTGGGAGAGGACCCGATCGGACGCGTCGACAGACCTTTGACAATCACCTGTCTCAGTCGAGCTTGTCAGGAAATGTAAAAATGAGCATTTCAGCTATTGGAGACCTTCTTGGCAACTTTGATGGTTCTGCGGCTAATATGGATGGGTGGGAGAAGCAGGTAAAGCTCTTGAGAACAGCTTACCATTTAGATGACGACGTCACCCGAATACTCATATGTTCGCATTTAAAAGGGAAAGCTCTGAGCTGGTTCCACTCAAGGCCAGAGCATATCGAGATGAGTGCGGAGGAGCTACTCGGTGAAATTCGAAAAATGTTTTTTCGACAGCCCAGCAAAGCGTTATTGAGGAAAAGCTTCGAAGAAAGAGTCTGGAGATGCGGAGAGACATTCAGCGAATTCGTGCATGATAAAGTTATCCTGGCCAATAGGGTACCTGTTCCTGAAGAAGAAAGACTCGATTATTTTATTGAAGGGATCCCAGATGTTCAGCTACGAGACCAGGCGAGAATCCATTGTTTCCAGTCAATTCAAGAATTATTAGTTGCGTTTGAAAGAGTGTCCTTGTCTAGTAGAAGCAAGAAGAATGACTCTGATTCAAATTCGTCAAAATACAGTGCTACCGAACGAGTTACGAAACCAACCGAGCAAGAAACTAAATGCTATAACTGCGGAAAGTGGGGGCATATGGCATCTAAATGTACGAGGGAGAAGAGGCCAAGGGGATCGTGCTATCAGTGCGGTCTCATGGGTCACATGATCAAGGATTGCCCTGGACGAAAGAATAAAGAGGGGAAGGAGGTAGCAGTTGTAGAAGAGGATGAATATCATCGAGTGGTGGAATATGAAATGGAAGAGGACGGAGAACTCTACAGCATGACGTTTCGTACACTTTTGGACAGCGGTAGCGCAGTGAGTCTAATTAAGCGAAAACTTGTAAATGAAAAGTTAATTCATGTATTAGATAGTGACATTGATAATTATGTGGGAATAAATCAGTCAAAATTAAATGCATTTGGGTTTATAAAAGCAAAAGCTAAATTAAATGACAAAATTAGGGAAGTAAGATTATTAGTTGTTGACGATAGAACAATGTTTTCGCCTGTATTGTTCGGGAGGGATGCTTTTAGAGTATTTAAGTTAAAACTAGTAGAAGAAGAAAATTCTTATGACGAAGCAACAAGCGAGATTTTAAATATTGACGTAGGTGGGATGAGCGAGGAGGGGGTAATTCAAGTTAATCCGGAAGTAGATGCCAAGTATCGAGAGAAATTGCAAAACTTATTTAAGTTAAATTATTTAGAAAAAAAGAGGCCAGAGAGCCCAAAAGTTAAAATTGACCTTAAAATTAATTTAAAGGACCATCAACCCTTTCATTACGGTCCTCGTCGCTTATCTCACGTTAAAAAAGAAAAAGTAAAATTATTACTTGACGATTTAATGGCAAAAGGCCGTATTAAAGAAAGCAATTCCGAATATGCGTCTCCTATTGTCCTAGTAAAGAAAAAAACCGGCGAATTAAGAATGTGTGTGGATTATAGGACTCTTAATAAATTAATGATCAAGGATAATTATCCTCTACCCTTGATTGAGGATCAAATAGACGTTCTAAAAAATAAAAAGTACTTTACATTGTTAGATCTCAAGGACGGATTTTATCATGTAAAAATCGAAGAGCAATCAACTAAATTTACAGCATTTGTAACTCCTTTTGGTTTATACGAATTTTTATGCATGCCCTTCGGTTTAAAAATCGCTCCAAATGTTTTCCAAAGGTTCGTTAACACTGTATTAAAAAAATTAATTGATGCTGGGGATATTGTAGTGTATATGGACGACATTTTGGTAGCGACAACGTCCTTGGACTATCATTTTCAAGTGTTACAGGAATTATTTCGTATTTTAGTTGAGAATAAATTAGAGCTTCGGTTGGATAAGTGTAAATTTTTATTTACTACTGTCGAATTTTTAGGTTATGAAATTAACGAGCAAGGGACCAGACCTACGAAAAGGGGAATTGAGGCAGTCATAAACTTTCCGGTACCAAGAAATATTCGCGAATTACAGAGTTTTTTGGGATTAGCATCTTTTTTTCGAAAGTATATTGAAAAATTCTCACTTATTGCCAAGCCTTTACATGACTTATTAAAAATAGGAGTTGAGTTTAAGTTCGAAAATAGAGAAATAGAGGCATTTGATCTGCTGAGGTCCAGACTAATAGAGTCGCCAGTTTTGTCAATTTATGATCCTCGAGACGAAACTGAGCTTCATTGCGATGCAAGCTCTATTGGATTTGGAGCTATTTTAATGCAGAAAAAGAGTGACTTAAAATTTCATCCCGTATTTTACTTCTCGAAGCGTACTACAGAAGTGGAAAGCAGGTATCACAGCTTTGAGCTGGAAATGCTTGCTATAGTTTATGCACTGCGCCGATTCCGAATTTATTTGTGGGGAATTAAATTTAAAATAATTACGGATTGTAATTCCCTAACATTAGCTCTAAAAAAAAGAGAAATAAATCCGAGAATTGAAAGATGGGTTATGGAACTACAGAACTATGATTACGAATCCGAGCATCGAGAAGGACGACGAATGGCTCATGTAGACAGCCTGAGTAGAGTAAATTGTATTTGTGTAGTCGAAGATAATTCTTTTGAGAAAAATTTAGCCTTAGCTCAGCCTAGAGACGAAGTTATTATAAATTTGCTAGCCGAATTAGAAATAACTGAAAATAAGTATTTTGAATTAAGAAATGGCGTGGTATATCGGAAAAGGGGTGATCTGCTTTTGTTCTATGTTCCTCGTGGTATGGAGAAGAATATCCTTTTCAAATATCACGATGAGCTCGGTCATATAGGTGCGGAAAAAGTATTCGAGACTATTAGTAAAAGTTACTGGTTTCCGGAAATGCGCTCAAAGATAAAGGATCATGTGAGAATGTGTTGCAGGTGCATCGCTTTCGCTCCATCGTTGGGCAGAGTGGAGGGGTTTTTGAATTTGATTCCCAGGATCAGTAAGCCATTCGAAGTAATGCATATTGATCATGAGGATATTATAGACTCCCGAGTCTTAAGTAAGAAACACATCCTAGTGGTAAAGGATGCTTTTACCAAATTTACAAAGCTTTACCCTGCGAAGTCCACGACTTCAGCGGAGGCGATCGCTTGCTTACGGGTTTATTTTTTTACGTATAGTAAGCCAAAATTGTTAATCTCGGATCGAGGCACCTGTTTCAAGTCAGAAGAATTTGAATTTTTTTTTAAAAAAATGTAATATTAAACACGTAAAGATAGCAACTGGTTCTCCGCAAGCCAACGGACAAGTGGAACGGGTGAACCGATCCCTGGCTTCTATGTTGGCGAAGTTGAGCGAACATGAAATTGGAAAAAAGTGGCCGACAGTTGTATCGGAAGTAGAGTATGCTATTAACAATTCTGTGCATAAAACTACAGGGGAAACGCCGAGTAGATTATTGTTTGGGGTCGAACAACGAGGCATAATTCATGATGTGATAAAAGATTTTTTAGAAGATTATGTTAACGATAGGGATCGAAATTTGGAAAGCTTCCGTGAAAAAGCGGGCGAAAAAATAGAAAAAGCTGACAATTATAATAAAAATTATGCAGATAAAAAGCGCAAGGAACCACATGAGTATAGAATCGGCGACTATGTAATGGTAAAAAATTTTGATTCGACACCTGGAATCTCGTCAAAGTTGAAACCTAAATTTAAGGGACCATACATGATTATGCGCGTTTTGAGAAATAATAGATTTGTGGTTGCTGACATTCCTGGTTTTCAGTTAACTCAGAGAAAATACGAGGGTGTCTGGGAACCAGCCAATATGAGACCGTGGACAGTAGTTGACTAGCAAATATTATATTTGTATTTGATTTTAATGTATGTATTTTTGTTTTAAATCTCGTCCGAGGTCGGACGTTTTGTCAGGACGGCCGAGTTGTAAGAATAGGAGAGATATAAGGGGAAAGAGGTAGGGCCGATAAGGACTAGGACCGTTTGGTTGTCGCGGGGGGAATAATGAATCAGTCTTAATTTGTATTCGAATGCGAAGAAATGTAGCGTGACTTCAGTTAATAATAAAGAATATTATATGTGCCAGACTATAAAATGTTTAATTATTGTAACGTATCGCCTTTCGAATCCTGAACACTCTTACAGGATGGAGTAATAAATACTTTGGTGAAACGCAGTAGAGTGATGCATATATCTGTCGACAATACCAACTGTAGTGCGTGCAAACAATACCCGGAAACACTTAGTCATATTCTAAGTGCGTGCCCAAAGTATGCATGTTACAGATATATAAAAAAGACACAGTACTGCGCTTAAGGTGTTGTATTATCACCTTCGACACTAATATGGTATAGATAAGGAATTAAATAAGATAAAATAGATAAGGAACCCATCTTTCCGTATGCCGAAAAGGATCAGGAGTCCGATGTGGAAAATGATCAGTGTAAGATCTACTAGTATTTTTCGTTTTCCACCACTCATCGTATCAGTGCCACAAAGCCTGATATGGTGCTCCAGGATTATAAAAGTAAGGTCATTTTTCTGATAGAGTTTTCGGCACCTGCTAAAAGCAATATCACGCAAAAGGACGATGAAAAGCGGACAAAGTATCAAGACCTTCTGTTTGAATTGAGTAGAATATATGCAGGCTATAGGGTCCGACTAATTGTTCTTGAACTGGGTTATTTGGGTGGGATGCGAGCATCGGGCCGATGCGTTGGCGGTTTGCATGCAAAAGGCTGTTTTTCTGAACTCTCTCAATCTAGTTTGGCAGTACTGTTTCTTATAAGATCATATTTGGTAGCTATACAAAAGCATCCAACACCGTTCTTGACCACCGCTTAAGAACATCGGCGGCTATGGGTAAGAACAACAGTGCAAGGAATAAGAATAACGTCTCCAGCAATCTTTTTAGTTAGAAATTCTGTAACTTCTTTTACTGCCTTATTACAGAACTCGGTCCCATTATCTATATGAATGACCGCCGATTTACCTCATCGCGACAAAATTAAATCGTCCAGCGCTTTAATGATGTTTTTCGCTGTTGCTTTTCGAGTCAGATAGCACTCTATCCACTTTGTAAAATAATCGTGAAAAACAATGGCGTACTCGTTCCTAGATGTACTCGGTGGTAATGAACCTACACAATCAATCGAAACGAAGGACCAAGGTTGATCGACTATTCTTCTGCCCATTAAACCAGGACGTGCTTGTTGGGATGGTTTAATTCGTTGGCAAGTGTCGCACTTCTTTACAAAGTTCGCCGTATCGCAAAATATTCCCGGCCAGTAGTACGTAAGTGCTACCCTTTGGTAGTTCTTTTGTACCCCAAGATGGCCGGCTTGTGCCTCATTATGCGATTCTTGCAGAACTTCTAGCATTTTCTCTAATGGCAGAACCAATTTCCAAGCATCCTCATCTTCCACGATTGTAATGTATCACGGGATTGGGACGGTAATAATATAATCTTCCGCTTGATCCCCTCCACCCCTTGATCCTCATACATCCGTGACAGTGCGTCTGGGACGTGGTGAAGCGCGCCTTTTCTATGAATTACGGTGTAAGAGTATTCTGAAAGCTCCTGGACCTATCGTGCCAATCTACCTGTAGGGTTGCTTAAATTGTTTAGCCAACGCAGGCTACTGTGATACGAAATCACAGTAAAATGAAACCCTTCCAGATAGTGACGGAACTTTTTAATGGACCAATGGACTGCTAAACATTCTTGCTCGGTAGTAGAGTATCTCCTTTCCGCGTCATTCATAGTACGGCCAGCGTTAGCTATTACCCGTTCTTTACCATCTTGCTCTTATGTGAGCACAGCCCCTAAACCGAAACTGCTTGCATCGGTTTGCAAGACAAAGGGAACTTTAAAATCGGGGTAAGCTATGATTAGACTGGGTGCTCGGGCGGTTTTTAACGTTTCGAAAGCTATTTGCTGGTCATAAGACCATTTTCAAATGTAACCTTTTCTAAGAAGTCTGTTAAGCGGTTCTGAGATAGAAGCGAAATTCTCGATGAATCTTCGGTACTAGCTGGCCATACCCAGGAAGCGTCTCAGTTGCTTCAAATTTTTAAGGGCGGGGTATTCCAGCACCGGAGCGACTCGTTCGGTATCAGGCTGCATGCCCTTGTTGTTAATGCGATAACCGAGGTACTTTTCTAACCAATAGAGCTGTTTCCTCAAATGTTTTCGTAACGATAATGATATCGTCTAGGTACGCAAAAAAAATGAGGGCGCATCTCAGGTCCAATGATCTTGTCGATTAGCCGTTGGTAGGTTGATGGGGATCCGGAAATGCCGAATGGCATTCTCCGGTACTGAAAAAGGCCCCTGCCTGGGACGGTAAAGGCCGTAATTTCCTTACTACCGTCCTCCAGTGGTACCTGATGGTAAGCCAAGTTTAAGTCTAATGTGGAAATATATTTGGCTGCCTGAAGCCTGTCTAAAATATCCTTCATAAAAAAGCGTATCCTTTAGAGACCTCATTTACCTTCCGGTAGTCGATATACATCCGGTAGTCGATGCCATTTTGCTTTTTGACCATCACTACCGGGCTTGCCCATTCTGAAGTGGATGGTTCTATGTTTTCTTTTAGTAGCTTATCCACTTCTGTGTGCATAGCGGCCTGTACTACCGAAGACACTCTGTAGTGTCTTTGTTTGATTGCAGGACCTTGCACTGCAATCCGGAGATTTATTAGGGTCGTTTTCTCTATTTTCGTTTTGTCCGGTATAAAGAAAGATAAAAAACTATTTAGCCTTTCTTTTTGAAGGTCATTGAGCTCTGCTATGCCATGGCAGGCTTCCATAGAGGACTTATTTTCTAAGTCAAACTTCGTCCCTCTTGTAGAGCCGTCACTCTAATGATTTGATTTGAACTTGCCCGGGTGGTCTAGCTAAGTACCAGCAATCTTCGTACCCATCATCGACGATACCAAAATATCTTATAAAGTCTCGTTCTACTATGCATGGGTGCATTAACTTATTGGTTACTCGGAATGTAAAACTGTCCTCGACTCCATTTATTTCGACTGGCAGGAGGATCTGACCCAAGATTGCTGAGGTTGATCCATTCGCAGTTACTAAACAACTTGACCTAGGGTCTGTCAGGTCACGCTATTTTAGATTGAGAAACTCTCTTCCTAATTCTTGTGTCATGAATGACCGTGTCGCGCCACCATCAAGAAGTGCACAAACCGGTTACGAACCTAATCGAAACTCTACATAAACCCTAATGACTTCGTCCGTGGTGTCAATTTCCCAACAGAAGTCTTCTCGATCCACAGATACATCCTTCCCTTCCATGTTGGAAGGCGAACGTGAAGCCTTTGTTGCCACAGGGACAGCTTTTCTCTTCAAGTAGGAGAGTAAAACAGAAATCTGTGATTCATCATGTTCCACTTCCCCTTCCACATTGAAAGGCGGAAGGGCAACTTTCACCTCCATCGTGGAGGCTGAAAGGACAGTCGAAGTTTGCAATTCACCAGAGAAAAACTTCACCTCCATGTGGAAGGGTGAAGTATAACGTTATAACGAGATTTTTAACATTCAATCAATTAAATCATAAATATTCAAAATTATTCCATTAAATGATCTGTAATATACTTTAATACTATCCGCAACATAAAACCTCGTTATAATTTTGGCCTTCAACGTTTCTCGGTGTTTTTACCTGGGAAGGCTCACAGTTTTCAAACCTTACGACTTTACTCACTTTTCTCGAGTGCGCTAGGCAATGATCAAAAATTTATCAATAATGTAAATTAAGCCTCAAAAACACCACCAGCTACCTCATCTGGTGCGGAGAGGGGTGTGAGTCGAGGAACGAACGAATTCTTCAAAATTCTGCCATGCTTCCTGGAACTGGTTAAGAGCCTCCCTTCAAATTGTAAAAGTGAGAATAATATAAATAAATGTTGAATGCAACCCATATAAATTTAACAACTTTTATTTAACAACTTCGGAAATAAATTGAAACAACTAATACAAAACTGAGTGGTTAAATAAAGAAGTGATAATTACATTGAATATCTCGTAAGTTTTACTCTTTTAAGGAGGTAAGAAATCAATTATCAAAAGGAATCAATATTCTACTAGGAAGACAATTCAAATTTATTATTATTGAACTTGATTTTTATCCGATCTGAGCCGGGTAGAAGCACATGGCGATTTCAAATTCTTTTATAAAGATTGAATTAAATAGCGAGCCGCTTACCATTGTGAGAAGACTCGTCGTCATAATCGCCAATCAAAAATACTAATAGTTAAGGGCATTTCCACGCGTGACGCAAGGACGTTTTCGCGATATTTTTTACTATTTTACCCCACCTCCTAGCTTTCTCTGAATTTATAATGCAAAATGACTTTTAAAATCTTAAATCCAGTAAACAGAACTATCTGAAAAATGTATTAAAGTTATGTTTCTTTTTTACTTTATGCATTTTTTGCGTAAAACAATTTAATGTGACGCAAGGACTTTTTTTGGACACAAATTTTAATATATCTAAATATAATGCATGAATAGTTTACAAATTATGAGAATTAAAATGTTCTAAGGCTATTTAATATTTGGATATTATTTGTAGAATGAGAATACGAGGTTGCGAATAAATTGAAAAACTTTTACCATATATGATAGAACTTGAAAGAGCGTAAAAGTCTGTGACGCACGGACATTTTGTTGGTATCCCACAATAAATAATTGATTATACCTTTTATTCATAATTAATTCACACATTTCACAATCTATCTCATATATACCCTTAGTGATTCGTATAGAAACATTTAATTAGCAGTAATAACCTCAAATATTTAAAAAAAAGCTTATGACCAAAAGTGGTACGAAGAAAATATAAAAACATTACTTTTGGCCACAGTACATTATAGGTTAAATTGACACGACTTTACTTTCGTAATTCGTAGCTTTTATGTCTATTTTTTGTTTTAGTTATTATTTATATTCTAATAGTTATATGGTTAATTTAAAAAATAAATAATATTTGTAATACTTGCTGTATTAAATTAGTAAGAAAAATTAAAAATGTCTTTTTTTGTAGACTAAAATATTACAATCATAGTTTCGTTTAACTGATTCGCAGATTTTGTGCCGTCAGTCATCAATTATTTAATTTTTGTTGTCAATAAGTGCACTTTTAAAAATTAAATATCACATAATATTTACTTTGATTCTATTAAATTAGCGAGTCAATGAATTTTTGTTTCGTTTTCTATATGAATTAAAATGCACGATTTAGTAATACATTCCTCTCCCTGTTAGTTTTTAATTATTTATCCTTTATATTAGTTAACTTATTTTTTTTTTTTTTTAATATAAATTATACTATAATAATAATTATTTTATCAAATGAGTGGGTAAAATAAAATAACTTTTTATTGTTTTTATAGGTAAAAATGCCAAACAAAAGTAGGAAGAAGAAGATTATTAAAAAAAATTCAAATGCGAAGTCTGCTGGATTTAATAAAAAAAAAAAACAAAAAGGAAATTTTTTCAGTATATGGAATTGGATTTAAAAAAAGCTTTGGATTTAATTAAAGGTGGAACTGCCATCGCAAAGGCTAGTAAATTATATAACGTTCCTAGAACTACTTTACGCAACAAAATAAGTGGAAAAGCTCCTGAAACTTCAGGGCGAGTTGGTCCCGAATCTGTAGTTGGCTCCCACATTGAAGATAAATTAGAGGAATGGCTATTAAATTGCAGTAGAATGGGGTTTCCAATTAATATGGATTGCCTAATTCAATCTGTAAAACAAATTGTAAAACAAGAAAATTTATCAAATCCTTTTATGAATGGTGTTCCTGGAAGAAAATGGTTCGAAAGTTTTCTTAAACGTCATCCACGTATTGGGCAAAAGAAAGCGGAACACCTTTGTAAAGCTCGAGCAATTGTTACTGAAAAAAGTATACGATCCTGGTTTTCTCAAATAACAACGGAGTTAGGTGAAAATATAAAAATCTTACAAGACGATCGACGTGTATTTAATATGGATGAAACCGCGGTATTTCTATCTCCAAAGGGTGGTCTTATTTGGCAGAAAGAGGAAGATCTGTTTATGATGTATCTGGGAATGATAAGGAAAATGTTACTACGCTATTTACTGTTAACGCTGCAGGAGAATTCGCACCACCACTGACATTGTATAAATATGAACGAATACCTAAAATTTGCCTTCAAACTGCTCCAAAACAATGGGGAATAGGCAAAACAGAGAATGGTTGGATGACATGCGAATCATTTTATGAGTTCATTACTAATGTCTTTTACCCTTTTCTCCAGAAGAGTGATATACAACTACCAGTTGTAGTGTTCTTGGATGGACATGTTTCTCATTTGTCAATTCATCTTAGTAAATTCTGCAAAGATAAGCAAATAATACTGTGCTGTTTTCCTCCTCATACTACGCACATTTTACAACCATTAGATGTCTCTTTGTTTTTTTCTTTGAAACAAAAATGGAAAACTCTTATTCGAAATTGGCGTATAGAGAATGAAGGTGGAGATATACAAAAACATCAAGTACCATCTTTTTTATCAATAATTATTAAGGACGAAAAATTTCCAAGTGCTATAAAAAATGGATTTAGATCATGCGGTTTATATCCGTTTAATGAAAATGCGGTTAATTATACAAAGTGCATTGAGATAAGAGAAGAACAAATTAACGATAGCACAAGCAATGAATCAAATCCAGAAAAAAATCTACAAATGTCCACTCATCGAGAATATTTGGAGAGTAAAATTGATCCCAATGTGTTACAGCGTTTTAAGAATGCAAGATCTACACGTATTGGTTGGGAAACTGATGACAAGTACGAAGCATTATATGACTTATGGGCCAAGAGTTTAGAAGATTAGCCAGAATTAGAAAATAAGTCATTACCGTCTCCTTCTCAATCCATAAAAGCCAAAGAACATGATCCTTCGTCTTCCACTGATAATATTGAGTTTTCATTTCCTGAATTTTATTTGAATGAAATTACTGAATGTACGTACATGTAAAGAAAGCGTAACTAAAATAATCATTTTAATATTCATATATTTTTAGTAATTTATTTTATGACTGTTCTGTAAATTCATGTTTCGTGCTTTAATTTGTATTTTACTTTTTATTTTTAGGCGTTATTCCTCCACAACCTGTCATGTTCAATACTCCTGAACAAATTTTGAACTCTGAGGTCCAACTTGGGATTGATTTACCTATCCTAGATGAAAATGGTCAAAACCTGAGCACTGATGGAGTAACTAATCCGAGTAGTAATGGAAGTATTCAATCATCAGTTATTATTCAAGTTTTAGAAGAACCTTATCAGGTTTCAAACAGTACTGATGAAACAGATAGTAATAATAACACAGAAAATGCTTCTGATTCATGTAACATCTCAATTCGTAAGAAATCGATAAGTGAAGTTTTTAATGAAATCCTTATGTGGCCCAAGAAACAAACTAAACAGGGAAAACGTAAAATAGAACATTTACCTTCAGTAATAACTAATGATAAGTGAATAGAAATAATGATGCTAAAGAACAAGAAAAAAATGATAAAGAAGAAGAAAAATTAAATAAAAGAATCGAAAGAGAAGAAAGAATCGCGAACAATAAGAAAATTAAGCAGGAAAAGCTGGAAGAAAAAAAGAAAAAAGCATCTTCAAAAAAATCTAATTCTAAAAAACCAATTAAAAAAAGTTAAAGTTCATGTATATATTTCTATGAAATAGCGTTTATTTATAATTATTATTATTATAGTCGACCAATTAATTGTGATAATATGTGTTAAGGAAAATCAACTGTAATATTTAACAAATTTAAAGTACACATATTTTTTTATCAAATAACGTTTAATTTATCATTGTTATTTATTATTATAGTCGACCACTAAATATGTTAATTTGGGTTAAGAAAAAGGAACTGTAATTTTTGAAAAGATTTTGAATTTTATGTATTTTTGTATAAAATAGCATATAATTGACAATTTTTATTTGTTATAGTTGACCAATACGTAATTCATAAATTCTAATAATTTCTGTTAAAAAAATGAACTGATATTTTAAATAAATTAACATTTTATCTGTTGTCATGTAATATTTTGTATCATTTATAAATTTATGGATGAATAATAAACTATAATTATTTGTTATAAAACATAATCTAATTATCCGTAACACTTTTGGAAAAAGTGGCCAAAACTGGGACAAAGCGTGGCCAGAAATGGTGCTTCTGTGGCTACTACCGGTGAAACATGCTTTATCAGGGAATTTAATTGTTTTTAAATAATAAATACAGATTAAAAATTTTTTTTACTGTAAAAATCAAATTATTAATATGCATTAGATTTAATAAAAAAGAAATTATAACTAAATACAGTATTATAATACATTTATATTTTACTAAAATATGACGAACCGCTTAAAGTGGCCACAAACGGTACTTCTACCCTATATATGGGTTACTAAGAACCCATTTGATAGTACAATTATATTAAGATACAATATAATTTAAGGCCACTTTATTATTGGTCCATATATAACGCCTGTCTTAAAGAGTAGACGAACTTTGCAATACTATTTTTAAAGAAATCAAGAGTGTTACATAAATTATTCGCTTTAGTGCAAAGCCTAAGTGAACTTGAGTTTTTAGCAAAATTTGTTTTGCAAAGAGGAATCCTAAAAGGCAATACAGTTCGCAGAGGTCTTTGTGGAGCAGAGAAATTAATGAAGGACAGAACCGCTGAAAAATTAAGAATGCTATTGATAACTTTAAATAAAAATAAAAGGTTCATATAATGATAACTATGCTCTCTTTCTCTCTCATTCTCAAATATAGGGCTTTTGTGTGGACAAGAACCCGTATTATCCCCCCTGGATCTGCCAATGTCAAAGATGTAGAGAAAGATTTTTCTAGATATAATATTTTATGTTTAATTTGAATTTTGCGGCAGCTATCGTAGCACCACCACAGCGAGACCAAGGCGACACTTAGTTCTCTGACGAAGTTTTGGTCAGATCAGCTTGCTTGCTCAGCCGTTGAGCTGCTTTTGTAAAATTGACGAGCATTTTAATTACATTGTACACACTTTTATATGTATTCCATTATTAAATATTAGTTTTTACTAAAGTGATTGTGGTGTAATTGAAGAATCCCTACAAAATTGGTGTCAGAAGTGGAATCGAGATAAACGAACAACTTTGAAAACAAAAAGACGATCAAACAAGCAGCTCAAAGGAAAAAGACGCTAACAAATTTTGACGAATTTGGAAATATACTGATTAGTTACCAGATCAACGACGCCGAGATTGCAAAGCAGATTATTCTTGAGATCTAAAAACAAAGAAAGTAGCAGATAGTTGTTCTTACAAATCACGATCGAAACCAGCAGACAACAGCAGCATCACGTATTGGATAAGTATAATTTATTTAACGACTGTGTACTTGTTTTATTAGTTTCAAATTTCTTTTCGTAAAAATTAAAAATAAAAGTTAGTTTAAATTAAAAGAATAAAAAAACAATTAAAAGTAGCTTCTCGTAGTGCAACAAGTGCTTTGCATAAATTAATTTTTGTGGAAGAAGGATATCGCAAAAGTTAAAGTAAATTACGTGAGTTTTCTGGGTTTACATTTTCAGACGATTCCGCTGAATTTAGTGATAAACTAGAATACGCGAGTGCATTTTCTGTTAGAGACTTAACCTCCATTTGTAATATTTTAAGCTTGGATTATTCTTCTAGTGAAAAGCAGCTTAGTCAAAATATTATTCGCGCTTTAATGGATATCGATTCGTTAGTCGAAAATGATACCGAAGACGAAAAAGACGACGACGACGCTAGTGATAAAGAGGCGAGTGATAAAGAGGCAAGTGGGGACGGGGAAGGCGCGGAAGACACCGGTCACGATTGCGAGGCGGGAAGAGACGATGATGAACACGAAGAAGATCCGGAAATTCACGAACGTAATGCCAATCCAATGAGAACGCGTGCTTTGATAAATAGTCGACAATCGCAACCTGTCAATTTTTTCTTAGGTTTTAAAGACGTTGAAGATTCTAGTCGAGAGTTTGAGGGTAGTGATAATTTATCAATTGAACGTTGGTTAACTGATTTTAAAGACGCGGTATTATTATTTCAATGGACGGATTTACAAAAAGTAGTTTTCGCTAAAAGATCGTTGAAAGGGTTAGCTAAATTATTTATTCAAGGAGAATCTGGACTTATTACGTGGAAAAAGTTAAAGACGGCTTTACTTAAAGAATTTTCGACAAAAATATCTAGCACAAAATAACATGCGATGGTTTCCAAAAGAAAAATTAAAGAATCTGAGTCGATTCAAAAATATTTTTTAGTTATGCGTGAATTAGCCTCACGGGATAAAATTGAAGCAGAAGCTTTAATCGCACATGTAATTGACGGATTAGGTGACGATGCTAGCAATAAAGCAGTTTCATATGATGCTCAGAATGTTGACGAAATTAAAACTAAATTGAAGACGTATGAGAAAATTAGAAAAAGTAATAATAAATCGAACTTTTACTCGAGCTAGAAAAAAGACGTTTTAACTGATGATAAAAAGATGGAGAATCCTAAAACTAAAGCGACGCGATGTTTTAATGGCGGGAAATTGGGACACGTTTCAAAAGATTGTAAAAATAAGGAAAAGGGTACCAAGTGCTTTAAATGCAATAAGTTTGGACACATAGCTTCAAACTGTAAAGAGGCAAAATCACCTAATCCATCGAATTCAAAAAGTAGAGTAGATTTGATTAGCTCTGAAAAAAGAACTGATTGTTATCAGCAAAGCAATAAAAAAAGCAATGAAGGCAACTATTTACTGTATTTGTACACTACAAAATTCAAGATACCATAAGTTAGAGCTGCCGACAACTGCCGAAAAATTATTTATTGAGAAATGTTTATTAAGACGTTAACTTTCGATGAACATAAAAGATTCTTGACACTTTTTTCTACTTTTGGAAATATTTGTCTTCAAATCGTGTGGTACGTGACGTTGTAGTGCGCGAACGGCAGGCCTAGACGCGACGCACAGTGCTCTGAAACCCGATTCTAAACTATTTACTGAAAAACGCGTTGATAAAATTTCGAACCACTTTGGTTCTAGCAGTTTTTGTGGTCGCTGATTATGAATCTAAAGTCAGATTTCAAAAATTCAAAATGGTGGATCCAATATGGCGGACGAAAATGCAAAATTTTTTGCCGAAATTTATAAAACTTAGTATACAGGGGTTTTCGGGGTCGCTGATTCCGAATCCGTGCACAATTTTCCGAAATTCAAAATGGTGGATCCAATATGGCACACAAAAATTCAAAATTTCTGCAAAATTTTATGAAACATGGTATATAGGGGTTTTTTGGGTCGCAGATTACGAATCTATACATAATTTTTCCAAATTAAAAATGGCGGATCTAATATGGCGGACATTAATTTTAAAAAATTAGTGTATTTGGATAAAAATTACAATTTAGGGATTTTTAGATCAGCTATTTTCAACTTTGAAACACTAACTGCAGATTCATAATCAGCAACCTCATAAAGCCCTAAACCTAAATATTTATTAAACGCAATGTCAGCCAGATTGTGATCGCCATTTTAAATTTTTCAAATCTGACTGCAGATTTGTAATCAGCGACCTCAAAAAGCCTTAAATCCTAATTTTTATTCAAACACACTAATTTTTTTAAAATAATGTCCGCCATATTGGATCCGCCATTTTTAATTTTAAAAAATTATGCATATATTCGTAATCTGCGACCCAAAAGAACCCTATATACCATGTTTCAAAAAATTTGTGCATAAGTTTTGCATTTTCGTCCGCCATATTGGATCCGCCATTTTTAATTTTTGAAATCTGACTTTAGATTCGTAATCAGCGACCACAAAATTGCTAGAAACAAAGTGGTTCGAAATTTTATCAACGCGTTTTTGAGTAAATAGTTTTGTCCGGCTAGAATTGGGTTTCAGACCATTGTGCGGCGCCTTATACCCTTTGGCCATTTAAGAATACGTGAGAGTCTTTGAAATAAAATGAGAGACACCTAACTATAGCATAATATGCGTTACGTTCTCTCGATTCCTCGACTGTTGAATAAATTTTAAGTGGTAGAGATCAACGTTTGAAACTATTTTGAACATTTCGTAAACAACTTTTGGTTACTTACTATAATCAATCATTTCTCACTCTAAGCCTATTTACATAAAGTAAGTTACTTGAAATAAGGCATACTTAAATCGTGTTACATACATACATTCGAGTCTGCGCAGAACACCATTGCCCAGGTTTGTCAACATTATATTTAACATATTTATGTTCCTAACCTCTAAATCAAAGGTTAGAAAATCGAACCTGTCAATATGAATCTAATATAATGTTGGCAAACTTGGGTACTGGTGTTCTGCGCAGACTCAAATATATATATGTAACACGATTTAAGTATGCCTTATTTTAAGTAACTTACTTTATGTAAGGTGGTGTAAACAGCCTCTCTGTTTTACTACACCAGGATTTAAGTTTAATCGACTGATTGATGATTCTTTCTATTGTGCTCATGAATAAGTATGCAACCATATTTCAAGCTTTATGAAAATGTCTCTATGTCCTAGTTTTCATTGACTTTTGAATCAATTTTAATAAATAAATTTCTGCCGTGTGAAGAAGCCCTGCTAACTTCAGCTATTAGCTGGACATCAATGCTGCCAACAGACAAGTAGTAGAAGTTGAAATTTCGTTGGCACTATACTGTCTTTTCGCCTATACATATATCTGTCCATGACCTGGTTGATGCCAACAGACAAGACGACAAAGGCACCACTGCGCATGCTTCAGCTACCTTTTTTAACTTACAGGAATGTTGTGACAAGCACTATGTTGTAGTATATATGTGTTTTTGAAAATAATTAACTAAATTTATATTTTCAAATAACTAAATAAGTTCAATAATTGATGCGGTGTAACTGTTGCGGTTGAAAAGTAATATTTTGATTTTAAAGTGTTGTTTTATTTTGAATCTACACTGAGAAAATAATATCTGTGATGATAACAGAACTAACCTGTACTGCTCGGACGAAATGACCATTTCTGTTTTATTTACTTATTAACCTTGTTGTTCTTAAGAATATGTCTGCTAATTTTACAAAACGTTCTGTAATCTGTCATAAGCTGTACTATACTTCGCATCAATTTTTTGTTCTGTTATTATTACAGGATTAGAAGGAAAAAAATTAACTTTTAAATACAGTGGTCTATCATAAAAGAAAGTTAAATTATTACAAAACTCATTATATAATGTTGTAAGGTTCCTTTAGCACAGAGTGTATAGGCAAGATAATTTTACAGAACTGCTTTGTAAGCATTACGTACGCAACATTAAAGAAGGTAACATTCGGCAACTTTCGGCATCTTACGGCTTCACTCGGCAACAGACGACGCTACACACGACGTTGTAGATCATATAGACGGGTCAAAACTAACTGACATGTGCTGTAATAGCTGTGGTCGTTAAGGCGTTCGGAGTTATGCTAGAGCGTCGTGCTAATACACATCGTGTGCTCCGAGATCTCAAGTAGTTATTTACGTTTACGTTAAAACAAAAGTGCGGTCGGCTTGGCTGTTGCCCCATTGAAGGCCCCTGACTGGCCTAAGTGTATCAGTGTCTACATCAAGTGCATAAGTTTAGTTAAAAGTGTAATAAAACATTAAAAACTATTCCGTAAATCCGGGAACCGGCCCGTGCTTTGCACTACGCAAACTGTGAAAATGTCGGAAAACACTCAAGCCTCGCAAGGTAATCGAAACAATGCGGACATCAAACTACAAAAAGAACTGAAAAAACTTTTATCAAAACCAATTAATCAATTGACGCATCCTGCTATTTATGATAAATTATTTCTCCAAAAGAATAAAGGGCTAGGTCCAATCACAACCAACAGAAAAAGAAATGTTGCTGACTCAGAGGTTTCCCCTCTTACAGATAGTGCGACAACAAGTGAAATCATCGACCAACAATCAAACGCATCGGAGTGGACCGAACCTCGTAATGCCAGAAAATCCCGCAAAACAGAGACGACAGAAAGTAAACAAATCGAAATTTCAAATCCATTTCAAACTCTTGAAGATAATGACGAGAATTTAAGAATGGACACTGATCAAAACAACGACAGAAATCGAAATAACAAGTCTGCCCCGTCTGCGACTAATAATAAGAAAGCAATGCCACCAATCAATACAATGAATACAAATTTCAAACAAATTCGAGACCTTATACAGCAGGCGGACAAAAACATTGATTTTAGATTAAAAGAAATCGATCCAACATCAATAACGATACACACGAAAAATGAAGCAAACTACAATACTATTATCGCATTATTAAAATCAAAGAATGTGCAATACTACACATTTACACCGAAACATTTAAAACCAAAATCACTAGTGCTGATTGGGATAATTGGCAACTTTGAAGAAACAGAAGTGCAACAGGAAATCGAGGACCTACAACTTCAAGACATTAAAGTTAAAAAGGTATCAAAATATCTTTTCGACAAAAAAACCCACATAGATATCACTTTTTAGTACAACTAACTTCTGATAGTAATGCCCAATCATTAACAAAACAAACCTTTTTATTACACCAAAGAGTGAGACGGGATTCTCTAAAAAAGAAAGGAGTTTTTCAATGCAGAAACGGCCAGCGAATAGGTCACGCGAGCAGCAACTGTTCGATGGGCTACAGATGTGTTCGATGTGCAGGAAACCACGGTCCAAAAAATTGCCCCATGTCCAAAGACCAAGAGAAATCACGAGTAATTATGTTAAACGCGATTTTTCCTTTGCTCAAATTACTAGCCAAAACAACGCTGGAACAAAATCTCCAGCTTTCAACCCTCCTAAGAACTATATCCCTCCTAACCAGCAAAACGTACATTATCAGCAATCACACAACGAATCAGGTAATCAACAACCCACAAATCTCATAGAAATCCTTAACAAATTCAAACAAGAAATTATTCATTCCTTTAACAAACAATTACAGGAAATTAAAGATCAGATTGGGCAGATATTAATCTTAATCAGCGTGGTTTATACCTTTTAAACTGGCTAGGTACAAGTGGTATTAAATATAAAGCTACCCTAACACCTCCTTCCACGCCCACATTTGGAACCTCCTCGTTCCTAAATATCTGCATAAATGACAATAGAATTCAACTGAATAACTTGGTAAACGGAAAATTAAAAACACTGAAATATATTAGCGACCATAAAGCTATACTAATAGACATGAAACTAGAAGAACCTCCTCCTCGCATACCTCTGAAAAATCCAAAACTTTACAAAGGTACAGATTGGACAAAATATCAAAAAACCATCACCAAAAATATTACAGAAACTATTCCAAATAATAAAAATCTCACGATTGCAGAAATCGATTACCACATAGCATCATTAAATAATAACATTCTACAAGCACTAGACGCTACTGTACCAACCCGGATCCCACCGATAACATGACAAGATTTTTAAATAAAAAAATTATACAACTTCATAAACAAAAATCATCCTCCTTAACTACTCTACATAAACTACAAAAAAGTAACCTAATTTTCCACCCCTCTAAAATTACCGAAATCCAAGAAAATATCAAAAGCATTAATTCTAAATTAAAATATCAATATTACAAATCTACCAACACATCATGGGAAAATTTATTAAAAAAAATAAACGTACATAATTCAGAAGAATTCTTCCCAATCATAAACAGAATTTTTAGAAAACACACGACCATACAAATTGTATTTATACAGATAGAACCAGGTTCAAAACTATTAGATAAAGTAAACATTGCTCCTACAGATCTCTTTACACAAGACAATAAAATAATCATTTCTGATAGTATAAATAAATTAAATGCCATAGGTGCTCACTACGAATCGATTAACTCCCCTCGTTATTTAAACAACAATACTCGGCTAAAAATATTAGTAGACAAAACTGCGGAAAAAATTCACATGGAATGCAAAGATATTAAAAACAAAGAAGAAACTTTAACCACTTTCTCAGCAGAAAATCCAGCTACTAATCCCACATCCGAGGAGCTAAAAACAAATTATTTTACTTCCACTGAAAAACATACAACAATTTTTTTCTAACACACGCACCGAAAGTACAATCTTTCTTACCTGTGAAGAGGTCAGAAAGTGAGTCTTTCCCGGCGACAGGGAGGGAATGTTTTATTTCTTCCCCATGCCGTCATTGACAGGGAGGGAATGTACATTCCCTCCCCGTGACGTCATTAACAGGGAGGGAATGTACATTCCCTCCCGGTGACGTCATTAACAAGGAAACAAGTGTTTCATGATAAATTCTTTTGAGAAATAGAGGTTTATTTTTATCAGCAAATGTTTTTATACTTTCGGTATACGTGTGTTAGAAAAAATAGTATGTGCAACACGGGAGAAAAGTGATTATCGACTCGTGTGTTTGCATCCCTCGCCTTCGGCTCGTGCTACAAACTCACACTCGCGAAATCACTGACTTTCCTCCCTGGTAGCACAATAAACTATTAAATGCTTACCTAGAAAAATGTCATTCGGGATTGATAATATTCCCCCAATAGCACTAAAATATTTACCCATTAGTATGATTGAACAATACGCAATAATTTTCAACAACGCATTGAACCACAGATATTTCCCTGAACTATGGAAAACTTCTAAAATCATCCCGATTCCTAAGAAAGGAAAAAACCTCAATGATCTAGCAGATTACCGACCAGTGAGTCTTACTCCAAGCATAAGCAAAGTCTATGAATGCGTAATTAATAATTCAATCATAAGATTTTGTAATGCCCACAATATTATACCAGATAACCAATTTGGATTCAGGAAACATCACTCAACGATTCATGCCTGCAATAAATTACTCACTGACGTTAATCTATATTTACATCAAAAACAACTAGTAGGAGCAATTCTCATAGACCTTGAGAAAGCGTTCGACTCAGTGTGGCTAAACGGACTAATTTACAAGTTATTTAAAAAGAATTTTCCTACCCATTTAATTCATCTCATAGATAATATGATCCATAATAAACAATTTATTACTACAGATGGAACAACAACCTCAGAACACACGTTTAACATCATAGAAGGGCTTCAACAAGAAACCGTCAACTCTCCCTTCCTATTTAACATTTTCACCAGTGACATACACAAACTTTTCGGACTCAATACCAAAAATAAAACCCACTCCATTACATATGCGGACGACAAAATCGCATACATGGCATCTCCATCCGTAACAATAATCCAAAAAGACCTGCAATCTCTGATAGACAAAATAAATAATTATTACAAAATTTGGAATCTCCAGATTAACCCAAAAAAATGTGAAACAATCCTGTTTAGAGATCCAAATTTAATCTCTGGCAATAATAAAAAAAATTAGTGAATTCAAAATCACAGCTGCCAACCCTGATACGGGAGTAATCACAACAATACCCCATAAAAATACAGTCAAATATCTAGGTATGAACATTGACCACTTAATAAGGCTGGATACTCATGTCGTTAAGCAAATTGATAAAGCCAAACAAGTCTTCCAACAATATAGTAACATTTTTCGTCAAAAACACATCTCAAAAAGAGCGAAAGTAATATGTTACTTATTACTAATAAGACCAATTGCAACATTTGCTGCTCAGGCTTCATGGAACACCAGTGCCTCATTAATAGAATCACTTAGACTATTTCAGAGAAACTGTCTCAGAGTTTGTCTCTCCATGTACCGATCCCCACACAGTAATTTTCATAAACACTATAGTAATTATGAATTATACAATGCAGCTAAAATACCACGCATTGACAATTTCATTATAACACTGACTAGAAAATACTACGCTAAAGTCACATCGATCGACAATGAATACATTAACAACTCAGCAGCTATTCCCCGGAACTGGACTCAACACTTGAAGACAGGATACATGCCACCACAATCTTTCGTACAATTGGACTACCTAGGAATCATCCAAGATCAAAATAACGGGCCCATTATATGTATACCATTGGCCTTATCATAGAAAAAATAAAAAAATCCCATCAACATATCTAGAAATTAGCGACCCCAGCAAACAAGTCTACAACACAAATATTCCTTTCTGCGACTTTACCAGCTCAGACAGACTCAACAAAAATGACTGGTGGCTACCATACGACTCGAAACATCTAGCTGAAATAAGAAGAAGATCAAAAAGAAAAAGAGTACTAATCGAGGAAGAATATATATAGGGATCTTTCATTCATCAATACAATAGTGCAAAATTATAAGACAATTTAAGTAATAATTAATAATTTATTTTTTCTTTATTATATTTTATTTTATTTATTTTTTTTTTTTCTTCTTAAGTTATATTTTCCAAATTCTATTACCAATCCATAACATAAAGTGTCGACGAGAGTTTTCAAAAGTATTTTACTTTATTTTTTCTCTTAATATGAAATCATCATCTGTAAAAGTGAATTGAATAATTGTACACAGACTTTAATAAGGATACTTAATTATAACAAAATATAAAAAGTTTTGATACGTGACAGGCCTTGTGCCTGCAAATTTCAATTATTAATGTCAAATAAGGAACAAGGTTATTTTTGTAAATTGTTTAATCCTATGTATTTAACAATGTTCTTCAATAAATAAATAATTTATTTAAAAAAAAAAAAAAGTTAAGGCGTTCGTGATAGGGTCGGGTCGCGCGAGTTCGAATCTTTCACCATGCGAATTTGTTTTCAAATAGTTAAAAAAAATATATTTGTAAGCAACAGGAGGGAGGGTGTATCAGTAAATAATCGTAGGTTACGTGCGAGTTGCGTACATAAATTGACTGAAAGAGAACAACTGAAAAACTGGAAGAGAAATTTTTTATATGTGAACAGGTTAAATTACAGAACTATTTTGTAACGTTTCACTGTAAGTTTATATCTTTTTCCAAGTTATAACATAAGTCCTTCTTAGACTCTTTAATACTCGTTAAGTATATTTTGTCCTGTAATTTTATCACTACGTACGTTAATTTCTTTGTTTCTGTAACATTAAATAGTATGAGACAATCTCGTTTTTTTTATAAGATCATTTTATTTACTATTTACTGAAGGTGGCCTTTCGTCCGAGCAGTACCATAGCAGTTCTTTAATCGTTACAGATATAATTTTCTCAGTGCAGCTCAAATAATGTCAAAGTTAAAGGGGAAAAACTTCTTTTTCGAAAATTTGCAGTTTCCCTTGATAACGTTATGACCAACAACTTCAATCATGTTCTCTATAATTTATTGTAATTTACACGTGTAGATCCGTGTAGAAGATTTGTCAAGTTTTCAATTAGGGCCTGGCCAGAATCTGTAAACTAGAAATGTCACTCAATTTCTGGTAAGCTCCTAGACGGGTTCTGACTAGATCGCATGCATTTCATCGCACTCGAGGCCCGATTGCAAAGTCCTTACTCGAGGATGATCGATATTTTCTTATATTTAAATACTATAACTATATAATTATAAGAGACACACCTCTGTCCGTAGTTTCTTAATTTCTGATGTTAGATCTTCACACTGTTGTGTATATTGCCATTTAGCAGTTTGCTCACTTTCTACTATTTGTAATAAGTGCAAATGTTTCTGCTCCAACTCTTCTTTTTGCAACAAATGTTTATTAAAGCTAAAATAATTTAAATAATGGATTAACATCATAAGCAATATTGCAACAGTTTCAATACAGTGTATTATTTTAAGTTTTCTATAATAATTTTTTATATACGGAGAAAAACAAAACTAAATTCTCGTGTAACAGTTTTATGCTTTAAGAATTAATTTTCAAAATTCTACTTTCCCAACATTTTTATGGAAACTGATAAATCATTCAAAATTAGAAATAAACTTTTAACTAAAATAACTGAAGAAATCATATCTCTAAATCTCAATTAGTGAGAAACTACTAATGAAATGATGAAAAGTCGTCCACAAAAAGATTATAAAGTAAAAATTTCTACTAAGAACTAGTTATATGTTAATAATTTTTAGTAAAAAACTACAAATTGAAAACCCAGAAAAGAAAAAATTGCTGGACAAGCGAGAAGGTAAGTTGAACAAGCTTCATGTTCAACTTACCTTTTCCTAAAAGGAAGCTTGGACTGGTTGCTCATCTGTCCTATGCGTTATGTTTCACTTACCTAATTATTTTATGTGTTAAATAAGATGAGAATACTGGTTAAATATTATTTAGAGTATACAGAATTACAAAAATATATGTGAATTTATTGTGAAAAAACACCTTGTTGTAGAAAAAAATACGCGTTTTATTAAAAATACCCAGTGAATAATCGACAAGACTCATAATTGGGATTATATTGGACCAATATTGGCTGCTATGCTGGCAATCGATTGGGGACCAATATTTGACCAATTTTGGTAAAAGCTTAGGATTTCCACGCCTCTGCCAAGAATTGGTCAGTCAATAATGGACCAATATTAGGCTAAACTTGGCGACCAATGCTATAAAGATAATTAATATTGGCTCCCAATATTGGTCCAATATTAATATTTGATTGGCCACCAAGAATTTAAACAAAATTTCTTACACAATCTACATGCAAGGAAAATATATAGGGTAATGTCACCATGAATGGACCGCCTAAGCTTTTTTCGAATAAATTCTTTATGAAAGTAAATTAATTGTACTTCTCTATTCCAAGCTTTAGTTTAGATTCCTAGATAAGAGTTTATATCATGAGAGTTTTGATTTTGTTATTCAGAAAAAATAAAATTGACTTAAAAAAAGATGCGTTTTTTTAGGAATGAAAAAACTGTAAACTTGAGTGGACAACTTTTGAAAAAACGCAAGAAGAGGTCAGAAAATCAATAAAAACTCAAGAAATTGCAAAAGTTATTCAAGATTTTTAATTTTTTTCAGTAAATTATCTAATTTTGACTTCCTGTTATTTTATACTGTTTTCGACAATACTTATTTAGAAATCACAAAAAATATTAATAAAGAATATAATTATAAACCATTGTATAAACAATGGTCCACTCAAGGTGACATGTGACTTTTTAAGGGAGCCACAGACATTTTTTTTCGAAGCAAAATTATTACTTAATTAAACTTAGACAATCAATTTCAATGTCCAAACTAACATCAAAAAAATAAATTACACTTTAAAACTCGAGTTCAACACTATTTTTACACTTCAGAATCACTTCATTAATTCTAACGGCGACTTTTCTGACAGTGTTTTTTAAAAAATTCGTTTTGTCAAACAGTAACGTATTTGTTCACCGCAAAACTTAATTTCTTTTCGTTTTTGGGTGCGGCGCTGCTGTTCGAACTATTTATTTCATGTTTTCACTGTCAGATCACTAAAAACTTTTAGGCTTAACTTTTTTCATGGTGGCGGTCCACTGAAGGTGACATTACTATTATAAACTGCATTAAAATTCAGATATGTTTTTTTAAGCTGTCCAAAGAAAACTGTAGAAAACGTATAATGAAAAAAATGTACTGCTTCAGAATGTTAAATAAATTAAAATTAAAGATTTTTCTAAAAATAAAACCAGATATTGATTTTTATTACGAATTTCTCCTATTTAAAAGATTCTAAAATATTTATATAATAATTTTTCTGTTCAAAATATGTAGTTTTTGTTGAAATTTAATTAGTTTACAATTCCATTTCACGTCAATTTAAGTTAAATAATTTCAAACTTGAAACCAAATTTGCATTTTAATACCGAATTCTAAGTATTTAAAACTTTTTAAAATATTTACGTATAACAATTTGTTGAGAATATTCGATTTGAATTCTATGTATATTGCACTGTAGTTATAGGTGGCGCTAGTATCGCTCCTGGGACCTTAAAGTTAGTTGATTGTCAACAGTCGTAACGATAGATTGCATCGTGAGGTATTTTCTGTTTAGCAAATAAATCTCTTTCTTTTATATGAATATCTTGTGTGTATTATTCAAGAAGACCTATTTCCTTGTCACAATTTTTTTGCTCGAAATATGTAGATACAATATTTTACAATTTATTATATTTAATGTGTTACTATTTTTCATTATAAATAAAATTTTAAAAAATGAATTTGTTAAAATTAAAATATTTATGTAAATTAAATAAATTAAAGTACATTAAGGTAGTAACAGAATTAAAACTTTTATAAAATTTAAACAAAATTAAATTTTATTAAATAATTGTTTTTTATCATTTTTTAACCGAATTTGATTTTTAAAAAATGAATTTGATAAAACAAAAATTGAAATTAAATTTAATGTCTTTCTTACTATTTTTACTTATTAAAATTTTAATTTTCTTTGAACACATAAAAATAAAACTTATTATAATTATTGTAATATTTTTAATTAAACTTTATTAGAATTAAAAATAGGAATTTCTAAAATTTACACCTCGATTAATTTCAAATTAGTTGGGTATAATTAAATTATTTAAAATAGTGATGAATTAAATTAAACTTTAGCCTGAATTTTAAAACTAATAAAATAAAGCAAATAAATATTTATATTTTTAAAGCTAATTGAAAGTTTTTAAAATCTATAGGTAGTTTTAAAGTACAATTAACTAACTTAATATAGCAATTAAGCATTTACGCGTAATTATTGAAATTTGAATTTTACCGCCTGACTGGTACGCTTTCTGAAACATAGCTTAGTACTTTATCTCGCCGCAGGAGGGCCACAGCGAATCTTTCGCGAAGTTAATGCGACACTTACTCTTTATATAAGAAGCTGAGCTTCGTTGCAAAAATCACAATTTAGAATCGGCCTACTCAGCTCAGCCTTCTTGGGTTATTTGGTTTTTTGAACTATGAGCACTTTTTAATTTTTTTTGCAGAGGCTGATTCTTAATAACTAAATTAATAGGTTAGACATTTTTACAAGTATTGAAAATAAACTCTACTAATTTAAATAAATTAGTTTGACGTTAATTTAATATCTATATATTTTCCTTGCTTGTAGATTGTGTGAGAAATTTTTTTTTAATTCTTGGTGGCCAATTAAATATTAATATTGGACTAATATTAGGAGCCAATATTAATCAAGCTTTATAGCCTTGGTCGCCAAGCTTAGCCCAATATTTGTCCATTTTGACTGACCATGTCTTGGCAAAGGTGTGGACATCCCAAGCTTTTACCAAAATTGGTCCAATATTGGTCGCCAATCCTGGTTGAACATACGGAGTTTTGGCTCCCAATATTAGCCCATGATTGGCCCGAGAGATAATTCCTCACCGGGTATAGCAGTGCAATAATATAGATACGTTACAGGGTCTAGTGTATATCACCCATAAAAGGAAAATTTTTTGACATTTTCATTTCTTCTTATCCTATACTAAAAAGCTTTTTTGTACTGAGAAGCAAAAGTGATTTCTACTAGCATTTTGTTTACATTAACTAACAAAAATTGTTAATTTAATCGCAAAGAAATGGTAGAGTTAATTATAACACTGACGCTAAAGCTACGCTGACGTGAACTGGTTCTTCAAAACTATACCTACGCGAAGTCTAAGTGAAGTACTTTCTAAAACGTATGCTTCACTTCATATGACGTACATTCGTTTTAATGATAAGTAAAAATATATATGTTCAATTATTTATTAAACAAGAAATATTTGAAAAATGTTCAAGTCCCAACTTAACCCTAAATTCATTACCAAACGTCAAACTACTACAATCAAAATTATGTTATGAAAAGTAGCGCGAAATTAAAAAATGAAAATTTAAAGATAAATTTGTAGATTATAATAATAGTTATTATTTAAACAAAAAAATAATTTCTAACTGACAGATTAAAAATTTTACAGACGTATATCAGAGAAAAATTAGCTTAAAAACTTGTTTTGCAATCCAAATAATTTTTTTTCTCAATAATAAATATTCTTTTAGTAGGCATTAAAATTGGAGTAAGAAATCTATGTTTTTTTAAATCAATTATTACTATTCGATATTAGGTAAGCATTCATTTTTTAATCAGAATAACTTATAAAAATATTTTTAAAATTTTTTATTTAAAATCTTTCAGTCTTAAGTCTTTGATTTCAAAAAATTTTCATTTTTAGGGTTCCGTACTGTAAAACGGAACCCTATTAAAATCACTATGTGTGTCCGTTGTCGCACCTCCTCTAACTTCTAAACGATATGAGCTAGAGACTTCAAATTTGGTACACATATGTAATTTCACCTTGGATTTACGAAAATGAAATGGAAAAAATTTAACATGCCAAAATCCAACAAAAACCACTTTTTTTGCCCTAAAATGCAAAAAAATGACCATGCCCCCCCTAATCTTCCAAACTATTTGACTTAGGATGCTAAAATTTGGTACACTTATGTTGGTTTACGTGTAGATTACAGGAAAATTATAGAGGACTTTCGTAAAGGCGGTCTTCATAGTGTTTACTAGCCAAAACCTACGATTTTTTGAAAAAAATTCGAAAAAATTACCATGTGCCCCCTCCTTATCATAAAACTATTCGAACGATCATACAAACTATCGAACGATAATGACACCCTGCAGGTAGTCTATTGTTTGTACTAAGAAATAAAATTTAAATTTCAAGGTAATTTGTATAATGAGTTAAAAGTTTCTTTTTCCGTAAACTTTCAACAAATACATTCTCTCTCTAACCAAGGAACCAGGTATAAAAGTACCTTTTTTCGTTAACTGTTAACGCTTTTCCCTTAACTTTTAACGCTTACCTTCAGTACTCGTTTCTTATATAGGATTATATTATATCCTAATAAGTAAAATAAGTGCAGAGAAACATTGAATAAAAAAATTTTTTTTCTAACAAAACTTATCTTGAAATCGGGCAGTTAAGCAAGAATCGACCATATCTGTTGCCTATACTCAGGCTTGTTGGCTGCATGTACGGAAATCTATCTGTAGGTGCCTTTAGTGTCTATATAATATTGCAGCAATGTTGCCTCAACGTTATTTCTGTCCGCATATTGTTGCAACGTTGCAGCGATAATGCCGTGCAATAATTAAAAAAATTTTTAAATGGTACTTTTTTCCTGCAATTAGTCTTACAGTTATATATGTACAGAGCTGTTTAATATTTTTCGGGCCAAAACCAGGACAGGTCATTTTAAATTTTTTTAAATTTTGCACAGCACTATCGCTACAACGTTGCAGTTTAATATTGCTGCGAAGTTACAACAGTGCGGACATAGACAACATTGAAGCAACATTGCACAGTGTGTCAAACTCGTGGGTACCAGACCCCCCACCATAACAACTTTGCTCTCTAATACAGATTAATACTGATTACTACTGACTATTACTAATTACTACTGATTATAACTCATAGAGATGGACAGATTTATGTAGTGGTACTACTCACGGACAGGAGCAACTAATCAGTAGTAGTACCCAAAGTAGTGAAGGTGGGGGAGCTGGCTACCCACGAGTTTGACACCAATCAAACTTCCAATATTGCACGGCAATATTGGAAATATTGCAGTGCAATGTTGCTGCAATAGGACTTACTATTTGGGCATATTTTTGCAGTGTGACTACAGTTTTTTTCACAATAAATTCACATATATTTACGTAATTCCATGTACTCTAAATAATATCGAACCACTATTTCCCTCTTATTTAGAAAATGTCAAGACATATTCCTTTTATCGATGATACTCACTGGGCCCTAAAATGTATCTATATTTCCGCACTACTATATTTTTAATAAAGCGCGTATTTTCTTCTAGAACAAGATGTTTTCACAATAAACCTACATATATTTACGTAATTCTGTATACTCTAAATAGTATTCAACCAGTATTTCCATCTTATTTAACGCATTAAATATTTAGGTAAGTTGACCATAATGGGGCCATCCATAAATTACGTAAGGATTTTAAGGGGGGAGGGGGGTCCAGGAAATCTTACGACCAATAGAAAAAATGGCACTAATGTATGTAAAAAATCTTACGTGGGGAAGGGGGGGGTCAAATTACCGTAAAAACGTCTTACGTAATTTATGGATGGTCCCTAAGGCATAGGCAAGTTTAGCAACCAGTCCAACCTTCCTTTTGGAAAAATGTAAGTTGAACGTGAAGCTTGTTCAACTTACCTTTTCGCTTGACCAACAATTCTTTTTTTACTGGGTAGTTCTTAGTAGATATTTTTACTAATTCATTTTGTGGACGATTTTTTGTCATTTCATTAATAGTTTTTTATTAACTCAGATTTAGAGAGTAGAAATACCTATATATTAAAGCAAATATAAAACAGTCTAGTAATCAAGTTATGTATGTAAACTTTAGTGATCACTTAGGTATGCAATTCAATTCAATTTTTGTCTACATTGGCTTGTGTGCTTGTTATTACAATTGCACATATATGCCATGACCAGGTTGGTACTTAGGTATGCACAATAGCTGGAGTTAGTCCGCAAAAGCAAAGGTAAACGCTAATAAACCATTAGCGAAAGTATAACATTTAGCTACCATCAAATAGGGTAACTTCGGACAGGTGGGGTAACTCCGTACACTTAAAATTTTGCTTTTAATAACTTAATATTATTTTTCTATTTAAAGTATAACACGTAACTGAAATTTTTGTGAATTAAGAAACATTAATAAAACTATATGATCCAATATTTCATGTTTTTAAGATAAATAAACAGCAGATTAGAAGTATCTGGAGATACCTTATCTGTCCGAATCCAAATAGCACGTAATATGGAGGCAAAGTTGCCCTGTAATATTGCTACAACGTTTCAGGGGACTTCATTTTTCTTCATTTTTCAAGACCAACAGCTTTACGTGCAATTCTGCGATCCAGGGGCTCAATTGTCAGTACTGGAAAGAAGTACTGGTTTAAGTATTAGAACTCCAGTACTTTTTTCGCACAATATAATTTTATAAACACAATAATTTTTTTTCAAATTTCAGTGAAACTATGATTTTGCGTTCAATGTATTTTTCTCTATTTAATTTACTTTCAACAAACTAGTGCACATCCGTAGGATCCATAGAAACTTAATGCGAACCATGAAAAAATGTTCAATAATGCATTGTGAGAACTGTTATTTATGAAATTGATAAGGGTAATAATAATTCCTTAGTACACTGAGAAAATTCTATCTGTGATGATTACAGAACTAGCCTCGGACGAAATGACCATTTCTGTTTTATTTAGGGGAGAGGGCCCCAAGTTGGACACCCTATCGATTTATTGCTGTAGAATCCAAACCGAATAAAATATATTAAAATGTTTTGTACCGAATGAAAGTACAATTTATAAGGTAACTTATGGCCACAGAGATAAAATTTTATTTTGAACATAAACATTTTTTAAAGCATTTTTTCTAATTGTTAAAATTTTCGGTCTAAAAAAAAGTGGCCCCAAGATGGACACCTTCTTAAAAGTCTCTGAAAATGGTAGTAAATAAAAAATTAACATCGTATAACAATTCTTGAACTAAGTTTTAATCATTTTACGGAATTTATCAAGAAATAAAATTTCTAAAAACTTCAATTTAATAGCTTAACAGTAAAAAGTAATAAAATATCGAAAAATATCAATATAATAAATTCTCTAACGATAAAATCACATTTTATGGTGGAAAATAAAAAATTTTAATTAATTGGCTCAAAAAATTATTGAAAAAAGTGTAAAATCGAAAATATGCAAAAAAATACATTGAGATTTTAGGCCTGTCCATCTTAGGGTACATGACACCATTTTTTAATCCCCAGTAAAAATATATATGGGCATTTCCAAGTGAGATTTACCTATCAAAAAATTAAATTAAGTTTAATGTATATTTTTCAATTCTAGGGTGAAAAATATTAGATACGTAATTATTTATTTGAATTTTGAAGGCCAAGTTTTTGAGTTACGAATTTTCAAAATTTTGATTTTGAAAATTTAGACCTTTTTTCAATTGTTTATAGTTTGCAAAATATTGAAGATACAAAATTTATGTAAAGAGATAAAGTACTTATTTTTTTGTCAACTTTACAATTATTTTATCAAGAAAAGCGATTCGTGTTTTTTTAATAACAAAATAACAATTTTTTATAAACAAATTAATTTTTTTCAAATTTGGGCGTGAAAAAAAAAATTTTTTTTTTCTTTAAATAAACTTAAAAATGTTACAATTAAAATGCAACAAGTCCCATAATGATTTGACTCTTAGTTTGATTTAAATAAATTTTATAAGTTCGTCGTGCAAGCTCTAAGCGTGTCGCAACTCGCGCCGGACCGTACCTGTCAAAGGTGACTTCGTCCCGTTGCATTTTGTACATTGCAATATATTTCATTTTAAAAGTGTATTGAATTGTCGTGAGTGTTTGTGTTTGTTTTTGTGTTTGAATTTTTCGTCGCTAAAAATGTCATCAGTAAAATTTAAAAATAGATGCTGTAATCCTTTCAACGAGGAAAATCACTACAGAACAAAAGCTTTACGTCGCATATCAAGCGGACTTCATCAAAAATGTGACTTTTTAGATGCAAAGGATCTTTTGTGTAGTTCTTGTAGGACCAGAATGCTTGCTGGAAACTATCGTAAGTAAAAATTAAATATTGTTTAAAAATTGTATAAAAACCTTTTTATTTTAATATATAGCAGCTGATGATAAAGATAATAATACCTCGCCAGAAAGTGATTGTTCTGATGACAGCGACGATTGTTATTCGCTTTATGAAGAAACAGATGTATGTTTAGATTTTGTATTATTGCAATTTTAGCATTTATTATTACTAATAATTTTAATTATTATTTTACTTTTAATGTAACATTAATATTTTTAATTTTTAAGGACGATGAAACGTACAATACTCGATTAATTTTAGAGCTTAAAGAAAAATTATCTAATAATATTACAACTCAAGAAGAGAAGTTACAAATTTTAACATTAGTGTCACAGAATTGGAGTCTCTATAAAGCTGCTAAAATAATGAACGTTAGTACGTACTTGATTCAACAAGCAAGAGATTTAAAATTTAAAACCGGAATTTTGTCAGTGCCGGAAAAGAAAAAAGGTAATTTGTTAATTTGTAATTCTTTTTTGCATCCTAAAGTTAGAATAGTTTATTTAAATATAAAATGTTTAACATTGTATCATGTAAATATTTTTAAAGGTAATAGTTTATCGGAGAAGAGTATACTCAAAGTGAAAGAATTTTTTGAGTACGATGACATAAGTTCAATGATGCCGGGTCAAAAGGACGTCAAAAAAATAAAAACAGGTGATCAAACTGCAACTGTTCAGAAGAGACTAATAATGGGCAATCTTAAAGATATTTTTGTGAAGTTTAAAAATGAAAACCCTGCTATAAAAATCAGTTTCTCGAAATTTTGTTCTCTACGCCCACAGCATTGTGTTTTAGCCGGTTCAGGTGGCACACACAGAGTATGTGTGTGCTCGATTCCTGAAAATATGAAACTGATGATTACAGGTAAATAATAAAATCACAAAAATTTTATGATTAATATTTATTGCATTCACATGCCACACAAATTTAAAAATATTGCAATTGACTATTTTCTTCATTTTCTGCTCAGGAAGTCACTTGATAAAATTAATGGGAATAGAAAATGGCCCTCGTATTCGATATGAAGATATTTTACTTCGTTTGATATGTGGAGATCCGAAAGAAGAATGTTATTTTGGGCAATGCCAAATGTGTCCAAATAATAAAAATTTATCAACTGAAATTTCATCAATTTTAAAGAAAAACAAAATTTCTAAAATTGTACACAAGCAGTGGGTCTCAAATCCAAAAACAAGTTTGGAAACTGTAAATTTAACGATTCCACAGTTTACTCAAAATTTATGTCAGAAAGGGAGAATATTTCTTCATCACTCTTTTGTTGCTGATCAGCAAGCTACTTATTATAAATATGTAAAAATTAATCTAAAAAATGGTGAATGTTTAATTGTATGTGATTTTGCTGAGAATTATGCATTTGTTATCCAAAACGCAGTTCCTGGTTTCCACTGGAATAACAACCAAGCAACAGTTTTCCCCATTGTTTTTTATTACAAAGATAATGATTCCATTAAACACAAAACGTTGGTTATTATTTCAGACTGTTTAAAACACGACGCTGTAGCAGTGTATGTTTTCCTCCAAGCTTTAAATCAATTTCTTTCACAAAATTATCCACAAATTCGAAAATGCATATATTTCTCAGATGGAGCTCCTCAGCAATTTAAAAATGTTAAACATTTCGCAAATATCTATTTTCATCAGAAAGATTTTAATCGCTCGGCAGTTTGGAATTTTCACGCGACAGCTCACGGAAAGGGGCCTTGTGATGGAGCGGGAGGAACTTTGAAGAGGATGGCTAAGAAGGCCAGTCTTCAAAAGATCTCTGATGGGCAAATTACAACGCCTCTTGAACTGTTCGAATGGGCTAAACAAGTTTCATCGCTACCAAATATTTCTGTTTTGTACCGAAATTCACAAGATTACCAGCAAGCAAATCAGTTTCTTGCCAAGCGTTTCGAAGCTTGCAAGACAATTTCAGGGACGCAAAAAATACACAGCATTGAGCCGGGAAACAATTATACATTGAAGGTGAAGAAATATTCTTCCAGTGAAACTTTTGATGTGGTTAATTTCTTTAAATCCGACCGTCCACGTGCAGCAAAAAGGAAATTACAATAATTACTTCCTAAGAAAAAAATGCGTTTTTGATTTCCTTACTGTTTTTTAAAATAAATTATTTAAACACTTTTAACTGGGTAGATAAATTTTTAATACTAAGTGTAAAAAAAATGTGTATATTGATTTATGTATTAATAAATAAATGTTTAATTTGATCACTGAATTGCTTTGAACATTTCGAATTATTGTACAAAACGTACGTGCGAATTACGTCACACTTAGAGCTTGCACGACGAACTTATAAAATTTATTTAAATCAAACTAAGAGTCAAATCATTATGGGACTTGTTGCATTTTATTTGTAACATTTTTAAGTTAATTTAAAGAAAAAAAAAATTTTTTTTTTCACGCCCAAATTTGAAAAAAATTAATTTGTTTATAAAAAATTGTTATTTTGTTATTAAAAAAACACGAATTGCTTTTTTTGATAAAATAATTGTAAAGTTGACAAGAAAATAAGTATTTTATCTCTTTACATAAATTTTGTATCTTCAATATTTTGCAAACTATAAACAATTGAAAAAAGGTCTAAATTTTCAAAATCAAAAATTTGAAAATTCATAACTCAAAAACTTGGCCTTCAAAATTCAAATAAAAAATTACGTATCCAATATTTTTCACCCTAGA
The DNA here is from genome assembly GCA_037103525.1 of Ganaspis brasiliensis. Lineage (NCBI taxonomy): Eukaryota > Metazoa > Arthropoda > Insecta > Hymenoptera > Figitidae > Ganaspis > Ganaspis brasiliensis. Next base: position 2,760,709 of record JAZKLR010000293.1, read on the forward strand.
ATTGAAAAATATACATTAAACTTAATTTAATTTTTTGATAGGTAAATCTCACTTGGAAATGCCCATATATGAATACTGAATTAGTAAAATCATTTTAGAATATTCTTATACGATAAATAAAGAATATTATAACTTTCAGTACTCATTCTAAATCATACATTTAAATAGCTTTACCAACTTGCGAAAAAACTGTTACAAAACTTTTTTAGACACAAAATTACATGGTATGTGTAGAAGAAAAACCAACTGGTTTTTTTTCTTCAAATGTGCATCAAAATGTTCGTCTATACAAACAACAAAAATGACAGAAAGCATAAGGGGCTGTCACCTTAAACAAAAATTTTATACGAAATGTCCATCTTGGGGCCCACTCCCCTACTTATTAACCTTGTTGTTCTTAAGAATATGTCTGCTAATTTTACAAAACGTTCTGTAATCTGTCATAAGCTGTACTATACTTTCGCATCAAATTTTTGTTCTGTTATTATTACAGGATTAGGAGGAAAAAAATTAACTTTTAAATACAGTGGTCTGTCATAAAAGAAAGTTAAATTATTACAAAACTCATTATATAAAGCTGTAAGGTTCTTTTAGGCACAGAGTTCAGTATAGGCAAGATAATTTTACAGAACTGCTTTGTAAGCATTACGTACACAACAAAAAAGAAGGTAACATTCGGCAACTTTCGGCATCTTACGGCTTCACTCGGCAACAGACGACGCTACACACGACGTTGTAGTTAATATAGACAGGTCAAAACTAACTGACATGTGCTGTGATAGCTGTGGTCGTTAAGGCGTCCGTGATAGGGTCGGGTCGCGCGAGTTCGAATCTTTCACCATGCGAATTTGTTTTCAAATACATAGTTAAAAAAAATATATTTGTAAGCAACAGGAGGGAGGGTGTATCAGTAAATAAGTGTAGGTTACGTGCGAGTTGTGTATATAAATTGACTGAAAGAGAACAACTGAAAAACTGGAAGAGAAATTTTTTATATGTGAACAGGTTAAATTACAGAACTGTTTTGTAACGTTTTACGGTGAGTTTATATCTTTTTCCAAGTTATAACATAAGTCCTTCTTAGACTCTTTAATACTCGTTAAGTATATTTTGTCCTGTAATTTTATCACTACGTACGTTAATTTCTTTGTTTCTGTAACATTAAATAGACTGAGACAATCCCGTTTTTTTATAAGATCATTTTATTTACTATTTACTGAAGGTGGCTTTTCGTCCGAGCAGTACCATAGCAGTTCTGTAATCGTTACAGATATAATTTTCTCAGTGTAGTAGTCTTTAGTCCAGTTTTAGCAACATTTAATTTTCCGAGGGCGCCAGTTAAACAAATTTTGAATTTTAATCTTAATTATTTGTTTAACTAATATTGAAACAACATTTACTTTTAATCGTATTAAACTTTTTTCTCAGGGGGGGAAAAATTTAATCAAGAGGATGTGGATTCGATATTAAAGAAATTAAGCTGGCAATCAATTTTAGTTAACAATAATTGACACAAGGTCATCAGATAAATTACTTAGTTAGTGAGCAAAATAAAGCAAATTCGATACATTTAGCTAACCTTCTTCATGTAATTTTCAATGCACTTATTGTGTGAAACTCGTCAGTGAGTACGTTTTACGCTTCGAACCAATTTTACAAAAAAATTCATCAAACAAACAATCACATACATTTTTTTAATATATCTTTAAATAATACAGAAATTTTCTCCGAAGAATATCTTGAGTTAACTAGCATAAGCGTAACTAGGATATTTTTGAAGGCTGGGCAGGGTCCTGGCCATTATAAATTAATAAACATTTAGATTATAAATATGTGTGTATATGTCAGGGTGACCGTTATTTTGCGAAAGTTGGAATTACTTATGTCAATCTTTTGCTTTGACGATACCTATGTATCTTTATGATTTTGGAGGTGCTAAATACGAATCTGATGTCAAAAAAGCTATCAATAAAGCTGTCAAGTTTTTATAAACGAGAGTTTTTGACAGTTTTTACATTAAATTACTCATATACTCATATAAAAGTATAATTTAAAAATACTCAGATAAATCTAAATAGAAATATGTGATATTGACAGTTGACAACTATCAATTAAGCTGTCAAACTTTTGCAAAAGAGAATTTTTACATTAAATTTCTTATATACAAGTGTTTTTAAGAACACTGAGATTAATTTTAATAGCAATATATATTCTTGCCCCCACAGAACCTAAATTTGCCTCAACTTTGCCAACCTTTCCTCAAGTTTCTAAACTTGCTGCAAACTTTTTAAAAGTTGGCGACACTTGAAGAAAAGTTGGCAAATTTTAAGACGGAAATTCCCGGTCGGTTTGTAATTGAGAAGAAGATTTCGACCTTACCGGTAAAGCGACATCTATTGCTCGATGCCTATTACGCTCTTGGTTCGAGCTTTTGGTGGTAAATTTAAATTTAAATTCGATTGGTTTTTCGAATTTAAATTATACTTTAAAATTTTGTTCTGAAAAAATAAGCCGTGGTAGAGCACACCGTGCAACCGAGAGGACTCGAACCCCTGCCAATGGATGCCTATCCGGGGACTTATACCTTTTTTTTTTTTTTTTTTTTTTTCATTTATTTTTTGTTTAACAATGTACATAAAATATGACGAAACAAATGAACAACGTCGTGCCAAAGCGAAATAAATCTCGCCGATAACAACCATCACAATTATGCCGAAATATACGTGCCTATAAGGCCACTCGTCAGCTACTTCTCTCATACATAAATAAATCTTTTTAAATATACTCTAGGTAAGCGGTGTTTAGGACGAATTCAATCCTTTAATATTGTTTTTGCCAGTCCGGCGATAATACTTTTTCAAAACAGAAAGCACCCATCGAGTGAAAAAAAAAACTGTTCTTGCATTTAATTTTTCGACTCTCACGGCAGTCGTAAGGGGGGGGGAGCGTGGACAGGATGGAGGATGTGGGAGGGGGGAGCAATTAATGTAGTTACGCCTTGGCGTGTGACATTTTGTGGTCTCTTTTGAGACTTTTTGCTATTTAAATTATACAGTTTTGCCCTGAGCTCGAATGCAACTCTTTTCTCTATTAGTCGCTGATTAACGCTGGGTTTCAAAACATATTCGGAGGTATTCTGAGTCAGTATATATCTTTATCGATTACAATGGGCTTTATTATTTGCTCTCTACAATGCGATCAGATCATAATGGTAAGATTGAAAACAAAAAATTATACAATGCGACAAAATTCAGAAGTACATTTAGAGTACAAAACTTTTGTAGATTCTAATCAAAATTTGTATTGTTTTTATCTGAGTTTAACCACCAGTATTTGTCACTTTTTGATCTGTAGTTCTTTGCGTTTTTATTATGGAATGCCTCGGTGGAGTACCTCAGCGAGATTCCCGGGTCGCTCCGGACGGCAGGCGCATTGTGTTTTATTGTTCTGTCTCGAGAGTGTCTTGCGACATGGTACAGGATCACGCGGTTGTTTTCGTCCTGTACAAACTCACGTCTGTCCAGGAAGGTGAATGCCTCGGTAGACAGGTATCCCTTATCCACTATCCTCTCCAGACGCTCATCCCCTTTTTGGAAAGGCAATGATACCAGAGAGTTTGCCGAGTTCTTGCAGGCCTTAGCGATATGATCTCGGATAAGGCCCACAACGAACTCGTCGACTCTTGGCAATCTCGCTGCATCATATAGTTTCCTATTGGGAATGAACGTCCTGAAGTCTGTGTTCGGGTCTCTGTGCATACCGAGGCAAGCCCTTAAGCATACCCTTTCGAAATTTCTAAGCTTTTCCATGGTTACCGGGGCGATCCCGTACCATATCGGACATCCATACGTTAGTATGGGCCTTATCAAAAGTAAATAACAAATTAATTTAACTCTTGGATTGAGTTTAGTAGAATAAAATAAATTTTTGTGCATGAAAAAGGCTTTTTTTGCCTTTGTTAGTGCTGATGTGACATGTAAAGTAAATTTGAGCCTGTCGTCCAGGACGATACCCAGATACCTGACCGACTTTTTGTGTTCCACCTCAGTTTCAATCGCATCATCTGTTTTTATTTTAAAGTCCTTCCATATTTTTATGTATTTTTTACCCGTGTCGCCCACGGGCGGCCTGAACAGAATTGTCTCACATTTCTCGACATTTATTTTCAGCTTCCAAGCTGCGAAGAACGATATAATTTTTCTGAATAATATTTGGAGCTCGGATTGCGCCTCGAACATGCATTTTTTTATCAGATAGATAATCAAGTCGTCGGCGAATCCGAGACCTTTTTTATCGGTTTCAACGTTCATTCCGTACGCTTTTAATAGATCGCACATAAACAAATTAAAAAGAAGAGGTGAGTTTACTGCTCCTTGCTGGAGACCGTTTAGTATTTCCACCGGTTCACTGTCCAGGCCGTCCGCGGACGGCACGAATAATTTTCTGCCCTTTAGCATGCTCCAAATCAATTCTAGCAGGTGAATGGGAAAATTCTTTTTTATCAGTTTAAACATTAGGCCCTCCAGCCATACCGAGTCAAACGCTTTCTCGACGTCAATGAGGCACGCAGCGACAAACTTGTTGTCGCTGAGCGCCTCAGCGACGTCTGAGGTTAGTTTTGTCACTGCATGAATAGTCGAACAACTACGACGAAAACCGAATTGCTCTTTAGGAATTATATTATTTAATTCTGTAAATCTGGATATACTTCTGTTTATCAAGATTTCGAAAAGTTTGCCAATATTTGATAGCAGACTGATTGGTCTATAGCTATTTATGAGTTTAGGGTCCTTCCCTTTTTTTAGGAGCGGGAGTACCCTAGCAGTTTTCCATTCCGCGGGGAAATGTCCCAAGTTTAGCAAATTGTTAAAAATTATACTTAAGTTGGTTATCGTAATCTCTGGTAGGTTCTTTAACGCTGCGTTAGGGATCCCATCGGGACCTGTAGATTTTTTACCCTTTAATTTTTTAATTATGCTTTTTAATTCTAGATCACTACAAAAATATTTGCGGTCTTGCTCCCACATAGGGTTTGTCGCTCTATTGGTTTTGTTAAATTCAATTAAAATTTTGTTTTTATTTAAATTATTAGAATTAGAGTTGATATTAGTATTAATAGCATTGTCGCGTGATTTAGAATTATGTAAAGTTTCATCTAGAGTTTTATTAACGACTCTTTCAAGTCCTGAACTGTTTGACTCTCTGACAATATTATTTATGCTTGCGAAATATGCTGCATGTAATTTTGCTTTGTCGCTACATTTGCTAATTATAATATTATTATCAACTATTGTAAATTCGTTTGGATTTTTAATTAAGCTATTATATAACGTAGGATTATCTATAGGTATGTGTAAATTAGATTTTGTTGTTGAATTATTATTTCTGAAAATAGAATTGATTTCTACAAACATATTTTTATCGCTGTGAGGAGTTATTTTTTTTATTTTGTTAGACCAGTAGTCATTTACAGCTAAATTGAATTCTTTATTTAATTCTTTTTTTATTTCAGCTAATTTGCTATTAATTAATGGCAACAATGAATGATTTGCAAAATTTTTATATTTTATTTTGTGAATTAGGGTTAGGTATTTATTTTTGCTTTTTTGTAATTTTAAAATTTTTTTGTTTGTGTACCTGTTTAGGGAATCCGCCGGGGAGGGTGAGGGAGTCGATGCTGCCATTTCTGCTCTCAGATTAACGCCAATCGTATTTATATAATTTTTTATTTCGGCCAAATCTAGATTTCTATCTTCCGGGATTTTACACTCTATATTTTTTAGCTTTTTATTAAATTTCTTCCAATTTGTTTTACTGAAGTTGATTTTATTTTTGTTTTCTACTTTTTTTTTAATTATTAAATCATCTAAATTTTGAATTTTAAATTTAAAACAGATCGCGTTATGATCGCTCGCATAAGCTAGTACCTTTAGTTTGTCGTCCACCGCATCAATGATCTGTATACGAGTGTCAAGGATTGCTAAATCTAAATGAGATTCTCCAGAGGGGAATGTAGGGAACACTGGACCTATTAACTCAGCTTTGAAGAGAACTTCATTTTCATCGATCCAGCCAGTCAGGCTGATACCCTTGCTATTAGCTATTGTGTCCCCCCATCTGGGGTGCTTTGCGTTTAGATCTCCCGCGAGAATAAAGTAATTTTCTATTTTGTCGAATTTTAGTTCGTCGAAAATTAAGGATAAATCACCGGAAAAATTAGATTTTGTATCGCCGGGTGCATATGCACTCAGTACATACAAATTGTCGGTTTTGTTTATCGAAATCCTGATAACCGTCACCTCTATTTTTTTAATTTTATTACTGCAAGTTAAAAAAATTTGTTCATAATCTATATTTTTATTAATTATTATGGCCGTGCCACCACCCTTTCCACCCTCGCGGTCCGTTCTTATTATGTTATAATCTTCAAAATATAATATATGCCTGGTTTTGAGTTTGGTTTCACTAACCAGAGCCAGGTCAATTTTAAATTTACGAATAAACTCTATTAAGTTAAATCTACGCTCATTGGATACAATTGAATTTACATTTATAGCTGCTATTTTTAAGGATTTATATCTAAGCAATGAACTACGCATAGTGTCAGTGGTGTGTGACTCAGCCATCAGTAATATTTAGTTTGTCAAATATAATTCCTATTTTTCTTTCATTATTACGTATCGACGCTTTGACGTCGGTCAGCTGGGTGGTTATAAAAGATTGCATTTGTGACATGAAACCTGCCAGAATTGCCTCGAGGCTGTCATTTGTCGAACTCCCTCCCGGGGTGCCTTCTGTATTTGTTGTTTTATTAGCGCTATCATTAACCCTTTTTATGTCATGGAATCTGTTTTTTTTTGCGATATTATGATTAATATACTTATTAACCTCCAAGACTCTTGTTGGTCTGATCTCAATATTTTCTTTATTAATTTCGCTCTGAGGTAAATTCACGGATGGAATCGAAGCCGAGGATTTTAAATTAATTTCATTTGAATATGAATTTTGAACTGGTTTATTGGGTTTATTTTCGACAGGTAATTCTTTTTGAATTTCAAAATCTTTATTTAGATTGTCAATATTATTAATATTTTGATTTTTAACAGCTGATGCAAAGGATTGCCCCGGATTTACAATTTTTTCTAAATATCTCAATTTTTTCTCTCTAATTAATTTATTAAGTTCAATCTTTTCAATATGTTTTTCTGAGTTCAGCAAGAGTCTTGGACAACCCCTGTATGAGGCCGGATGACCAGTTTCTTTGCAGTTGACACAATATGGTAAGTGAGATTCGTCCTTATCGATTTTATTGTTTACACATTCCCCCGGGGGGTGTGGTTCAGGGCACTTTACACATCTGCTAGGTCTGTTGCAGAGTCTAGCAGAGTGTCCCACTCTTTGGCAATTAAAACATTGGATCGCGTTTTTGTTTTGAATCCTCTCCCACCATACTACCTGGTTGGCCAGCCTCGATACAGAGGTTAATTCTGCATTCACGCTGTCCCCAGAGATTCTGACGAGGAATGCTATCCCCCCTCTTTTAGCTTTGAAAAATTCCTTGAGTTTAATTTTCTTTATACTAATTATTTTTACATTTTTCAATTTTAATTTGTTTAATTCTACCCTTAATTCTTCCTCCTCAAAATCTCCGTGAATACCCCTCAGAATCCAACTAAAAATCTTTTCTTCTTGGGGCGGCTTCGCGTGAAATTCGATTTTGTTTTTTTTTAACACATCCTGGACAATTTTAAATTCATTAAAACTCTTGACATATAAAGCTAGCTTATTCTCGTTTAAATTTTTACAAATAAAATCTTGCGCTGGTATAAATTCGATTAAAATTTTTGCTAAAATATTTATTTTTGTATTGAAAATTATGAACGGTGATAGTTTTGTTTTTAATTTAGTTTTACATACTTTCTGGTTTTCGTTGGGTACCTTATAGTTGTCCTCTACGGTGTCGCTGGAAGAAACGATGTTGATCGCTGGTTGTGTTTTTGTTTTTTCCTCGTTGGTGATTGATTCAAATTCACTACTCTGCTTGGCTCTTTTCTTTTTTGCGAGGTTAGTTGTCCACTCAGGTCCCATTTCTTCTCTCAGCACCTCGATGCTTTTTTCGATGCTCTGGGTGTCCTCATTTGAAATGGTTCTTTTTACTGACTGCTTGTTTTTTGATTGTTGCTCTGGGCTGGTATTTGATTTTTCCCAGTCCAGTTCCATTTCGATAGTTTCTTCGGCTGTGAGTTCGGCTTCCTTTTCTGTTTCTGAATTTGTTGTTTCTCTCTCCGCTGTTGCCTTGTTATGATTTCCGTCATTGTTTGGTTGGAATGTCCCGGCTGGGATTATTTGAATTTTGTTTAGCTTGACCTCTTTGTTGATTGTAATTTCTCCGTGACTTATCGCTTCTGAATTGGCTTGTTTGTTATTTCCAGTCGCCCTTGAGATACTAGCGTTTGATTGACTATTTTCCAAGTCCTCGTCATTTGTTGCCGCCAAAATTTCGGCGTTGTCTTTCGGTTGCGATTTGGTTGGTTTTTCCGTGGTTATAATTATTTTCTCATTTCCCTTTGTATTGGTTTTGTCTTCTGTAGATGACGTGCTCGGGTTTTTTGTCCTGCCTGCTGATAGTGCTTTCGCTGAAACTTTGTTTAAACCTTTGGGTTTTAAATCTCTTAACAGCTGTTTGATTGTTTCTGAGCCTCCATTTTTTGTGACCAGGTCCTTGAGATTTCTTGTTATTTGGAGTCTGTCCCTTTTGTCGTTGTGTCGATGTTGGTTTACATTTAAGGTAGGGCGGATTGCTCCGTTTACTCTGTTCGGCATTTTGAATTTTGCACAAGCTTTCGCTAGCGTTGTAACTTTTAATTTTACGTTTTCACGTACACTTGTTTCGTTGAAAATTGAAAATAACCAACACAGGACGAGCACTATGATGATCCACTTTGGAAGGTAAAAACTATAGCACGCACTAACTGAATTCGATTCTAGCATGACTCGTAACCATGTGCTCGAGCCATGGCCGCCATCTTGGATATTGGCGTCCTTTCTCACTGAGCACGTTTTTTTACCCGGCACTTCTCTTTGTCGTTTTAACTAGTTAAAATAACTGGAGAATGTAAAAAAAAAAAAACGGTTTCCACGGATGTGTACCGCCCGACAGTAAGTCGCAGCTAGTAATGACACTAGTTGCACCACTGTGAGATGGAAAAAAACTGGACGGCGCGACGGAGCAAGAGGTCAGTGTGACTGCTCACCACGGCAGCTCAGCCGGGACTGGGGGACTTATACCCTATTAGTGCACCTTGCCAACACGACATGACTCTCCACTTTCTCATTCTTCCAGAACAAGCCCATACTGACGTCAAAGGCTATCTTTAATTTTAAGAAGGCAATTCCCGGTCGGTTTGTAATTGAGAAGAAAATTTCGACCTTACCGGTAAAGCGACATCTATTACTCGATGCCTATTACGCTCTTGGTTCGAGCTTTTGGTACCACGGCTTATTTTTTCAGAACAAAATTTTAAAGTATAATTTAAATTCGAAAAATAGGGTATAAGTCCCCGGATAGGCATCCATTGGCAGGGGTTCGAGTCCTCTCGGTTGCACGGTGTGCTCTACCACGGCTTATTTTTTCAGAACAAAATTTTAAAGTATAATTTAAATTCGAAAAACCAATCGAATTTAAATTTAAATTTACCACCAAAAGCTCGAACCAAGAGCGTAATAGGCATCGATTAATAGATATCGCTTTACCGGTAAAGTCGAAATCTTCTTCTCAATTACAAACCGACCGGGAATTTCCTTCTTAAAATTAAAGATAGCCTTTGACGTCAGTATGGGCTTGTTCTGGAAGAATGAGAAAGTGGAGAGTCATGTCGTGTTGGCAAGGTGCACTAATAGGGTATAAGTCCCCGGATAGGCATCCATTGGCAGGGGTTCGAGTCCTCTCGGTTGCACGGTGTGCTCTACCACGGCTTATTTTTTCAGAACAAAATTTTAAAGTATAATTTAAATTCGAAAAACCAATCGAATTTAAATTTAAATTTACCACCAAAAGCTCGAACCAAGAGCGTAATAGGCATCGAGTAATAGATGTCGCTTTACCGGTAAGGTCGAAATCTTCTTCTCAAAAGTTGTCAAAGTTGAGGCAAGTTAAGGTGCTGAGGGGGTGATAGTTGACAGCAGGGTAAAAAAATACCTAAAATATCAAAGTTGTCCCCATGAACTGCAATTTCAATGAAACTTAGTGAAAAGGCAAAGGAATATTATTACGTACATCAAAAGAGGACGATGACGAAAACAAGAGAAGGGAAAATCTACACTGAAAACTTTTATGTATTAAAATAATCTACAGCGCGATTGTTTTAAGCCAATTTCAGATTATTTAAATTCCATTTGGTATAAAAAAAAGAGCATTGCAGATTAATTGAATCCGAAACAATTTTCTGTGTACCTGAGTTGAAGGGTCATAATGGAAAAAATACAATTTTGAGTTGTAAAGAAAGCCAGTTACGGAGCAGCTTTAGACCGAGAAGGGTGCTTTCTTTTGCCAAACTTTATCTCGTTTATGGTCGCGTTGTTGTTAGTTTTGATTTCCGTTTGTTTATAATCATATTATCTTTTCTTTCTTTAATTTAGTTCATTTGTGTTCATAAAGTGAAGTTTGGTTTACGACGAAGAAGGGGGTTCCTCTAAGATTCTTTGGATGATGAACGAGGGGATAGTGCTGGAGATCCAAAGAATAGAGGACCCCTAAAAGGTGAAAGTGTGCCGAAGGACTGTCACGCAGAATACCTTTCGGGAGATGAAAGTGCGCTTGAGGAGTCAGCCACGCCGAAAACCTCTCCGGGACTTCTCTTTGTTTAAGAGTTGCGATCCCACGACAGTTTGGTATGTACCCGCCTTTATGGAAGTAAATAATGTTGGTGTTTACGGTATTTCGCTCCACGAGCGATTGGAGCTTAGGGATTGGACAACCTCTATTTGACATAACTTTTAGCTACAAGACAGTTTTGAAGACTATGATTGGTTGAAAGGCGAACAGTGTGATGAAATTTTTGATTTCGTAAGCTTAATGTATGTTCTTACCAAAAACGGTGTGAACTAACCAGCTTTGAGCTCCAAATGTGTGCTCCGTCTCCTAGAACCAAGCGAATTGAGCAAAAACAACAGGCCTCGATTATACTTATTATGGAAGAAAATTTTGAAACTTTATAGCTAAAAACATCTATTGACAGTAATGTTTTATTTAATAATGAAATAGAAGTACACTCGAATCTCGTTATAACGACGATCTCGGGACTCAAAAGTCTCAGTATAACGACCGTAAGAGGGGCTCCCACTTCACGATCTATTCAAGCACATGAATGTATCTGTGTTAAACATTGTAAAACGTCAAATTAAACGAGTATAGCAGTTTCTCTAAAGTAGGTTATTTAACATTATTTAGTTAGTTAAAATAAATTAATTCAAATTATACTTTTGTATATGTGTATTTTCTATATGATTTAAGAATCATTAATTTCTTTTTAATTTTATATAACTATAAATCTTTCAATAAAATATGTTTGTTTACTCGAATGTTAAAGCTTTTAATATTATGTTTGTTTACATTGGAAACAGATGTTTGACGTTTTTAAATTATCAACTTGTTAGCTATAAAGGGTTCTAAAAAAATTACATATATAATAGATAGTAATATAATAAAAGTAATAAAATATTAAAACAAATATTTATTAACGCAAATATCCAATCATCATACATGATTTTAACGAGCGAACGTTGTAACGAGATTCGCAATAACGCGATTCGAGTGTAAATTAAAATTTTTCTGTTAACACAAATAAAAAAAAGAACATGTAAAAATAAACAATTATTTTACAAAAATAGATTCCTCTTATCATTTATGTGTTAAGAATCAATTTATTTCATTTCATAAACAATTGAATCGATTTTTACAAATTTTTAAAATGTAGGTTATGTAAACACTTTTACTTAAAACCAATTTTGCTCAATCAATTTTAACTACATATGTTTAAAAATTTGATGAAATTAGTTTTTTTGTTTTCAATTTTACTAAATTGTAATTAATTAATTAGTTTTTAAGAAAAAACGAAATACGTTCTTCTCAGTATGGTTCACCAGCCCTGAGCTTTAAGTGCTCCCGGAGCGAAATACCGTAAACACCATGTTTCTTCATTGACCTTTCAAGAAATGTAACCTATTTCCAGTCACCTTGTATCCTCATTATTTTTCGATATTCAAATGTATTTGTACTTCGTTATTTCCAATTTTGTAATAAAGTTAACTAATTTTCTCTTACTTTTTTGTGATCATTGCCCCATTTTCGGAGGCAACCTATCCCGGTTATAATCATTGGTGGAGGCGCCAAGCATTTTGTCTGTCCAAGCAACCTTGAAAGAAACTTTAGTCAATACGTCATTGTTTGTAATTACAAAAAAGAGTACTACAACACGAGACCGAGACTCTCGACAAGACTTTAAGGAATTAGAAAATAAGTTAAAAATTGAACCATTTATGAAGACAATGTATTTTTTAATCAAATCCTGAACTAAACGAGACCAAAACTATCTATCTTAGCTTTATTTTAGTTTTTGATCCCTAAGCCTTAATACCTTCTGTAGTTTGATTGCGTTAATTAATTTTTATTAATTTATAGTTGCTTTTTACTAAAAGCTTACTAAAGTATCTTACTAAAGCAAATAAAGAACAATCTTTTATCAATAATTAAATTTTTTAATTTTTAATACAAAAAAAGAGAGAGATTTTTACTACTTTTAATTAGTGACAAATTATTCATTAATTTATATTTAGAAAAAGATGCATAAATTAAACTTTTTCTAATTTTTGAGTGTTGAGTTGTAAGAAATGTTAACTTATTTACATTTATGTAAAAACTAAACACTTTTATTTTATTTTTTTAATAATTATTCTTCACAAATTTCAAAGTCTTGCCAGAAGCAATTAACAATAATTTTAAATAAATTTAAGATCAAAATCCATTTTTGAAAAAAATAGCTTTGTGGTAAAAAATTACAAGATAAAAATTTATAACAGTCGAAATGTTGGCATTGTCTAATTTTTATGTTTTTTATTTCCTTGGATCAGGAAGTCATGCACCAGAGAAAATATTTTACTTTCTTTCAGAAAATGTGTGCCGCAAAAAATTTAAGTAAATAAGTAAACAATTTTCGATTTATTTTTTTATATAACACTTACTTTCACTTTACTCTAAATTACATGTTATTTTGTCAAGTAGAACTTAAGATAGATTGATTGAAATTTTTCGAGACTCCGAGACTTCGAGACCGAGACCATCCTTGCCGATACCGATACCGAGACGATAGCACATGAAGTCTCGTATCGTATCGTATCGTGGTCAGCACTACCCCTTCGATTTTAATGAAACTTGGTATACTTACGTATTTTGATGCGCTGATTACGAAAATCATAGTGAAAACTGTCACAAATTTGAATTTCATGGTAAAAAATATGTATAAAAAATCATATAAATTTAGGTTTTTTGTATTTATCTCTTTAAATATTGCAAATATAAAAAAAGTTTATACAAAAGCTAAAGCTCTCACAAAAATACATATTTTACGTAATTTCATGCACTAATTACGAAAATCATCTTTAAAAAAATGGTTAACTTGATCATTTTTCTGCTAATATACCATAAAAACCAACAGAACTATAGATTTTTCCACCGTTGTCTACATTTCACTTTCAGTGTGGCACCCCAACCCCCCCCCCCCTATTTTGTCTAAGACACGGGGGGTATTAGAGGATTACCCCTCGCTTGCCCCGACTGGACTAGGGGCGGAACCCTTAGCCTTTTTTCTGTTATTATTATCGATTTCTAGTTTTTTGCAATTTTCACATAAACTTATGGATTTCAGGAAAAAATGCATTTGTCAAAAAATGTTTATTTTTATTAGATTTACAACTTTTGTATAAAGCATTTTTCGATATTTTATATATTTAAACAGCTAAATTAAAAAAAACATATTTTTTATGGTGTTTACCATGAAACTTAAATTTGCACCAATTTTCACTATGATTTTCGTAATCAGCGCATCAAAATAAAATATGTGTATCTTTAAAATAAAATTTAATCTCTGTGGCCATAAGTTACCTAATATATTGTACTTTGATCCGGTATAAAACATTTCAATATATCTTATTCATTTTAGATACTAAAACATGAAATCGAAAATATGTGTACGTCCATATGAAAAGGGCCAACTTTGGCACTATTGGACTTATCTATATGACCATATTTTTTATTAAATTTCGAACATTTCGAAAGGTCTTGGACCCCTTTAGATGAAAAATTCACAAAGTTATAAGCATTCAAAGTTAAAAGTATCAAAATCCTAGTTTTGAGAAAAACGAGTTTAAAGTTCAAGTTTCCATTAGCGCCCATGCATTTTTAAAATTAAAAATAAGATTTCTTTGTGTTTTTAATTACTATAAAGTTATTGTAAATGCATGATTCGACGAAGGACATTACGTAGTTTGTTTTTCAGCAATAAAAAAAATTTCGAAAATCTGAATCTTCTTTAGAAAAATGCGAATATCTCGATAAATAAAATCGACAACCTGGGCCCTTTTCATATGGACGTACACATATGTCCATCTGGGGGCCCTCTTCCCTATATATTTTAATTTCTTATGCTTTTAAGAGTATTTTTAATAAATGGAATTAATGAACTCTCTAAAAATTTCGGAGGTATTGCAATTTTTATTGTTACATACGAGCCACAGAAACACAGGGCAAAAATGACAGAATTTTCAAAATTCGCAAGAAAGCACGATTCTTAAGCTATTTTAGATTTTTATTTTTTTTTTAATAATCATGATAACACTCTAGAAATTTTGTACGGTCATATTGTTTGCAATATTTCAAGTCTATACTAACTGTTAAAAAAAAACATTTTTTTACAGTTTTTAAATACACAGAAAGAAATAATTCTTGAATATTCAGGAACTTTGTACTTCAGTTTGGGGCAAGGATGGAAATTCAGTACTAATTCAAACCTAAATATTTTAGGTAAATGATAAACTAGTTCCTGCGAAATTCTTATTGATTAGATGGAAAATAAAATTTGTATTATGACTCCTATCTGTCCGATTTCAAACATAACATTTAACTGCAGATTAATGATTTAAATGAAACATTTAAAAATCTGAAACCGGAAAGTCCGAAGCTGAAAGACTCGAACTTGCAACCTCTCACTCTAAAGCCGCCCGCTGTATCCACTAGGCCACTGACGCAGTTACAAATGTCTACTTATACGTTATATACGAGCAACGCCTTACAGAGCGCTACAAACCAGTGGGCGCGAGGCTACGCCTCCTAATGCATAAAAGTCAGGAACCGGTTCAACAGTATTTACCGAAATATAAAATGCTAAACCAAATTTTAGTTTCTACATTACAGTTCTGGGATTTCTTCTGAATTTTCGTGAATTTTTAATGAAAGTTTATCAAGAATAGTCAAGTTTTCTTCATTGCCCCAAACTTATGAATAAATTCCGTACTTAATCATAAATAATTTTTTTCCGTGTACTTAACTTATTTTTTATTCTGTTCCAGTAAAAACCCTTAAAATTAGGTCTAATTTTCGTGCTTTACAGTGATTTTATCCCTTAAATAAAATAAAATTATTTAACGCCGTTGAGGAGATGATCACTAAACATATTAACGAAAACATTAAACATAATATTAAAAATCTTGATACTAACGAGTTTTGAACCTATCTAACCTGACTACCGAACCTAAAGGCGAACGCATTGAACCCCACGGATATCGAGGATTTGGACTACATTTCAGAAAATGTAAATCATATGTTACCAGAGAGTCTTCCAAGGTAAAACATTATTTACATTCTCTGGGATACATTATAAGGCCTCAATAGCCGTGGGGTTTAATGCGTTCGCGTTTAGGTTTGGTAGTTAGGTTAGATAGGTTCGAAACTCGTTAGCGTCAACATTTTTAATATTATGTTTAATCTTAAAAATTAAAATCTTAATGTATTCGTCAATATGTTTAGTGATCATATCCTCAACGGCGTCCCGCAAAGAGGCGTTAAATAGTTTTACTTTATTTAAAAAGGACAAATTTACATCATAAGCTTGCTGTAAACTTACAACAGCCTTACGCTGTAAGGTTATATACCATATAACCTTAAAGCTTACTGTAAGTTTTCTACAACCTTACGGGGTAAACTTACTGTAAGCTTACAACAAGCTTACGGTATAAGCTTACCACAACCTTACGGTGTAAGTTTACCACGACCTTACTCCCCTCCGAGGGTTGTTCACCTTGTCGTGGTGGGGGGGCTTAAAGCCGAGAGTGTGACGACCCGTCACCTGCTTGTTCTGAAGCGGATAGCTCGTGGGGCTTCAAGGAGGGGGCCTACAAGTCTACGGACAAGCGGGTTACAGCCTACCTGTGAGGTACCCCGTTAAGTCGGGCTCTTCCAGAATGGGGGGATGGCAAGCCCTTTCTTTAAGCTAAGCGGGACGATTAATCTGTGAATGTATCCCTTTTAGGGTCCTCTGTCCCAGATTATGTAAATTTGTGGACGAGCTGGCGGGTGTGTGGTTCTCGTATCCTCGACCTTACTAAGAAACAACCAAAAGAAGAAGAAAAACATGAAAATCGACCTTACGGAAGAAATCCCGCGAGGGTGTTCAGACACCTCTGTAGCGGTGCAACCGGGTGTGAAGCTTGCAGGCTCCTGGGCACCGTCTCAAGGCGACTGCAGTAACACTGCTTTAGGGGTGGATGGCTTGGCCTCTATTGCTTTTAATGCTACGAGCAATAAGGAAACAAAAAATATGGATAGTGAGAGTAACAACGAACGACTCCAAGGAGGAACCCCTACAGGGGACTATACTCCCACTGGCTTCGACCGGGTGCAAGCCCCGATGGCCAGTGCAGGATCCACGGCTTTTGGAGGGATCCAAACTCTCGATAAGACCAAGATGATGGAAGTGGATGGCTCGGACCTGGTCGAGTCCATACCAAGTAATCATACTAATTTCAGTCACATTAATTAATATTTATGAAATTGATGATTTGGGTTCCTTTAGTAGTTAAAAAATGAAATTCTAAGTTTTTTTGAAAAATTCAAAATATTTTTGAAAATATTCAAATTCAAAATTTTGAGTAGTATTTTTTTTTGTTTAATCATAACTTCCGTAATTTTCAAGCAATTTAGATTAATTTTTTTTAAATTACTCGAAATTGAATGCTCTTTTAAGAAATATTATAACAAATAAAAAATTGTTTATAATTAAATTTTTATTAACAAAAAAAAATTATTTATCTAAAAAAAAAATCAAAATCATATCTTCGATTTTTTTCAAAAAATTCATAAACATAGCCTATAATGTGCTTAAAAATTTAAGCCAAAGAACAGGATGGTATGTCTTATCGTTTTAGAGAAAAAAATTATTAAGTCACGCTAGCGCGGACCGGTGTCGCCACGCCGCTGCTCAGCGCGTAGCTCCGTAGTAACCTAAATGTATGTATATCATTATTTAAAATAAATATAGCTACAGTATTGTGTTTAAATTATAGGCTTGAATAAATCTTACTGATTTTTTTTTAGTACATGGATATATGTTAAGTTTAATTAACTAAAATCCATAACGATTTCAGAATTTCAATAACAATAATCGTCTTTTTATCGTACTTTTTGGATTGTACTGTGTGCTGAATTAGAAAATAGTTTTTTTTCATTTGAGTCATGTAAAATAAAATTGCTTACTTAAGTTTTAACTGTTATGAAATATATTCGTAAAGAATTTTCTGAATTGACAATTATAATTACAATAAGATTACAAATAATTTAATTTAATATTTAAATATAAATAATGCAAGTAGAACAAAAAAATTTTGGCTCATTAAAATATGATGTGTAATATATAATATTACCTATATAAAAATGAAAAAACAGTATTTTTTTGTCTATTTTCCATTTTTTGTTTTTTAAAAAATAAATATTTTTCAAAATCCATTCGATTGATTGTAAGGATTCATTGAAAATAAGTGAAAAAAAATTGTCGATAAAAAATAATAAAAATAGTCGACGGAGTTCAAAATTAAAGATGAGAAATCGAAAAAATTTGAACCATTGTTCTGGGGTGTAAATTTCTTTCCTACTTTTTTTTAAGATCTAGAATTAAGATGTATTATCAAAAGATGGAAAACAATTTTTTCGAGCATTTTTTACCATTTTAGAATTTCAAGATTTTTTTAAAAAAATTTTTTTTTTTATTAACTTATACGATAGATTGTAGAAAATCATTTAAAAATCACACAAAAAAATTGTGGAAGTGGTCTTTTTTTACAAAATTTACTTTCTTTCGAGAATAAATATCTCAAACTCCGCAAATTATTCATTTCTCTATTTTTGACATTATCTCATAATTTTAAGTCTAAAATTGCATAAGAAAAAAAATTGGCACTCCTGAACATAACCAATTTGAATGAGCTAAAATTTCACCAGTTCTTACTCTTCATTATTTATTCTTTTTTAATTTTTTTTCCAATTTCTTTCTTCAGTTTTAAATTATTTTAATTATTCACTTATTTTCATTCATTTAACCGTGGTTTTAATTGTTTTAATTATTTTCCAATTTATTTAATAATGGTGAGAGGTTGTGACAACCTTATTTCCTAACCATAAGGCGAGAGACAAGGCACAAAACAACCAAACCAGATGCAATCCCTCTCTTCACCGAGACTGAACTATTGGCGGTGATAAAGAAACTTCCGAACAACAAAGCCCCCGGACCAGAGGGTATCCCTTCAGAAGTGCTGAAAGCGGTGGCAGGCAGTCGTCCAGACATATTACTAAATATGTACAACAAGTGCCTGCTAGCCGGTATATTCCCCGGCTCCTGGAAACGACAGAGACTGGTACTCTTGGATAAAGGCAAAGGTGGCCAAATAACATCTTCATCATACAGACCGCTCTGCATGCTAGATAATGCAGGGAAAATCTACGAGAAGCTTCTTCGTGAGAGGATACGCACTTCGATCAAGGAAGGCGGTGACTTGCACAAGAACCAGTACGGTTTCAGAGCGAAATTGTCAACGATTGACGCGTTAGAGCATGTAAAGATAACTGTTGAGAGCGCTTGGCAGGGAAACCATAGGACAAGGAACATTTGTATCTTAACAACACTGGACGTTAAAAACGCTTTTAACTCAGTGAAATGGGTCGACATTCTACAATCCCTTAAGGCCTACAATACACCGTCTTATATTGAAAACGTAATTAGTGATTACCTGGATAACAGGGTCCTAACATACAACACCACTGAAGGGATGGTCACAAAAGCAGTTACATCCGGAGTAGCGCAGGGTTCTGCGTTAGGCCCGGACCTATGGAATGCGTGCTATGACGGAATTTTAAGACTCGATCTCCCCGATGAAGTAGATGTTGCCTTTGCAGACGACATCGTGGTGAGGGATACAGCAAGAACGCGTGAACAAGCCACTCGAGCCATTGAGCGAGCAGTTAGGATCATCCACGACTGGCTGCTAGAACGCGGGTTGGAGATTGCAGCAAGCAAGACGGAATTGGTTGTTCTGACGAGGAAGCGAACACACCACGAGCCCTTGAACGTCCAGATAGTCAACGACACTATAACCGAACAGAGGTCACTTAAGTAACTGGGAGTCATAGTCGATCAGAAGATGACCTTCTACGAGCACATTTGTAAAGCGACAGAGAAGGCAGAGAGAGTGGCAGGAGCCCTTACCAGGTTGATGCCGAATATAAATGGTCCTTCCCAATCTAAACGCAAGCTTTTAACGAGCGAAGTGCAATCCATACTGTTGTATGGGTCGGAAGTCTGGGGCGAAGCTCTACAGCGGATCACCTATAGAAAGAGAATGGCTTCCCTACAGAGCAGATGCGCGCAACGGATCATTTCCGCCTATAGAACTGTCTCACACGATTTAACACTGGTGTTGGCAGGAATTATGACAATACACATTGCCGCCGACGAAAAGAGGTGCATATACCTTCGGAAAAAGAACTCTGAAGAAGCCAAGACGGTCAGAAAAGAAGAAAGGAGAAGTTCAATAGAAAAATGGCAAAAACACTGGAGCGAAGAAGCAACAGGAAAATGGACCAAAAGACTGATCCCAAATCTCCAACCATGAATCACCAGACAACACGGTGAAGTTAACTTCCACTTGACACAGTTTCTAACAGGTGATGGACACTACAACAAGTATACAAACTCACTGGAAAACTCACTGGCAAAAATCACTGAATTTTTCGGGCTATTTCAATGCGTTTTCAGATAGTATTTGAAACATTTACTCACTCAAAACTTATTGGGTCTTTTAAGTCTGATTTATGGCAATAGGAAATTCCACTGGAAACCCTTAAGAGGTAAATAGTATATTAAGCAACAAGGGGTTAAAGGCAGCCATTTGTTTACGCTGATGTTTTTGTACGAGTGACAGTCGAGGGCGAAGCCTGAGACAAAACGAGTACACAAACAGTACTC
This sequence comes from Ganaspis brasiliensis, assembly GCA_037103525.1. NCBI lineage: Eukaryota > Metazoa > Arthropoda > Insecta > Hymenoptera > Figitidae > Ganaspis > Ganaspis brasiliensis. Next base: position 2,781,273 of record JAZKLR010000293.1, read on the forward strand.
GTTTTGTCTCAGGCTTCGCCCTCGACTGTCACTCGTACACAAACATCATTGTAAACAAATTGGACTGTCTTTAAACCCATGTTGCTTACAATATTTTTTATTCCAAAGGCACAAAGAGGTGCTTTTAAATGTTTGTAGGTTAGGGTCTAAATGCATTCGCTTGTTTGACCGTATAAAAATGGCGGCCATTTTTGCCCTGTGATGGAAAAATGCATGGATCAGCTGTTCATTTTTTCCCTAGGGAAAAAATGGAAGCCATTTTTACCCGATCGAACAAATGAGTGCGTTTAGACCCTGCCTACAGGCATCTAAAAGCGCCATGTTAAGTTCATGTTTTTCAACCCAGCATTTTATTATCTGGAATTTATATACTTTTACTTTTTGAAGTCTGCAATACAAAAATTGAAATCTTCAATATTGAACTATTTTGAATTTCTAAAATCCATTGTAAAAATGTATACTACTAAATTAAAATTATAATCAATGAAATACTTAAAGAATAATTAATTTTTAAAATATATGTGATAGACATTTATATTTTTTTATAGAAAATAACCATTGCAAAAACTAATCTTATAATTTATAAACAACAAAATTAATTAATAATTTTAAATCATAATTAGCTTTTTAAATAATATTATTCTCTGTAAATAATTATATTGTTATATTTTTAACACAATTTTTAATATAGGTATATACTCGCATAATATATATTGAATTTTCAGAAAAACATTTTTTTAAGAAATCTATCGTCGTATATACGACGCAATCACACAAAGTAAACACCGAAGGAAATCTCTGCATAGCATAAACAATGATTACTTCCGAGGAAAAAATGCACCATAATAAACTTTAACTTGATAGCGAATCCCAGGATTCTAACCTCAAATTTTCAATATTAACAAAACGGAACATAACTTTACACAGTCACCAATCAGAAATAAAAGGGACTCACCTCTTTTCTAGTATCACTGAAAAGGCCTTATTTATCTTACAATAATAATCTTATTATCTTTTTTTTTTTAAATTAATTTAATTACAATATTAAATTTCGTGTTATTCTCTATGAATTTTGTAATAAAAATGACGAGGACCGGTCGGCAGATATTTACGTGATCAAGTTACGCCATACCCTACTGTAAAAACGTGCGTGAGATCTATCGTAAGAAGGTAGGTATGTACTTGCATGTGTACACATATAAGATCTCAGGTGACACTGACGAGATCTGATATAAGATCTTTTGTGAGAACGTAGGTACGAACGCATGTAAGTTCTTATATTAAGTTCCGTCATGCGCCGCGTATAACGTTACTCAATATGAAATTGAAACAGCGTTCTTATATAAGTTCTGATCTGCGTACGTATGTACGAACACATGTGCGAACACACCTGAGTATTAAATTAAATATGTTAAATTAAATATATTATTAAAAAACATTCTCGCCAACGGGATTCGAGCCCATCTAACCTGAGCCTAAGTACGCCTTAAACCCCTCGGCCACCGTAGTCATAGAAACAACTTTACAAAATCTTAGTCATGTCTTTCCGGAGAAATTTAGGTATTAAACATGACTAAGATTTTGTAAAGTTGTTTCTATAACTACGGTGGCCGAGGGGTTTAAGGCGTACTTAGGCTCAGGTTAGATGGGCTCGAATCCCGTTGGCGAGAATTTTTTTTTAATAATATATTTAATTTAACATATTTAATTCAAAACTTAGGTGTGTTCGCACATGAGTTCGTACGTGTGTTCGCACATGAGTTCGTACATACGTCCGCAGATCAGAACTCACATAAGAACGCTGTTTCAATTTTATATTGAGTAACGTTATAAGCGGCGCATGACGGAACTTAATATAAGAACTTACATGCGTTCGTACCTACGTTCTCACATCAGATCTTATACCAGATCTCGTCTGTGTCACCTGAGATCTTATATGTGTACACATGTAAGTACATACCTACCTTCTTACGACAGATCTCACGCACGTTTTTACAGTAGGGTAAAACAACCATAATCCATAATAAAACAATATTTTTTTGAAATATTTTTTTGAAATCAAGGCACCCACTGTCGATCCAAGCGCGCCGAGAGCTGACTCCCTCTATCGGCCGGCGGGAATTTCAATTCAAAATACCGACTCGATCTCCGTCCTTGTCCATAAATTAATATAAGTTGCTCATTAAACAAAATAAATAAAATAAAGGTAGTTAGTAAAAGAAATTAGTTTGTTATTATAGTGCTCTTTGCGAGGTATTTTATACTCTTGTTCCAAAGAGAAACTTTAAGGAAGTAGAGACGAATTTTGGGGCGAACGAAATACCACATCACAGAACGGCGAAAAATGTACTGGAGTTCTGGTACTTATAATAGTACCCAGTACTTATCGCAGTACTTCTTTCCAGTACTTAACCCTGTACTGAATGCACTTCTTTTTAATAAGTGATTTTTAACTAATTTTATTTGTGGCAGCAGCAAAATAGATTTTGTGAAAAAACAAAAAAAAAATTACAATGGCTCCTATTTTAATTGCTCTAATAGCAAACTAAGTCGCATAATACGATTTAGTATTTTAATTATGTTATTATCGAATTCTATGCAAATAGGACTGACTACTAGACTGTCTGGAAGGTATACAGTTGGATATTTACAATTTATGTATTGATATCTATCAGTCACATGATAGATTTTGCTTAAAAATACGTACCATTTACATTTTTTTAATTCTAATATCTATACATCAAATTTTTGTTAGTTTCTCTCTTAGTTTTTCGAAAATTACTTTTTTTGTGTCATAGCATTAAACTTTATAATCTGCACTATTTATTTGTAATAAAACTTGAAATATTCATACACATGTCAAGGGAATAATAAATAATTCCTTTTATTTAGTAAAACTACATAAATTGTAAAAGAATGGTGTTTTGGAATTCCTTCTTATCCGTCAAACTATTTGATGTCACAGAGTCTAAAGTTTTTATTTTTCTCCTTTTACTACAAATAAATACCTAGCTTCCCGGATAGCATCTATCCACATTTTGCAATTTGTTTCTGTTGCAGCTTTTAATTCGTACTGTCGTACATTTTCTCGTCTATACGATATGACAAAACCATGCTGGAAAACAATTCAATGTATAAAACAGTGGTTACAATTAACTAAATATGACTTATATATTGCTATTAGACAGTTTTAACAATAAATATTTAATTTTAAATATACGAACTCCCACAGCCACACAATAATTACAAGCGTGCCACTTACCACCGTTCAGCGAACTAATGAACAATAAGTAACAATTGTAAACCGAGAGTTTTACAAGCCTCTCTTGGATAACAGTGTCACTTTGTTTTATACAGGAAGTATCTAGGCCAAATATTTTTAAAATTTTCTCTGTACTTAGTACTACTAAATATCTACCGATTCCTCAAATAATGATTGTCCCAGATTTCTCTCCGTGTAAATGAATGCAAAACAAATAATTTTGTAGAGACAGTAAAACGTCTCTAGTTTCAACATTTTACGAGTGCTTTACACTATATTAGACGCTCGGGCAAAAAGACTAGAACGAGGAGGTGAAGCAATTGCAGTAAGGGTATCCATAGAAATAGGCCACCAGTGGGCGCAAAGTTTCAGTTGGGGTTTTGCTCAGTGGACGAATTTGCTACAGTGTTTTCTGTGACAAAACTACGTAATTGCACCTATTTATTCTAGTCTTATTGCGTTAGTCCCGGACAATAAAGAGAAAATCCTGCCCAGTACGTCTCTGCTGGTCTCTGCACATAGACGTGTCTGTCCGCCATTGCAAAGCAAATAATTATTTTGTGACTTGGTTGGGGCTACATGTTTGGGGCTACATGTTATTTTCAAAATTTTCTGTGTATTTATAAGTTTTCTAATTTAATTAATGCAACTACTTGTAAATAATATATTGTGTGAATCAAGATTAATATTTTTTTTATTTTATATTTTTTTAAATGTGTTTATTTCTCTGTCTATTTTTAGTAAAAAGTACAAAGTAAATTTCCTTAAAACTATCATTTAAATATTTCAGAAAATTTCCCTCATTCGTTTTCAGAGAACTTGCTTCTGTAAATTCCGTAAACATAACCTAATAATTTTTATGGAAACTTGACAGTTTAATTTCAGGGAAATTATCTCTTTTTAATTTTTGGGTTAATTTCCCTTGAAATTTTTAAGAAAATTTTCAAAGCAAATTTCGATTTAATTATCACCTGAATATTCCTGATAGTTTCAATGAATTGTTTTTAGCAAACTAACATTTATAGACAAGGGAAACTAACAAACCCCTGGACATTTATGTATCACAGGGATGTTAACCTGAAGATAAAACTGGAAGTTAAGTTAGTTTCCCATGTTAACTTCCTGGAAACTTCCGTTCTGTCTGGTTTTTTATAAGCAAAACTAGTCAGTTCGACTCGACAATTAGTGCACTGAGAAAATAAGATGACTTAAGGGTGTTCCAGAGCTAAGTAATAACAAAGACAGATGATATACATCAAATGTCAATTTTTACACATAAATTTTTGGCACAACACAATACTTGACATAAAAGCGCAAAATCAACGAGAAATTTTTCATATTTGTAGTTGCTAAATCACTTGAAACTATTTTATTTTATTCCCGGATGCGACAACAATTTGTGCTAGAAAATTCGGTTCCAAAGACAAGTGCGATTGAAACAAAGACAGAGTCATGTGGGAAATATTAAATTAATATTGACTCCAAAATATCAATTATTATTTTAAGGTTCAAAATTGCCCTAATTTAGAGAAATATGTTAAGTATATGACAATACATAAATGGCTTACAAAAAATAATGTTAAAGAAAAAATCTAACTAACAAATGCAACGCTCTTTTTACGGGCTTAAGTTTGAAAAATAGGCTGCCTAACAGTAGTAGTGTTTTCGTTACTAACACTCGAAGCAGAAACCGAAATAATTTTGGAACTCGGAGTTACAACTACCGAGGACGGAGCCTTAGAGTCCACGAATTTTCCATCGCTACTGTGAGGACCAGAATACGGACTCTTAAGGGACTTCCGACCATTACACGCAAAAAAACGTGAGAGCATTTAGATAACTCTCTGTGAATAAAAACTTTTCGTTCATGCCTATGTTCAACAGGGATGGGTTTGACTTCCCTCATATGCTCGCAAAATTCCGGGTCGAGGACATTTCCACCAAAACCCAATTGACCAAATTTGTAATTGGCCGAAATTTAATTGTCCGAATTTGTAATTCTACAAACTTGCATTTGTCAGAATTTGCAATTCCCCGAACTTGCGTTTGTCCGAGCTATTAACTTCCCGAATTTGTATTTGTCATAACTTACAAATCATCAAACTGACATTCGCCAAAACATTTAAATCGACGAAATTGCATTTGTTAAAATTTTTATCTCCTCGAACTCGTATTCGTCTGAACTTTTAAATCCACGAACTTGCATTTGCCAGAACTTTGAAATCATCGAACTTGCATTTGTCAAAATATTCAATTACCAGAATTTGCATTTGTCCGAACTTTGAAATCACCAAATTTGCATTTTTCCGAACTTTGAAATCACCGAACTCGCATTTAGCAGAATATTCAACTCTCCAAATTTGCAACTGTCAGAACTTCTAAATCCCTGAATTTGCATTTGTCCAAACTTTAAAATCACCGAACTTATATTCGCCCAAATTTTGAAATCTCCGAATTTGTAATTGTCCGAACTTTGAAATCACAGTACTCACGGTTGGCCGAACTCTTAAGTCTCCGAATTTGCATTTGGCCGAACTTTTAAATTACCGAACTTGCATTTTTCCGAATTTTTAAATCACCGAACTTGCATTTGTCAAACTCCTTAAGTCACCGACTACTCGTGTCCCCGAATTTGCATTTGTCCGTCCATCGGAAAGTAGGTTTTCTAAAGGAGTCTTTTGATTGGCTGGTAATGTTACCGGGAAATTTACCATCCAATCATAAGACTCCTTTAGAAAACCTACTTTCCGATGGTCGGACAAATGCAAATTCGGGGACACGAGTAGTCGGTGACTTAAGGAGTTTGACAAATGCAAGTTCGGTGATTTAAAAATTCGGAAAAATGCAAGTTCGGTAATTTAAAAGTTCGGCCAAATGCAAATTCGGAGACTTAAGAGTTCGGCCAACCGTGAGTACGGTGATTTCAAAGTTCGGACAATTACAAATTCGGAGATTTCAAAGTTTGGGCGAATATAAGTTCGGTGATTTTAAAGTTTGGACAAATGCAAATTCAGGGATTTAGAAGTTCTGACAGTTGCAAATTTGGAGAGTTGAATATTCTGCTAAATGCGAGTTCGGTGATTTCGAAGTTCGGAAAAATGCAAATTTGGTGATTTCAAAGTTCGGACAAATGCAAATTCTGGTAATTGAATATTTTTACAAATGCAAGTTCGGTGATTTCAAAGTTCTGGCAAATGCAAGTTCGTGGATTTAAAAGTTCAGACGAATACGAGTTCGAGGAGTTAAAAATTTTAACAAATGCAATTTCGTCGATTTAAATGTTTTGGCGAATGTCAGTTTGATGATTTGTAAGTTATGACAAATACAAATTCGGGAAGTTAATACAAACGCAAGTTCGGGGAATTGCAAATTCTGACAAATGCAAGTTTGTAGAATTACAAATTCGGACAATTAAATTTCGGCCAATTACAAATTCGGTCAATTGGGTTTTGGTGGAAATGTCCTCGACCCGAAATTCCTCCAGGAAGAATTGAGGATTTGGGAGAAAATCATCGGGCAAAACGAACTCGCCAGGTATCCGCAAGGTTGTTCCAGAAAGACACTCAGCAGGACACGAACCGCAATCGCGGACATTAATCCTCAGACCGAGCAACACCGTCGACACAAAGTTATACCATCCTCGAGTGGCATTGCACATAATAGCGGCTTTGAGGCTACGGTGCCAACGCTCAACCATGCCATTAGCGGCTGGATGGTAAGCGGTGGTTCTAATGCGTGAACAGTCAGTAAATTTTAAAAGAGCTTTAAAAAGCTGTGATTCAAATTGGCTTCCTTGGTCAGTCGTCATAGTCTCCGAAGAACCATATCTACGAATCCAACCAATAAATAACGCTCGACAAACCGTATTAGCCTCAATGTCCTTCAAAGGAATTGCCTCTGGCCACCGAGAAAAGCGATCAATAATAATCGTCAGGCAATAACGATATCTATCATTGACGGGTAAAAGACCAACCAAATCCATGTGGATGTGCCTGAAACGTGACTAAGGAGCCACGAACTGCGCTGGCTGAAGAATGGTGTGTCTAGACACCTTAGAACGCTGACATTCCATGCAGGATTTACACCACATTTTAATATCCTGACTCATATAAGGCGAAACATAACGCTTTCTAATGACCTGATCCGTGACCTTTGCACTAAAATGACCCGAGTCGTGAAAAATTTTGAAAACTCGTTGCCTGAGAGATTCTGGAATAAAGGGTCGAAGCATTTCAACACCAAGCTCGCAATAAATCACAACATTATCGGGACCCTAAAGAAGTTTTTGAAGCTTAAGAGATAAATCAGAGGACTGCAAAATGCGCTTCAAATCTGTATCACATTCTTAAGCATCCGCAAGCTCAGCAAGACCAACTTGATTAGGCAAAATAACGGAATCAACTCTGGAAAGTGTGTCAGCAACCACATTGTCCACTCCGGAAAGGTGTTCAATGATTGTTGAGAATTGCGAAATAAACGACAATTGTCGTTTTTGTCGAGGTGATGCCTTATCCAAACGCTGAGAAAAAGCGAAAACAGGCTTTTTGTGATCTGTTACGATTCGGAAAACACGACCTTCAAGGAAATCCTTAGAATACTTTACAGACTCATAAACAGGAGTAAGCTCTCACTCGTAGGCGCTATAATTGAACTGAGCTGAACTAAACTTTCGCGAAAAAAATGCGAGCGGTTTTCACTCAACCTGAAACGACTGCTCTAGAGCTGCGCCCATTCCTGAATCCGAAGCGTCGGTGACAACTCGTGCCTCAGGAGAAGGGTGGCTGAACAAAGTCGCATTGGTTAAGTCTTGTTTGACTTTTTCAAATGCATATGAAGGTTTATCTTCGAGAAAATCTTTCTACCGAGTAAACGTGCGGAAAAATCATGAAGATGTGGAACAGGATACTTATCAGGAATTGTAATGGCATTTAAACGGCGATAATCGCCACAAATCCTCCACTCGCCGGATTTCTTCTAAACCATGTGAATGGGCGATGCACAGGGACTACTGGAAGGACGACAAATACCAGAATCCACTAATTGCTTAAACTGATTCTTAGCCTCTCCAAGCTTATCTGGTGGAAGACGATGAGCGCGCTCAAAAACTGGTTGACCCTGAGTAACATTGTGGTGTTCCACACAATTAGACAAAACGCGTTGAGGTTGAGATAAACCAGTAACCTCAGGGAAACATGACAAAATAGCTGAAAAGGATGATTTACGATCAATAGTAACAACATTGTATACAGACACATCTTTAATAGAGCAAGAAGTTTCCATGCGAGTAACCGGATCTATAAGCCTCTGTCGACGAATATCAACAAGGAAACCAAAGTAAAACAACAGATCTGCCCTAATAATGGGTTACGGAACTGCTGTTTTGCAAAAATTCCATGAAATGGAGCGCATATTACCAATATTCAAGGACATAAAACGCTCTCCAAATGTGGAAATACGTGTATCATTCGCCGCGAATAAAACAAGTTCTAAAGCTTTGGCTTGACTACCCTTGGCAAGAGGAACAATCGATATATCTGACCCGGTGTCGATCAAAAATCTCATTCTAGATTCTCGATCAAAAACATGGAGACTTCTAGAAGTAACACCTACCCCGATGGACTCCACAACGGGGAGGGTAAACTAGTTTTCTGAATTACTCGTGTCCCTACTGGTTCGTGTTATCCATGAACACGGTTTTTGACACTTTTTAGCCTTAATTCCGTATCTATCGTGATAAAAACATCTACCATCTGAGTTACGAGATTGTGAACGACCCTTGCGCTGATTTGAATTGAATCGAAATCGATTAAATGATCGATTAGATGACCGACCACGAGAACCACTAGGTATATCCTCTAAAGAAGCAATTTTTGCGGTTAAAGCATCAATTTTCTTTTCTAAATTCGATACATGTGTGTCGGCAACTTGAGTGGAAGCAACATTGATAATTGCTGATTCGATAGTTTCAAAAATCTTACTATCTAAGCTAGCCAGCTGTTGAAGATCCCTGATGTCCGAAGTTGCTAAAATAACACAATGCTGTACAGGCAATTGATCAAGGAAAATAGACCTAATGATATCATCTGTACATTTACCATCATTCAGGTTATTTAATCTACTAAGGAATTGTGATGGTTTCCCGGCTGGAGAAACATCACCCTTAAGCAATTGCCGCAAACGAGTTTCAGGAGAAATAGAAAAATTTGATATAATTCTGGTCTTAATTTGACCATAAATGTCAGCTGGGCGAGGATCGAGCATAAGAATATCACGAATGCAACTAAGAACATCCGGAAGCAAAACAGAAATCACGTAATCAGCCTTAATTTTCTGATTTTTAATATTCGCACTCGAAAACGTCGACTCCACCTAGATAAACCACAAACTCGTATCATTTGAGAAAAAAATCGGTATCTTTGCAACACCCCTATCGAAAATTCCGACATCGGAAGCCATGTAGTAAACTGTGTCGGAAACTATAACGGAATCTATGTCGGAAACTATGTCGGAAACTATGTCGGAATCTACGTCGGAAACTATGTCGGAAAATGAAAACGGCAACGATATAGTTTCCGACATAGTTTCCGACGTAGTTTCCTATATTATTTCTGATGTAGTTTCTGATGTAGTTTCCGATGAAGTTTCCGACATGGTTTTTTTTGTAAAAGTTTTTTTTATAAACTTTTTTTTGTAAAATTTTTTTGAAACTGCAAAAAAATTTTTTTATTTATTAATTTATTTAATAACAATTTTCTGCCACACATGCACAAAAACTGGAGTTTTCGTTTGCCTTAAGCGGGGTAGAATTTGCAGGGTTCTGAACACAAGGGTTCTTCGGTATATAAGGAACTTGAGAATAATGTTTTCTTTTCTATTTTATTGTTTCCTTTTATTGTTCATTGTTTCCACTAACAAAATGTCGGACAAGGTTGCACACGACTTGGAACACAGCACTTTGAGAATTTTTTTCAGAAAACAAAAAACTTTTTTGCCAAAAGGAAGAATCACAAGGATCCCTTAGAAAATAAGAAACCTGAAAATAATATTGTGTTTCTATTTTATTGTTTCTTGAGGCGAGGCAAAATCAAGAGTTGTGAAGAATTTTGCGCTCGTTGTCAAACACTTGTCTCCCGTGATCAAAACACCGCACTTCAACAATTTTTTTTTCAAATAACTAAAAACATTTCTGTCAGGGTAAAATCTCATGTGAGCAGAAAGCGCAAAACCGAAAGCAGAAATCATGAGAGTGAGAGAGGTAGGTAGATATCACTGTCTCTCTCACTCTCATGATTTTCTGCTTTCGGTTTCGCGCTTTCTGCTCACATGGGATTTTACCCTTAGAAGAAAAAATCACATGGATTTTAAGGGTAATAAGGATCCTGAAAATAATATTCGTTTTTTAATTTATTGTTTTCTGGGTCAAGAAAAAGTCGAGAGCGCTGAGGAAATTCCGATGTTTTCTCTAACAAAATGTCGAATACAGTTGCGCATGACTTGACTTTTTCTCGCGTTAAAAAACAATGAAAAAAAAACATATAATTTTCAGGTTTCTTATTTCCCATAGAAACCTTGTGATTTTTCCATTTGCCAGAAAAGCTAGAACAAAATTCTTGAAGTGCAGTGTTTGGATCACGAGAGACAAGTGTTTGACTACAAACGTCAAAATTCTTCGCAGCTTTCGATTTTTCCTCGCCTCAGGAAACAATAAGATAGAAACACAATATTATTTTCAGGTTTCTTATTTCCCAAAGAATCCTGTGATTCTTCCTTTTGCCAGAAAGGTTTTTTGTTTTCTGGAAAAAATCCTCAAAGTGCTGTGTTCCAAGTCGTGTGCAACCTTGTCTGACATTTTGTTAGAGAAGTCATCAGAATTTGCTTACCGCTCTCGACTTTTTCTCGCCCCAGGAAACAATAAAATAGAAAAGAAAACATTATTTTCAAGTTCCGTATATACCGAAGAACCCTGTAAGTTCTGCCCCGCTTAAGGCGAACAAACCTCGAGTTTTTGTACATGTGTGGCAAGAAATTTTTTATTGCAATTTCAAAAAATTTTTACAAAAAAAACTTTAACAAAAAAAATTAAAAAAAAAAATTTTACAAAAAAAACCATGTCGGAAACTACATCGGAAACTATGTAGGAAACTACTTTGGAAACTATGTCAGAAACTATATCGTTGCCGTTCTCATTTTCCGACATAATTTCCGACGTAGATTCCGACATAGTTTCCGACACAGTTTTCGACAAAGATTCTGTTCTAGTTTCCGACACAGTTTACTACATTGGTTTCGATGTCGGATTTTTCGATAGGGACAATAAGAATCCACGCGACCTCCCTGGAGTTCTTTAACAAGCGCAACCGTACCGGCAAGTTCGCTTTTTAACACGTCACACAGTGGGATGAAAGGGTATTTTTCGTCTCAAAATTCTATCGAAGGCCCAAATCTTAACGGATTTTAAAGTTGTTTTTTTAAAATACTCATGAAGAATTGTTTAAAAAGTAAAGATGCAGGAAAATTGTGACTTTCCCAAAATAATCTACCTACATGACATTTTCCTAGTGAAGAACACGATTTTTGTTAGAAAAATGATTTGTAAAATATATTTTCACTCATATTTAGAGCAAATTTTGATAAGAAATCTAAAAATTATACTTCTACAGGTTCTAGTCTACAAACATCAACAAATATATATTCAAAAATTCAAAATGGCGGATTATACTTGTCAATTTGATTAAAGTTCATTAAAATATCATAGTTCTTAGTTAAGAAGTGCTCAAAAAAATAATTTATTTTCAAAAAACTTGACTTTTGATGTTTTTGATTACGAATCTGAAGTTAGCTTTAAAAAAATTGTAAATGTCGAATCCAATATGGCGGCAAATATTATACAATTTGTGTTTATTTCTTTGAAATTAAGTGTTAAAAGGCAATTAGGGTCTCTACGAATGAATCTAAAGTTAGACCCTCTGATTTCAAAATGGCGAATCCAATATGGCGGTAAATATACAATTTGTGTTTATTTCTTTGAGATTCAGTGTTAAAAGGCAATTAGGGTCTCTATGAGTGAATCTGAATTTAGATCCTCCGATTTCAAAATGGCGAATCAAATTTTTGTAATATTTATTTATTTTATTTAATATTTATAATCTAACATTTAGAAGCACTAACTTCAGATTTTTTCGCAGAGTTCCTAATTGCCTTTTGACACTTAACTTTAAAGAAATAAACACAAATTGTATAATATTTGCTGCCATATTGGATTCGATATTTTGAAATCGGAGGGACTAACTTCAGATTCATTCGTAGAGGTCCTAATTGCTTTTTAACACTTAATTTTAAAGAAATAAACACAAATTGTATAATATTTGCCGCCATATTGGATTCGACATTTACAATTTTTTTAAAGCTAACTTCTGATTCGTCATCAAAAACACTAAAAGTCAAGTTTTTTGTAAATAAATTATTTTTTTGAGCACTTCTTAACTAAGAACTATGATATTTTAATGAACTTTAATCAAATTGACAAGTATAATCCGCCATTTTGAATTTTTGAATATATATTTGTTGATGTTTGTAGACTAGAACCTGTAGAAGTATAATTTTTAGATTTCTTATCAAAATTTGCTCTAAATATGAGTGAAAATATATTTTACAAATCATTTTTCTAACAAAAATCGTGTTCTTCACTAGGAAAATGTCATGTAGGTAGGTTATTTTTGGAAAGTCACAATTTTCCTGCATTTTTACTTTTTAAACAATTCTTCATGAGTATTTTAAAAAAAAAAACTTTAAATTCCGTTCAGAATTGGGCCTTCGGTAAAATTTTGAGACGAAAAATGCCCTTTCATCCCACTGTGCGTCAGTTTGTTCCTGAGCAGACATTTTAAATTAAATAAAAATAAATGAACAAATGCATAAACGAAAAACTAGAAAGAAATTACTTTAAAAAAATATGAATGTCCCGAAAATAAACTACGATAAAAATATGCCGTTACTAATTCAAAAACGTAAAGTATCATGATAATCGTAAAAATACAAATATATTTTAGTTTTCAAACAAAATAGCACAAAAAAATAAGTCGACACTAACTCAATACAAACAGCAGACATAAAAAATCTTTTTATTTGTTGTTGATGATAAATTTGCTCATATTACTTTTTTATTTATTTTATTTATTTATTTGTTTAAAAAGGAACAAAAATATTTCTTAAATTAAACAAGTCGCAAAAAGGGGTAATAATGAAATAATTACGCTGAATAATATAAATATTAGGATTACATTATCGATCCATAATGGTGTTGAGAAAATGATTCTCATTTTTAAATTTTGAAAAATTACAGAAATCAAAAATATATTTAATTTAAAAGGACCACTATTCAAAAATGATTTTTATTTTTGTTTAAAAGAAAAAAAATATCATAAGAAATAAACTTGACTCTTTAAAAATAATTAATTTAACAAAAGTATGATTCAATAGAAAAACTTAAGTTTTTTAATGTTAAATAAATTTGAAGAAGCACTTTAGAATAATAAAATGTTTATGAAAACATTTATAAGAAATAGGTAAATACATATATAAAATGTAGTGTTGCCATAACAGTGGTTCCAATACGACTGACTAAAACTAAAATGAGATAAAAGAAAAAAGAGCTACGAAACTTAGTAATCATACAATATATATATATAATATCTGACAGTACCGTATCTGTACGTAATAAGAAAAGGGAATGATAAAATATAGAAATTTACTGTAATTTTAACACGCTTCCTTAAATTTATATTTTATTGCTTCAAATTTAATAGTTCTCTTAACTTTGTAAATTTTGCTTTGCTAAGTGATTTGGTAAATATATCAGCTAGATTATTTTCAGATTTCACTTTCACGATATCAATAAGACCCTTTTCATAATTTTCATTAACGGAGTGATACTGTACTTCTATGTGTTTTGAATTTTTCGTGAAGTTTCCGAACTTAGAAATGATTATCGCTCCGGAGTTGTCTTCGTACAATTTACAGGTAATTTCACTTCTAACTTAAACGCTTCTTTTAACATGCCTCGTATGAAATTTACATCTGTGACTGATTCTGATAGAGCAACGTATTCTGCAAAAGTTGATGATTTTACAACTGATTTTTGTTTGTGAGATTACATTTTCAAATAATCGGATGACATCACCTGAAGTAAATTTTTGGTCTACTATATCGCCTGCCCAATCTGCGTCTACAAAACAATCTATTGATTCACCCTTTTCTGCTTTTTTATAAGTTAACTTTAAGTCTTTCGTTGTATACAGGTATTTTAAAACCCGTAGTGCATATTTATAATGTGATTCGTTGTAACAATTTTGATACCTACTTAAATAATTTACGCTAAAAGCTGTATCTGGTCTAGTACCTGTGGTTATGTACAAAAGTTCGTCTATCAGATTTCTATATTTAATATTTTAATTTAATGCTTCTGCGCGTTCTAGTTTTAAGTTTACTTCCATCGGTGTATTATAATTTTTTGCATCCTCTATCTGATATTTTTTTGATAAAGATTCAATGTACTTTGTTTGATTTAACGTTAATATGTTTTTATCATGTTGGTTATTTATATCTATTCCAATATAATTAGTTACTTTTCCCATATCTTTCATCTTAAAACATTTAGATAGTTTTTTCTTTATTTCGTCGATTAATTTTTCACTTTTACTGCAAATTAACATGTCGTCGACAAATATTAGAATGTAAATGATTTCTCCGTTTTCGCTATATAGGGGAGAGTGGCCATCAGTGTACCAGTTTTTTCAATGAACCATTTCAATTTTCTCAGAAACAATTAAAGAAAAATTCTCCTAATTTTAAATATAAATGAAGTTTGCGTAAACACACTACGTCCATAAATTTGAGAAATGTAGATTTATTCTTTACAGAGAAAACTGTAAAAAACTGTTTTTGATGCATTGAAGAAAAAATTTACCTAAAATACAAACACGTTTTTTAATTGAAATATGACAATTTAAAAATAAATGTACTTACGATTTATTTTATATCGGGCCTTAACTTCAATATTCTAATGAGATAAAGATTTTTGAATATTGGATTAAGTTATAAAAAATTATTTTTGTTGCAAATGTCATGTTGATTCAATGTACCGGGGAACAATGAACCACCTGGAATTTCAGTGTATTTTCGATTTTCCGAGTGGTATACCTGATTAAAAAACTAGGCATGCGTACAACATGTTACAGCGATTGTTATCAGTACTCTTTTCAACATAGCAAAACTAAAATGCTATTTTAGCTAGTTAACTTAAGTTTAAGGTATATTTATGTTATACATTATCAATTAAAAAGTGTTAAGTAATAATTTTTTATAGTATTTGATAAAAAATAAATTTTTTTACAAAGTGAAAACGCAATATTATTATTGTTGAACATTTTTAGTGTTTTTATAGAGGTGGTTCATTGTGTACCCAGGTTGTTGAAAATGAAAATAGCTTGTTAGTTTAGAAAAATCCTAAATTTTATTATTTAATCAAAATAAATCGTGTATAATATGTGTGCATTACCTAGAGAAGTGTTGTAGTTTTATATTGATGCAAAGAAGTGCTTGAAATTGGTGAAATTGAATAAGTACTATGACCTTGAAAAAAATCCGGTACATTGATGGCCACTCTCCCCTATATATAAACAATAGTCATGGTCACGTCTTTTGAATTTTAAATTTTGTAAAAAATCGTTAAAACATTCATACCACGATCGCGGACTTTCTCTTAATCCATATAAAGCTTTTAACAATTTGCAAACTTTATTTGTACCGTCTTCATAGCCTTTCATTTGTTCTGGTAACAGAAGGACAATAGTAGTTTTAATGTTAACATTTTTGCTACAGGTGAATATATATTTTCTACTGATTCTGTTTGCTGATATCCTCTAGCTACTAATCGAGCTTTATATAAATCTTTATTTTTCTTTTTAAAAAGCCATTTAACTTCAATTATTTTTTGGTTTGTTAACTAATACCCCAGTTTTGTTTTTATTTAGACTATTCATTTCCTTATCTATTGCCTTCTTCCAATTTTCTGATTGGTTACAATTTAATGCTTCCTCAATTGTGTTTGGTGTTGTTGCGTCGTAATAATTTACAAAAACAGAATTGTTTACAAAATCATTATTATGATAACGGGAGTTAGGTTTTCGATTTCTAACGGAGCGTCTTAATTCAATTTTATTTTCATTTGGACTTTCTGTATCGGAATTAGTTTTTTAAGGACTACTATCCTTTTCTGAATCTATACTCATATATGACTCATCTTCGCTTATTTCGCTTGAGTTGTCATTCGTACTTTCGTTATCTATAAAGCATATAAGTTTAATATTGTCCTCGACGATTTCTACATGCCTAGCAGTTATAACTCTATTTTTGACTAAGACTCTATACCCTACTTCGGTATACCCTAACAAGATTCCTAAATTTGCCTTTTTGTCCCACTTTGATTTTCTTAACTGTTCTGGTATTCTTACATAAACTTTGCTTCCGTATAATTTTAAAAACTTTGCATTTGGTTTTTCGTTAAAAAATATTTCAAAAGGGGTTTTTTGTTCAATGGTGTTAGCTAGTGTTCTATTTTTTAAGTAAGCTGCTGTTTGAATTATTTCTGGCCAATAAATTTTATTTACCTTTGCTTCTGCTAGTAAACATCTCGAAGTGTCCATAATTGATCGATTATACCTTTCGGCTGTCCCATTAAGCTCATGAACGTAAGGTGGACAAGGAGTCAAATGTATGCCCTTTTCTCTAACAAACCTGTAAATATGATTATTTAAATATTCTTTGATTTAAATCAGTGTGAACTATTTCCAAAATTCCTTTTGCTTGTTTTCTATTATTTTCAAACAGTATATTATGCATTTTATTTTCTATCTTGATTATTAAAAAAACTTGTCATATGATACAAATTTTTTTTTTGTAAGCTACCGCTATTAAATCACCGAATTCGTTATAGATTCTTGAATTATTGCGGTACGAGATTATTTTATTTTTCTTTGTAACTTTTGAATAGCTAATTAAATTTTGTTTCAATTCTTTGACGTAAAATACATTGCACAAAGTTATTTTCGATTTATTTTCTAGGACGTTAAATTCTGTTATTATATTACCAATCTTTGTTGCTTTTAATATTTTTCCGTCGCCTAATCGAACATCAACTGGTTCTTTTAAATCTGTATATTTACAAAATAATTTATCGTGGTTAACTATATGGTCTGTACAACCACTATCTAGAATCCAATTTATTTGATTTGACTCTAACTTACTGTTTATTTCAGATGAGTTGACCTCTGCGATGAAAATATTTCCATGGACGTGTGACTCACTGTTGTGATTGTGATGAGCTGTCGACGTGTTTACAGCACCTCGATAATTTCCTCTATGATGTCCTCGATAGCCGAATCTGCCTCTGTAGCTTCTTCGATGATAATAACCTCGATTATTTGACCCATGTCCCTGTTGTCCAGGTGGATGTTACTTGAAGCATTCACTTTTTTTATGGCCAGGTTTACCACACTGGTAACATCTATCCTTCTTTTCAGCAACAAAAGCATTTGATTTTGTTTGATTTTCTTCAGTTTTTTCTTCTTTATTATTTTCTTCAATGGATTTCAATTTTATTTTGCCTTTTAAAAATTCTACAGTTCTTTGGTCCTCCGGTAGAACGTCTATTAAATCACCAATATAGCTGTATGATTGTGGTAATGTTTTGATCATATATCTCAATTTTTCCTGTTCTGTGACCTTGGCGCCTGCTGCCTTCAGTTCATTTACCTCCTTCTCGAACTCGTCAAAAAAGGTTGTAACTTCAGAATAATTTTTCAGTTGTATGTTTTCCAGAGTATTTCGGCACATGATCTGCAATGCTGTAGATTCTTTCAGGTACATTTCGTCAAATTTTTTCATTATTTTGAATGAGGACTTTAAATTTTCAATGTATTTGAGCTGTTTATTTGTTATGGCACTATATATATAGTTCGTTGTTTTAATGTCGGATTGTTTCCATTCTGCTTGATCAGTCTCTTTTGGTCTCACTTTTGTTGCTACATCTATGCATTTTTTGAACTCTAAGAATTTGAGAATTCTTCTTTTCCAGTTTGAGTAATCTGATCCAACGAAAATAGGTATAGTGATATCGTCGATTTTCATATACTGCGCCATTTTCTTGTTTGATTTGTATCACGTGTTTGCGAACCTTTTTTATCTTCCAAATTTTCACTTAAACTTATCACCACTTTTATGCACCTTTCAACCACGCTCTGCTACCATGTTAAATAAATTTGAAGAAGCACTTTAGAATAATCAAATGTTTATTAAAACATTTATAAGAAATAGGTAAATACATATATAAAATGAAGTGTTGCCATAACAGTGGCTCGAATACGACTGACTAAACCTAAAATGAGATAATAGAAAAAGGAGCTACGAAACTTAGTAATCATACCATATATATATATATATATATATCTGACAGTACCGTATCTGTACGTAATAAGAAAAGGGAATGATAAAATATAGAAATTTACTGTAATTTTAACATTTAATAAATTGAAATAATTAATTTTGTCAAAATAACGCGCGTAAGCACGATGTCTCTCACGAAAATGTAAATAAACTATCTCTTTTTTAAATTCATAGAAAAAAGGAAAAATTATAAATAATCCTTGCGTCAATCGTTAAGAAAAATTGAAATATTTAAATACATAGAAATACCTTAAGATAAAAAATACGCTAAAAAACAAATATACACCATAAAAAGTCCGTAAGCGATGAAGTAGCTCTTGAAGACGATGCGACATCGACAGGAAAAACGGATGAAGAGTCCTATGTTGAAAAAATGTCCAAATAATGTAGATGAAAAAAGGCAATCCAAAGATAGACAGAGACAAGTCCTTGTATTGTAGATCCTCAGAATAGTACCAGATTGTCATGAAAACAAAATATTCATAAGGCAGGAATGGAATGCCTATGTGCCGTTTTCAAAAGCGTTATAAATCAAATTCTCAGCCGCTCAAGTTCGGAAATTCTCACCGTCAAACAAAGCTGCTTGAAAACTTCACTGCAGTTGAAGAAAAACACTTCATGAGGAAATAATTGAGCTGCGTCGGTCCAAATTGTTAAAATCCTCAAAGAGGTTAGGATTCTGCCACGAGTCGTGAATCCAGTGGCAGGTTGGCTGTGGTAAAATGTGACTAAGTAGAATAGTGACAAATTTTGAATATCATCAGGATGATATTCGAATTCACAGGAATTAGTAGTGGCAGTCGATAAAACTCAAAAAACTCTTAATTAAAATCCATAGAACTTGTAAAAAGCTGGTCAAATACAAAATGGCGGCGCCATGTGGTCGGCAATTTGTAGAGGAAATAAAATCCAATAAATCGTAGAAAAGTCCGAAAAGAAGCACTTAATCTTGCAATAAAAGTCTTCAATATTCATAACAGACTTTGAAACATTCAGATGCTTTTTTAAAAAACTTGATATTCATGAATTAAGAAATCGAAGCCATTTTTCACAGTCGGGTCACCAATGTGGGAAATATTGAATTAATATTGACTGCAAATATTAATTATTATTTGAAGGTTTCCCAACAATAAGCGTGTTCGCTAAATAACTTGAACCACTTAATTTAATCACTAAAACTACTTTATTAATATAAAACTATTATTTTACAAAGATCACATGTTTGTGATCGTAGACAGAGAAATTATATCTCATGTGAATATCGACTATTCACCAGCTACTGAAATGTTGCACGCAGGCAACCATGAAAAACAAAACTCAATAGATACGCAGGTCGGGCAACCACACCGACATAAACTCCCCACAGTAAACTTTGACATGGCGCCGCCTGGTGGCTATGGAACACCCTTAATATAACCAATTTTTTATAACTGTAGCTGAGAGAGGTTGTTGATATAGCACCTGCAATCAATTTCGTTAATTTTAGCCAAATAATTTTTTGAAGTGGATACTTTTTACTTTGAAGTTCGATTGTGATCGCCAGCATCTTGTTTGTTTTGTTCCCAGTCCCTTAACCTACATATTTATACTACTTGACTACAGGCTTTTTTTCTCAGTGTGCCGACTCGGTAATTGGTTCCTTAACCCTATGTACAGTACAATGTCTTTAGTTTCAAGTTTCCCTTCATTCAAGCCCCCAATATGTAGCCAAGTCACAAAATAATTATTTGCTTCGCAATGGTGGACAGACACGTATATGCGCAGACCAGCAGAGACGTACTGGGCAAGAATTTGATTGTTCGGGTCTAGCACAATAGGACTAGAATAAGTAGGTGTAATTAAGTAGTTTTGCCACTGTGTCAAATTCGTCTACTAAGCAAAACCCCAACTGAAACTTTGCGCTTACTGGTGGCCTATTTCTCTGGATACCCCTACTGCACTCGTTTCACCCCCTTGTTCTAGTCTTTTTGCCCTAGTGTCTGTAGTTTAAAGTACCTCTTAAATGTTGAAACTAGAGACGTTTTACTGTCTCTACGAAATTATTTGTTTTGCATTCATTTACATGCTTTCTGAAAACTATTTTTCTAGAATTTAATATTCTAATATGCATTAACAAAAATATCAGTTGATAGACGCCATTTGCTATTTTCATTTACAATATGAGTACCATAATTTAAATTCTAAAAGTTGTGGACTTTTATATTTTTAAATTAACTTACCATATATCATACATAGAAAAGAACAAATTATTTGAAAATTATTACATTAGTTTTATAAAAATATTTAATAGTTTAAATAAAATTATAACTATAAATGGTGATTTATTTTGATCGATCTGCAATTGTCGAGTTACCTTTTCGTGAAAAGCTTTCTATTGTTTTTATGGGATGAAATGTTCTTTGTGTTTACAAACATCAAAAAAGAAACCGGTAAGATACTTCAATTTTAAAACAATGTAACTTTTCTGGATAATATTTGCAATTCTGTTTATTCTTTAATTAAAAACTTAAATAAATAATAATTTTTTTATTCCTAAGTTTCAAGTAATAGAATATTCATAAAAAGAAAACGACAATTGTATCCAGAAATCGAGCGATAGTTATTACTTTTTCGACAAATGGTATTTATGTAGGGGAGAGTAGTCAGAGTTGGACAATGGTCAGAGTTGAATCATCGCGTTTATTTTGTTTTATTACAGTAGATCCATATGTCTTTGTGTGTAAATACTTGTTAGCGATGCCAGCAAACTTTTTACATGGATTGCAGTGAAGTGTGCGAACTATATAGACGTATTAAGCGAGTCCGTGTTATACGCTCAACAAAAAACGTTTTTGTAGTTTCAAAATTAGATAATTAAATGTAGCAGAAATGTGCCAAAGACAAATTAAATTGACTAAAATTGCTCATTAAGATGTTATACAAAAATGTGGAACGTAATCTGGTGTTTGTATAAAGCGTTCGTGGTGTGTGTGTGATATGAAGCTAAACGACGCTTGAGTCAAGGTTGGTACACCCAAAATTTTGCAATTCTGAAGCATGTTTGCAATGAAAATGAATTTGTTAACTTAAAAAGGTGTCAAAAACTTCATTTTTATTGGAAAGAAAGAAAATTCAAATTTTTCATAATACGTTTTCACTTTTAGATCAATTTCGCGATACAAGAGGAAACATGATTTATTCCAGTTTTATGTTTCCTTTTGTCATTTCCAAATGTATTTGAGTGCCATTCTATCATGCGAAGGCAAAGATATTGTAATTTTCAATCATTTATCTTCATATTTCATTGATTTTCTACAGTAACCCAACTCTGACTACCATGTTCAACTTTGACTACCTTTTTTTTTTTAATTGCCTATAACTCCGAAACTTTTGGTACAAATTTTTTGCAATGTTTAGCAAAAACATTGTATTTTAGTAGAACTTTCCAATAATATAAGAGACATCGCAAAATTCGGCCTACAGGAGAAGTTATAGAGAAAAGTCAATACTATATCCAACTCTGACTACTCTCCCCTACTATTAATTGTCATATTAATTTTTAGTTTATATATATTTATTTTTGCTAGAGAATCATATCACAGCCTCAAACTTTGATTACATTTTACTCAAATATACAGTTTCCATGTATGTAAATAGTTTTATTTATGAGTTCTTAATTAAATTCTAAAGCTGTGTTACTATTTCCTCGACAATTGGTTTCTTCACCCTATATCTAAAGTTATTTTTACATATAATTCAACATTTCAATACCTGTTTATCCGGCTCTTTGGATTTGGCTACAATGAAAGGGTCGCAATAACTACCTTCCAGTAAAATGATACCACTAGGTCGGGAAGAAAATTCATTTTCATAGTAGAAGAGTAAATTCTGTAACATTAAATTTATTACAGGTGTACACAACTGAACGAAAATTATTATTAAATTTCTTCATTAAGACACTAAATCTAGAATCTGCATGCTAAAAAGGATACGATTAATATTCTGGCTGAAATAATAGTTAAACTAGAAGTTACAAAGGTTCTACAGTACCGGCCGAATTTGTCAGTCCACCCATTTTTTAAGAACTGAAAAACTTCTTTAAACGTTCAAAACATAATTATTAAAATTTTTTTATTTTTTATTTCCTAAAAGTGGATGAAATTCTGAAGAAAATAAGACCTGAGTGATGTGATTTAGTTCATTTTTCATTAAAATATATTTAAAAAAGTGGAATTTTTACTGATTCACAAAAATTCAAATTTCTGACGAAATAACCATGGCTTTTTAAAGTTCCTATGCTTGTTTTCAAGGTAATTTTCTAAGGAATAAAACTGTTTTATAAGCATTAAAGTACAATTTTTATCTTAGAATATGCAGGGCTCTGAATTTGGACAAAACAATTTATAAAAATTTGAACCCATTATAATGACATGAAAATAATTTTAAAAATTTTAATAAATTGTTATGTCCGGAACGGACATTCGCAGGTTACAAATCTATCTATTTTAATATTTTACCCCTGATTTATTTACAAAGCCAACGGACTTTGAACTAAGGGAACAGGGAAAAGAAAGTCCACTGAACAAGCATCAATTGGATTATATAATTCTCAAACATTTATTTTATTAAATACAATTTTTAGAGGAGTAAGAGAAGGAAGATGAGAGGAGAAATCCCTTGTTTTGTATCCTTGGTTGTTTTAAGAAATCGTCATTCACTGAAACAATGAATGATATTTAGCTAGGGAAATTATTTTGCTCGTGATAAAAGCCGAGTAAAATTCTTAACTTACTGTGTTTATTAGTTGAAGAATGTCTCAGTTGAATTCTCTGAATATACAGAGTGATCGTTCAAGATGTGTAGAAAGAAGGGTCGATGAGATTTATTAGCTTCGCAGGTTCGTGCTCTCCGGGAGAAAAATAGAAATAGGCCGCGACTCAATTCAAATGAAGTAAGGCAGTGCGTAGGTGTTGTTCTCCACTATCCCAATAGCATGTTTATATATATCAGCACGAAGGTGAAACCTGGTCCTTCCTCAAGTAATTGGTGAACGATCGAAGACAGCTGGCTCGATGATTTACAATTTTACTGTTCAATAAACTGTTTACTGTTCTTTGACACAAGGATTAAAGTCAAGGGTTAGAAGGATTTAAATTGTTAAAGGGTTAAAGGATTGGAAATTGTTACTGACAAATTATGTCAGGAGTTCTTACACCTTCACTAGATTCACAGTTTCACTTAATCTCTATACCAACAGTACTCCAATTTTATAATTATAATATTATGAAAAGTTTCTCACTCGCTACAACACGTAAATAAATATTCGCAACCGACACAGTACGAATTGACAATATTAATCGCAGAAATATGTTACGATAAGTGTGAGAACTATGTTTGAATATAAGACTTAGAATTGTAGACTATGCTACCAGTCAATCTTTACAGAAAGTGAACCGGAGGTGACTGTGGTGAAGCAAGAACTATTTAAAAATGACAAGTTCGATTATAGCGAGTTCCTCGGAGTCACAATTAAACAAATCAATTCCATATAATTATGGAGTAGAATTTGATTATTTAACTCGACCAACAATGACTGATAGATATAATGTTGCCGAGATATAAGATTTATATTGGCGCGTTACGAGACCGATACTGGGGAGATACAATATTCGCGGAGCTTAAGAAACTTCGTTGCGACTCCGGTGATGGTAGCTGAGGAACTGATTTTTGGTTTTGCTTAATTATAAAAGAAACCTCGGTTCTCTGTATTTTCATCCCTTCCAGGATTTAGCGTGGGTTTCATGAAAAACGCAGGGAAAATCATACATCCCACGCGAAAAAGGGTGCTACACCTGAGGGTTGCATATCCGCATCCGGTTGGTCAATTAAACCTTCGAAAGAACAAATATTATTTAGACAAGGGGAGAGTTTGATCTCATAAATCTGTCTTAGCTCCCCTCGGTCATTTACCAAATCCCAAATTCTCAAACTCGTCAAGATTCAAGTATTGATTTTTAGAAAAATTCAAGAGTGTAGTATGATATTTGTAAAGTTCATTGGCATCTGAACTCAATAAGTCACGGGGACGTGACACCTCCCCCCTTTTAAATTCGGAAAATAGAAATGAAATTGAAAATTTTTCGAATTCAAATCCCGAATTTAAGTTAAACTGAAATTTGAGAATTTAGCATTTTTAGAGAAATACCACTTACAATAATTTAGAGAGTACAATTTGAGAGTTTTAAGTGACCAATCTCAAACATTTATCATACTGCAAGATTACAATGATTTTTATTTATGAATAACAGTATTATTCAATATGCCACACAATACACACAATTTTGATTAACATTTTACTTTTATATATATTTTAAAGACAATCTTTAAAGAAAATTTTTGTATATACGCACAAAAGAGAGAGCAAGAAAAAAAAAAATTTTGAATTCATTTAAATGAAGACACACACAACATCAACAAACTATATATACGCGGACATTAAGACGCCCTTCCCCCCTTACGGTAAGAATACGAAAGAGAAGCTTGAGTATTCGATGATTTGTAATACAGTCACAGTTTTTTAAAAATAGAAACGCTTTACATTCATCTTCTAAAGATACGATATATTTGACACTCAATTATTTTTAAATTATTATGAAATAATTATACATAGATATGTCAAACTTTTTGATTTTCTTGGTATACATGACTAAACTGATACTCGTATACATTTAATCATTCTTTGATTTAAATTAACATATACATTTTATATAATTTTCGTATAGATATAGTAGGAATACTGAGAGGGCGAAATGCTTCCTAATATTAAGTGACTATTATTCTCCTTATTTAATTCATCAAACCAATTATAGTATCGTACTTTAAATTCCAACCTGAATAATTTGCTATACAGAATTCGCAAAAAACTTTTATGACTTATAATTCTCAATTTCATTGATAAAAGGTCTCTTAAGATTCACAACTTCATTTCTCTCAAAACTTTATTTTGATTTTTAAACAACTAGCTTTATCGTGATTTCCGAATAAGTAGATCGAAAAGGGTTTAATTTTCCGCATATTTTAAATAACATTATTTGTAGTAAAATTTATATAATTAACTTTTCTAGACTGGATTAAATAAATTATTGATTAAATATTGATAAAATGTTAAATATCGACGCACAGACATTCACATACGGTTTCGGACTACATATATCTTCGAAAACACACATACACAAGTATAAATAAAATGTTTAAATTGCTTAGAAAAAATTACCTTTCATCGTTACGAGCCTCATTTTACTTGTTTATTACTCGCTTAATTAATGGAGTAATATTATTTGGATTTAAATTTGTTATTTTACCGAACAGGTGTAAAAACTTTCAATAATTATTTTATGTATGTCTACTCAAAATCTTATTTCATTCCATATAGTTTTTGCTTTTATGAACAATAACATTGTGTAACTACATGATACCGCGAATAACATTTCTGACAGGATATTAGCCATCTAAATAGCTTTACTTTTTCAAAATTTTGAGTAGGATTCATATCATCTTCAGTATATGATTCACAAAGTTCATATCGATTTAATATTTTATCAAGCATTTTGGTAGCTAATTCTTTCATTGTTTCGCTGTTTTTACTCCCAGCAGGTATACTTATTTTTAGAAAATCCGTTTCTATTTGAATGGAACAGGTTGAAACTTCTATAGTTTCCATTGGATTCGAGAGAAAATATTCAAGTTTCGTAAACCCGTAATCAGCACTTAGGTTGTTTAATTTAATTATCGGGCAAATGTTATTTGTATTCATTTTCAAAGTAAATTTATTTATTATTATACTTAAGATCACGTATGAATTTATTTTTACTTGTATAACGAAGTTCAATCTTTATTAAAAACAAAATCGAAGGAAATTCTGGATAAGTGAGTGATAAGATTGAAATTCGTTTCTGTTTAAAAATAATAGAAAAGAGAGGAGTTGATTTAGGAAGTTTAGAGGAGAAAAAGAAGTTATATGTTGAAAATTGTAAAAATTGACTCGTATTAAAGTATATGTAGTTAATATAATCAATGTTTATATGGAAAAGAATTTTGTATTATCTGAATTCTCTTTTTATTTTTTTATTTTACTTCAAACTTGTGTCCATAGTGATTTTGAACGAAAGATTCTAATTTATTTATATAGTGAATACTTTTATTTTATTTTATTTGACAATTAGCTAATACTTCCTCTGAGAGATTTGATTTTTCATTAGATCATTTGTAAAAAAAAAATTTATTGATAATTCCTGTAATTGGAATGTAATTTAAAGGAATTTTTCCTGCTTTTGAAAATATTAAATTTTTAATAGTTTCTTTAGAAAATTCTTTAGATTAATTTATATATGATAATGAATTTTTTTGTATCATTGATAAGATATTGAAATCATAATTACTTCTTAAATGCTGAAAAAACATAGAACTTTCGAAACTTGCTCGGACTTCTGTAATTATTGTTGAAGTGTTGCACATATTGTCTTCAATTTTAAATTAGCAAGATTTAAATCAAGGGACATTTAACGTGAAAAAATTGTTATCACTAATTTCAATATATTTGTGGATAAAAAGGTTAGATTAATTAATAAATTCATCGCTTCCAGTCCCACCTGCAAAAGAAAATACATTTTATTAGTATGATTGTTCTATTTTAATTATAAACTATTAGAGAATAAAACTTAAATGATAAAAGTTAAAGCTTGCGCTAATTATATATATATTTGTTGTTGTTGAAAGAATGATAATTATTCTTAGATTTGTTATTACAGATATACCTTTATAATCAACATTCTGGAAAAGTAAGTTAAGTTTATCAAAGCAGAAGACAAATAGATTAGAATAGTTCTAACGCATGACCATGAAATAGAAAATTTTACTTATTTTTATATTTTATATTTTTTATTTTTGGTTAGAATGCTGAATATGTGATAATCTAAGTCTATTAATATGAACGATTTTGGGCCCTTTACTTAAATTTATTTTAATATTTCCTTTGCCTAAAATCTCTAAAATTTCATGAGGACCAGTGTATTGATCGCCTAATTTACCAGGTTTAGGTCCCTGTAAGAGAAATACGCTATCGCCAATCTTAAAATTTTGCGGATTGATTTTACGGTCATAGTACGTTTTTGATTTTTCTTTCGCACCAATTAAATTGTTTCGAGCTGAAAATTGAATTTCATGCAGTTTAGTTACTAAATTTACCAGAAAGTCGTCATAAGTTTTTAATTTTTCTTCTGGAAGTAAGGGTTGACTTGAAGGTAATCTGGCTAAACGACCAAAGACTAATTCATATGGAGTGCATTTAGTTCCTTCATGAAAACTAGTATTATATGAAAAAGTTGCCAATTCTAACCAATCATCCCATTGTGCATTTTTGCTAACAAATTGTTTTAAATATTCCGCTAAAACATGATGCGATCTTTCTAAAGAACCGTTTGATTGTGGATGGAAAGCTGTTGTTTTGAATTGACGAATACGGAATCTTTTTGCTACTCGTTTTAAAAGATTACTCAGAAAATCACGACCTTGGTCAGTTAAGACAGCTTTTGGTGCACCATAAATGCAAATAAATTTTTTAATAAATGCATCTGCAATAGTACTAGCTTGATGGTTTGGTAATGGTATCGCTAGAGAATATTTAGTTAAATTATCTTGAATTGTTAATATATACTCATTACCATTCTTTGTAACCGGTTTCAAAGGACCTACAATATCTAAACATACTTTCTCAAACGCAATTCCTGGAGTGTCAGTAATAACCATAGGATTTTTAGTTTTTACTCGAACAAGCTTTTTTAATTGACATTGCAAACAAATTTGTATGTATTTTTGAATATCTGTTTTCATATTTTCCCAAAAATATTTTTGTCTGATGCGATTATAAGTTTTGCTTACTCCTTTATGACCACCTAACGCTGAAGAATGTGCTTCTTCAATTAGAACTTTTCTTTGCTCGTTTGTTGCATATTGAATATAGCCATTACAAATTATTATTGTAATTTTGCAACCTTGAAAAATTTCTCGAAGCATTAAAACAATTTCATTCCAGTCTACGTGATTTATTACCATTGTTTTTGCAATGCTAACAGAACGAAGTTGTAATTTTTCAACTAATGTTTTAAAAGATTGAATGGAAGATTTTATATTTTTATGCATTTCGGTTAGGCTAACGCTAGATTCTGAGATAATTGGTAATGCGATATGATAATAATTTCCCTTTTTAAACTCTTTAGCTATACCGATTTCAAGATTTTTAAACTTAGGTAATTCGTTTTGCTTAAACAGACTTTTTGAACCATTATCCTGAGGTACGCACGTCGTCGATAAAAAGTATACGTAGTTATCCTTTCTCATTCTTAATTGATCTTTACATTCAACAATATTACAAGAATGGATATTATTGGCAGAAGTACTAGGAGTGTTTAAGGGTGGGGGTTCGGGTGGGGGTCGTTTGTTACTTTTTAAACCGAAATCAACTTCTTCTATATCGTTGTCTCCGTCATCTTCATCATCTTTATTTTCTTCATCTTCTTCATCTTCATTAAAGTCTTCAGTTTCTTTAATTTTTTTATCTTCATGAATTTCTTTAATATTTTCATTTTCTTTTATATCTTCGTTTTCCCTAATTTTTTCGTTTTCTTTCATTTCTTCAAATTCTTCATCAGAATTAAGTGCTTTATTTTCTTGGTAATCTTCAATACTATCATCACTATCACTAAAATCTTGATTATCTTGATTATCTTGATTATTATCATAATTTTCATAAAGGTTCCTTGATACTTCATAATTGTCATTTTGAACGAAATATTCTGGATCTGAGTCTTCACTATCTTCCTTTTCTTCGTTAATTAAATCCTTTTTAGGTCTACCCCTTTTCTTTTTAGTTGACGTACTTGCTTGATTATCAAAGTTTATTTTACGAGGCCTTCCTCTTTTCTTTTTTGATTTATTTAGTTTGACAGGATTTTGCATATAATCAGGATCAGAATCTTCATCAGAATTCTGTAAATTTCGCGAACTTTGATTTTTATCTTGAACTTGAATTTCTTGATTTAGTATTTCTTCCTCATCTTCTTCATTACCAACCATAGAATCTGAATAATATTTTTTATTTCGACTTTCCTCTATATTCCTCCGACTTCGTAGATTTCTTGTATTACTCCGACTTTGAAAATTTTCTTCGATTTTTGATTCTTCACAATTATTTGTTTCAGGATTAGATTTCTTTGATTTCATTTTCAGTTTTTCACGATTAATTTCACTATCACTTGATTTAGTATACACAGAATTAGTATTTTCACTTTTTTGATTCTTCATTATTTCACTTGATTTAGTACCCGATTTAAAATTTCGATTTTCACTTGACTCACATGACTTAATATTATCCGACTTAGTATTTTCGCTTGATCCACCCGACTTAGTATTCACCGACTTAGAATTTTTATTCACTGGATTTCGACTTACACTTGATTTATTCGACTTAATGTTCGCAGATTTAAAATTATCACTCACTAGATTTCGATCACCATTTAATTCACTTGATTTAGTAGTCATAGTTTTAGGATTTATTTTCACTGGATTTCGATCATTTTTTAATTCACTTGATTCAATATTCACAGATTTAGGATTTATTTTCACTTGATTACGCTTCCGACCCGACTTACTTAACTTATTTTTCACAGATTTAGTATTTTTATTTAGCTTCTCATTTTTTCCTTGATTTAGTTTCTTCAATTGTCGTCTAGTTACCACTTTAAAATCAGAGTTTTCTTCTTTGTTATATAATTCTTTAGACAGATCATAATCAAATTCTTCGTAGCAATTTAAATCTTCTTCTTCATTTTCAAGATTTATATCATTTTCTTCATTCTCGTCATTTTTATCTTCATCTTCATTTTTATCATCATTGTCATCATCATATTCATTATCAGTATTCTCAACTCTCCAATCAAATAATTCATACTCATCTTCATCTGTATCTTCTTCTTCAAATAAGTATTCAAATAGATTATTTGTTTCATCTTCTGCTATTTCAATTATTGGCTTCACTTCATCATTTTTATTATTAAATTCTCTTGGAATCATTCTTTTTGCAATATTAACAGGGTTTCTAGATAACGCGTCTGCATTGGCATTCATTTT
Source organism: Ganaspis brasiliensis (assembly GCA_037103525.1). Lineage (NCBI taxonomy): Eukaryota > Metazoa > Arthropoda > Insecta > Hymenoptera > Figitidae > Ganaspis > Ganaspis brasiliensis. Next base: position 2,812,198 of record JAZKLR010000293.1, read on the forward strand.
TCCGGATTTATGAATCATTTCAAAATCATACTCTGCTAATTTAAGTTTCCATCTTGTTACACGAGAACAAGGATCGCTTGAATTTTTAAACCATAGCAGAGGTTTATGGTCTGTAACAATTTTAAATTTCCTACCATACAGAAAATGTCTAAAATGTAAAACACAATACACAATTGCCAAGGCTTCCTTATTGTAAGTATCATATTTTACTTCATGCTCATTTAAAGATCTAGAAGCGTAGGCAATTGGTTTGTCCTTTCCTATTTCGCCTTGAGACAAAATTCCACCGATTGCAAAACCCGAAGCGTCAGTGGTTAGAATAAAGGGTTTATCAAAATCAGGTCTTATCAAGAGAGGTTCTTCGCAAAGTTCATCTTTTAAAATTTCAAAAGCTTTTTGTTGTTTATCGCCCCACTTAAAAGGCATATCTTTCTTTAATAATTGAGTTAAAGGTCCTGATTTCTTTGAAAATTTTTCAATAAAACGCCGATAATAACCTGCTAAACCTAAAAATTGTTTAATGTTTTTAACAGTTTTCGGAATCGGAAAATTTCTGACTGCAGAAAGCTTTTTTGGATCTGGTCTTACACCATCCTTATCAATAATGTGTCCTAAATAAACAACTTCTGGTCGAAGAAATTCACATTTATCTGGCTGTAATTTTAAATTTGCTGCTTCTAAACGATTCATAAAATTATCAAATTTTATTTGATGTTCTTCTAAAGTATTTGCAAAAATAACGACATCATCTAAATAAACAAATAGTTCCGTTCCAATTAATCCAGATAGACACGAGTTCATTAACCTTTGAAAACAACTTGGAGCATTTTTAAGTCCGAATGGCATACGATCAAATTCATAATGACCATATGGTGTAGAAAAAGCAGTTTTATGAGAATCTTTGGCACTCATTTTAATTTGATGAAAACCGGAAGCTAAGTCAAAAACTGAAAAGTATTGCGCATTCCCGAGAGTTTCGAGTACTTCATTTATATTAGGCAATGGGAAAAAGTCAGTAATAGTTTTTTCATTTAATTTACGAAAATCGAGTACCATTCGCCATTTTTTATTACCTTGCGAATCATCTTTCTTTGGTACAATCCAAACTGCAGTATTATACGGAGATTGGGAGGGTTTAATGATTTTATTTTCAATTAATTCATTTGTTTGTCTTAAAAGTTCTTCTTTATATACAGGTGGAAATCGATATTGACGCGTGAATACAGGTTCTTCATCTTTAGTCGGAATATTATGTTCTAAAACGTTTGTAGCTGTAAGATATTCACCTGGTAAATGAAATCTATTAGAATATTTTTCAATTAAAGCTTCTACATGTTTTAACTCTTCCGGTCTTAAATGATCCAAGCGAAGTAAATCTAAAATTTGTTCAACTCTTTCTTTACCTGAAATCTTTTTAAAAGCATATTGTTCATGATTTGAAAGTGAGGTAGAAAAGAAACTATCTAAAAGTTTTTCGACTGAATCGCAATTGATTTTAGATTTTTGTGGTATTATTTGTTTAATTTCATTTTTCATTTCTTTAAATTCTTCGAATTCTTGTAATTTTATTCTAGGTATTTGAACTTTAATTGGTTCGGAGTGAGTATTCGCGACTTTAATATATGCTTTTCCCTGATTATTTGTGACAATTGCGTTGCCCATAAATACACCTGGATTTGTGGTTACTAATGGAATATAACCTTCTTTTACTTCCGTATTTTCAACTATCATGTGCATACCTGTAATTGATCTGGGTGGTAAAATTATTGTATCTTGAAGTGAAAAAGAATAAAATTGACCGTTTACTTCTAAACATTTTTCTGCATAATTAATTTTTACATTATTATCTGTGAAAAATTCTGAGCCTAATACTCCATCTTCTTCGACAGGTACTTCATCAGGTATTATGTAAAATGTAGTTAAATATCCGAAAGTTTCTAATTTAACTTGCCCCAAAGTATGTACAGGGTGTTCATTAATTCCAGTGAGCTGTATTTTCCTAGAAGTGTTAACCTGCATTAAAGAGTTAATTATTTTATTTTTAATTAAATTTAAACCTGCCCCTGTATCAATCATCATATGAACTGGATTTTCAATTTCTTTTAAATTAATAAAAATTGATGGAATTATATTACCTTTACTGAAATTAAATTTAATACTTTCTGCTGATTTTTCGATTTTTATTTCAGGTGCATTTAATCCTGACTCACCTGTCCCACTGCACCTTGATTGGGACGGTTCTGATCGTTTCCCTGATTCATTGGCGTTGGTGAAAATGAACGCCGATTATTTTCCCTGAATGGATTATATTCTCGAAATTGGTTGTTACCATTATATTGCGTATTATTCCTGAATTGATTATTTTCTCTGAATGGACTATTTTCTCTATATTGGTAATTTTCTCTGAACTGACTACTTTTACCCTTAAATTGACCATTATTATAATCAAATTCATTATTTCCTCTGAACTGATAATTGTTACCCCTGAATTGATTATTATTTGCTCCGAATTGATTATTACTCCTAAATTGATCATTATTACCCCTGAATTGGTTGTTACCTCTGAATCGATTATTATATTCTCTGCGCCTACAATCTTTTAATAAATGCCCCGGTTTCTTACAATAGTTACATGTTACATTGTTTCTGTTATTAAAAGATGTATTTGAAAAATTAGGAGAAAAATTTGATCTGAAATTTGATGATTGTTGCGAAGGTCTCCATGAATTTCCACGATTTGGAGAAAAATTTTGTGTGCGTGATGGGGATTCCCATCGACCTTGAGGTAATGGAGAATTTGCTCGATTTTGAAAGTTTCTGTCCCCATTCCAGGATGAAAAATTTCTACCACGATTTTGAAAATTTTGATTATTAGTAAATCTTCGACAAGTAGCAGCACTATGACCTTGCAAATTACAGATTTGACAAATCACAGTCTCTATTTTTGCAAAAGTAACCTTAGATTCGTTTGGTTCATTTGCTCTATATTTTCCTTTTCTAAGCTCGTTACTAGCATTTATTCTTCTTTCAACCTCAATAGCTTTGTTTGTAGCTTCGTTAAAAATTAACACGTCAGGAACTCGAATTTCAATTTCTGGTTTTAAACCTCTTCGAAAACACTGAATTAGATCTTTTTCCAGAGATTCAACAAAAGTTTTATCTAAAGTCCCCTTATTATTTATTCGATGTGCATCATAAATTTGATCGGCAATTTCCTTTACTCGATTCGCGTATGATAAAACCGTTTCATTTTCCCACATATAAATGTTCCCCAACTCGCCTTGCAACTGATAAACACTTTTCCGCGGTAAATAAATTTTTCTTAATTGATCCGTTAATTCTTTAATTGTTTCAAAAGTTAATCCATAAATTCCCCTTCTAGCCTCTCCAATTAATTTACCACGAATTAATTTTACTAAGTTTTGCTCTACTTGAGGTGTCTCTGGAATAATTTGTTTTGCCTCATCGCACCCCTCTATAAAAGCTGAAAGAGAGATATTTTTACCATCAAACACTGGCACTACTTCCAACGCATCTCTTAAAGATACTTGTTGATTGTACGGCACACTCATTGTATTAGAAGAATTATCTGATACTGATTTATTGATTTTAGGATGTTCAGTATTAAGGTTTTCTTCTTCAGGAGTATTTTGTAAATTTTCGTTTGATTCTAAATTTTGTGACAAATTTTTAAATTGATTTATTTCATCGGTTCTGTTATCAAATGTATTATCCTTTAATGAATTTCGCAAAATTTCTCTTAATTCTGCAATTTGATCTGAATGAGATTTATTAGGAGTGGAAAATTTTAAACTATTATTGGGGTTAAATATTGTTTCATCAAATTTATTACTTGAGAAACTACAAGATGGTTCCTCAGTATTGATATTACTATTTTCTACTCTTTTTACTGGTGGTGAATGAACAACTTTAGGATTTTTGGATTCCCCAAAATTTATAAAAGTTTGACTTTTTTGATGGTCTGCTAGAGCTTTAGTTTTACTTCTAGTTTGACGGTCACTTTTCGTATTTTTATTTTTATCACTCATAAATGAGATTAAAAAAATTTAGTTTGCCCAAAGCTCGGACACAGAAAAATACAAGAACAATCAGGAAAATCATTCATAAATTGATATTTAAACGATTGCAAAACCAAGGATTCAGACTTTATTATAGAAAATTTAATTTTCTCATAAACGACTTAATAAGTTTACTAATTTGATCATCAAGACAAGTCTAGTACTTAAATATCATAAACAATATATTTTTTTTAATTCTTTCCAATAAATATAGAATTGTATATGATAAAATATCCTTTTATTACAAAAATTCTTCAGCCTTCAAAATTTCGTACTAATAAAATTTACGTAATTTTGGCTTCAACTTGATTTAATAAATTTTCAAAATATTTGGAAAATTCTTTTTGAGTTTTAAATTTTCGAACTTTTATCTGATTTATTACACTTATTGAATTATATCGCTTTTGTGCCTTTTTTTCACCTCGAGATCTAAACGGTTTTTCTTGCTTTTCATTGAACATATTTACTAGAAAACATTTTTTATCAAATTTTTAGAAAAAATAAAATTTTGAAATAATCTATTTATTTTAAAACTTTCTTATATGCACTTTGATATTCTAGTTCCAAAATATTAAGTAAATAAAAATAAAAATTTTCTCAAATGTGAATTTTACAAAAAAAAGGAAAATTTAAATAAGGAAGTTTTAGAGCTTTTGATTCGCTGCCGAAAGGCGATTCCTCAATTGCTCTTAGAAATGTTTCGTCTGCCGAAAGGCTAAAAAACGCTTCTATTCTTTTCCAAATTTAAATGATTAATAAGGAATATTTCGAATTTTTGATTCGCAGCCGAAAGGCGATCTTATGTTTTTCCAATATTAATAAAGAGAAACTTATTACTTGTTCAATATTCAATTTTATTAAAAGAATTTAAAATAAGAATTCAATACAAGCTGAATGCACAATAACGAGATAATTTTGTAATTCGAAATTTATAACTTGAATATTTAATAATTTTCTTTGATATCAATTATGCTGAAATTTGAAAATTTAGTAACACACTTGATATTAGAATTCTCTAAAATATTGTTTATGCTGAAATTGGAAAGATTAGTAGTTACAGAGAAAATCAGAATTAATGATCAATTGTATCTCTTAAAAATATGTTGGATTTTTTTTTTTTTCTCTTATTAATTTTTTTTTTTATTCAAAACTTTAGAAATGATTTTAATGTAAATATTTTTTTTTGGATTTTTCCTCTCAACCTTTTAGCATTGTTCAGTTTCTTTTCTTTCTTGTTTCCCGGCCGATGCACCAAAAATTTAAGAATTGTATTCTGTTATGTCCGGAACGGACATTCGCAGGTTACAAATCTATCTATTTTAATATTTTACCCCTGATTTATTTACAAAGCCAACGGACTTTGAACTAAGGGAACAGGGAAAAGAAAGTCCACTGAACAAGCATCAATTGGATTATATAATTCTCAAACATTTATTTTATTAAATACAATTTTTAGAGGAGTAAGAGAAGGAAGATGAGAGGAGAAATCCCTTGTTTTGTATCCTTGGTTGTTTTAAGAAATCGTCATTCACTGAAACAATGAATGATATTTAGCTAGGGAAATTATTTTGCTCGTGATAAAAGCCGAGTAAAATTCTTAACTTACTGTGTTTATTAGTTGAAGAATGTCTCAGTTGAATTCTCTGAATATACAGAGTGATCGTTCAAGATGTGTAGAAAGAAGGGTCGATGAGATTTATTAGCTTCGCAGGTTCGTGCTCTCCGGGAGAAAAATAGAAATAGGCCGCGACTCAATTCAAATGAAGTAAGGCAGTGCGTAGGTGTTGTTCTCCACTATCCCAATAGCATGTTTATATATATCAGCACGAAGGTGAAACCTGGTCCTTCCTCAAGTAATTGGTGAACGATCGAAGACAGCTGGCTCGATGATTTACAATTTTACTGTTCAATAAACTGTTTACTGTTCTTTGACACAAGGATTAAAGTCAAGGGTTAGAAGGATTTAAATTGTTAAAGGGTTAAAGGATTGGAAATTGTTACTGACAAATTATGTCAGGAGTTCTTACACCTTCACTAGATTCACAGTTTCACTTAATCTCTATACCAACAGTACTCCAATTTTATAATTATAATATTATGAAAAGTTTCTCACTCGCTACAACACGTAAATAAATATTCGCAACCGACACAGTACGAATTGACAATATTAATCGCAGAAATATGTTACGATAAGTGTGAGAACTATGTTTGAATATAAGACTTAGAATTGTAGACTATGCTACCAGTCAATCTTTACAGAAAGTGAACCGGAGGTGACTGTGGTGAAGCAAGAACTATTTAAAAATGACAAGTTCGATTATAGCGAGTTCCTCGGAGTCACAATTAAACAAATCAATTCCATATAATTATGGAGTAGAATTTGATTATTTAACTCGACCAACAATGACTGATAGATATAATGTTGCCGAGATATAAGATTTATATTGGCGCGTTACGAGACCGATACTGGGGAGATACAATATTCGCGGAGCTTAAGAAACTTCGTTGCGACTCCGGTGATGGTAGCTGAGGAACTGATTTTTGGTTTTGCTTAATTATAAAAGAAACCTCGGTTCTCTGTATTTTCATCCCTTCCAGGATTTAGCGTGGGTTTCATGAAAAACGCAGGGAAAATCATACATCCCACGCGAAAAAGGGTGCTACACCTGAGGGTTGCATATCCGCATCCGGTTGGTCAATTAAACCTTCGAAAGAACAAATATTATTTAGACAAGGGGAGAGTTTGATCTCATAAATCTGTCTTAGCTCCCCTCGGTCATTTACCAAATCCCAAATTCTCAAACTCGTCAAGATTCAAGTATTGATTTTTAGAAAAATTCAAGAGTGTAGTATGATATTTGTAAAGTTCATTGGCATCTGAACTCAATAAGTCACGGTGACGTGACAAAATATATTATATTTTTTTTCGCAATTTGTTGACAATTACAACTTTGTTATATTTTACTGTATTTGACATTAAGACGTTAATTATAATTTTAATATCTTGTTTAGTCCAAATTTGAAGCTCTGCATATTCTAAGATAAAAACTGCACTTTAATGCTTATAACACAGTTTTATTCCTTAAAAAATTACCTTGAAAAACAAGCATAAGAACTTTGAAAAACCATGGTTATTTCGTCAGAAATTTACATTTTTGTGAATCAGTAAAAATTCCACTTTTTTAAAGATATTGCAATGAAAAATAAACTAAATCACATCATTTAGGTGTTATGTTCTTCATAATTTCATTTACTTTAAGGAAATAAAAAAAAAATTTTAATAATTATACTTTTTACGCTTAAAGAAGTTTTTCAATTCTTTAAAAATAGGTGAACTGACAAATTTGGCTGGTACTGTATGTGTCATGTTAACTAACATAAAAAAATTCTATTAGTAGTAAAAGAACAGCGATACATGTGCGTCACTTTCTTACTAAGGGGTCGTGCTTAAATTAGGTGAACAGTTTTAGGGAAGGGAAATATCTAACAAGTAAACCTACGGAAGTGTAAATCTCCGATTTTTTTGTAACTTGGAGTATTAGTAGAACTTAAAAAAATAATAAACGCGTATTTATTTTAGCGGACATGATTCACTTTAAAGGGTAGAAACTACCCCTTGAAGTTATGAGTGTGTAATCACTTAATCAAGGCATAGGCTTACTTATGAAAGCAAGTAATTAAATAATGGTTTAATAATATGAAACAACAATAATTTAATAAATAGTTTAAACAATAACAACTTTTATTGTCTTTAAACATAATCAGCTTCTTATTTTTTGATATTATCAAACCATGATTTATTTACTAGCTTTCGCATAAGTATATTGCCTATAAGCCTTAATTAAGCTATTGCACCCTCATAACTTCAAGGGCTAGTTTCTACCCTTTAAAGTGGATCATGGCCGCTAAAAAAAATACGTGTTTACTATTTTTTTTAAGTTTTACTAATATACCAAGTTACAAAAAAATCGGAGATTTACACTTCCCAAACTTTACTTGTAAGTCACAAGTCAGCGTTACGTAGATTTACATATTAGTATTATTTATAATTAAATATTCCATAATCCTCTCTGAAATTTAATAAATAATCGTTTTTAAAAGTTGTTTTAAGTGTCGCCCTTACAGCACCTAAACTTGTCTCAACTTTGCCAATAATTGCTCAAGTGTCGTCAACTTTTAAAAATTTTTCGTTTTACATGAACTCCAGGAAGAAGGTGCAAGGTTAACGAAGAAAAAAGATTCCGAGTCAATTTATTATATTTAATATCTGTGTGTGATCACCACACACAGAAAAAAATCTGTTTCGATTATTGCTTGAAATCATTTGTGCATTTTTTCCATAATTCTATTGATGCTATATTTCTAACAGAACGTATAGTTATTGCTCGAGTTTGGCCTAGAAACTAGGCGGACCGACCTAATATTTCGGCGGATTTGTATAATTTAGGTACAGTTACCCAGCCCCTCACAGCACCGGATATCCCGGGATATCCTAAAAATGTCCCGTGGATATCCCTAGGATATCCGCCGATATCCTGGGGATATCCGCCGATATCCTGGGGATATCCCATGGATATTCATAAAATGAAATTTAAGATATCCTCAGGATATCCTCAGGATATCCCCCGGATATCCCTAGGATATCCTCAGGATATCCTCAGGATATCCCCCGGATATCCCTAGGATATCCTCAGGATATCCTCAGGACATCCTCAGGACATCCTCAGGACATGCTTAGGACATCCTCAGGACATGCTCAGGACATGCTCAGGACATGCTCAGGACATGCTCAGGACATCCTCAGGACATCCTCAGGATATACCCAGCACAAACAGAATTACTAGCTAGTGCCGTATTGAGAGTTAGGTGACTGAGGCGCTTGCTGCTGGCGCAAGCGCATGGGGGCGCCAAAATTTAACGAAATTAAAACAGAATAATAATTTTTAAATTAGCAAAAAAAATGTTTTTGTAGTTGGGAGCCATAAAAATTAACATATCATTTGCACCAAAAGAGGAATTTTATACATTATGACTTACCCAACTTTGCGTTTCAACCCGTGTGGAAAGTTCCGAGTATTTCACAGTGTAAGTGGGCGCCAGTTGGGGGCTAGGTGGGGCCCACCTGGGCTAGGTAGGCCCCAACTGGCGCCCACTTACAAACTGGGAAATACTGGGAACTTTTCCACACGGGAACTGCAATAGTATTAATTTTAAAACAAAACAAAAGTCACATTTCGTAAAAGTCCCTGCTAAATGCTCGATAATACAAATCAATTATTTAAAAGAAATTAAAGTACATAGGGGGCATTATTTCTGAACTGCCCCAGTCAAAAATTAGAATGTCCTATAACTTTGGTAAATTTTTGCCCTACATGATAATATCAAATACCCGCAATATTAGCTTTTTTGAAAAAAATTTGTATAAAGTAGAGGGGGTTGAAGTTTTGACTTTTTGAGTGACACCGTCATTTTCGAGTTCATATAATTATGTAACAACTTAATAGATTTTAATTTATATATAGTGAATTTAAAAGCTTTTTTCAAGCACTTTTTAAATAAAAAATAATTTTAAAAAAAGATTGTAACCCTTCTTTTTTCAAAATTAAGTCTTATTTTTCACTTTTGAAGTTTTTCGGCCAGGGGCGGCGAATGAGGTCCACATCGTGTGTGGAGTTCAGATGATTTTTGAAAGGTGGGGGGGGGGGTAAAGACTCAAGTTTTTGATGTAACTATTACCTTAATCAATTTTATCATTCTTCACAAGACAATTTTTTATTTCATTTATACACTTTTTGCGCAGATTGTAACTATAAGCATTGCTTTTAATAATAGAAAACTTTTAAAAAAATATTAATCCAGATTATGGTGTGTGGAAATCCACACACGAAAAAATCTGGTGTGTGGACTACTCCACACTATCCACACAACTGGTGCCGCCCCTGTTTTCGGCGGTTTTTGGATTTTTTTAATTTTTTTCAATCGAAAGCTGAAATTTTTTCTAACGAAATATGTAAAAATGGAAATGGGCCAATAATGGGTTTTCGAGAAAATGTAAAAAATAAGCAAAAAAGTAGGTTTTTTTACATTCTCTTGAAAACCCATTATTGGCCCATTTCCAGTTTTACGTATTTCGTTGGAAAAAATCTCAGCTTTCGATTGAAAAAAAATAAAAAAAATCCAAAAACCGCCGAAAGACCTCAAAAGTGAAAAATAAAACTTAATTTGGAAAAATGAAGGGTTAAAATTTTTATTTTAAATTATTCTTTATTTAAAAAGTGCATGAAAAAAGCTTTAAAATTCACTATATATAAATTAAAATCTATTAAGTTGTTCCATAATTATACGAACTTGAAAATGACGGTGTCATTCAAAAAGTCAAAACTTCAACCCTCTCTACTTCATACAAATTTTTTTCAAAAGAGCTAATATTGCTAATATTGATATTATCATGTAGGGCAACAATTTACTAAAGTTATAGAATATTCTAATTTTTGACTGGGGTAGTTCAGGAATAATGCTCCATAGAAAGATTTAAATAGAATTCAATTCAATTATTTATTTATTTCAATTTAACGGGCAATGCCCTTTCATACAAAAGTATTTAATTAAATCTAATCCTAGAACAAAACTAGGAGCTAAATCGAATATAAAATTATAAATTTGTTTTAATATTAATTAATTAAAATATTAAATAAAAAATGTATTCCTTTTGAAATGTAGAATTTAATAAATAATGAAAAAATGAAATAAATACCTAGTACCTATATTTTTCTTTTAGAGAATTGAATAAAAATTTAAAATAATAATTTATGTCCCTGAAGTTCTGAACGTTCATTTAAACGAAATTTTTGTTACATGGAAATATTTTCAAGAATAACTTTTGCAACGCAAAATATAAAAGAAGAATTTAATTCTTAAAATATCAAAATCATTTTTTTGGTAAGCAAAACTTTATTTTTGGTCAAATTTGAATTTGTAAAATATTAAAATAATAATTTCGTTGATTTAAACGTTCAGAACTTAAAGGTCATATAATTTTTATTCCCTTTTATAAAGATAATTAATTTAAAATACGTAATAATTTTGAAAATCCAATTACTTAAAAAATTAACCTTTTTCAACATGTAAAATTTAAAGAAATTTACAGGGTGTCTAGCGAATTATCATTTTTATTTTCCTTGCAAATTGATAAAAATTTAGTAGCAAATTTACATTTAACAAATAATAGATGAAATTCTGTAAAAAATTATAAAGATTAAGAAATTATGATGAACATTGGAAAACCTACAGAACATAAAAATTTTAAGCTATAAGATAAAAAGTTAAAAATATTAAATTAATTAAAAGCTTAAAGAATAAAAAATATGATGAAAGAACGAATAACTTGATAAAAATGTGAAGATATGAACAATGAAGATATGAAGCAATTACAAAACTATGTGAAAATTATGTTCATTTCTGAAGATTTCGCTTTTATGTAAAAAAATATTTGCTTTCTCAAAAAGGAAGCTAAATTCGTTTTTCATTGTAAAACATTTTTTAAAATTTTTATAAAGGAATCATTACTTAAAAATGCCAATTAGAGTAGTTATATTAAAGACGTCAAAATTAAAATTTTATTAAAAACATATAGAATTTGTCTAAAGGATCTATGATTATAAAATAAAAATTGGAGAAGGTGTAAAAAGAAAAAGAATTTTAAATGAAAAAAAAAATGAAAACTCATGATTTATTATTATGCGAATTTCCGGTCCATTATAGACTTTATATAGGTCAATCGATTCGTTTTGAGACAATATGATTTTTTATTTGTTAAGTTGTATTTTAAGTGTGAAAAAAAATTTTGTTAAGAAACGATATTTTTTTGTGAAAATGGTGCTTAAAAATATCCGATCTTTTTTTTAAACATGAAAATTTGGGCTTTTCAGATAAACATAAGTCGATTTAGATTACACAGCCCCACAAAAAAAAAGTGTCATGTACTTTTGACCGGAATACCCTAGCCCTATGTATTTTGACGCGCTGAACACTTTTCCGAAGTCCATTTTGCTCCACCACGTCAGGATTTTTTTCTAACCTCAAAAAACATGTCGAATTTTGAGAGGTAGGCGATTTTTTAAAAAAATTTATGGATTTACTTCAAACTTGGTATCTGGAGGTTTTTTGGGTCGCTGATTACGAATCTGAAGTTAGATTTTCAAAATTCAAAATGGCGGATCCAATATGGCGGACGAATTTTTAAAAAATTTGAAGATTTACTTCAAACTTGGTATCTGGGGGTTTTTTGGGTCGCTGATTGCGAATCTGACGTCATATTTTCGAAATTTTTATGAAATTTGGTATCTTCAGGTTTTTAAGTTGCTGAGTGTGATTTCGAAGCGAGTTTCTCACATTTTCAAATATGACTTCTACTACAATTTTATCATAAAATATTCCTTGGTAACAGATTGGATATGTTTGGTGCAGAAGCCAAATAAGAAAGTACATTGATCCATTCTGCATCTTATTCCTGATAAATCTTCAAATTTTTTAAAAATTCGTCCGCCATATTGGATCCGCCATTTTGAATTTTGAAAATCTAACTTCAGATTCGTAATCAGCGACCCAAAAAACCTCCAGATACCAAGTTTGAAGTAAATCTTCAAATTTTTTCATAATTCGTCCGCCATATTGGATCCGCCATTTTGAATTTTGAAAATTTAACTTCAGATTCATAATCAGCGATCCAAAAAAACCCCAGATACCAAGTTTGAAGTAAATCCATAATTTTTTTTAAAAAATCGCCTACCTCTCAAAATCCGACATGTTTTTTGAGGTTAGAAAAAAATCCTGACGTGATGGAGCAAAATGGACTTCGGATTCGTGTTCAGCGCGTCAAAATACATAGGGCTAAGGTATTCCGGTCAAAAGTACATGACACTTTTTTTTTTTGTGGGGCTGTGTTATTTTTAAAACTCAAAAATTTTAACGATCACAAAGCTTCTTCAATGAGGAAGCAAAATGTTTAAAAATAAAAAAAGTGGGTGAATAAGTCTATCAATTTTTCTCTATAAAGTATAAATACATTTGCAAAAAAAAAAAAAATTAGCAATGTAAAATTAAATCAAATAAAACCAAGGTTGCAAAATTTTTTATAAATGAGTAGGGGAGGGGGGCGAAAATTTTTAAGTTTGACTCGGGCGCCAGAAAAGCTCACTACGGGTCTGGTGTATATGCACTTAAAATAAGTGAAAATATCACTTAGGGGCCATTTAAGTATTATTTAAGCATCAAGGAGGGGGAAGGGGGTTCCAAAATGCTGACTCTCCATACAAAATTATTTTTTCATCCATTGAAAAATGCTGACATGAGGGAGGGGAGGGGGCCAAAAACCTCTTAAAATATGCTCACGTAATACTTGAACAGCCCCTTATTTAGAGAGAAATGTCACTTATTTGGAAGTGTACATGTATACACTTATTAAAAAGTGTAACACTTTTGACTTCTGAATAAGTAAATATTCATTTCTTCAAATTTAGAAAGAAAAATGTTGTTTCTTAAACCAGGACAGCTTTTTTGGCTTGAAATTCCGAAAAGCACAAAATTTAAATTTTATTGAAATTACGTATAATTACATATTTTAATGCACTGTTTATGAAAATAATAATAAAAATATCCACTGATTAAAAATATTAAAATATTAAAAATGTCAATAATTGATTTGTACAAAAGTGGTAGTCTTTATCCCTTACAAAAAGAAGTACTGGATTTAGTTCTGGGTTAAGGACTGGGAAGAAGTACTGGGTTCAGTACTGAGACAAGTACTGGGTTCAGTACTGGAAAGTCAGTACTTTTTTCACCATGGATTGTTAATAATTTTTTCATGCTGCGCACTAAGTTTGTATGGGTGCTACGGCTGCGCAATAGTTTTTCGTTGTAAATTAAATAGAGAGGAATACATTGAACGCAAAATCACAATTCCACTAAAATTTGAAAAAAAAGGTGTTATTGTGCTTAAAAAACTATATTGCGCGAAAAAGTACTGATTTTACAGTACTTAACCCAGTACTTCTTCCCAGTACTGAATCCAGTACTACTTTTTTGCAAGGGATAACAATTCACATTATTGTTATATATCTACAATATTTTGATAATTGTAATGGTGTTCATGAAAATCAATAATCTATAGATCCACAAATACTCAGATGTTTCCACAAGTTTGACACATGGAATTTAGATTACCACACGTTAGAAATTTTAAAATATCTTATACTTATGCAAATTAATAACCAAATATAACTTTTTTGTACGAGGGTACCTTTGTGTTGGCGAGCTACACTATCACTGAAAGAAATTACTTGGGTAATTTTACCTATAATGTTTTGGAACCAAAAAACCCAAAGATTTTATGGATTAAAGAGCACAAGATTTTCAGTAATTTTACCTAAAGCCTTTTAAACAAATACCCAATAATATTTAGATAAAAATACACAAGCTTTTTGGTAACTCACAACTACCCACACAGGTAATTGTACGTAAATTTAACAAACAGGTTGTGTATTTTTACCAAAATCTATTTAACGCTAAGAGATCTCGAACTACTCGCAACTCCTGGGCCTAAAGCCCAACGCAACGTTCCAACCACTATGCTATACGCTCGTGAACTATCATTATAAGCTACATCAGGAGGAAAAAGCAATGTCTCAAGTTATCACTATCTTCATATTAAAAACAACATTAAAAAATTATCAGATAAAAAGTTGTAATTAAAAAAATTATTGTTTAAACAAATTGTTGAAAAACTATACTAAAACCAATTAGAAGAATACTATAACCAATAGCAGGTATAATTTGTAATTTGTTGCTGTGACCAACGGGCTTTTATCACATGGCGCATGGACGTGATGAAAAGAAACGGTATGCCCCCAATACGTTACAACTTAAAACCCAGAAGAAACTCCCGGTATTCCGTAGAAACTAAATTTAAGCAAGTGGTGGGGGTATACCAATTCCCCTCAAGGCGTCTAAGAGATACCTGCACGTGACCAATAGCCATAAGTATGCAAAATGTTTTAGAGCCTAAGGAATAGCATAGTTTTTAGCCTATAAATATTCATAAAGTATTTATACGCATCATCCTTGTAAAAGCATGAATATATTCTGAGGATGTCCTGAGGATATCCTTAGGATGTTCTAAGGATATCCTTAGGATGTCCTAGGGATATCCTTAGGATATCCTCAGGACATCCTAGGGATATCCTAGGGACGTTTTCAGGTTATTTTAACATTATTTCAGGATGTCCTGAGGATATCCTGAAGGATATCCGTAGGATATCCTTTGGTTTTGAGGAAGGCCACTAAACTTTACGGAAGAGTAACAAAGATTCATTGCATTTTGAATAGCAAGTGCTAAGTAGCCGAGAGGTTTAAGGCTACGCGTAAGCTTGGCATCGATCATAGTTAAGTAGGTTCGATCCCCGTATCCCATAAGATTTTTCCGATGCGTTTAACAATTAAATTATTATATATAAGGAAGGACATAAAAAATTATAAATAAGTAAATTAATATCTACTTTATTATAATTTTTTTTCAAAAATATCCTTGGGATATCCTTTTAAACATTTCTGGGGATATCCTGAGGATGTCCTAAGGATATCCTCAGGATATCCTGGGAATATCCTAGGGATATCCTGAGAATATCCTTATTGCGGCGGCTTGGATATCCGCAGGATATCCTTTTGATATCCTGAGGATATCCTGGGGACATTTTCAGGATATCCTGACATTATTTCCGATATCCTGAGGATATCCTAGGGATATCCTTTTGTTGTGAGGGAGATAACAATTTCACAAAAACGTGCGTGACACGTTTTTGCAGTCATGCGTCCCTAGCATGATGCACTTATATGACCGTCATAAAAATGGCGACCTACACACAACACGCATTTGAATATTATCAATGATCAGTCAACCATGCGATCCATGGCATGAGTCTCATATATGTGATACATATGAGGACGCATATGCTGGCACATTGAGGGCATGCGTGGGCATGCATCGACACGTCTGCATACAATATTGATGCATTGTGCACTCATTTTGTTATCTGGGTAGTGTTTATGCTACATTTATAGCATCTGCTCATGCAATAATCGCAACAGATTTTTTTTAGTGCAGTCTTACCAGTAAAAAGAGAGTTATTAAAAGCAAGCGTTTTGACTGATTGAAAAAAACATCAGCTCAACTGTCCCAAACGACACTTGGTAGTTGCTCAATCATCCAATGCATTATGCCCAATCATCCAAAAAGTATTTTAAGTTTAAAACCAGAAAAAAGCAACTAAACTATTGAGGAAATATTAAACAATGTTAAACTGTGGTTAAATGCAAAAAATAGATTATAGAAATACCTATACATTAATAAAAATCTCGGTTTTTCTGGAATGTTTCCTTTTTACTGACAGTTCACTGATGTGCACATGAATTTCGTCGGTAAAAGTGAGGAATATTTATTATCAGTTGAAAAATATATCAAGAGTCGATAAAGAAAAATTTCTCTTCATCATACTCCTCACTTTTACCGACGAAATGTATAAACACATCAGTGAAGTGTCAGTAGAAATAGTATATTAAGCAACAAGGGGTTAAAGCCCTCGACTGTCACTCGTACACAAACATCATTGTAAACAAATTGGACTGACTTTAAATCCGTGTTGCTTACGATACTTTTTATTCCAAAGGCACAAACTTGGTGCTTTTAAATGTTTGTAGGTTAGGGTCTAAATGCATTCACTTGTTTGACCGTATAAAAATGGCGGCCATTTTTGCCCTGTGGCGGAAAAAATGCATGGATCAGCTGTTCATTTTTTCCCTAGGGAAAAAAGGAAGCCATTTTTACTCGGTCGAACAAATGAATGCGTTTAGACCCTGCCTACAGGCATCTAAAAGCGCCATGTTTGTGCCTGTGGGATAAAAAATAACATTTCAGAAAAATCGTGATATCTTCTTAATATTTATTTTTATAATTTATTATTTACATTTATCCATTAATTAACGTTTTTAAATCTCTATCGATAAAAAGATGACCGGGGCTCGGCTCTTAGACCCCGTCGGGGCACAGGACACCCTGAACCCGGTTTTTTCACCTTAAAAAACAGTGTTCAAATTGGGGTGTCATTAGAAGTGGAATGTATTTTTTAAGACAGATATGGGGAGAGGGGGGTTGGCCATAAAACATGAATTTTTTTCAAAAACTACCTTCATTCCCATAGCTTTTTTCAAACTCCTTCTAGGATTCTTTGTTTGATTATAAAATACACGATATAGAATTAGTTCAGGCTAAAAAACTTGAAACTTCTGAAAATTAACGTTTCTGCAATATTATCTATGCATGGTGACTAACATATTTTGCATTTTTCTCGACAAATGAGCCTTCAGATTCTATAAGAGCACATAAATTTTTAACAACGGTGTTCGCTTTTCCCCCACTACCTTGAAATTGATTTTTAAGAAACACAATTTTTTTAAGGTCTATCTTGTAGGAAATTCTCTGGCGCATCTTTTTTCTTCAGATAATATTTTTTCTATCTCTTACCGTTTTTGAAAAAAAACTCAAAAAACTGAATTTTTCTGGAAATCATATTTGATTAAAATTTTCACTTTAACTCGCTCTAAAATGAAAATTTCTTAATATTTTTACATGAAATTTATAGGAGTTATAGTTTGAAGTATTCATTGGATGACGCAGGCTTTTAATAATGCTTAATTATTTAACTGAAAAAAAGTTATTAATTTTTTTACCTCTCATTGTTGCATTATTGTTTGATAATCTTCAACTGTTTCGTTTAACGAGAAAATTTTCAGTAAAAACAAAGTGTCATATGTTAAAATGTTCATGGATACCCAATAAAGTTTTCTGGAAAGTTTCATTTTTGAATTGAAATTATCGTACACAAAATATAAGCAATAATATTTTTGCGGCACAAGGGGCTTGATCTGAGAACTGTCATAATAGACGCAGCGCAATGTCTTCATGTTAATAGATCCTATTATTTATTTACTTTTTTTTCTTTATTGAATTTTATTATTATTATTATTATTATTATTATTATTTCTTTGCTCATTGTTGCATTAGTTATTGATAATTTTTTAGTGTTATAAATATAATGTAAATTTATGATTGAATAATTCAATATTTTCTAATTCGAATAATTATAAGAAGTAGCTTTGTCGATGTTTGAAAACTGCTAGTAGCGCAGGACTGATTCCCCCTCTACGTCTCTATTACTGCGCGCGCGAACGACAGAGAGCGCGTCGCTAAGTTCTTTATTCATTGCTGATTCGAGTAGATCCATGTAAAGCGTTGAGTTAAATAAAGAGTAATTCAGAGTTTCTAAAATCGCAGTGTAGGGTAATGTCACCATGAGTGGTCCGCCTAAGCTTTTTTTCGAATAAATTCTTTATGAAAGTAAATTAATTGTACTTCTCTATTCCAAGCGTTAGTTTAGATCCCTAGATAAGAGTTTATGTCATGAAAGCTTTGATTTTGTTATTCAGAAAAAATAAAATTGGCGTAAAAAAATATGCGTTTTTTTTAGGAATGAAAAAATTGTAATCTTGAGTGGACCAGTTTTGGAAAAATGCAAGTAGAGTTCAGAAAATCAATAAAAACTCAAGAAATTGCAAAAGTTATTCAAGATTTTTAATTTCTTTCAGTAAATTATCTAGTTTTGACTCCGTGTTATTCTGTACTGTTTTCGACAATACCTATTTAGAAATCACAAAAAAAATTAATAAGGAATTTAAAATGTAGTTAAAAACAAGTTTATTTTCAATTGATTTCCATAAAAATGGTAAATTGACATTGAAAATAAAAAAAAAATTAAACGATTCACTCAAGATTATAAACAATGGTCCACTCAAGGTGACATGTAACTTTTTAAGGGAGCCACAGACATTTTTCTTTCGAGGCAAAATTATTACTTAATTAAACTCAGACAATCAATTTCAATGTCCAAACTAACAGCAAAAAAATAAATTACACTTTAGAACTCGAGTTCAACACTATTTTTACACTTCAGAAGCACTTCATTAATTGTAACGGCGACTTTTTTGACATTTTGTTTTTTAAAAAATTCGTTTTGTTAAACGGTAACGTATTTTTTCGCCGCAAAACTTAATTTTTTTGGTTTCCGGGTGCGGCGCTGCTGTTCAAACTATTTATTTCATGTTTTAACTGTCAGATCACTAAAAATTTTTAGGCGGTCCACTCATGGTGGCGGTCGACTTAAGGTGACTTTACCCTATATATTTATTTATATAAAGGTCTCACTCCTGCATGGTAGCAGAGCGTCGTTTTGATTCACGTGTTTAAGAAAGTGATTTGTTGAATTAAAACAAAAACTGACAAAGTGAGCGCCGGATTTCTGAAACGAACAACGGAGGTTTTCTTTTTGAAAGCATAGTGCTTGTGCTGAGGTCCTCGTATTTGCATTTCAGCAAATGTTTCATGTGGATACTTGAAAAGTAACTTATCAAGCTTTATTGTTAAGTGTGATTGTTCCCGAATTTAGAGGTGCAAAACAAACGAAAAATCGCATTAAAAAATGGCCGTGTAGAACGTGTCGATGCATGCACGGCGCACATTTTTCTTTGGATCGGCAGTTCTTTGTAAAACGACAGATCCAACGACAACTTGTATCGTTAGTCTCAAAGAGATAATCTTGGTAGTTAATTTTTTTTAGTTTATCTACTTTACTTGAGTACTTTACTCTTGTGAGTGTCAGTAATGGCGGATTTCACGGCGAGCTCGGGCATCTTGTGTTAGAGTGAGCAGTGGTCTGACGCCCATCCGTGTTAATTCCTGGAGTTGACACGAGGCGCAGCACTTGATTGTCGTTTTACGTTTAAACATATCGGCGGGAAGTTTTATGACTTTTTATCATGAAAATATATTGAGCAGATAATTAGTATTAAAAATACTTAGTTGCTTAAAAGTTAAAAAAAAACGATTAATACCTAATATCGAATTGTCAAGAATAATTAAAATATACATATTCAGGGGAATCTAAATATAAATGTGAATTTAAATGGAATTGAAATGTGCTTGGACTTAGTAACTTATTTAGAAAAACAAAAATAATAATTATTCAGTCAAACTCTATGTAAACAACTGCTTTTAAATAAATGGATTTATTTATTTAATTTAGAATTAAAAGTGCAAAAATAAAATAGATTAATTAAAAATAAATAACAAATTGGGAATACTCTCTTGGTTTGGTGTCAAAATTCTGATCTACCTTGTGGGCTGATTTTGATCACTGGCTTCTTGAGTGTTCTTAAAATTTTAGAGGTTTAAAGAAAATAATAATAGAATTAAGAAAAACATTTGCAACCTTTGAATTAGTTTCCCTTTGTTTTGCGACCACGTTTGTTTCATTTCTCTCTCTCTCTTTCTTTCTCAATTGATCGAAGCTGGACTTCTGGTTGGTGGGTGTTCCTGCTTGTTGGCGTAAGCAAGGGCCTTGTGTCTTCGCGGGATCAGTATACTTTTGGCAGTCACCAAGTTAACATATCAGCATGGTGCGGTCTACTTTGTACTCTTACAGTACCCTCTTGGCTTCCCACCACTCAGCATGGTGCGGTCTACATCGTACTCTTGCAGTAACCTTTTGGTTTCTCACCACTCAGCATGGTGCAGCCTACATCGTTCTTTCGCAGTAGCCTCTTGGCTTCCCACCACTTAGCATGGTGCAGTCTACATTGTACTCTCGCAGTGCCCTCTTGGCTTTCCACCACACAGCATGGTGTAGTCTACCTCGTACTGAAGGGATTCAATATTTTCGACGAAAATAATTTAATTTGATATCGAGTAATGTGACGAGTCTCTTCATTGCCTGGGCGTCAAAATGCCTTAAGGGCGTGGGGACTGATGAGGGGAGGGGGAAATTTTGACTAGAATATAATTTCTTCTGCACCCATCGTCCTCATAATCGTTTCCCGGTAATTGAAATCGTCACGGCTTTGTGTGTCGCCGGCAATACGAAGGTGCGAATTCTAATTTTAAAAGTTATTGATTTTGTGTTGTGTTAATTATTGTGGTATTTTTGTTAATTATTTATTTTTATCATTTTTAATTAGAGTGGCGATTTTTGTATAAATGTGACGAATTTCAAAGAATTGAGGACGATGGGCGTGGATTTCTGGACGGAATGGAATAGAATATTAAAGTGTCAGATTCTCCAGGATAAAACTAAAATAAAAAGTGGTCCACAATCAAAAAGAAAATAAAAAGAGAGTTCTGAAGTTCTACTCGGCAGTCTCCACGCAACACCAAAATAACCCCGTCCTCAAAGAAAACTCAAATATACCGGGAACGATAAGTTTTATATTTATTGAATTGTCTTTGTTTCATGTCTTATTGTTTTGCCTCATTTCTTTAATAAAAAATATATATATATGTACAACTTTAATTCTAAGGCATGATTGTTTATATTCAATTTATTATTTTGTATTTGAATCGTTAAATAATCGTTGTGTGAAAAGTTTGAGTGTGTCGGGATTTTAAATTTATTTTTATTTTTTGACTATTCCTTAAATTTTGTCTTTTTCATTTATATTATTTGAAACTTTTAATGATTAATTTTTAATGTTTCGATTTTAAGAATATTTAGAAATAAGAAAATCGTTACATTTTGGCGTCCGGACCCAGGGACTGAATGAGTGCCCCTTAATTTTATCTTGTTTGTTTTTATTTGGTTTGAATGTATTCTCTGGAACTGTTATTAAATTCTGTTTCCTTTGATACTGATAATTGTTGTTTTGTCTTATTGGCTATTTATTAGAATTTAGAAGTGACTTTAAAATTTTAAAATATATTTATGGAAATTTTATTTTATTTAATTTATTAAGTTTTAAATGTATTTCCTTGCTCAATTTGTCAGTGACCTGGGGATATTTTATTTATTATGTTTTTTATTGTTTATTTATTTATTATTTATTGTTTTTTATGGCGGAATTGCGGTGTTTCGCGGGGCTGGCGGGTGCCAGGGGGTCATTTTTTTGAGTGACCTTTCTCGCATTTTAGGTCACGTGAGACCGGTGTCGTAAGGGAGTTTTGTGGGTGTTGGCGGCTTCTGGTTGCGCTAATATCCTCAATCCAACATCGTCATCGTAATGTCGATCGCGGGGGTGATTTTTCGCGCGTAGATCCCCCTCGTTCGGGATTCGTTTGACGATCCGGTATTGTGGCATTGCGGTGCAATTCGGGGCAGCTGACACTCGAAATATTTTAAACTCCTGGACATTTTGCTAGTAACGGGGGGTGCGGGAATTCAGCCATATAGGGGGGTAGTTGGCTCGTGTCATTTTGAGCTGGGATGTTTTTTATGATTTTATTTATTAATTATTTTATATATTATTTTTAACTTTTTGACCTTTTGGCTTTATTTATTTATTATTTATTATTATTATTTATTATTATTGTTAATAACTATTTATTTGTATTGCTTATTTTTTATATTTCTTTAACTGACTTTATTCCTGCACGATGGCGATTTTCGGGTTGAACCGGAATATTGTCTTTAATTGCTCTTTCTATTTTGAGGGAACAATGAGACAAATTATCGGTGACTAAGATAATCGTCTATCGTGTAGAAGTAAATACTCGGAAAATTTGTTTTGATTTCTTATTTTTGGTAGATGCCAATGACTTAATTTTAAATTGTGTACATGTCTAAAGATAGGAACGGAATTTGGATATTTCCAGATTAATTGTGTGAAAGTATTTTGGGAGTAATTGATATATTATTTGTTATGAATGTGTATTATGCTCTTCTATGTATTTCTTAATGATTGTTTATATTGTGTGTTTTTGAAAATGTTATTGATTATGTTATATGATTTTTTAGTGATGTAATTTTATGAATTTTAAAAATGATTTTATATGTATGATATTATTTGATTTTATATTTATTATGATTGTCTTTTGTATATATGGTTTTTACGATATGTGTATTTGTGAAGATGATCTTTATCATATCACATGATTTTTATAATCTAATTTGAATTGTTTTATATGATTTTTGTTAATGTGATATGATTTTTATGAATGATTTGGTGTATATAATTTTGTATGATATGTATCTTTATCTGATTTTTATAATATTATGTATTTTTATGATTATGCCTTATATGAATTTAATATGATATGTTTGATTTTATGTGATAAATGAATGTGAAATATTTATGTGTGTTTGCCCCAAAATGTTTTTTTTTTTAAATATTTTTGGACAAAGGGGGGTAATGAAGGGATTCAATATTTTCGACGAAAATAATTTAATTTGATATCGAGTAATGTGACGAGTCTCTTTATTGCCTGGGCGTCAAAATGCCTTAAGGGCGTGGGAGAAAGGGCTATGATTCGTATTCAAGAGGATAATAATGCCGATGTGCTAGATTTAGACGTTCGAGATCCAATAGCGTCCAGAGTGAGCTCTTATAAGTCCAAGACCTACAAGTCCAAGTGGTAAAGATGCAACAGAGTAGAGCATTGTCAACAAGAGTGTTCATGGGCAGCTTCAAATCGGTGGTTTTGCTACATCTGTAATGGGGAAACCGATCATAAAGGAGAAGATTACCCAAGCAAATTTAAACGACCAGCTTAAGGACACAACAAAAGGCCTTTCAACAAGCATTTTAATTTATCCGGTCATCCTTCCAAAGGAGCAAGTTTCCACATAGCCAATATATCAGAGTAGAGGTTCAGCTAATTCCTGAGGTGATCGAGTTCGTGGCAGAGGCCACAACAGAAGCAGAGGGAATCATCGAGGTTTGAGGAACAGCTCGTCTGTCAGGAGAGCTGATTACAATTATCTTGACGATAACCCAGGAGACGACGATAGGTATAATGATGATCGTGAGTCTGAAGAAAATCAAGGTAAGAGTAAACACATTTGTAATAAAATGAATAAAGTTGATCAAGTAGAGTTTATTGCCGGTTCAGGAGCAACTGAACACATTGTAAATAAAAGCTTTATTTTAACTGATTTTAAAATATCTACAAAAGGGGTTATTAAAAGCGCAAACAAAAATGAATTCGTGGTCATAGTAATTGATGGTAGGGGTAATCTGGTGATTAAAAATGATTTAGACGCTAACATAATCAAGTTAACTAATGTGATCGCTGCTAAAGATATTTCAGAGAATGAATTGTCATTGCGTAAATTAGTAGATGCAGGTTTTAGTATATATTTAGATGATAAAATTTTCAGAGTTTATAACAAAGACAACGATAAAACAATTTTTTAAGGAATTTATGAAATGCCAAACTGGATAGTTAGATTTAAGTTCAAAAATATAAAGAAAATATATGTTGCGATGAGTATGAGTACGATGACTACAGTTGCATTGCGTGTATGGCAACAGACAATGAGTCTTCAGAACAATTACAGAATAATGAAAATAAGCAATCCTCAGTTTCGGAGGTAGCTGATTCAGATGTTACTAAAGAATTAGTAGAGTCTGTGATTGGTAGCGAGAATTTAGAAGGACTCATTGTTTCAAGTACTCAAACTTCAAGTTCAAAGTGTATATCTCAAGAGCGCAGTTTCAGTCTGACATTTCTTAAAACAATCAAAGTAGATTATTTAAATAGTATTGAGAGTGTACAAGAATTACTAAATAAAAATCCGTTGGATACTTCAAAATTAGAAATAAAACTAAGGGAGGCGATGTTATAGCATATCAGACTGGGACATGCATCTTTAAACTATCTGAAAATGTTCTAAAAAAAGGAAACGATTTTACAATACGTAAAATTTGATGGAACAATTAAAGAATGTGAAGTATGTATATTATCTAAAATGGAAAAACTTCCATTCAAACAAAATAGAAGTCGAGCACAGAGACCGTTGCAAATGCTTCATTCAGATTTAATGGGTCCAATTAAACCTTCTTCATGGCCAGGACAGAAGAGGTACATTATGAAACTTGTAGACGATTATTCTCGTTATGACAAAATATATTGTCTGAAATCAAAAGATGAAACTGGCCAAGCACTTGACAACTTTTTGGTATCAACTCGAAATCTTTTAGGTACAGATGCAAAAGTCTGCTATATTCAATCTGATAGAGGCACAGAATACACCGGTGGAAAATTTGAGGGAGGGAGAAAATTTAATTGGATTGTGGTCCAGCTTATACCCTGGAACTCAATGGAACTGCAGAAAAATTCAACAAAACCATTCAGAGAACAATGAGAGCACTCATGTGCGACTCTGGTTTACCTGCAAGTATGTGGGAATTGGCGGCAGACGCAGCTGTCTATACGTATAACATTGCCACTCACAAATCAGTCAGTTATGAAGTACCGATATTGAGATTTTCACCAAAAGCCAGATGTCATCTGGAGCAGGTTAGGAGATTTGGATGTATTGCCTACATCAAACTTCCTAAAACTGAATCTAAATTTAGCAATGTTTCACTAAAAACAGTTTTAGACTGACATACGGGCACTGGATATATTTTGTGGCATCCAGACTCAAGAAAATTCTTAATGTCAAGACATGGCAGATTTCTAGAGAAATTAACTTACAAAGATGTATATAAGAAAACACAAAATGAAAATGAGGAAATACAACAAAAAGAAGATACTTCAGAGATGTTAATCGAATTTTCAGAGAAGGAACCAGAAAAGTTGACAGAAAATAATCAAACACCAAATCCAGAAAATTCAAGGAGTTCAGAGATAAATAAACCTGAGAATAAAAAAAGAGGCAGGCCAAAGAAAACAAATTTGAAACAGAGTAAACAAAATTCAGAGTCAAATAAAGAGAAGCCTATTGAGCAAGTTAGTCAAAATGGTCCCGTAACAAGAAGTAAAGCTAAAAAAATTAACGATATTAGTTTTGCTCGTTATGTAAAAGTTGCACAGGTAAATGAAATAAATGAAGATGAGTTAGGACATATTCTCTTAGCCTCAATTCAAAAAGATCCCATTTCATATGCAGAGGCAATAAAGTCAGAAGATACAATACTCTGGGAAGAAGCGATAAAGGAAGAATTAAACTCAATGAAGGAGAATAATGTGTGGGCAATAGTCGACAGACCTAAAGAGAAATCAAATGGCGAAAAACCTAATATAATTGATTCCAGGTGGAGATTTAAAAAAAAGCTCGAAGCCGATGGTACAATAAAACATAAAGCTCGGCTAGTAATCAGAGGGTTTATTGACAAAAATCTTTATAATTTGAAAGAAACTTATGCTCCGGTGTCAAGACTGTATTCATGGAAATACCTGATGGAGTAGAAAACGAAAAGAATGTTAGAATAATTAAAGTTTGTAAACTTAAGAGATCTTTGTACAGTTTAAAAATTAGCCCAAAGAAATGGAGTAAGAAATATTCAGAGAAAGTACGTAAACTGGGTCTTGAAAATGATTTGCATGATCCATGTTTGTTAAATAGGAGAAAAAATAGAAAAGTAGCATTTATCATATTATATGTCGATGATATGTTGATTGCCAGTAATGATTCAGAGAAACTTAAACAAATTAAAACTCATTTGTGCAGTATCTTTAAAATGAAAGATCTAGGGGAACCCAGAAACTTTCTAGGAATGACTATTCAGAGGAACAGAGAAGATAAAAGCATCTTACTACATCAAGCTGCTTATACCGAGAAAATCTTACAAAAATTTAATATGGAAAAATGCAAACCACAGAAAACTCCAATGGTAACTCGACAAGTAAAAAATAGGAATAACAAATTGAAAACTATTGATGAAAATTCAGAGGTTGTCAAGGAAATCAAGAAAGTACCTTACAGAGAAGCGATTGGAAGTTTAATGTATCTGGCTATTGCTACTCGACTAGATATTGCCTTTGCTGTTAATTATCTGCCAAGAAAACAAGTTAAACCTCCTGAAGATGATTGGAATGATGTGAAAAGAGTGTTTAGATACCTAAGAGGAACAACAAATCTTGGTATAAAATTCACATCTGATTCGGAGAACTTGGAGGCACTGACTGACTCAAGCTTCAGAGATTGTGAAAACTCAACCAGTACTGGTGGGTATGTCATTAAGCTCTTTGGCGACGTGATTGCCTGGAGAAGTCACAAGCAACCTTGCACCTCATTGTCAACGTGCCATGCAGAATATTTGGCCATGAGTGATGCATGTCAAGAGTTGATATCGTTGAATAAATCAGTCAGATATGTAATAGGACGAACTATGTTTCCGGTTACTATATGGTGCGATAACAGGTCTGCAAGAGACTGCACCGAAATGGACGGAAGCCACAAACTAAAAACGTTCAATCATCAAAGCTTAGAAATTATTCAGAGAGATCTAGCGTTTAGAGAAGAGACAGGAACTAGAAAGCCAATGCCAGAATCTCATAGTGGCTTTATAAAACAATGTGTAGATGTAGAGTTATTAAATTCTCGAGAATTTATGTTTAGCAAATGCTCTTGAGAATATGCTCAGCATTTACTCCTAAACCGAGCATTTATGGAGAATTTATGAGAACATTGAGAATTTAAAAATTTAGCAAAAATTTCGGTATTCAGTATTAAATAATTGCGAGAATTAAATGCTACACAATTTTAGTGAAATAAAAACAGTAAGAGATTTAAAATAAAACTTTAAATCTAAATTTTGGTGCATTTTTTTTAAGGAGGTTCGACAGCTTTCCATAACCTCAAATTAAAAAGTGTTTTTTAACAGCAAATGAAACCATAAATAAAATGATTTTATCAAATTTTAAAAAATTAAGTTGTGCA
Source organism: Ganaspis brasiliensis (assembly GCA_037103525.1). Taxonomy (NCBI): domain Eukaryota; kingdom Metazoa; phylum Arthropoda; class Insecta; order Hymenoptera; family Figitidae; genus Ganaspis; species Ganaspis brasiliensis. The sequence goes on from JAZKLR010000293.1 coordinate 2,840,036, forward strand.
ATTATCAGAAAAATTAGATTGAACGAAAGATCATTGACAAATAATAATTACTCAATGTTTAATGTTTCTTCTTTAAATCTAATTAAATCTGCAAATTTTATCCAATTTTGACAAATAAAAGATCATTTTGCTCTTTGATATATTCTCTATAATTCCAATCGTTAAATTTTGTTGCGAATAATTCGTTTAAAAATTGTGTAAAAATGAAATTTTATATGTTGTAGTTCATATGAATGAATAAATGTCAATTTTATTTTATTGCAAATAATTACAATGAATTTATTACAAATTATTGAATTATGTATTATAAAGCAGAAGTGTTACCCTATCTATCACATCTATATATTTTTAAATCTCTGGAAAAAAGTTTGTTGTTTTAATCAAATAAAATATTTTTACTTAATGCGGCTGAAATATCCGCTACTTTATTAATGAATTAATAAAAAATCAGTTGAGTAACTTTCTCTTTTGTGTTAATTTAATTTTAAAATAATTATTTTTTATATCGAGTTCAAAAAGCTACTAAAAAATGTAGGTTTTGAAAGTTTTCATAGAGTAAAAAAAGTACCGACTAACTTCAGTTTCATTTTGACTTATACTGATGCGTAAATTAAGTTTGTTATAAATTTTATTACATTTGTCTGATCAGCAATTTTATCATAAAATCTCCAAACTGAGGTTCTTGGCTTCATTGTTGACAAAATGTACATTAAAAACCGACTTGTAAGTTTTTTAGATCTTAAAATTGGTTGGAAATGTGGCTTAATGGACATACTTTTTAAGTTCTCATAAATTCTCAAAAAATTGACAGAGCACATTGAGGTCGAGAATATTTTCGAGCATATGCTGTGCTTATGAGAAATTCTCCGAGCACATAAACTCTTTAGAACTCTATGTAGATGAGAAAAAGGTTAAAGTTTAGTGGATACCCACCAAAGATAATCTAGCCGATATAATTACGAAACCTGTGGCTGAGAAAGAGTTTACTCATTTAAGAGACAAAATCATTAATTTAAAATCATAAAAATATGAGTTAAATTATTTTAGAGGTTTATTTAAATTTGTATTTATGATAGACTAATATATTTTCAGAATAGCTGCAACTGGATTCTAGATAAGAAAGAAGGAATTGAATCCCGATAAACCGTTACAAACCAAAGTGGACTTCTAGTTAAATTTAGTCTACGTTTTATGTTATGATAGTTACTAATTATCGAGTACTTTTTCGAATTAATATATATATCAGTTTTATTATAGTTTTGAAATGATATAAAATTGAGGAAAAGATTCGAAGTTTATTTTTGTATTATCGACAAAGGGAGGGAGTATAAGAAGTAGCTTTGTCGATGTTTGAAAACTGCTAGTAGCGCGGAACTGATTCCCCCTCTACGTCTCTATTACTGCGCGCGCGAACGACAGAGAGCGTCGCTTAGTTCATTATTGATTGCTGATTCGAGTAGATCGATGTAAACCGTTGAGTTAAATAAAGAGTAAATCAGAGTTTCTAAAATCGCAGTGTATATATATTTATTTAAATAAAGGCCTCACTCCTACAATAATAATGAACGATTACAATAAATAAATTACTTGAAGTACAGTATAGACATAATTTTTAATACACTAGAACTCCTATCGAGCGGACAGCTCAGGTGAGTGTCCGCTAGATATGGAAAGTCACCTTGACGTGTTAAATGAATGGAGCTCAACTTCTTCCTTCTCCCCTCGTTCCGTTAATTGCCTACTGTTTCCGCTCGATAGGAGTTCTAGTATAGTAAATAAACCTTTAAATGGATGTATTTAGTTTATTCAGTAAACTAAATACATCCATTTAAAGGTTTATTTACTATTAAAAATTATGTCAATACTGTACTTAAAGTAATTTATTTATTGTAATCGTTATATTAAATTAATCAATCACAAATTTACATTATATATTATAACACTCGAAAATTATCAAAAACTAATGCAACAATGAGCAAAGAAATAATAATAATAATAAAATTCAATAAAGAAAAAAAATAAGTAAATAAATAATATCTTCTATTATATTAATACGATACCGAGAAAACTTCGTTCATCGTCGTACACAATTTAAAGGTTTACCTACTTTTCTCAATAAGCAACTTACAAAAATATACTTTTTCTCATGTTATTTCAGTTTCTAACCATGCGCACTGGCACTATTCGTGTCGGGCATGTTAAATTCAACATTTTTGCATGCACAACATATTGTTGCACATGCGCATCAGTAGTGCCCTACGTCTGGGTAAACGTGTGCACTACGACACGATACCGAGGAAACTTCGTTCATCGTCGTACACAATTTAAAATTTAAAATTTTTTTCATAAGTCCAACGAAAATTAAATTTTTTTTTTTCACGTGCAATATGCTTCTCGTGGAATTTTCTCTTTGAAATTATATGTTTTACGCAATGTATTTAACTTTTTTGTTAATGTGTTTTTCCAAGTCATTTTACTTTGAAATAGTAAAAGTGTCATTTATCTTAGATATTTTCACAACTGCGCATAAGTAACTACCATAGGAACCTATTGCGCATGAGTAGGAATGATAGAAAACTACGCGTATACGTTTTTAACGTTATGACAATTATTTTATTTATGATAATTCAATTTTAAATAAATAACAATTTTTTTAATCTTATTTTTTTGTTAATTATAATTAATAATTAATATTAATAAATATTATTAGGGGAAGACTCCGTCAAAAGAAAAGCGATATGCAAGTGGTATTTTGATTTCTTTGAAACTGTGAGAAATAATAGTCTTAGATATGTCAAAATGAGCGACTAGGCATTCGATTGCACATAAAATTTGCTAAATTTTAAGCTATATAGCTTTGCAATAGCTTAAAACTACGAGTGGACAAAGTCATTTGCCTTTTCACATGGAATGACCCTTATGTATTTTTTGCCAAAAGTCAATATTTCTCGAGAAAAATGCAAAAAAAGGCACTCACCTAACAATTCACGATATTTTGCAATTGTCTCATAAAATATTTAAATTTTCAAAAAAAAATTTAGATACAAGTTGTAGTCCTTATAAAAATGAACATTTTATGTTGTATGCATTTTTTGCCAAAAATCAATATTTGAACCTCCGGATTCTATAAGGGCACATAAATTTTCAACAGCGGTGTCCGCTTTTCCCCCACCACCTTGAAATTGATATTTAAGAAACAAAGTCTTGTAATAACTATCTTGTAGGAACTTCTCTGGCGCATCTTTTTTCTTCAGATAATATTTTGTCTATCTCTTACCGTTTTTGAAAAAAATAAAATAACTGAATTTTTCTAGAAATCATATTTGATTAAAATTTTCACTTCAACTCGCTCTAAAATGAAAATTTCTTAATATTTTTACATGAAATTTATAGGAGTTATAGTTTGAAGTATTCTTTGGATGATAGGCTTTTAATAATGCCAAGTTGTACCTCAAATATTTATTTGGTGTGAGTTATTTTTGAAATTCATTTTCTGAAAACATTGCTTCCTCATAGATATTACTACAAATATCAATATAAAGCTGTAAGGTTCCTATAAGCACAGAGTGCAGTATAGGAAAGATAATTTTACAGAACTGCTTTGTAACACATGACGTTGCAGTTCATATAGACGGGTCAAAACTAACTGTTATGTGCGTTGATAGCTGCGGTCGTTAAGCAGTAGTTTTAAGTTCATGATAGGGTCGTGACGCGCGAGTTCAAGTCTCTCACCATGCGAATTTGTTTTCAAATACTCAAAAAAAAAATATTTGTAAGCAACAGGGTTTATCTGTACTATAAATACTATTTACTATTTACCGAAAGTGGTCTTTATGCCTTTTCAAAATATTCATTGTTAAAAATTTCCACTAGAATTTGCTGTTACCTGTAACAGCAGTTTTTTTTTGGTCACATGTGACAGAAAATTCTGTTACCGTGTCAGAAATTTAACATAACCTTATTGATTCTGCGCATGCGGGACGAGGATTGTGACAGAAATTTCTGTCACGTGTATCAGAATTTATTTTCTGTACTGACATATAGGAAATTCTGTTACAAATGTAACATAAAAGTGTTGCGAATTTAAAAATAATATTAACAGTGTTGAAATTAGAGACATTCCACTGTACATTGTGTACATACTTGGGACAGACATAGGACGTTTTTTAGATGACTTTAATACAAATCATCATTGTCCCAGAAATGTCCGGGGACAAAAAAATACGTCCTTAGACGTCCCGGTGCCCACTGGAAAAATATTAAAAATGTTTATTCTATAAAAAATGCCTTAAATATTTTATTTTTCAAATAATTGCCTCTACATATTTATATTATCGTTGTGTTGAATCACACAAAACAAAGGTCGAAGACCACTTTCCTTACAGTATTACGATTCAATATGCTGAAAGTTTAATTCTCAAATATTTTATTATATATTCGTAAAAAAAATTGTAAAGTAGAAATGAATACACTGTTAAAAATATTTTGAAATTCACGAAATATTTATGTTACAGAAAATAATTTCTGATACACGTGACTGGAATTTCTATCACAATCCTTCTCGTGCATGCGCAGAATCAATAAGGTTATATGTTAAATTTCTTACTACTAGGTCATGGAACATGTGCAATTAGAGAACGCACAAATTTCCAATGTAAAATAGAAAGAAGAAGAAGAAGAAGAAGATGTTAAATTTCTGACAAGGTAACAGAATTTTCTGTCAAAGGTGATCAAAAAAACTGTTGGCATAGGTAGCAGAAAACTCTAGTAGAAATTTTTAAAAGTGTGTATAATCCAAATTTTCTATGCCAAGTTCAAGACTTCTCAAACATAATATACCGTCAAGCGGGAATATTTTGTGCACAAAACCGCTCTTTTTACACTCTATACTTTAGGGGACATACTTTGATTTTGTAACGCTTTTAAGACCGTAAACACAACATTAAGGGTGTATTCCTATATTCGGGCTTCAATAAATCAATTTTTTTTCGAAATATTTCGAAAGTACACTATATTGAGACTGTACTGTGTAAATTGTAGACATAAATACAAAATATTTACTGAGATATAGCCTGTTGCCGAGAACAGGTCAGGACCGCCTGCTGCGAACCTAGCGACAAATGCAACGGTCTGTGTATTGTTATTCCATATCTTTATACCTGAGCAGCTCCATAAAAGTTTGAACCCAATGAATAAAAATGTTCATAAATATTCTTCTGTACTTTTCATTTGTTTAAACAAATTAAAGCAACAACAATTGCAATTGTTTAAACAAATTACTGTTAATAATTATTAATTCTTTACAAATGCACCTAGAAAGACACAATTTTTTCCAAATTTTACAAATTAATTAATAAATTAAAAAAAGTATCAGTAAAATTAACCACAACAACAATTGCAATTGTTTTTTTTTTTGCGTAGGATGTGAAAACCTGCCTTCAGGTACCCTGTAGCCCGTACTACAGGGTTATGCGGCGGTGGCGATGTTCTGCCGACCCGCTAAAAACACACCCTTATTTGGGGACCTTAGGACCACTCCCGGCTAGCACTTTTCGCGCGTATCGCCATCGGGAGTAGTCTTATATCCCCTTCTCTGTCGCCAAAGCGACTTTCTCCCTTATTCTACGGGACCTCCATTCTTTGGCGACCATCGAGGTCTTTGACCCTCATAACATAATGTATGAAGGTCTCGATGGTTCGCCAATCCTCGGGAGAGCGAGTCATAAGCGAGATCATGTTCTCCGGTGTAACCTTGCGATTAACACCGGTAAACATAACCTGCCTCTCCGCGTCTCAACGCTTACAGCTGAAGAGTGTGTGCTCTGGGTCGTCCACTGGGAACTTGCAGTACACACACTCCGAGCTAACGACTTTTTTAAATCGCTCCAGATAGGAGCCGAAACACCCGTGCTCTGTGAGAGCTTGGGTTAAATAGTAGGAAACCACTCCGTGCTTCCTACTTATCCAGGTGGCGAGTGTAGGTATCAGCCGATACGTCCATCGGCCTGTCTCCTCCCCGCTCCATCGTTCTTGCCATCTGTCGACGTGTCTGCTTCTCGCATCTCGGCTAATTTGGTCCTTGCTGGGTCTATTATCTTCCGTATATGCGGAAGAGTTTTTCTTCTTGAAAAGGAGAAAAACTTCCTCCCTTTCTTGTGCCAAAAGATCTGCCGGCGGGACGCTGGCAAGGACCTGAGCAGCACACGTCGGTACTGTCCAATAGGCCGAAATAATACGTTTCGTAATAGTTCTCTGCTCGGACAGCACCCTTCTACAGATGGTCTTGCTTCTGTCATTTCGCAGGGTCGGAGCCCATACAGGTGCTGCGTATAGCAGCTTTGAAAGGGCAACACTCGCCACCAGTCTCCTCTTTGCTTCAGAAGGCCCACCAATGTTCGGCATTAGACGAGCTAAACTTGCCGAACACTGTTCGGCCTTCCGACATGCTACGGTTATATGGTGTTTCAAATTCAAAAATTTGTCGAGTTCGACGCCTAAATACTTAAGATGATTCCTCCATTGGACCTCGAATCCATCTATCTGAATACCAGGGGCTGTATAACCACGTCTGTCTGTGACTAGCAGCGCTTCGGTATTTTCCAGAGCCATTTGGAGGCCTCTGGCCTCCAGCCAGCGCTTTGCTCGTCTCAGACATTCGTTCATCAATACGCCCAGAGCTTCTACTGTTTCGACAGTGCATACGATCAACGCGTCGTCCGCGAAGCCGATGATCACCGCGCCTTTAGGTAGACCCATTCGCAAGAAGTCGTCATACGAGACATTCCATACGAATGGTCCTATCCTCGAGCCTTGGGGGGCACCTCTCTGCATCTCCTCTTTCAGAGAGCAGGTGTCACCCTCGTATATTACCCACCTGTCGCTAAGATAATTATCCATTATCCGCAACAGGTAGGGCGGTATTCCTTTGTGTCTCATCGACTTTATGAGATCTTCCCATCGCGCGGTATTAAACGCGTTGCGTATATCAATGGCTACCAAGGCGCAGAAGCCCTTTTTCTTCCCTGGTCCCAATTTGTTTTTTCCTTCTCTGGCTAGGTCCACCGCCTTCTGAATGGCGTCTACTGTGGACAGGCCTTTGCGGAATCCAAATTGGTTGTCAGACAGACTATTCTCTCCGGTCAAGTGAGATTGCATTCTCTGCAGAACCATGTCCTCTAGAAGCTTACCCATCGTATCTAACAGGCATATAGGCCTGTAGGATGAGACTTTATCTAGAGGTTTGTCTCCTTTCCTTAGGAGGACCAGCCTCTGTCTTTTCCAGTCGCGGAAAAACTCTCCTCTCTTCAGGCAGTTGTTATAGCAGTCTAGGAGAATCTGGGGTGACGCAACGATCACTTCTTTAAGGATCTCGTTGCTTATCCCATCTAATCCCGGCGCTTTGCCTGGCTTTAACCTACTGCCTGCTTTTTGTAATTCTATAAGAGTGAAGAGTTCTTCCTCACCGACATGACAGTTACTCCAGTAATTGCAATTGTTTAAACAAATTATTGTAAATAATTATTAATTCTTTACAAATGCACCTAGAAGGACACAAATTTTTCCTAATTTTACAAATTAATTAGTTAATTAATTATAAAAAGTATTTAGTAAAATTAACCACAACAACAATTGGAATTGTTTAAAAAAATTATTGTAAATAATTATTAATTCTTTACAAATGCACCTAGAAGGACACAATTTTTCCTAATTTTACAAATTAATGGCCTCTAATTAGAATAAGACAAATTATTGACTATAAGTTATAAATTAACAATAATAAATTATTTAGACAAAGTAAAAGTAATAAATAATAGTTAATATATTGTCTTATTCTAATCGGAGGTCATTGATTTGTAAAATTAATAATTAATTAATAATTATTATGGACCACCCTAATATACATATATATATATATATATATATATATTATATATACAGTATGGTCAATTGGCAAGTGGTTATAGGGAAGTGTGAGTGCGAGTGAGACTCAAATAGCTTTACGCATAGGTATAAAGGGACGAAATATATGTGGATATGGTGGATTTCACAGAAATTGTCCTGCCCCAAAAATAAAATATGTCCAATCTACTGCAAATTTTTTTTATGAGTTGTCCTATTGTATAGTAATTTATCCTATAAATATTTTAAAATTTGTTAAAAAATTGGGGCAGTGGGAGGGGGAAAAAGTTTGGCGTTTTTTGGTAATTCACTCTTCTTTTCCTCTTTCCACTGTTTTAATGAATATATAAAAAAATTTTATGTGACATGATTTTTGTAGATTTTTGCATAACCTTTCGATTGAAAAGGTTCATTTTATATTTTTTAAATAATTAAACCTTGATTTTTCAAGATTAAAAACAAATTTAAGTTTTTCTCAAAGATGGGCCTTTTTAATTTTTTTAAAAATATTTTTAAACGAAAGCTGAGGTTTTTTTCTATAAGAACCCAAAATTTCAAAAATGCGTTTTTTTTCATTTTCGAGAAATTAAATGATGAGTACCGCGCGACGCAGGATCGACTGTATAAGGGCTCGCGTCGACGCGGCGATCCGACGTCGATCCGGCGTCGTGCGGTATTCATCATTTAATTTCTCAAAAACGAAAAAAAAAGCATTTTTGAAATTTTGGGTTCTTATAGGAAAAAACCTCAGCATTCGTTTAAAAGTATTTTTAAAAAAATTTAAAAGGCCCATCTATTACAAAAACTTAAATTTGTTTTTAATTTTGAAAAATTAAGGTCAAATTATTTAAAAAATATAAAATGGACCTTTTCAATCGAAAGGTTATGCAAAAATCAACAAAAGTCATGTCACATAAATTTTTTTATCTATTCATTAAAACAGTAAATATGAAAATAAGAGGTCTCGCGTCGCGGCGTCCATTCGATCCTGCGTCGCGCGGTATTTATCATTTAATTTCTCAAAAAAGAAAAAAACGCATTTCTGAAATTTTGGGTTCTTATAGAAAAAAACCTCAGCTTTCGTTTAAAAATATTTTTAAAAAAATTAAAAAGGTCCATCTTTGAGAAAAACTCAAATTTGTTTTTAATTTTGAAAAATCAAGGTTAAATTATTTAAAAAATATAAAATAGATCTTCTCAATCGAAAGGTTATGCAAAAATCTACAAAAATCATGTCACATAAAATTTTTTTATTCATTCATTAAAACAGTGGAAATAGGAAAAGAAGAGTGAATTACCATAAAACGCCAAACTTTTTCCCCCTCCCACTGCCCAAATTTTTTAAAAAATTTTTAAATATTTATAGGATAAATTACTATCTAATAGGACAACTCAAAAAAAATTTGCAGTAGATTGGACATATTTTAATTTCATAACGCAGTCTTAAAAATGGCGTGATTCGGTTCGCTGTAGATAACCAGAACGTTGCAGATTTAAGAACGATTCCCTATGTGACGTCAGAGTGCAAACAAATACAGTCCAAATTGCATGTCTCCCACGGCGTGTTGACAAGTAAAAAAGTGTGAGACATTCAATTTGGATTGTATTTGTGTACACTCTGACGTGACATAGTGAATCGTTCCTAATTCTGCAACTTTCTGGTTAACTATACAGAGAACCGAATCGCGCCTTTTATGAGTTTGTTATGAAAAGTACCGTTCGTAACTGCGTGAACAAAGCAGTCGTTTTAAAACTCGCGCAATTGTTGCAACTCGTTTCACTCGTTGCAAAAACATTGCACTCGTTTCACAAACGACAGCTTGTCACGCATGTTACGAAATATACTATTTTGGGGTAGGACATTTTCCGTGAAATCCACCATATACTATTTGGTTTGTATAGGTGTTTCGTTGTTAGTCGTCAGTAGAAGCTTGACTTTCGGTTACTAAGCATCTTTTGAAAATGGACAGAAAACATTCTAGAACTTCCAATAAACGTGCATGTTATGGTGAAAAGGAAAGAAAGTTTCGTGAAAATAAATATACGTCGGAAAAAGATACAGAATTATCAAAATTATCAAAAAAAGTGAAGGCCACAAGTAGAGCAGACAAAACAGCGGAAAACGACGCGTACGAAGAGACAGAGAGTCTGTTCTGTGCACCTAACATTGCCGATTAATGTAAGTATAATTTTTATACAAAATAAAATAATGTACATAAATTTTAATAACAAATTTGTAATCAGCGTCCTTAAAAACACTCGAGTAGCAAGTTTCCAGCAAATAAAATTATTTTTAAAATTTCTTGTCCGCCATATTAGATCCGCCATTTTGAATTTTTGAAAAGTGCTTGTAGATTCGTAATCAGCGACCCCAAAAACCTCCGAGTAGGAAGTTTCAAGCAAATACAATTATTTTTAAAATTTCTTGTTCGCCATATTGGATCCGCCATTTTGAATTTTTGAATCTTGACTTCAGATTCGTAATCAGCGACCTTAAAAACCCTCGAGTAGAAAGTTTCAAGCAAATACAATTATTTTTAAAAATTTCTTGCCCGCCATATTGGATCCGCCATATTGGATCCACCATTTTGAATTTTTAAAAAGTGCCTTCAGATTTGTAATCAGCAACCCCAAAAACCCCCCAGTAGAAAGTTTCAATTAAATACAATTATTTTTAAAATTTCTTGTCCGCCATGTTGGATCCGCTATTTTGAAATTTTAAATTTTGACTTCAGATTCGTGATCAGCGACCCCAAAAACCCCCAAGTAAACATTTTTTAACCATTTCAAACATTACTTAATGCATAGCATACTTGAAGATTATTGTTCAACTTTAAACGCCTTTTTCTCAAAATGTTATTTTTCAAAACTGTGCGAGTGATTGAAAGAAAACTATCAATCCGATTACTTTCATTTTTTAATAGGTTATTCTATACAACCATGGCTCTGGTCCGTAGTAAAATTATTTAATTTTAATAATAATTTTTTTTTTATTCAACTTTTTGTTCATTAAAAAAACACGATTTTTGAACGTTTTTGTTTACAAGTCATCGATTTTGTTATTTATTGATAAAACTATCTTATATCACTACGGACGATAACCACAAGCATACAGAACGATAATCTACTGGATTTATTTGTTTTAGAGGACGTTCAGGGGAACGAGAACCCGCACCAACCACCTACCTCACTTCGAAGCTGCCATCTTTAATTTATAATATTATAAACAAATTAAATTGAAAAAGTGTCAAAAATTTTTTTTTACATTGTTGTAAATGTAAATAAAAAAATGTAAAAAAAGTTGTCATGATTTAATGTTATTTTGTATAAAAAAAAAATATTGAAATAAGCCTCCAAAACAGCCTCGAAGATAGGAATACACCCTTAAAACCTCCGCCCCCCCCCCCCCCGTCATAGTACGTAATTATTATTGTAATGTTGTATATATATCTTATTATAAAATAAGTAAAAGGTTTCTTATTATGTACACAAGGAATGTTTATTTTTTATTATGTTTATTCTTAATTTCATTAATTTAATTTTAAATTTAATTCATATTACCTACTTGGCGTTTATAGTTTTAAAAATTTATATCAATAAATGTGTATTTTGTGTTTAATTTTTCAAAGTTAAAAAAGTACTTACAAGCATTAAGCACCTCCCTCCTCCCGCCTATAAGCTGTTACGTAATTTAAGTATGGCCTTTTATCAAAATTCAAAATATAATTAAATAAAAAATTTAACTATTTAGTTACGTTTTGAACATCTTTCTAATGGTGTCCCATGAGATAGCCGACGAAAAATATTTATAAGTATTTATAAATACACTTTAATTATAAAGCTGTGTAAAAATGTATTTTATCGTCTTTGCTGTATGAAGTATTTTTTCCATATATACAAAAAAACTACAAAAATGTAAATTTACAATAAATTTTTTTTTATTAATTAAAAACTTCGCGTGCACAAAATAGCCTCGCTTGACGGTACCTTTAAACCTTTGAAGAAATAAAAATTACTCACTTGATAGAGAAGAAACCAACGAAGTTGCCATTTTGTCGAATCAGATGTACGTTTATGCAGATAACCAACAATTGAATGATCGTATCGAGCTCTTTCAGATAACATCACCAACTGAGAATCGTTTATCCTGACTAAAATATTTAAAGAAGTGTCACATTTAAGTCATATAAATAAATTGTACAACAAAGGATAGTCCGTAAGGACGATTTTTGACCTGGGGATGATTCTAAGCGCATTAAGTCAGCGACATCTCCCATACACTGAGAAAAAATTTTAGTTTATCCAAATAAGAAAATTTTGTTTGTCCAACTGAAAAATTATAGTTCGTTTTGGTGATAACTAAAGCGCCAATATCTAATTCAACTACAAAATCAGTCGTTCTAAATACAGAGGAAACTTTGGTTTAAATCTCGGTTATAACTCCAATCGAGCGGACTCATATCGAGCCAGTAGTGTTTACATGTGGATTGTGATGTCTAAGCTTTGTCTTTTAATTTTCGTACATTACAAACAGAAGAAAACAATAGATATATTAAAATTGTTTCCCTCTGTATTATTATTGTATAGAATATCAACAAATTCCTTAATTCATTAATTTATATTATATAAGATTTTCTAACTAAAGCAAAAAGAATAGGGCGCAAATAACAACAAAGTTTTAAGCGACATTACAGTCATGACCCACAGTCAAGACAATGAAGTTGATACTGATGATTCTGTAAACAAGGTTGAGAATGGGAAGGTATGCATGCGCAGTTATTGTGTATAACTATTTTATAACATTTGTTTCAACTTTCTTTTATAGTTGTCGCCAAAACGAACTGTAAATAAAAAAGTTCCACCAAAGATACAAAAATATTTATGTCAACTGCATTTTCATTTGATTTAACTATTTTTTAGAGTTGGCAAAACTGAATTTCTTGTAACTCTTCATCTATAGTTAAAATGACATTTTGAATATTTCTCAGTGTAGGACAAATCGTCCAAGGGACATCTCCTGAGTCGAAATTTAGGCCCTACTTTAAACCTGAATTTTTAGAGTCTGGTAGGGTTTAGAAGTAGTAAAGCAGACTGAAATTTCAATACAGTTTAGACCCTATTTTGACTCGAAAAACTAGCTGAAATTTCCCATTTTATTGCAACGTGTTTGTAAACTCTCTAAATTTCTTGGAGTGAGTTTTCACTCCACAGAAAGTGAAAATTGAGCCACTCTAGTCAGAGTTAAAAACCCACTCTTAAAGAGTGAGATCTCACTTTTATAGAGTGAAATTTCACTCCAGTTCGAGTAGAAATTCAGTCCAAAAAATTTAGAGATAATTGGTCAATCGAAAAATAGTTTATATCGAAATTAAAATGGACACTTTATAAACGAGACAACAAACACTTTTCTTCATGCCTTAATAAGGCGCTTCCTAAATACTAAACCCCCAGTATTCCCTGGTTACATCGGGATCAAGCCTAAGTGATGTGTTTCTTAGCATCAAACCAAATAATTCTGTGCAATTATATATTTGTGCCCCAGTGGATTTAAGTACTAAAATACACCCCTTAGGCTGAATCTTAAAAATTTGAAAAAACCACGGTTTTAAATATTACCTAGAATACAAATAATTTTTTGTATACCTGATCTTTGCATTTTAGGACTTAGCATGATGATATTTATATTCTTGATTTTCTTGAATCTCAATTTATTTTTAGACATGCATAATAGCACGTATTTAAATTCCGTTGAACACTGATTTCCAATTAATCTTCGTTGGCATCAATCACATGGTTACATTTGAGGTACAGTAAATGTTCAATGTAATGAATGAATATTTTCATTCTACTTCATAACTCTCGATTTTTAACAGCTTCATAACATCGTTAAGGTAACTCTGTAACAGAAACATTCAAATAATATTCACAGAATTTTTCAAAACGCAATGTCTAACATTTATTTTAAAGAACACCCCTGATATTAGCTACAGATTTACCTGGAGGGCGGAAATGTCGATATCTATCATAGTATATGCGACACTGAGAGAAATCTAATGCAATTATTGTATCAAACATAACCTCGATTAAGCATATGGAAGTACTCGTGACAATTTATACTTGAATCTAAATAAAATTTGCACGGAATCCAACTTTTCTTAGCACTCAGTTCTGCTTATAAAATTTGCTTGAACGCCAACTAGTTTTAAGGCGGAGTTTATACAACACAAGCTAACCTGCGTGTATACATAAAAGACGCACACATTTATGTGTTTACGTTTGCGCACCTTTATGTGTACACGCGGGTAAGCTTGTGTTGTATAAACTCCGCCTAAAAACTAGTTGGCGTTCGTGCAAATTTTATAAGCAGAACTGAGTGCTAAGAAAAGTTGGATTCCTTGCAAATTTTATTTGGATTCAAGCATAAATTGTCACGAGTACTTCCATATGATTAATCGAGGTTATGTTTGTTACAATAATTGCATCAGATTTCTCTCAGTGTAGGGATATCCGAGGATTATACTATCATATGTGACGCGCTCCGAAGAAAGAGACCTTAGAAGCAAAAAATCGATTTTCGGTTTATGGTTGATTTAACTTCACTAAAGATTCCTTTTTCATTATCTGAAGTCAGAAAATGTTTTTATCAATGATTTTTAAAGTTATGACAATTCAAACATCACCGGTTTGTACAGAGTACTATAGGCGCTCGTCTTTTGTTTTCACTCTCCTGAAAAATTATCAATTTGCTTCTAAAGGTCCCTTTCTTCGGAGCGCGTCTCATATCAATAAAACCCTAATGATTGGGACCCATTGTTACAATAAGAACTCTTCCTGTTGCTTTGCTTTGTATAATATTTGTATGTTAATACCTATCGGTAAAAATTGATTAGAAAATGACTAAAAAATGTTTAGTCAGGCATCTCACACAGTACCAGAAATGCTCAGAATTTTTCCTGAATAACGGGTCCACATTTTCCGAATATTCGTACCTAATATTCAGGCAAGTTTCGTGGAAGCATTAAAATGTCCGCTATGGGGAATATTGGGCTCGAAATTTCCCTGAAAATGTATTTCTAATTTTCAGGGAATTTCCTCATCTAATATTTCTAGAACATTCAGGGAAAGTTAAAAAAATTTCCAAAATATTTTTTGATCTGGTAATTGATCAAAATTATATGTTAGGGAAAAGTCGCATAGCCCAGGACACTATCTACTTCACATATAATACTGCATTTTTATAATTGAAACAAATTACAAACTGTGTATAATTCACTTCAGCTTACGTTTTTTAATATATCAATTCATTTTTTTATTTCTTTTTTTTTTTAAATAATTTCAGTGACGCTCAAAAGGATTTGCCTACCCTACGGCATCCAAGGGCATTACAAAAATTTTTGTATCTTCATTAATAATATAGATAAACCCTTATCAAATATTTATTTTCCTCTTCGTGGTGTCGCCTTGTCCTGGTGAGGGGGCTTAGGACCGGCCAGGCGCTAGTCCTTCGGCCGCCATTCCCAGACAAGCTGATTCGGCTCTTCTCGGGACTTATTGATTCCTGTCGTACATCGGGTTTGGGCATCGGTGATCTGAGCAGGACCCCGTTAATTCGGGTACTCGCTGTTCAGGGTAGCCGGTGCACCGGGCCTTGTGAGGAAAGCCATTAATTCAGATTTCCAGAATGAGGTCCAACCATCCTCGTTGGCTATGAATGACGTGAGAACCCAGGAGGATACGAACATTCCAGCCGGCTTGGTTGGACCAAGTCGGAGTGGAGAAGTCTCGACTTGGTGATGACGGCCGGCCGACTGGTCGTTTGTTCGGTCTGACCAACGGCACCACGTACACTTACACTTATACAATTACACTCTCTCACACACAGCATAGGAGCTCACACATTCACTCACATTCACTCTCCCGCGCACCCTGCCTCGCGGGACAGTACATTGC
Organism: Ganaspis brasiliensis; assembly: GCA_037103525.1. Lineage (NCBI taxonomy): Eukaryota > Metazoa > Arthropoda > Insecta > Hymenoptera > Figitidae > Ganaspis > Ganaspis brasiliensis. The sequence continues at coordinate 2,855,885 of JAZKLR010000293.1, forward strand.
GGGTTAGCAAACAGACACCACACCTGCACTCACACATCACACACTCTTATGCAAAACCAAAACTTAAACAAAAATGAAATGAGTGATCCAAAACAAGATATACTCCAAGTGGGTACCTCAAACGAGGGTAGTCCCACCATCGGCTTCGATCGAGTGAATGCCTCGATGGCTGATGCTGACTCCGCGGTTTTTGGAGAGAGTCAAAATCACACACAACAAAAAGAACAAAAAAAGGAAAAGGAGGCAAAAAAAGTAAAAAAGCTTCTGAGTATCTCCACCGGAGATCTCTCTATTTTGAAAGAATTCTTAGAGAAAACAAGGGAAATTGAGAGAAAAGAATTGGTTAAATGTAGAGAATACATAAAAGAGATGTACGCAGGCTTCAATAAGCAACCAAACGTAAGCCAAGGTATACAGGCAGCAGCTCGTAAACTAGATGCTTTTTTGGATAATATCGATTTACAACGTACAAAATGGGAGGTAGTTAAGAAGCGGCAACAGGACCAACTCGACAAAAATGGAAGCGAGAATCCTCCGCAGAAGGTGCAGCCGGAACCGTAAGCAATTTTTGGGACGCCGAAAAGAACAGCCTCGAGCCCTGCGGCACAAAGGAAGAGAAGAAGAGGAAAAAGACGAGGGAAGAACCTTGGACTCAGGTGGTTAAAAAAAAGAAAGAAAAGGATAATGATAGAGTCGATCCAGAAAAGAAGAACAGAGTAACAGCGAAAAAGAGAAAGAAGATAATCAAACCAAGAAACGAAGCAGTTCTTATCCAAGTCAAACAAGGAAATGATAAAGATAAAGAATCCTTCACCAAGGACCTCAGGAAAGCCCTGGGCGAAGATGCCAGAATCAAGTACCTGGAAACTTTAGCATAAAAAGTTTGGGATAAGGGAAAGGTTCATGTTATTATAAAAACACCCAACAGAACTAATAGTGCGGGCGTGCGATGCATCCATGCCACGAAAGGGTGGGACGCGGAAATCAAGGAAACAAGTGTACTGGTGGACAGCAGAGATTGACGCGTGCAGAAAAAATTGCATTAGACTAAGACGAGCAGCAATGAGGAAAGCTGCGAGAAACGACCAAGATTCAATCCACTCAAGGACACAGTACAAAGAGGCAAAAAAGACCCTACGAAAGGCCATAGCTAAGAGCAAATAGAACAGTTGGAAAAGATTAATAAAAGATAATGATCCATGGGACCTTGGTTATAAAATTGTTCTGAAGAAACTGGGAGGAAGAAAACCGAACCCTCTTAAGAATGAACAATATTCTCTTTTCCCATCATACCCAACACAAGATGAACCGATGTTGTCGTTTCCAAAACAAGAGGTCCTGCTGTTTACAGAAGAAGAACTGAAGAAAGCAGCAGCAACAATGAAGGACAAAAAAACTCCAGGCCCCGATGGGATTCCATCAGAGGTTCTTAATGTTTTAGCAGACAGCTGCCCAGAAATTCTCCTGCAGATGTACAATACGTGCTTGGTAGAGGGTATTTTCCCCAGAAATTGGAAAGAACAGAAGCTTGTGCTTATTGACAAAGGCAAAGAAGATCAGAATTCACCGTCAGCCTACAGACCACTCTGTATGCTGAATACAACGGGAAAACTGTTAGAGAAGTTAATAAAACCGAGACTAGCGAAAGCTATAAAAACTTATGGAGATCTGTCAGAGAGACAGTTTGGATTTAGGAAGGGTCGATCGACCATAGATGCTCTTCAGGAGGTTTCTAAAGCAGTACACAAAGCTCAACAGGGAAATCATTTCTCGAGGAAGGTAGTACTACTTGTGACCTTAGATGTTAAAAACGCATTTAATTCAATGAGCTGGAAAGATATAAAAAACTCTCTCGAAAACGACTTCCAGTCCCGGAGTATATAAAAAGGATAATATCGAGTTACCTGAACGAAAGGATCCTGATTTACGAAACATCGAAAGGAACAAGGAGGAAGATTATCACAGCAGGAGCTGCGCAGGGATCCATCTTGGTTCCTGATCTCTGGAACATCACCTACGATGGAGTCCTTCCGAATAGAAACACCAGAAGGTACAAAGATCATTGGGTTTGCAGACGATATTGTAATTTTAATCTCAGCAAGAAATGTGGAAATAGCAAAAATGCTGTTAATAAGAGTTATGAGAAGTGTAATTCTATGGATGGAAGAGCATTGTCTCCAATTGGCTACGCATAAAACCGAAATATTAATTCTAACGAAGAAAAGGATTCTTCTCCAAATACCAATGGAAGTAGGAGAAGAGTTAATAGACAGTAGCAGACAAGTAAGATATCTAGGAATAAGACTCGACAATAAACTCAATTATTGGGAGCAGATAAAGTTCGCAGCTGATAATGCATCAAAAGTAACTGGGGTCCTCAGTAAACTGATGGGGAACTCGAGTGGCCCAGCACAAAGCAAAAGAAGACTACTCATGTCTACCATTCACTTAATCCTCCTCTACGGAAGCGAATTGTGGGCAAAAACACTAGAGACAGAAAAATATAGAAAACGTGTGGCCTCAGTGCAAAGGAGAGGGGCGATGAGAGTTGCTGGTTCCTACCACACGGTATCTGAACCAGCAGTGCTGATCATTGCAGGAGTTGTTCCTATCAAATTATTAGCTATGGAAAGGAGGAAAGTTTATTTGAACAAGCCAATGATAGGGGCAGAGCTGGCTAGAAAAGGAGCTAAAGAGGACTCCATTCAAATATGGCAGGAACAATGGCATACAGAAAGTAGGGGAAGATGGACCTACAGACTGATTCCAAACATAAGGGACTGGGTTAATAGAAAAACAGAAGAGGTTAGCTACTATTTGACGCAATTCCTGAGTGGTCACGGATATTTTTGCAAATATCTCCACAGAATGAAAAAAGTGAGCAGTCCAAGCTGCACATTTATGGCGATTCGGAAGCGGTTGACGCTCACCATACATTTTTCCACTGTAAAAGATGGAAAAAAAGAGACGGCAGCTAAAAGAAAAAATTGGATCTTTCACACCTAGTGGAATTATTCATGCTATGATGGAAAAAGAGGAAATATGGAATTTGGTCAATAGATATGTCGAGGAATTACTAAAGAAAACGGAACACGACATAGACAAGATGACGCTTCCTTGAGGAAAGAGCAGAAAAATATTGAAATGTAAAACGATTATGAAGAAAGGCTAATATAAAGGAAAGAAAAATGACAAGAATCAAAAATGGCAAATTATAACGCTGATAACCCATCCCTTGAAGCAATGTGTTAAACGGTCCGAGGGAAAGAATAGGCGAGGAACCCGAGGAAAAGATTAGTGGGTATTCTCAGAAATGAGCGAGTCCCACACACGGAAGTTCATCTTTTTCCTTAGGAGAATTGATGAGCCTCTACGGTGCGTAAATGCAATCCCGTTAACCTCGTGATAAAAAGAAAATCAAATATTTATTTTAAAGTTTAAGTATTTGACTTGGAACAACACCTAAACAAGATGAAAAAAAAAATTTAATTTAATTTCTTATGAGAATTCATAACTCTGTCACATATATTTTACACCGAAAAAAATATATTCTTCTTTTGAGCATATTTCCCCTACAATATGGTGAAACGTCATGCTAGTTATCATGCCGTTTTTTTATTAATTATTTATTTAACATCATTTTTAGTAACTTTCTAAACTTGAAAGTACCAGGAGTCCAGAAAGTGTAAGGAAGTATTCTTTCCTGATATTTTCTGAATCCTGAAATTGAAACATTTAAAAAGGTCTCTCAATTTTCGAGTCGAGGACTATCTTTTACAAACACCGAAATAAAGAAATAAACTCGTCGAAATCTGGAAAATATAAATCGCCTCTAGACACGAATTTTCAAGGCGATGCAACATGTGCAACCACTCCATGGGCCTCGGAAAGAGATCTTGGTCCTTCAACGGAAAAGAACTCGGACCTAGCCCCATAAAACCGTAAAATCAGTCGCACCCTAAAAAGTCGTATCGGGAATTTTAAAGGCTAGACTCGATAACCAGCCGTCTCTTTTAAAATGAGTTGACAAATAACAGGCCCTGAGAAACTCGGTTCTCAGACACTGACGGAAACTCATATTTCATGCTGCGGTAATCAATGTGTTTCAGAAATTGTCTCCTCTCGAAAATTAGATAACTAAATGGAACATTTGGTTGCAATAAACATATCCGCCCTTTCTAAAAGACCTCTTTGAAGATGGTCCTCGTGACTCTCATTTCTATGAATTTTACACACCTTATTTGGAACTTATTTTCTGAAACTCAGAAAATAACCATAAAATAATTAAACAGTAGATGTAAATTCAAAACTAAATCGTTTATTATACAGAGGGCAGCACGCACTGGGTCAACTAGAATTTTGGGCGTATTTTCTCCACCCACCCTCTTCCAAGACATTTTTCTCAGGATCAAATCAGCATTAGGGAAATGGAGGATCTTTAACTTTCCTAATGCTTTTCACACCATCTTAACGGGACTATCCACACCCCCAACGCAGCGGTAAGGCCCAAGTCCCTCCCCTGCTATTGATTCTCTCTTTTTCTCTTGTTCGTCTGTCCTTCTTCTTGACTCCCCCGCATTTTATTCCGCCTGCAGGGAAGGACTTTCTTCTACTTCTCTTCCACCAAATTCACTTTAGGCCCTTTTCATTGGCAATTTCCAATTTTCTTCCACTTCTTTCCATTTACAAGAATAAGTGGGGAAAATGACATAAATATCGACGCACCCTGAAAAAGTTACGCATTCGCATTTCTAAAAAATCCAACCTTATTTTTTTGAAGTATTTTACGTATTACGCATTCTGCATACTAGTTTCCAGTTGTTGTTTTATCAAAGTCTTTACTCAAAAATTCAGTTTGTGATTTGAAGCAAAAAGCATTACGCATTACGCAGTACGCATTTGGAAGAGGAAAACAGTGGTTGTTCTACACATTTTATATTAAAAACTCCAAGTAGTGATTTTTCTACATTGTCTCATTACGAACATTTTTCGTAGAAGAAAAACATGCCTTCGTAGAAGGCACTTATTTGTTCGATTATATAAAAATTGACGCCATTTTTATATAATTAAACAAATGAATGACTTTTAGTCCCTGTCATCAGGTTATCTAAAATCGCCACGTTTGTGCCTTTGGAATAAAAAATATCGTAACTAACATGGGTTTAAAGACATCCAATTTGTTAATTAGGAACAATTTGTTGTTTAGGAAAAAATTGTTAAGAAAAAATGTTCCTTTTTGTGCGTAGAATAGAGAAGAAAAAATTAAATAAAAAAATTTTTTTTTTATTGTTCAAATTTTTTTCCCCTATTTTTTACGCACAAAAAGGCATATTTTTTTTCTCAACAATTTTTCCCAAAAGTCAGTTGTTCTTAAGGTACCAACAATTGAAAAAAAGAGGCTATTTTTATAAACAAATAATCATATCTTCCTTAAAAATTATCGTAGAGCAATTTTTAAAAAATCGGTTAAAGGTGACAAAAAATGCTTTCAAATGCCATTTGTAGAATTAAAATTTGATGCTTCAAAAATTGTATCAATTTTAAATTTTTCAAAAAAAGTGAAATTTTTTTTTAATTTAAGCAATTAAACAATAAAATGTTTTTTCAATTTTGATTAGGTGCTGCTTCATGTCAAATTCTAAAGCTTTAAAATAAATATTTGATGAAGGATTTATCTTTATTATTAATGAAGATGCAAAACTTTTTGTAATGACCTTGCATGCCGTGGGGTGGGCAAATCCTTTTGAGCGGCACTGTCATTTCTAAATTTAACCTTAAATTGTCTAAGCAATTTAACAAACGTGTATCGTATTAAATTTTTTATAAACATTCTATTTTATTTGGACTTTTTGTTCCTATTGAATAGATGTTTTAATTCATTTCTAAAAATTAATTTACGGTCATTATTTAAGACACAATTTATTTGCACTTTATCAAATCAAACAATTCAATCTAGCACTTTTATTTTACCTGTCCGGTGACACCAGACAAATTTTTGGAGGCTAATATTTTACTACTCAAATATGATCTTATTTTTCTCTCAATTAATGTGTTTATTTTATGATTGAACTTATTTCAAAGATGGACGGAGGTCATGTCCCTTACGATAGATTTTTATAGGAAACAAATGATAAGCTCAAAATATTTTTTCTATAATAGGTTTTGTATAATATTTTCGCGACTGTAGGAAAGTTATTATAAGAAAAACTATAAGGTTGTCATTATAAGAGCATAATTATAAGCAATCATTGTAAAAATAAAATTATAAGAATATTTCCATGATAACAACATTACAAAACATTTATTACAATAAAATAATTATAAGATTCGTGTTATTACTAGTCAAAAATAGAAACGTTCACGACTTCACTTCGTAACCTTAAATCTAATATTTTTTTTAAACATGTTATGTATAATTTTAAACCGATTTAATACAATATGTATCAAAACTTATTAGAAATATAAATCATTTTATTCTAAACGTAGAAAAGATGGATTTATTATAAAATTTTATTATTTTAAGATAATACTTTAATTTGAAAAATTTATATTTGTAAAAAATTTTACTACTTTTTGGAGCTTCTATCTTTTTTGTATGGAACCTCCTAATATCTTGAGGTTTTGAATATTATTTAATATGAATATAATCTACTTGCCTTTAAAGTTTAAAAAACGTGTTTTGCTTCGTTTAGGGAATATTAGATTTTAAAATTTTCTACTCAAAAAGGTTAATTTTGAAAATTAAAGTAAACACTGCAATTTCACATGGCTCCATTTAAATTATATTTGTATTAAAATAATGACACTATTAAACATGGTATGCTAGCTTCAAGTTTCAAAATTAACCTTTTTCAGTAAGAAATTTTAAAACGTAATATTCTCTAAACGAAGCAAAATACGTTAGTTAAACTTTAAAGGCAAGTAGATTTTATTAATATTACATTAAATTCCAAACCTCAAAACTATAGGAGGTTCCACAAAAAAAGTTAGAAGCTCCTAAAAACAAACTTTACAAATAAACTTTTTACAAATATAAATTTTTCAAATTAGAGTATTATCTTAAAATAATGAAATTTTATAATAAATCCGTCTTTGCTAGATTTAGAATAAAATAATTTATATTTCTAATAAGTTTTGATATTCTGGATAATTATATTCGTAAAATTAATATATTAAATACGTAATTGTATGTTTATAATTAGTTTAAATTGTAATACATATTTTGTAATAATGTTATCATAAAAATATACTTATAATTTTATTTTTACAATGACTGCTTATAATTATGCTCTTATAATGTCATCCTTATAGTTCTTATAAGGATAAGGATTCTATAACTTTCCTATAGTCGCGAAAATATTATACAAAACCTAATGTAGAAAAAATATTTCAAGCTTATCATTTGTTTCCTATAAAAATCTTTCGTAAGGGGTCTTTGTCATAAGATGATTTAATTAATATTTCAAAAATATTAAACAAATTTGTTAACCAAAAGGCTTAGGTGTCCGGGGCTACCCGACTTTCCCCTATATTTGACACCCGTAGGATTCTAGAAAATTAAAAACTACTGCGCAGCCGTAAGTGTCACAGCAACCAAGTTCGATCAGTGCGCATCATGTACAGTGAATTCACGAACACTGTGAATATTGAAGGAATATTATTATGCGTATATTCCCGGAAAATTAGAAATACATTTTCAGGGAAATTTCGCGTCTAATATTTTTCATAGCGGACATTTTAATGCTTCCACGAAACTTCCATGGATATTAGATTCGAATATTTGGGAAATGTCGATCAATATTCAAAAAAATTAGGCAAGTTAGGGTAAGGCAAGCTTCAGGAAATATAGTGTGCTGTGTGGGTTGCTTCCAAACCATTTTTGGTAAAATTACCAAATGAATTTTTTACAGTGATAGTGCCCTACCGATAGAAAATCACTGGGAAATTATTGGAAGCTTACTGGCCCAGTGAGCTACTAGCGCACTAGGGTTTATTGCTACACTCAGGCCAGGTCAAAATTTATTGCCCGTTTTGAGGTAGCCCTTTTAAATTTAGTTTCAAAAGAAATTAAAATTATATTGTCACAAACCATCCGTGGCTCTTTATTAAACATATATTTTCATGTAGATTTCTTAAAAAAATATTTTTCTGAAAATTCAATATACATTATGCGAGTATATACCTATATTAAAAATTGTGTCAATAATATAACAATATAATTATTTACAGAGAATAATATTAATTAAGAAGCTAATTATGGTTTAAAATTATTAATTCATTTTATTGTTTATGAATTATAAGATTAGTTTTTGCAATTGTTATTTTCTATAAAAAATATAAATGTCTATAACATATATTTTAATAATTAATTATTCTTTAAGTATTTTATTGATTATAATTCTAAATTAGTAGTATACATTTTTAAAATGGATTTTAAAAATTCAGAATAGTGAAATACTGAAGATTTCAATTTTTGTATTGCAGGCCTCAAAAAGTAAAAGTATATAAATTCCAGATAATAAAATGCCGGGTTGAAAAACATGAACTTAAATGACAAATGAATTGGAAATCTACTGCTAAAGTGAAGGGATTCATTTTAAATCCCCATGTCTATTGTTACCCTAGCTAATAATTTTTGAACCCTAATATTTTATGACTTAAAATTTCGGCAATTTAATTATTCGAAATTTTTAATTAAAAAATTTCGAATCTGTAATACTTCACGATTCCAAATATCTAAAATTTATTGTGATAATTTTATATTTTAAGAAATTATAAGGTATTTCGTGAACCATAAATATTACGTTAAAATTGATATCATTTTTTAAATCAAAGTTTTTTAGTTCAAGTTCATTGAAACCAATATAATGTTAAAATAAATAAACATTATTTTTAGCGTAATTATTTTTGTGCCCGAAGGTCACCAAAAGTATTTATGTTGGTCATAAACCGCAAAAGGGCCCAAGAAATTATTTTTACCTCTTAAGGGTCTCCAGTGGAACTTCCCATTGCCATAAATCAGACTTAAAAGACCCAATAAGTTTTGAGTGAGTAAATGTTTCAAATACTATCTGAAAACGCATTGAAATAGCCCAAAAAACTCAGTGATTTTCGCCAGTGAGTTTTCCAGTGAGTTTGTATCGGTAGGGTGTAGCTGCCCTACCATAGTAGGATGGCCCCCTATTGAAAATTTGGACGTCGTACACTGTCTGAAATTATGATATCTCTAACGATATCGTACTTGACGTCATATACGCACACTGTACTACGTCGTGTCCGTCCCCAAACAGTCGAAATAATTTCCGACAAAGTTGACGATCTTTTACCTCCCTTGGTAAAAATTTAACAAAATTTAACAAACTTTAACAAAAAACTATAACAATTAAAAAAAAAAAAAAAAAGCCAGACACTTTTTTCAAGAAATCGCGCTGTCTGACAATTCTGTGGGAGAAAAGGAATTTATACATTATTGGGTTTCTTCGATTAGATGTTTTCACGATCGATAGCACGGAAAGTAAGACTAAATCTCAAAATGGCCGCAACATGTCACACGATTATCTCAAGAGCCTTATACTACGCGGGAGCATCACTCGAGTCGCGAGTTTCGGTTACCATTGAACGAGTCTCCGGCGGATGATCGCAGATGGCAGCAGATGAGCGCCGTCTGGACAAATATGTATTCTATTTGGCAAATAAAATTATTCTTTTTTCACACGTATATTCCTTATTATAAAGAAAATGAAGTTATCTGTCTAGCATCGATTTTAGATATGTATTTAGAAAAGACAAAAGAATTACGAGGCGAAAAGAATAAGTAATTTATTACTACTAAAAAACCGTATAATGCTGCGACTAGCCAAACTCTAAGTCGTTGGATAAAAAGCGTTTTGGGTGATAGTGGCATTGATACAGATTTATTTCAAGCTTATAGTACACGACATGCTGCAACTTCAACTGCTAAACGAAAGGGTGTCAATGTTGACTGTATTATAAATACTGCAGGCTGGTCAGAAACTTCACGTACTTTTAACATTTTTTATGATAAACCTACTATTCCAAAAAAGGTAACTTTCGCAGATGCGATTTTTATAAGCAAATGATTTGTTAAACTGTTTGTAAATCAAAGATCTGTAATTTTTAAATTTAATCCATTTTCTAAAATATACGTATTAATCTGCCGTAAAATTCTTTCAACATCAGCTGCATTATGATCTTGAGGAAGAGGCGCGAAATACAATTATCTGATTGAACTTCACTTACAGGTAAATTCTTTTAATCAGATAATTATTATTTTGACGAAACTGGGTGCCAGGAAATTGAGAATTTGACTGGATACAACATAATCTCGTATACTGTGAACACGACTCTAATTAGAGTCAATTAATTGACAGAAACTCAAATTATGTAAATCGCTGACCTTGTTATATTTATTTTATTTTAATTAATAACTAAACCCAACCCAAGTTTCATTTCAGCATTAATTTTTGTTCATTTTTGAGTTTTTTTATGTGTCAGTAATCCGATAGCAAAATGAACGGACAAAATTCGAGAGTATATTTTTCAAATAAAAAGTAGACTAATGTTATAGTTATTTACAAGTTAGTAAAGTGTAACTATCCAAAGTTAGTATTGTACTATAGGAATTTGTTTTTAATAATTCAGAAAGAACTTTTTTTCAATCTGTAAACTTTTATTTTCAATTAAGAACATTACAGGAGACTGAGAATTTCACTCTTTAATGTGTTTTTCTTTAGGAAATATAGAAGAGAATTGGCTGTTTTCTATTGACGTTAAAAAAACTATTAATATTTACACTTTACATCGAAAATAAATTTATTTTTTTCAATTTTCATATTATAAATAAGCTATGACGCTCAAAATTCCCTCATCTGTAGAACTACCCATCTATTATTTTTCAACAAAAATAACAAATTTTTAAAAATAAGCGAAATTTGCAGACTTTAAAGTAAGTACGATATGCAACGCCCCGCGAGAGAAGGGACCTATCGCGGAAAAAGTCAATTTCAGTTTTTTTATGCTAAAAGGTAGTTTTTGAGTTGTTTTTTTATTTTCATGTTTCAAAATTTTTTATTTTAATTACACTCTTGGTTAGTTATTTTGATTTTTTAATGGTAATTGATAGTTTTTAAGTTGCTTTTTGAGTTCCAAAAATCAAAATTTGATTCCTGCAATTCGTTTTCTTGTTATGAAGCTTTAAACATGGGCATGTTAAGCGTCTCAATTTTTCTTCCTCTTCTTTGCCCATCCATCCTTTGAAGTTTGCTTTCTCAGCGATAGGTCCCTTCTCTCGGGGAGCGTCACATATGAATTGTGATTAATATAATTTATTTCTTAACATATTATTGACTATGAATAGTTGATCAGATATCGGACAATAGTTTTTTAATAAGAATGTTTCAAAAATTAATAAAAGTTGCTAAATTTTCAACGTTTTTTAAAGAAACCTTTTTCCGAAGTCTGTATATTTTCTTACCATTTTTTTCTAAATTGTACAATTTAGGTAAATAATAGCTTATTTTCTTGAGAAAAATAAACTCTACAACTTCACCTCATCAGATTTTTGAAAAAGTGGATAATTTTTTAAATACAGCAATTTTTTTATAAATATATTTCGAAATTTTTCTAAATATTTATAAACAAATTGCTTTATTTAAAAAATGATTTACTTTTTCAAAAATCTGACGAGGTGAAGTTGTAGAGTTTGTTTTTCTCAAGAAAATAAGCTATATTATTTTCTTAAATTGTATCATTTTTTAAAAAATGGTAAGAAAAGATATGCACTTGTGAAAAAGGCCCAATCGAAAATTCATAACTTTGATGAAGCATCCAGAGAGTTTATAGATAACAATTTTGAAGCTTTTAATTTATTCCTACAGCTATCTGTAAGTTTGTCCTATGATTTTTTCAATTTTGCTCACTCACTATTTGTTGCTTGCTTGTTCATTATCTTCTAAAGCTTCCTGAGGACTTGTTTTCTTTTACTGTCAAATGCAAGGTTAATTAAAGATGGTTATATGGATTTTTTTTGCGAATTGTTGAGTCGACAGAAGCTTCAAAATCGCTGATTATTATAAAAAACTAACACTACACAAATTGAAGAGCAAATTTCAAAACGCTGCTTCAAATTGTGACATCATTTTACTGGTGATTAGAGGCAATAAAAAAATACCTTATTTCCTTTTTATATAAACATTTTTAATTTTATAGTATCTAAATCGACAGAATTTTAATTTAAACTTTACTAAAGTTTTTCGAGGTAGAGTCGTAAGTACGAAAAATATTCTTTTGCTGTCTATTCAATACTTTGCAAAAAATCTTAAGTAAATTAACTAACATCTGCTATTTTTGACAAAGTATATAAACCAATATTCTTATAAAGAGAAATATGCTTCCTATACAGTTTATTGAGAATATTCTGTAAAATAAAATTGCATACAGGTCTGTCGCAAATAGTTAAACAGTGTGCATTTTAATTGTATAAATATAAAAAAAAATTAATTTATTAAATTAAAATAAATTAAATTAAAATTGTTTTAATTAAATTTATTTAAAAAAAAATTAATTTAAATTTAAATTTTATAATATGCTGTCTTTCAATGCGGAACTTAAAATATTACTATTTATTTACGAGTTTAATTGTGAAATTCCTGTTTTTAACTTAAAATCTGTAATAAAATTTATTACAAATCAATAAACTTTAATTTAGATACTATTATTAATAAAAATAAAAAGTAAGGTTGGATTTGTGTTATATTTTACTTTGTGGTTGCTTCGTGAAACCTACTATAAAATTTTGTGGAATTTTTTTCAACTCAGTCAAAGCTATCTGAAGAATTTAAATGCAGTGTTAGAAATGTTTAATTTTCCTAATTTGTAGACTTCTGCATGAAGCGAAAAATCGACCATAACAGGCTTTGTGAAAGCTTGTCATAGCTACCTGTGTGTTATCTTACAATTCTCTAATGGTTATCTTAATGCTTCAATAAAACTTTTTATACAACTTCACGCAATGTAGGATTTTTGATTGGGGGTATCTTTAAAAAACGGTGAAAATTTAGCAATTTTTGTTAATTTTTGAAACATTTTTATTAAAAAACTAATGGCCGATATCTGATCAACTATTCATGGTCAATAATAAGTTAAGAAATAAATTATATTAATTAATAATCACTATTAACTGAATTACAAACTTTTGGCAAGGACTGCACATCGGAGAAATACCTTAAATATAAGTTATTGTTCGCCTTATTTTTAAAAGGGCACTGTTTTAATAAGTTCTCAGCTTTCATTTCGTGTAAAGTAGATGCAATTGTATTTTAAGAAAATATTTTTCTGAAAACTCCAAATTTATTGTTATAAATAATATTCTCGGTACGTATTTAAAGACAAAATAATTAACTTACTGTTAAAAAAATTGATATAAATTTATTGTTCAATTATTTTCTTATTTAAAATTCATAGTTCAATTACGTACCATTAAGTAGGAATGAAAAGTAACGTTTTTAATTTTTAAACAATACGTTTTTATTTTTTTATACATATATAATATGTTATTAAAAAGAATGTAGATAGTTATTTTTTAAATTGGAGATTTTTTATTATGAAACTGGAGTTTGAGCCAAGAATGTGCCGTCATTGGCCCGAGATTCGGTTATTGTTTGCCAGAGAGAATTCTTCAATATAGAATCGATGTTGGCTAAATTATCGGGCTGTCACTGGCCCGAGACTCGGTCGAAGATTGGTAAATTTAAATAATCAAGACTGGCAGCCAATATTGGCACAGTCAAGAGCCGTCAAAAACGCCAATGTTGGTTCAGTATAGTTTGCCGAATTTCGGCTACCGTTACTGGGCCGAGATTGGCCCTTGTTGTTAGTTCTGAAATTTCGCACTTTGGAAGGTATATTTGCAATATATTATTAATAAATAACAATACCTTTTAAATAGTTTAGAGTAAACTAATTTATAAAATAATAAAAGCGAGAAGAAAAGTAAAAATTAATTTTACAAATGTGTCAATATTAACATTTAATAATTTAACTAGATATAGATTTAAATTTAATTAATTATTATAAAAATTGCAGTTTTTTCAACAAAATAATTCAAAATAATATGATAAAAAATAAATGCAGAATAGTACATTTCGTAAGAAGAGTGAACTGAAGGCGTTTTTGACACGAGAGCAATGTTTTTGCAATGAGATGGAGGCGACGGCACCGAAGTCGCCGTTTGCCGGAAACGAGTAGCAGAAACTTGCGCGAGTTTCAAAATGCTGGTCACACAAGGTATGAACAATACTTTTTATAACGAAGTTCTAAAAAAAGGCGTGTAAAAAACAGAAGAATTGTAAATATTTTAAAAATAGTAAAAACTTACATAGCACCATTAACAATGAGTACGTATTCCAGAATAAAAACCACTGCTCTATGTCGCAAATTACGTCGAACACGACGTCGTTTACTGCAACGTATTTTCAGAGATTACACGATGTAGTACACGACGTAGTACATGATGTAGTTCATGACGTCTAACGCGACGTCGTGTAATTGTTAGTATAAGTTAAGTTGTAGTTTCTTTCCTCTCATGACGAAGTATGTCAGGAAAAGAAGTCAACTAAATGTTTCAGAAAAAAGAGTACACGACGTCGTGTACTTAAATTATGATTACACGGAAAAAAAATATTCATGAATAAGTTCGGAATTTATTCATAAGTTTGGGGCAATAGAGAAAATTTGACGATTGTTGATGAGGTTTTATTAACAATTAACAAAAATTCAGACGAAACCCCAAAACAGTAATGTAGAAACTAAAATGTGGTTCAGCACTTTATATTTCAGTAAATACTACTGAACCGGTTCCTGACTTTCATACATTAGGAGGCGTGGTTTCACGCCCACTGTCTTGTAGCGCACTGCAAGCCGTTGCTCGTATATAACGTATATGTAAAGACTTGCAACTGCGTTAGTGGCTTAATGGATACAGCGGGCGGCTTTAGAGTGAGAGATCGCGAGTTCGAGTTCTCCATCTTCGGATTTTTCAGTTTCAGATTTTAAAATATTTCATTTAAATCACCAATCTACAGGTAAATGGTATGTTTAAAATTAGACCGAAAGAAGTCAAAATATAAATTTTATTTTTCATCCAATCTTTAAGAATTTTTTAGGAACTAGTGAACTAGTTCAGGAATATTTAAGAAATTATTTTTTTCCGTGTACAATTACAATTATACGACGTCGTATACTACGTCGCGTACGACGTCGTGTACGACGTTGACTTTTTCAATAGGGTGAAAAACTAAAAATTGTTTCTAGAAAGACGGTGAATTAGCAAAAGGCGTCAAAGGATAGGGTTTGGGAGACGAAGCTACCCGAAACAAAAAACCAACTTAAAAGATAAATAGTCTAAAAACAACAATTGAGGTTAGGTTTTCACTCTCAACGACTTCAGAAAAACACGAAACGAAAAAACTAAAACAAGATGTCACACCGAACGCGGCAACTAATAATATTAATTCATATTAATTTCATTTAGGTATCTCGGCACTCACTTTTATCTCTGCTTCACTCAAATGAAAATCAGTAAACGATGTAAACAAACAGCAATTCTGTCCGAAAACGTATGACTACACCGAGAGAAATAGATGGTAAGAACTTTACTATATTTGATGGTAGAGAGGTTATGTTACACTCTACCATTAGAGATGCTACACCGTATCATCTAGATGCTACATCGTACCATCCAGATGCTATCAGATGCTAACCAGTACCATCCAGATGCTATCCCGTACCATCTAGATTCTTGTCCGTATATTTAAGATCAGATATGGTATCTGCTATCATCTAGATGGTACCCCGTAGCATCTATTTCTCTCAGTGTAGTATAACTCGCGGCGTTGCGTCTGCGCAGTAGACGGAAATTTTTTGGGAATAGTTACAAGATTCACACAATTTCACTACTGCCAACGATATGTAATATGTCAAATTTACTGTACTTATTAAAAACATCGATTCAGTCTATCTTTTCTGCGTTTCATTATTTTTCTTATTCGTACTCTCAAGCCGAAAAGCAATTACATTATTTTTCTTATTCGCACTGTAAAGCACGTTTGGCACTTCGTTGAACAAACGTTAGTTTTGTACTTATCGCGAAAGGTACAATGTACGCCGTTTTTAGAACTGAGTTATAAAAATAAAAAATTGTATTAATATGAGAAAAAGATTCAATGATAACATATGAGTTACAAGAAAATAATTTTTTTGGCATGTCTAACATTGTTGACTAAAATATAGAATTCTACCTTATCCCCCATATTTAATTTGTTCATAACATGACTGTTTTTCAAAATTATGAAGAAAACAAAGATTCATGACACACTTTATGACTTTCTAACACGATTCCCAAAATTTCAAATCAATATCGTTTTTGGTTTAGCCTAAAAGACGTCCAAAAAAATTTAGGAAATTACCGACATTTTAAAATATTGGTAAAATTTTTTGGACGTCTTTTAGCATAAACCAAAAACGATATTGATTTGAAATTTTAGGAATCATGTTAGAAAGTCATAAAGTGTGTCATGAATCTTTGTTTTATTCATAATTTTGAAAAACAGTCATGTTATGAACAAATTAAATATGGGGGATAAGGTAGAATTCTATATTTT
Organism: Ganaspis brasiliensis; assembly: GCA_037103525.1. Taxonomy (NCBI): domain Eukaryota; kingdom Metazoa; phylum Arthropoda; class Insecta; order Hymenoptera; family Figitidae; genus Ganaspis; species Ganaspis brasiliensis. The sequence continues at coordinate 2,872,564 of JAZKLR010000293.1, forward strand.
AGTCAACAATGTTAGACATGCCCTTATACTTATCACACCAATCCAACTTTTATAAGAAAATTTGCAATGATAATAGAATATTATTTAAAATATTTTTGTATAATTAATGAGTAACAATATAATAATTAATTTAAAGTATGAAACAATGAAATTCTAGAATTTAATAATATACATTTTGACATAAATTTGCATATTAAAATTTTTTTTACAACAAAATATATAAAAATAAAAGTATAAGATCCATATTAACAGTAATTTTTTTAAATAATATTAGAAATGTTTAAGTAACAAGAAATTGAAGCATTTATTAAATTTACATGTATTTCGGTTGGATATGACTCGCGTATCGGTGAGAAGCGTGTAGTGGAAGTAGAACGGATTACTATTTCTCGAGCAAAAGTTGCGAGCAAATATTAATAACTGATCCTACTGAAGTAATTGTAAAATTACGCAGTGATACTTTTTACATTGCTTGAGCAATATTTGAGAAAGGTCGAATTTAATAATTAATTCTCGAACTTGATAAAATTTATTATGGCAATGTGAAAATTAAGAATATTAATAGAATTTTTAAAAATGACTATAGAGTAATAATTACAATTAATAAATTTTACTACATAAAAATAATTTTTCTTTCTATGAAGTACATTTTACTCTGAATAATAATTTTACTGCAAATAGTAATTTTTCCTAAATAATTAATTACTTACTATAAATCGTAATTCTCTTTTATGCGTGTATATAAAAAAATAACATTACACAATGTACAACAGTTATACGGTTAAGAATCTAAGGTTACTTAATTACTTTTTAAATCTCAAATACACAAACTTATTACGCATTCCATATTTGAAAAAATACTTGGTAAGCTAAAAGAGATAATATAGATCCGTAGGATTGAGGAGGGGGAAAGATTCCATGATTTAGACACCTGTTAGCAGTTTGAAATCCTTATATCCAAAAAGCTTATATTATATAAAAATAATTGTTGCTAATGTGTATCTATTTTTGGACCAAAAATTTATCTCGTTTGATCTCAGCATCACAAAATCTCATTATTCACTAATTAACGAATAATGGATTACAAATGTGTGATAGTTATTAATGCACTGGAATGCACAGTTAAAAGAGAAAAACATGTTTAACTCTAAATAAAATAACTAAAAAATTAAAATACCTGTCCAAAATATTTTCAGAATACTATTACAAACACTTTCCATGTAAATTAAAGAATTTTCAATTAATTTTTATTAGAATTTATTATAATACAACAAAGAAACATATATTGATAAGTAGAAAATAATATGTCACAATCTAAAGACAACTAAAGTTGAAAAACATACATTAAAATTAATTTAAAAAGAAGAGAAAAAACTAGATAGTATAAATATAATAACTCGCGTGCAGCAAATTACCCGTTAGTATCTTCTTTTGCCATACTAACACAGTTACTGAGCAACAGCAGCAGAATCATCATTAGACCAACCCACCCTGTTGCTCGTTCTACCCTCCTTCTACGTACATAAATGCGCCGAATCTTTTGCTTTCCTTGCATTGCGCAGACTCAATATTTTGAACCTTGTAATACGCCAATAGCATATCTGTTTAAACATTACACTTTGAATATATCTGAAAATAAATATACAACATAAAGTTAAAAAATACAAAGCGCAATATGCCTACCCGCACAGCACCAGATATTCACTCAGAGAAAAGTGCTTTTTGAAAACAAAAGAAAATCCTCTTGAATGAAATTTTATATAAGCAATTAGATTCTCTCTTAACTCGAGCGGAATTAATTTCGAGGCAATATTATATGACGTTAGTAACATGATTTTCATTTTCGTGGGAAAATATCGACTTTCATTTTTTTTCACTTCAAGTGACAGTTTAGGTTGTGTCAAAATTGAGAAAATTCTTCGAGATTGGGGATTTTCTTCACATATCATATCCCAAACAGCACAATATCTCATATGAAGCTGACCTGATGTTTATATGGAAGATTTGGAAGCTTAAACTATAGGCTCCAAGCAAGACTAAGATGAGTTTTTAATGTCGGCGACCTAAGGACGCGACCTAAGAAGCCTAGCTCCTAATCAATTGAGCTATTTTGACTGACTGTTATAAGAAAGAAAATCTTTATCTTATGGTGCAAGTTCGTTACATTTTTAGGGTTCCGGACACAAAGTGTCAAATCCGGAACCCTTATTTATTCACTCGTTTGTCCGTCGCCCAAACCCATTACGCCCCCCCCCCCCCCTCTAGCGGACATACTATTTGAGATAGAGAGTTGAAATTTGGTACATGTATGTATTTTCACGTGTAGATTACAGGAAAAATATAGCGAACATGACTGAACGTGATGTTCATAGGGTTGTCAAGGAAATAACAAGATTTTTTTCAAAAAATGCATTAAAATGACTATTCCCCCCCCCCCCCACCCCTTATCTCCCAAACTATTTGACCTAGAGTATTGAAAATTGGTACACATATGTATTTTCGCGAGTAGAGTACAGAAAAAATATAGCAAACAGTATTGGACTTAGTTTTCAAAAGTTATTAATTAAAAGTTGAAAAATGACAAAATACCCTATGCTAGAGCTTAGTGTATTTATCCTGAAAGGTTGGGAATTGGCAAAAATGTGTAATTTTATGCAGAATTTTTTACAAAACCATAAAAATTGTGGTTTAAATTTATTATCATAGCATTTTCTTCGAAAAATTGAAATTTTCAAAAAAAAAAATTTTTTTCCTTCTAAACAGCTACAATATACCACAGTTTCAGATTATTTTTTTGTACAAAATGTTTATTTTTATGTTTAAAGTACTTTAAAAGTTTAAAAAAAAAACTTTTTTTGTCTTTAAAATTCAAAATTATATAAAAAAGCTCAGTCTATTTAATTGGAAATTTTTAATCTTATAAAAATGGTTAAGTTTATACTTAAATTTTAATAAAAATAAAAAAATTATGATTTTAATTTATTATTATTCGAATAATCCAAGTAATAAATATCTAATAAATAATCGAAATGAATCGTTAAAAATCTTGCTGTATGGCGGACATTAAAAACTCATCTTATTCTTACCTGGAGCCTATAGTTTAAGCTTCCGAATGTTCAAAGTAAACTTCGGGCCAGCTTCATATGAGATATTGTGCTGTTTGGGTAGAAATTATACAGTGTAAGTCTCATTTTATTTATTAAAAACTTTTAGCTTAATTAAATTATTTTAATAATAATAATGATAATGCAATTAAATGACAGGGCAAATTTATAGTCAAAAAGAAATTTATTTTGAGACAAGATTAAATCCTCTTGCCTCAAACGGATTCTGTCAAAAAGAAATTATGGTTGGAACAAAAGAAAATCCTCTTATGCTCTAAAATAAGAAAAATTCCTTTTGTGTCAAAATGATGTTTGTTGGGTCAAAAGGACCTTTCTCAGAGTGTTTCCTGAATCTATCTTGCTGCTGAACCTTGCAGTAAAGTTTCGTAATATTATAATTCGCAGCTCAGAGAATAAGCTTGGTAAAAGTAGTAAACTGTCCACCTATTTAGGGGAATATATAATTATAATTGAATATTTCCTGAAATATTCAATTGCGCATTGGTCGATCTTGGTATCTAAGGGCTGCCGGCCGTAGATCTGTGCAGTAGTTTCCAATTATCTAAAATCCTATGGATGGGAAACATGACAGAAAATATAATCAAACACCAAATCCAAAAAATGTTTGAACTTTTTGTGAAACATGCCCTAACTACTGCAGAATTCTGTGCAATATTGCACGAACATTGAGTTTAAATATTCTAGCTTCACAGAGTAGTAGCATTTTCTCATATTCTTCACAGCAAGAGCTGCATCCAACATAATGTCAGGATATCTTCAAAATGTCCACAGGATATTCTGAGAACATCCTAAAGGTATCGCTAAGAAAAAAAATAAGATAGGTATATTTCATCAATTTTGATACAAACATTTTCAGATAAGCCCCTGTTCACGATCTATATGCAACTCCTCTGTAAGTCAGGTTGCTCGCTTCATCCAAATTCAATGAACGTTGCCTGCACTTTATTATTTCTAACTTAAAATTATACTTCTTTTTATCTTTCTTTGTCAATTCACACACGGAAAAAATAAGTTTTAAACTTTAAAAACGTTTGTTTCTAGTCGTTAGATTTTTAAATGTCGGAAAATTAGATTACTTAAAAAAAAATTTAAAAAAAAGTGTTTTATATTTCCAATTATTGTCTTATACAATTTATATTGTTTATAAAAGTGTTTAGTGTTTTCTAAAATGTTTTTAATTTAAAATTAAAAAGTAGTGTACTATGTTACTGTGTTACCGTTGTGACACAGTAATTTTTTTCTTATGAAAAAAATTCAATAATTAAAATTCAATTAAAATTCAAATACACGGAAAAAAATTTAATTGTAATGATTACTATAGTCTACAGTACAGCTCGGATATGTGACCACTTTTTGCGATGAATACAAAAAATGTGTTAATGATTAAAAAGTTGAGCAGGAGCGATTACTATAGTAGTTTGTAAGGAGTACATGCACTGCAGTATTCGAGATAAAATTGAGTTTTTGGAATCATTACATTTCTAAATGTATAGATTAAAAGAAAAACTGTACTTGTTCACATATAAAATAGTTATGATTACAGTAGTCTATAGTAAAAACGAATTGTGCTACAGGGCGACGAAAATTAAAGTTTTCTTAATACTGATTCCTATTTGCTTTGTTATGATTACTGTAGTCGTTTGTAAAGGCTCCTGAATTATATACATACATCACACTCCGCTCAACACCGATGGTTACCGATAACTATCGAAGATAACCGAATCTTTAATTCGTCAGTCTTCAACACATTATTTACTTTGCAAAGCTTTTCATTATTTTCGTATAATAGATTTAAAGTTTTAAATTGAAAGAAACAATTAACAAAAAGTAAAAAAAAATTATAAAAATAAATAAAAATAAAAATTTTAATATTTTTGTAGAATCCTATATAAGAAATTACTTAGCTATTTTCTGTAGACGCTCTGTCGAGGGGCTATTCACTGAGGAATAATAATTTTTTATTTAGTCTTCAGAAAATATTTTGTATAATAAAGAATTAATCAATATCATATATTTTTAGGGAAATTAGTAAACTTTATTACCGTTTTTCTATCTCGTTTTTTATTTTTTGAGATGTTTATAGTGGCAATAATTTCAAAACATTTAGATTTAAATTATATTCTAATTGGGTAAAAACACTGACTTTCGACCAAAGGTGGTCGCTGACATATTTTAAAAAATATTAAAACCTATATTATATCTATTATTAAAGTATCTAAATTCAACTTCTGAAGTTGTTTTAGCTAAGTTTTTTATTTTTTAGCCGTAAATTGTAATTAAAGGAGCAAGTGTCAAGAAAAAATGGCGTTCTTAATGCTTATTTTAAACGCTTTTAATTCAGAAAAAAAACATTTACTTCTTGTGCTATAAAGAGAATACGTTTAATCAGTATCCAAATATTTATTTTTATTAATATAATTTTGTGTAAAATGAAAAATCATAGTAATAAAGTTAACTTAAAGTTGATAGAAAAACTGTCAATTTTTATCACTTTTAAAAGTCTATTTTTTAGAAATCTACTTAACAAATATAATTGAAACTTACCACAATGATTAATTTGTGTACTTTAAACGTATTTTCACTGGAAAGAAGACAAATATTTTTTTTTTTTTTTTGAATAATTCCGTCTTGAAATTTCAAATTTAACCATAAAACACGCATTTCTGAACTTACCTAACTTTTTTCTGGATGAATTTAAAAAATTAAGACTTTCCACATATCTAAGTTTTAATAAAATCTACAACATATTAAATTTTTGCGAAGGTAAGTTGCTCAGTTTATGAATTATTTAAGTTTAAACTTTAATGAAGAAAAGGTTATTTTTTATATTTCCAAATACACTCTGAAGTTTGACAATCGATTATTGATTTTAAATTCAAAATTTTTATTTATATTATGTCAGTTTATAACGATTAGTTTAGGTAACCTATTAATCAAAACATTATTTAAATCAGTTTTAAATAGTTTAAAATTTTGTGCAATGAGAAGTGTGAGAAAAGAAAAAAAAGTGTTTTTCAACTTTTCGAGGAATTAATGGAAAATAATAAAGTTTTTTTAAAATTATATTGAAATTGTTCTTATTATATATTATTTATAATTTGTATAGTAATACATGTAGTACATATTTAAAATTTTGTATTTTATTTATAATTTTATTCAAATTCACAATTGTTTTCATTAATATTTAATATCTATTAAGGTTTATTAAATTATTAATCAACGGAGAGAAATATAGAATAAAAAATAAAAAATATAGATTTCTTTTTCCTAATTATTTTAACAAATTAACATTGCAAATTGAAAATGTTGCTTATCATTAGTTGTAAAGATTTATTTTATTAATTATTATAAACTGACAAAATATAAATAAAAATTTTGAATTTAAAATCAATAATCGATTGTCAAACTTCAGAGTGTTCTTTGAAATATAAAAAATAACATTTCCTTCATTAAAGTTTAAACTTAAATAATTAATAAACCGAGCAACTTACCTTCGCAAAAATTTAATATGTTGCAGATTTTATTAAAACTTGGATATGTGGAAAGTCTTAATTTTTTAAATTCATCCAGAAAAAAGTTAGGTAAGTTCAAAAATGCGTGTTTTATGGTTAAATTTGAAATTTCAAGACGGAATTATTTAATAATAAAAAAAATATTTGTCTTCTTTCCAGTGAAAATACGTTTAAAGTACACAAATTAATCATTGTGGTAAGTTTCAATAATATTTGTTAAGTAGATTTCTAAAAAATAGACTTTTAAAAGTGATAAAAATTGACAGTTTTTCTATCAACTTTAAGTTAACTTTATTACTATTATTTTTCATTTTACACAAAATTATATTAATGAAAATAAATATTTGAATACTAATTTAACGTATTCTCTTGATAGCACAGGAATTAAATGTTTTTTTTCTGAATTAAAAGCGGTTAAAATAAGCATTAAAAACGCAATTTTTCTCGACACTTGCTCCTTCAATTACTATTTACGGCTAAAAAATAAAAAATTTAGCTAAAACAACTTCAGAAGTTGAATTTAGATACTTCAATAATAGATATAATACAGGTTTTAATATTTTTTAAAATATATCAGCGACCACCTTTGGTTGAAAGTCAGTGTTTTGACCCAATTATGTTATTTGATTCTCGAACGTTTTTAATAATAAAAATATAAAAAATTAAATTAAATATAAAAGAAACAAAGACGATAAATTAGTTTGTAGTTTTTATTAGTTTGTTCTTTTCAAATTTGTTTATTGTTTGTACTATTCACAAATTTATTGGGTTTTTTAGCAAGCTGCTAAAAAACATAACCTCAAATTACTAACGAAAACTATATATTACCGTCCAGCGAGGCTATTTTGTGCACGCGAAGTCTTTATTGAAGTCTTTAATGCAGTCACATGATTTTTTGTGCGCTATCCAGCATGATTCTAGAAATGACTAGAGAAGAATAAGGAGACGACCAATCAGACGGCCGGAGACGACCAGCGACGGCTAGCGACGACAAACAGATTTCTTGAGATCACAAATCGATTGCGTCGTCTTTGGAATCTCTTGGATCCCAGTGAATAGCCCCTCGATTAAATTCCTATGTCAATTAACTGTTTAAACTGTGTGATCTACAACAATACAAATATTAGCTTCCACTGTAAATTTCCAATCGGATTATCAAATATGATGGCCATCTTAAAAACATTTAATATCTTAAACATGTTTTCATGCAAAAGCTAACTCACAGTTTCCGTGCGATTTTCTACTAAATGTGCAAAGATAGAAATCAATTCTTTATTTACTAATTAACTTTTACTTAAATGTTTATTATCAAAATCTAAAATTTTGTTCATGTTTTTAACATTCAATTATTTAATTCTTCTTTTAAATGTTGAGCATTTGCAAACCGTCAAGTGGGGCTATTTTGTGCACAAAACCGCACTTTTTTCACTCTATGCTTTATTAAAATTCAGAATTTGAAAAAAAAGGAATTTATCTATTCAGTTATGTTGTGGACATATTTCTAAAAGTGTCCTATGAGTTAGCCGACAAGAAAAAAATTTTAGTCTGAGTTATAGAAACTCAAAGTTGTGCACAAAATAAACCTCATGGTGGGGCTATTTTGTGCATCAAAGTTTGCTTATTTATAAAGTTGTGTAAAAAATTATTTTGAACGCTTTTGCTGCATGAAGTATTATTTCTAGATATTCTAGAGTACAATAAAGGAAAACAAAGCCAGAAATATTTTTTTTCTAGGAATTGTTTAACTAATTTGAATGTAAATTACTAAAATTTCACAAAAATGTAGATTTACAAAAAAAGTTATTTCTTTAAGAAAATTTTACTTAAAATAACTTTTATTATACTTTTTGATTTATTTTAAGAGAAAAAGTTTCAAAATTAACTTGAAAAGCATGTAATTATTAATGTTACTTTTTTGAGGTTTTTAAGGGACCATGTGTAAAACTGAGATTTTATGCTTATTTCTTGTCTTTTATAACAAAACTAAGACAAAAATGTTTCAAAACGAAATTCTAAAGTAATTTTTACTAACTACAAAACAAATTATTAAAAAAAACTTGATTTTAAAGAATGCACAAAATAACCCACCGAATCCTGGTTTTTCAGTTTTTACACTTTTTTCTTAAAATATGCAATAAAAAGTTAGCGCATCACGTATACATTATCACAACTAAATTGTTAACAAGCATTATTAATACCTTTAGAAACACTTTTAAACTTCCAGAGATCTGAACAGAATTTTGAGAACTTTGAAAATGTTCAGCTTGATTTTTACCACTTTACGATTTTTTTTTCTAATTTCTGATAAAGAATTAAGTAAATTCATTTAGTACTCTCTGTAGTTTAGTTATCAGAAAATATTTATACCAAACAGCAAATCTAAGCAACTGAATATAAAGATTTTATTCATTAAAAACCTTGCGTGCACAAAATAGCCCCACGGCGCACAAAATAGCCCCACTTGACGGTAATCATTTAATTATATTTTTCTCTCTTGACGGCATTAGTCTTAATTAATTTTAAGAATTAATTGCCATGTGTTCCCACGAAATGTTGACAACTGTATGTACAACCTGAACATACGTCGATACCAAAACATTGACATCAACACGTGGATCACGTGACACATTAGTCTGAAGAAATGCATACAAATCAAAACGTACAAAAATTAATTTTCAAAATATGCTAGTTTCAGCTTAAGTTCATGGATAATTATCGTTCTCCTGACAAATCACCGATATTCTGCTTAGGAATCTTTCTTCAGAGAACATCACTTATTATGGTGTCTCCACAATGGATGTCGATGGGATCGACACGCATGTAATGCACATCGACATCATGTCGATGCGCACGCATAGTTCCTAACCCTAAAGAAATATTGATCATTATAAAACAACACATATATTAGTAAATACTTACTAAAAAGACCATAGCAACTCCGGAATTAGTCAAATTTGAGTATTTTAATAATTATTATATTAATTTATGAAGTAAATAGAGAGTAAATATTTCATGACATTTGGCATTGATGCGCGCGCATCGACATGTCAATCTGCGTGTCGATCCCATCGAAATCCATTGTAGAGACACCATTACTACCCAAGGCAATGTTGCCCATGTCCAAAATACTGCAATGTTGCGGCAATGTTACCCCGTAATATTGCTGCAACGATGGAGCAATATTGCTTCGAAAATTTTAAAAAAGACTTCATTCGTTTTAAAAAATAGTACTTAATAAAACTGACAATTCAAATTTTCTTATTCTGTAAAAGTCAGCTTTACTTAGTACGATTTTTAAAAATTAATGAAGCCTTTTTTAATTTTTTACGTCAATATTGATATAAAGTTACTGCAACGCAACATTGCGGTAACATTACAAGGCAATGTTGCAGCAACATTACACTGCAATATTACGTACTATTTGGGTACTGAATCATTTTTATTGTCATAATTTCAAATATTTAAAACAATTTATTATTAATACTAAAATATTGTACAAAATGACTGTATAAAAATATATTTAAAAACTAATGAATCATATAACACAAGGAAATATTATTATGCATATATAATTATGAGTAGATGTTTATTCCAGACTTAATGATTTGCAAACTTCGGAGGACGTTTCTCAACAAATGCAGTCATACCCTCCTTTTGGTCGTTCTGAAAGAAATAATTATTAAAATAATTTTGACAAATTAGACGAAATTAAAAAAAAACAAATAAAAAAATAATTCTAAATATACCTAGATATAGAATATATACATTAAAAAATAAAATTTACCGTTGCAAAAGTACCATGGAACATTCTTTTTTCAAAATTGAGCCCTTCTTGTAAAGTTGTTTCGAATGCTAAAATGAAAAATGAAATAAACATTAAACATACAATTTAAAAAGACAAACCATGTGACGTAATACTCCAATATATGCAGATGCTAGTACAGCTTGTTACAATAAGTAGAATTGTAACCATGACTTTTGAACTATGTATTTAATTGTAGATAATAACAAAAAAGTATCATTATTTGTAATTGGTTAAAAAAGAGTAACAAAAATAATATCAAAGTAATTTAACCTTTGTTAACTGATTCTTTTGCCATGGAAACAATCAGAGAAGAATGGGATGCAATCTTTTCTCCTAGCTTCACAGCCTCAGCAAGAAGATTTTCGGCAGGAATGACTTTACTTACAAGACCTAAAATAAATTTCATAAATATAGTAAACATGTATAATAATAAAAATCGGGCAAGTGCGAGTTACACTCGTACGAAAACCGAGGGTTCCGTACACGAAACAAAATAATTTTTATTATATTTGATACTATTAAATATATAATACATATAATACATTATATATGGGCATTTCCAAGTGAGATTCAGTGTGTCAAACTCGTGGGTAGCCAGCCCTCCCCCATAACTACTTTGCGCGCTACTACTGATTAATACTGATTACCACTGACTATTACTAATTACTACTGATTATAACTCATAGAGACGGACAGATCTATGTAGTGGTACTACTCACGGACAGGAGCAACTAATCAGTAGTAGTACCCAGACTAGTGAAGGTGGAAGGGCTGGCTACCCACGAGTTTGACACACTGGTGAGATTTACCTATCAAAAAATTAAATTAAGTTTAATGTATATTTTTTAATTCTAGGGTGAAAAATATTGTATACGTAATTTTTTATTTGAATTTTGAAGGCCAATTTTTTGAGTTACGAATTTTCAAAATTTCATTTTGCAAATTTAGACCTTTTTTCAATTGTTTATAGTTTGCAAAATATTGTAGATACAAAATTTATGTAAAGAGATAAATACTTATTTTCTTGTCAACTTTACAATTATTTTAGCAAGAAAATTGATTCGTGTTTTTTCAATAACAAAATAACAACTTTTTTCAAATTTGGGCGTGAAAAAAATTTTTTTTTTCTTTAAATAAATTTAAAAATGTTACAAATAAAATGCAACAAGTTCCATAATGATCCGATTTTTAGTTTGATTTAAATTAATTTTTTAAGTTCGTCGTGCTAGCTCTAGTGTGACGCAATTTGCGCGTGCGTTTATGTACAATAATTCGAAATGTTCAAAGCAATTCAGTGATCAAATTAAACATTTATTTATTAATACATAAATTAATATACACGTATTTTTTACACTTAGTATTAAAAATTTACCCAGTTGCACGACGAGCTTATAAAATTTATTTAAATCACACTAAGAGTCGGATCATTATGGAACTTGTTGCATTTTATTTGTAACATTTTTAAGTTTATTTAAAGAAAAAAAAAATTTTTTTTCATGCCCAAATTTGAAAAAAATTAATTTGTTTATAAAAAATTGTTATTTTGTTATTAAAAAAACACGAATCGCTTTTCTTGCTAAAATAATTGTAAAGTTGGCAAGAAAATAAGTATTTTATCTCTTTACATAAATTTTGTATCTTATATATTTTGCAAACTATAAACAATTGAAAAAAGGTTTAAATTTGCAAAATCAAAAATTTGAAAATTCGTAACTTAAAATCTTGGCCTTCAAAATTCGAATAAAAAATTACGTATACAATATTTTTCATCCTAGAATTGAAAAATATACTGTCACGTCCGCGTGACGTGTTTATTTATTAATATACATATGACTTGGTGTGTATTTAAAATATCACAATTAAATTTTGAATTTAGATAGAATCAATACTTGTGCAATAAACTATAATGGATATCAAGAGCGGTACATAGGTGAGCATGAGAATAGATCTAGTTTTTTAAATTTATTCACCCTAGAAGGAAATCGTCATTGTCGATGTGCACGGGTTGTGTGCCGTTTTTCGTAGCGTAAATGGTTTGTACCATGAACAGCATAAAAATTGCGCAGAATCTAAAGGGTTGAAAATATAAAGAAACCGAGGTTTCTTAAAAAATTTGCCAAAACGAAAAATCAGTTCTTGCTTCGCCACAATCACCTCCGGTTCTCTCTTTGGTCTGATCACCTCGGGTTGACTTTACTAAGTTGTCTTCGGTACTCTGAATTAGAAAATATCTCTGATAGCAAAGTCTACAATCATCAAATCTTAAATTCGAGCACTTAGTACACTCCTTTTCGGGTTAATAATTTTGCGAATAAACTATCGATTTCAACTGTATCGGTCGTAAAGAATCTTATATATATATATATATACATATATATATATAGTAGTGAGTGTGCGAATTAAATGTAAAATTGTATTGAAAATAGAGAAAGAAAAGTGGAAGCGTAGAACTCCTGACATAATTTGTCAGTAGCTAATTTTAATCCTTAACCCTTTAATCATTTTAAATCCCTTTTTAATCCTTAACCCTTCCAATCATACTAACCCTTTCAACTAACTTAAATCCTGAACCCCTTCCCCAGTTTAAATACCCTTAATTCTGCAATCAACTTTGATCCTTTATCCTTTTATCAAATTTAACCGATTATCCTGAATCTTCGTCTCTAAACCTTGAATCGAGAAATTGTGGAGCAACGACCTCTCATCAATATACTCATCTGCATCGAGCGACTTTTGGTTGCAAAAGAACTTGACCCTGCAATTTGGGACAACTAGGACACATAAACCATCGTCTGGCATTGTAACTTGGAATTGGGGTCTCTACACTGAGAAAAATCTATAGCGAATAACGCATGAATACGTACCGCTCGCATTTTGCAACACATACACTTTGCCTTTCTTGCTCAAAAACGTGCTTAAAGCTCATGAAAAGTTTCAGTGCACTAATAGTAAGAAAACATGTGCGGACTCTTCTCACAAGTCTTGCCGAAAACGCTCTCCAGCTTTCAGTGAAAAAATTGTAAAAAATCGGTGAGATTTTGGCATGAGTTTCTAGCAAACATGATTAGAATTTATATGCGCATGCGCGGCGAATTTCAGTTGTATCGTTGTTCGTTTAAAGGGACCGCGCCTGCGCACATCGTTTTAAGACTAAGTGGCAAAAAAAACCATGTAGAAATTACACCGATTCCTTGCAACGCTGGATAAAAAGGTGAGGAGCATTTTTGGCACATTTGTGTTGCATTTGGTGTAAAAACTTGGAGATTAATTAGTAATATAAAGTTACTATTCTCACACGAAGCATTAATATGCATTAAACTCACGATTTCGTGTAAGAGTGTCTCCAGTTTTGTACGATTTCTGCATTAAATTATACCTTGTAAAAGTAGTAACAGTCCTTGGTGCAATAATAGCAATATATTTTTATCAGTGTACGAGTAATTTTCCACTGGCTTGGACCTTTTTCACTTGTCACGTCGGTTTGAGGCCTCCACAACTGCAGCCCATAAACTACCTTTGAGGGTCTCACGAACCTGCACTTGGAGATTTTGAGGGGTCAACTCACACGCTTTAGATTCATTAAAAAAGTAAGAATTTACATTCTATTTTTCTATCTCCCGTAAATTAAATGCCTTAAGCTAACAAGTTGCTTTGTTCCAGTTGTTCTGACGATTAAAACAAGGATTCAGGTTTTCATGAAGATTTCTTCCTTTCATCCTATTTCAACTCCATAATTTATGTAATTTGGATAAATAAAAAAATTTATTACGATTTCTAACGCATTGTTCGGTGGACTTTCTTTTGCCCTGTTCCCTTAGTTCAAAGCCTCCTGGCTTTGTAAATAAATCAGGGATAAATATTAAAATAAATAAGTCTGTATACTGCGACTGCCCCTTCCGGACATAACAATACATTAAACTTAATTTTATTTTTGATAGGTAAATCTCACTTAGAAATGCCCATAAGTTCTATATATAATATTATATATCATTATTATTAATTAATAATAATAATAATAATAATAATAATAATAATAATAATAATAATAATAATAATAATAATAATAATAATAATAAAGTACAACGGAATTTTTGTCTGTCCATGCAATTGTGTTGAATCAATAAGAGAAACTTGTAGTTTTTTATGTCTCCTAGATGTTTTTTGGGTCGCAAAAAAATGCAAATAAACTAAAATGTAAGATTTTTATGTACATGCAATTCTGTTCAAACATTGAAAGAAACACGTAGTTTTTTATGTCTTCTAGATGTTTTTTTTGATCGCAGATTGTGAATTTGTGATCACAATTGATAGTTTAATAGTTGGAATCAGTCAAAGACGTGAAAAAGTACAAAATTTGAAATATTATTTTTGTCTGTCCGCACTGCTGTGCAGAATTGTGATGAGGAATTACTGACTCAGCTTCTTTATAAGGTGTTTTTTGGATTGTATATTAGGGATCTGAAGTTAAATTGGGAAATTTAGAATTTAAAGCAACTAAAATGGCTAAACATCTTAAAATATGGAAAAATATTTTTTTCTATCCGCATTTCTGTGTCAAGTTGTGATGTTTAATTAGTTATTTTTGTTTTAATTCTTAGTTTTTAGATTGCTGATTACTGATTAAATTTTAAAATTGTCATTTTAGGATTTTAGATCAGTCAACAGAAGTAAAAATCATCAAAATAGCAACAAAATCGTAAAATAATAGAAATTTATTTGGCTTGTTCACATCAATCAATGCAAAATATGTTGTTTAATAATTATTTTTCTTTTCTATACGTAGTTCTTACATTGCTGATTACTGACTAGAAGTTAAAATTGTCAGTTTAGGAGTTTAGAGCAATCAAAAGGAGTAAAAATCGTGAAAATAGCTCAAAATTTTAAAAAATATTACAAATTCATTCTAGGAAAAGCCGAAGCAATAAATTTGATCCAAGGAAGGTAAATACGATAACATAAAAAACATTTTTTATGTCATATTATGCTTTTTATTTTTTTAAGCAACGTTTCGATAACATTATTCGTTATCCTCTTCAGGCTGGTAGAAAAAATATAAAAACACCAATTAAAACACTAATAAATACAAAAAATTACAAAAAACTTTTTTACATTTTTTAAAGAATTGTTAACAAAAAATTACCTAATATTCAAATTATAAGTTACATGGTAACTCGTCGAAACAGTTTTTTGGTTTAAAAAACCCCGTCAGATCGTAATGATCATCTTGTCAAGACTGAATAACATTATCTCAAATTACAGTTAATTACCTATAGAACGAACGGAGTCAATGAACTACGATTGTAAACAAATAAATATAAATAGAGAAATCAAGTCATGAGTTTAATTTGTCGATTATTGCAAAATAAATTTTGTTTAAATATGAAATATCATTTTTTCTATTGATAGTAAAATTATTATTTTGAATATGCAGCATTTCAGAAAACCAGCGTTTTTTAATATGCGGTTCACGACCAAGAATTTTTGTATTAGTCTAGAGTTCCTATAAAGAGAGTTAGGACATGTGCCCCCTTCCACTAGCCTGTTGACAAACCGGAGACGGAAGTGACGATGAAGTAATTTGTGTGATTGGTTAAAAAGGGCGGGCGAAATTTAAAAATGTTTGTTAAGAAAGCATTTTAAAATCAGCGCGCTCTTTTCAGCCAATGAAAAAACTTTCAATACACTTCCGTCTCCGGTTACGCTGAGCCAATCAAAAGTTGAACCTCACGTGTCCTAACTCTCTTTATAGGAACTCTAGTATTAGTCCAATCAAACTCATGACCAAATTTCTGTTGGTGAACCGTTACAACTGAAGATTTACTTCTTTTTTTAATGTGCTCATCGATGCGTACTTGTAATGCGCGCTTAGTTTCACCTATATAACATACAGGGCAATTTTTACAATTAAATTTGTAAACAACATTCGTTTCATCCCATTTTTTAGTTGGGTCTTTACCCAGCTTACAACTGATTTTAGATTCTTTTTTACAGTCGGAATAGATTGAATATTATATGACTTCAGGATTCGTGATAACCCAAAGAAGCCAGGATAATTAAATGGTAAAGAGACTTTGGGAAAATGTTTATAAATCTGAGACTGAGCACTTGGCAAATTATCAAAATTTGAATTTCGGAATTTGATCGAATTTAAGCGAAGTTTGACGTATTTATTAATTAAATCAATAGGAAAATCATTGTCTAACAAATTCCTTTTAACCTTCTTCAGGTTATCACAGTGAAACAAATGATGTGTTAATAATATAGCCCTATCAACGAGATTATAAATAATATTTATTTTTTGTTGCATGGGATGAGCTGAGTAGTAGTTTATGAGTCTATCAGAAGAACTAGGTTTCTGATACCAATTGTTGATAATTTTATTATTTTTTATCGACAGAGTAACATCAAGAAAATTAATCTTAAAATCTTTTTGAATTTCATGTGTGAATTGTAAATTATTGTTATAGGAATTAAAAATATTAATGACTAAGTCAATATGGTCCTTGTGAAAGTAACAGATGGTATCATCAACGTATCTATAGTAAAAAAGGGGGTACAATTATGTTTATTTTTTAAAATATGTAGACAATCATTTTCTAAATCGTCCATGACGATGTCCGCAAAAAGTGGTGAAATGGGAGAACCCATTGGTGTGTCATTGATTTGTTGATAATATTTGTTGTCAAATATAAAAAACGTATTTTCAAAAAGAAATTTTGTACATTCTACTATTTCGTTAAACGGCATTTTACAATTGTTAATATATCTTAATCTACGTTCAAGGCTTTCGATGACCAATTTTTGAGGTACGTTTGTAAAGAGTGATGTGACATGAAGAGAAATTAACACATAATCAGTGGGAATTGAAATATTTTCTAATTTTTTAATTAGCTCAAAGCTATTATTAATGTGAGATTTAGGTATCAAAATATTATTTTTCAAATCATTATATACAAGTTTTACAAGAAAATGTGTAGGACTGTTTACCAAAGAAATAATGGGACGAAATGGGTCGTCTTTTTTATGTACTTTAGGGAGTCCATAACACTTTGCCAAGACTGTATCTGTCATTGTTAATTGATCAGGGTGATATTTCTTATGTAGAAAATCATTATTATTTAAGTCTTGAAGTAAAAGTTTAGTGTCAGTTTGTAGTTTAGTCAAAGGATTGGTAGAGAGAAGTTTGTAAGTAGACACTGTGATAACCTAAAGAAGGTTAAAAGGAATTTGTTAGACAATGATTTCCCCAGTAAAAAAATATATACGAACACTGAATTAGTAAAATTGTTTTAGGATAATTTTATACGATAAATAAAGAATATTATAACGTAAAGTAAACTGATTTTTTTTCTTCAAATGTGCATCAAAATCTTCGTCTAGACAAACAACAAAAGTGACAAAAAGCATAAGGCGCTGCCACCTTAAACAAAAATTTTATACGAAATGTCCATCTTGGGGCCCACTCCCCTAATAAATATTTTTTTTACTATAAAAAAAATTTTTTGAAAAAAACCTTCAAATCACTAGAATCTTCCTTTAAGAAGATAGCTATATCCGACTTTTAATTATGTTTGTCATTTTTCTATTATTTAAACAACTAAATTAAAAAAACTATGCCATTGCTTAAATTTTGATCGACTAATGGTTAAAATTACTTTCAAATCATGTTTTTAATAATCATACCTGAAGAAAAAATGTTTGTCAATTATCAAAAATTAATAAGCAAATAGTATTAGTTATGTTACATACGTAACCTATATGTACATATATATATATTGTTAATATAAATATTGTCATATTGATTTTCTTATTTCATACTATAACAATCTTTATATGCTATATGAGAAAGAACAGTAGATAGGATTTTATAATTGAAATCGCTTGAAAAGGAAAAGATCATGTTTACATAAGATATTAGACAAATGCAAGTCTAGACACGCTTCTTCAACAGCTACGGTAGACCATCTCTATAGCGGAGGGAAGTACAAACTTGGACCTATGCAAGGGGAACGGGAGGAGATTAGGTATAGGGATCTGTGCAAGACTGAGGAGAGAAGAGATAAGCAAAGACGGCCATCTTATTTTCTGAAATTTAAAGAACTACGATACACTTTCTATTTTTCGTAGACAAACTTGGACCTATGCAAGGGGAACGGGAGGAGATTAGGTATAGGTACCTGTGCAAGACTGAGGGGAGAAGATAGGCAAAAACGGCCATATTGCTTCCTAATTCTTCGATATAAATTAGACCAACAGGAAGATAAGAGAGTTCAGTGCATTCAGAAGATTCAAGAGTATAATTAAAAATTCTAATCGAGTAGTTAGTCATACGATATTCTCACTCTTCAAATCATCAAAATTAAACTCTTTATTTCATCAATATCGGATTGATATTGAACAGAACATATCTTCTTATCAAAATTGCCTTTACCAATCTCCGGTCTGATTTTGTCATTTAATATTGTGTTGAAACTGTGATGGGACTTAACACAACTAGTTTCTGACCTCCACAACAATCCACCTGCATCAAGATCCAGCAATTAAGTTTGTTTGTCCAGCGGCTTCTACAAACTGTTCCTGCGATATCATCGAGAACCAACAAACGATTCTACAGAGTTACAAGATCTTTCCACAATTTTCAAAGTAAGGCTCAGTTATAAAATTCAACTTCTCGAACTTGTTAACATATTTCAATAAATAAATATTATTCAAAATTAGTTCACTCATTGACTTAATCCTCATCCCAAATTAGATTCATTAATTTGAAACTAATTTAAAAGGAGGAACTAGGGTATATTGTAAAGGTTTTTGTACGTCAGACGTAACAGTTATTATAAACAATTACTTTCAATTAAAATCTAAGAATATCCATTTGGCTTTAAGGTAGTATTATACTTTGTAAGCTGTCAAAGATGACTTTAAAAACAATTTTTTTCTTGATGATAATTTTATTTAAAGCAATGACAGTTTTTGCATCATATTTTTGACATTTTTGTCTGTCAAAAATAAAAAAATAAAATTTTTGTTACTGTGACTGTTTCATCACTAGAGGGCGCCAAAGTCAAGATAAAAAAATAAACTATAAGTCGGCGGACAAGCTATAGCCTCACAGAAACATCCGATCTGAAAAATTCAAATGTGGTTTTAAAGCTAATACATGTGGTTAGGCATCCCCCCTAACTCTAATAAAAAATATTAAAAAATAAAAAAAAATGTCGCCAATATAAAAAAAATCACAAAAATGAGTATTTTTTTGTCATTTTTGAGTCGTTAAAAAACAAAAAAAAATAAAGGAGACAATCGGATTTAGGAAGGATGCCTGAAGGAGTTCATAACGAAGAAATTGATCTAAAGTTTTTTAAAATCGATGAAAAAGAACTCGAGTTATGCTGTCCGCCAGTTTAAAAAACATGGTTTTGAGAAAAACGCGTTTAAAGTTTTGTGTGTAATGAGCTTATGTGCATATGTATAACTTTTACATGCGTATAACTTTTTTATATCTTCGAATTTTAATCTGCAATTAGGGAATTATATTCTTGGGGTAGTGTAGACCACAAAAATAAAATAAAAAAAAGTCGATTATTTGATCGATGCAAAGTATAATACTACCTTAGAAATAATTTTTCTTTCAACACACAGTTGCAAAACCTGCAATAAACTAATAAATTGAAAGTCAAAATTTAATATTAACAGCTATTATTATAATAAATAATTTAAACATTTAATATAAAGACATCGCTTAAACTGAGAAAAAATTTTGGTAAAAATTTCTCTGTTGTTCACTATAAAAGCGTCATAACTGACAGTCACCTAAATTTTACTATGCTGTTTTATAATTTTTACCGGATTTGCCACAATTTTTAATAGGAATTTTTACCAAAATTTTTGGTATAAACAATTAATCATGTATGATGTATTGAGACACTGAGTATAGGCAAATTTCAGAAACTTTGAAATTAATATTCTAAATCCGGACCATTCGAGCGCTTGCGGGTGTTTAAGGTGTATTTTTGCCGAAAGTATTTAGAGTTTCACCACTTTGATTTTTACATATCTTATAGAAACAAAGTCAAGCTTTCCATTGATATAGTTAAAAAAATTGTTAAGAAATCCGGTTTCAAGAAATAATGAAATTAACACTTTGAACTTGAATTCCAAGGTCAAATTCTTTTTACAGAAAAATTTTTGTTACCATCGCGTAGCCCGTAAAACTAACAGTGAAAACACTCTAGCAAAGTTTAAGCCAAATTGAATAAAGTTTATTTTTTCACCTAAACAGTTATATATATATATATATTATGTAGAAGTACTTTATTATTGAAAAAATAAAAAGGTCGGTAACTTTAGTGCATTGTTTGATTCTTGTGGGTTCTTAAAGATTTTAAGGTAAATTGGGTTAAAATTATTAGATTATACATTATTGTATGTGTACGTCTGGAAGAAAAGGGCCCACTTCGTAGGCATTACTTTCCGAAATATTCGACTTCTTTTAAAAGATCTTCAGATTTTCGATTTTTTTTATTGCTTACAAACAAGCTACGTTATGTCCCACATCTAATCATGCGTTTATCATATTTTTATGGTAATTAAAAACATAAATAATTTTTTTTTTTTTAATGGTAATCTTGAAATTTAAACTCGTTTTTCTCAAAACGGGTCGCCTATATTTCCTCCTGTTGTAAATATAATGTTTATTATATTCTTTTAAACGATTCGCGATCTTTTTTTAAGTGCTAGTACCGCCACCTATAGTTCATCTACGCCGTGGCGTCTTTGTAGGTTACGTTTACTTCCTTTTTGATACTTGTAGGAGTTAGATGTATTGGAACTATTTCTTGTGTTTAATTAAAACGTTAATACTGTGAACGTAATTCTATTGAGTATTCTTTAACCCCCACAGCGTACCTGCTCACAGGTTATGGGCCCAGGTGCCTGGAAAAAGTGGTGAATCAAAAAGAAACTGTACTGAAAAGATTTTCGTGATATCGCGATCTGTGAAAGTGACACGCTTAATAGTGGAATCGAATTAAAATGAGTAATAACAACTTTTCGCGAATAGAGACATTAAACAAGGAAAACTACGACACCTGGAAAATGCAGGTGGAAGCGTTGCTTATAAAAAACGACGCATGGGGCTACATCAACGGAAGAATCACAAAACCAGCGGGTGAGGGAGCAACCGACGCACAGTGGGAAAAAATCGTAAAGTAGGATTCAAATTGATTTTTTGTGCGCAATTTTTAACCGATTTCAGATTTTTTTTTTAAATGTTCACAAATAAATTCTTCAGAGATCTGTGAGACCCGATTTTTTAATTTTTGCATTATAAACAATTTATGTTAATGCAAAGTGTAAAAAAAAAGTGATTTTTAACATTTTTTTATCTCATTCGACGTAAAAATTTTTCCTATGCCTTATACTTCATGTGTGTAGTGCTTAGGACAGTACAAAAAGAAAACAAAAGTTTGATTTTAAAAAAATTGTTATAAACAAATAATATAAACAAATTCACTATTTGGACATGTGTGAATAGAAAAACAACTTGTTTTTTCGAAATTATTCTTTTAATTTTCAAATTAAAACTTTTAATTACAAAAAATTTATATTGCAATTAAATTTGCTTTTTTAATAAACAATTTTTATAAACAATTTTTATAAACAAATGCATTATTTAGCTTTTTTTTAGCCTAAAATTGGCGTGTTTTCTATTAATTTTCACTAGACCATGCAAAGTAAATATTTTTTTTTAAACTTATTTTACAATTAGTTTATCCTTTTTTTATAAACAATCAATATAAACAAATAAATTAAAATGAGATTTTTGTGTTAAATTTGTTTTTTTATATATATATTATGCTTAGGTAACATAAGCTGTATTTTTTTATGAAGAAAAATTTTTTTCCTAATTAATTTTTCTTTTTTTATAAACAATTTTTATAAACAAATGCATTATTTGTCCATTTATTACTAAAATTATCAAAATTTATTTTACCATTAATTTACCTTGTTTTTATAAACAATAAATATAAACAAATAAAGAAATAAACTAAAATGAGATTTTTATGATAAAAAAATTATTTATTTTCATATTATGATTAGGTTAAGTAAACTAAATTTTGTTATAAAAAAAAATTATTTATTTATTATTTCAAAAACATGTTCATTCTATAAGTAAGCAAAAAGATTTACATTTTCATAAAAAAGTCAATAATAGAACATATTTTAAAAAATTCTATTTCCTACATTTAGTTTCAAAATTTTCTTTTCATCAATAAACAAAATATATAAATTGTTAATAAAAAAGGTGAAATTTATTGCAAAACAATTATCTTAAAAGAAAGTTCAGTTTACATATTCAGAATAATGAAAATGTAAAATAAATTATGAAAACAAAAAATTTACTTTACATTGTCTAATAAAAATTAACAGAAAGCTCAGCAATTTTGGGCTGATAAATGGACAAATAATGCATTTGTTTATAATAATTGTTCATAAAAAAAGAAAAATTAATTACCCAATAATTTTTTTTTTATAACAAAATTTAGTTTACTTAACCTAATCATAATATGAAAATAAATAATTTTTTTATCATAAAAATCTCATTTTAGTTTATTTGTTAATTTGTTTATATTTATTGTTTATAAAAACAAGGTAAATTAATTGTAAAATAAATTTTGATAACAAAATATTTACTTTGAATTTTCTGAAGAAAATTCACCGAATACACAACAATTTTTTAGTAATAAATGAACAAATAATGCATTTGTTTATAAAAATTGTTTATAAAAAAAGAAAAATTAATTAGAAAAAAAATTTTTCTTCATAAAAAAATACAGCTTATGTAACCTAAGCATAATATATATATATATATATATATAAAAAAAAATTTAAGACAAAAATCTCATTTTAGTTTATTTGTTTATATTTATTGTTTATAAAAAAAGGATAAACTAATTGTAAAATAAGTTTAAAAAAAAATATTTACTTTGCATGGTCTAGTGAAAATTAATAGAAAACACGCCAATTTTAGGCTAAAAAAAAGCTAAATAATGCATTTGTTTATAAAAATTGTTTATAAAAATTGTTTATTAAAAAAGCAAATTTAATTGCAATATAAATTTTTTGTAATTAAAAGTTTTAATTTGAATATTAAAAGAATAATTTCGAAAAAACAAGTTGTTTTTCTATTCACACATGTCCAAATAGTAAATTTGTTTATATTATTTGTTTATAACAATTTTTTTAAAATCAAACTTTTGTTTTCTTTTTGTACTGTCCTAAGCACTACACACATGAAGTATAAGGCATAGGAAAAATTTTTACGTCGAATGAGATAAAAAAATGTTAAAAATCACTTTATTTTACACTTTGCATTAACATAAATTGTTTATAATGCAAAAATTAAAAAATCGGCTCTCACAGATCTCTAAAGAATTTATTTGTGAACATTTTAAAAAAAAAATCTGAAATCGGTTAAAAATTGCGCTCAAAAAATCAATTTGAACCCTACTTTACGATTTTTTCCCACTGTGCGACGCCATGAAACAAGCATGGGATGACGCCGACAGCAAAGCAAAGTCCGATTTAATTTTGTCGATACACCCTTCGGAATTAAAGCAAGTGAAGGGCTGTATAACATCTCGTGAAGTATGGACGAGGCTGGAAACCATATACTAATCGAAGGGACCTGCACGAAAAGCAACCCTGTTGAAACAGCTTCTGCTTCAAAGGTTGGAAGATGGCGGCGATATACGTGAACATGTGCGGAAGTTTTTCGACACCATCGACAAACTACAAGAAATGGACATCGACGTCAATGCAGATCTGCAGGCAATTATGCTCTTGTATAGTTTGCCACCGACATTCGAGAATTTCAGGTGCGCCATTGAATCGCGGGATGAGTTGCCATCACCTGACATTCTAAGAGTGAAAGTGATCGAAGAAAGTGACGCGCGTAAAAATGATTTTCGTGGAATTAGTGAAAACGCAATGGTTGCTAAACGTTGGGACAAAAGAGAAGTGAATAATACTGTAGCAAAAGAATTCAAATTTAAGTGCCATAGGTGTCAAAAAATTCGCCATGAGGCCATAGATTGCCCGAATAAAAACGAAAGTGCGCGACAAATGGCGGAAACTTCCGAAGACGTCATTTTGTGTGCTGTAGAGTGTTTTTCGGAAAATCGCGAGCATGAAGCTTTTCGTTCCGAAAATTCAAGTTCTATTTCAAAGTGGTGCGTAGATAGTGGCGCCACTTCTCACCTGTGTCACGAAAAGTACTCGTTTACGGAAATAGACGGCTCTAAACGCGGTAAACTCAATTTAGCAAGTAGCGATTCTACAGAAATCGCAGCAAAAGGTTCAGTTTCTTTCATCGCGGAATGTGAAGGGAAAATCAAAAACGTCAGTTTATCGGATGTGTTATATGTACCTGATTTGCGCACAAATTTATTGTCCGTTTCGAAAATGACAGATAAAGAGTGCGAAGTGTTGTTTTCCCGTGATCGCGCGACGGTGATCGGTAAAGACGGAAATGTTAAAATTACCGCAGATCGTGTAGGAGATCTATATTTTGTGCGGGAAAATAAACGAGAATCTTGTCGAAAAGTGTCTGAGGTGAATAATGTTACCGATGCAGGAGCAAACGAACTGATGACTTGGCATCGACGTTTAGGACACTTAAACTTTCAAGATCTTCAAAAAGCATGTAGGCAAAATGTTTTATCCGGAATAACAATTAAAAACAATTTGAATAAATTGGATTGTGAGGTGTGTATTCGAGGAAAAATGGTTAAATCTCCCTTTCTATGTAGTTCAAAGCGAAATACAGGAGTTCTAGGTATCATTCACAGTGATCTCTGTGGACCAATGCGGATCGAATCTAAAGGAAAAAAGAAGTACTTTATGACGTTTATCGATGACGAAACCAAGTGGTGTGAGGTTCATTTTCTCATGAACAAGAGTGAAGCCTTTGATGCATTCAAAAGTTTTAAGGCACTCGTTGAGAACCAGAGGAACCGGAAAATCAAATGCCTACAGTCCGATAACGGAACGGAATATCTCTCCGCAGAATTTGAGGAGTACCTAAAACAACATGGGATTCAAAGAAGACTAACTGTTCCTTACAATCCGGAGCAGAACGGAACAGCTGAGAGGAAAAACAGAACTCTCCTGGAAACCGCCAGATGTCTTATCATACAATCTGGTTTACCTCCATCGTTCTGGGCGGAAGCAGTCTCAACTGCGAATTATATTCGCAATCGATGCCCTACGAAGATTTTGGATGGACGCACTCCTTATGAAGCATGGAACGGAGAAGCTCTCGACATCAGCAATCTTCAGGAATTTGGATCCAGCGTTATCATTTTGAATAAAGATCCGAAAAAGGGGAAGTTCGATGAACGAACTAAGAGAGGCATTTTCCTACGATACTCAAATGAATCCAAAGGGTATAAAATTTGGATTCCTGACGAAATGAAGATTGAAATCTCGAGAGATGTGAAGTTTCTTGGATTATCAGAAAAATCTTCAAATGAATACAAAGATTTCTTGCTTCCGGATGTCACTGATCAAGATGTTAACAAAATATCCACGGTGGATATTGAAATTAAACCGCTCAAACTGACTCAGAAAGACATCGACATCGTCGAGCAGCAAGCGGAAAATGACAACGTGCTAAATCTAGACATGGAGATCGAAGCAGCTGCCGAAAACGTCAGGAGAGGTCCCGGACGACCACGAAAGATCTATACCGGTAACGTTGGAAGACCGAAGAAACAGTATCATATTATACAAGAAGGTGCTGCTCTCATAGAAGTCGAGGAAGCCTTTAGCGCTGAAATTCCAATTGCAGAAGCAGTATCAGGTCCTGACCGGAATGAGTGGCTCTTGGCAATGGCTGAGGAAGTTCGTTCGATTTTAAAAAACAAGACCTGTGAGCTGGTTGACCGTCCCGAAAACAAGAAAATCATAGGAAGTAGGATGGTTTTACGGAACAAGTGTAAACCAGATGGTTCGTTGGACAAGAGGAAGGCTCGAATTGTCGCTCGAGGATTCTCTCAGCAACCAGGCATACACTTTAATCAAACATTCGCGCCTGTAGATAAGGAAATTCTAAGGAATTTTAGAGCAAATCCGACTAACGCAGATCCCTGCGTTTATTATTGTGGATCAGGAAAGAACATTCTTCTAATAATAGTTTATGTTGACGACATCCTTCTATTTTCAAGAAATCTGGAGGAAATTATCAGACTGAAAGAATATCTTTCAAGTCACCTAGAAATCAAAGATCTGGGTGAACCGGAATTCTGTCTTGGCATCGAGTTTTCTCGAGATGATGAAAATATTGTGATTCGTCAAACAAGCTACATACGAGATTTGCTGGAGCGTTTCGGAATGACGGATGCCAAGCCGGTAAGCACTCCAATGGATGTAAATGTCAAGCTTACAAAATTGGATCCTGATGTGGGTAAGAAGATCAACGAAGCACCTTATCGGGAGCTAATTGGTGCATTGATGTACCTGGCAGTGGGAACCAGACCTGACATAGCTCATGCGGTGAGCGTATTGAGCCAATTCAACACTTGTTTTGAAGATATCCATTGGACTGCTGCTAAACGAGTACTGCGTTATTTGAAGGGATCAGCTGATCTAGGACTTATTTTCAAATCCAGTGAAGAACCTTTGAGGGGATACGTCGACGCCGACTGGGCCAACTGTATGATCGACAGACGTTCATACACAGGACACACATTTATTCTTGGAAGCTCAGCAGTTTCATGGGAGTCGAAGAAACAGCGGACAGGGGCCCTTTTATCCACTGAGGCCGAGTATATGGGGCTGAAGGAAGCTGCAAAGGAGACAATTCATCTTCAGGGTTTCTTGACGGAGCTAGGATTCCGAAACCTTGCAACAACTAAAATTTTCAATGACAATTTGGGAGCTCAGCGATTGGCAGAAAATCCAATTTATCATGCAAGAAGTAAGCATATCGATACAAGGCATCATTTTATTCGAGAGGTCTTATTGAATGAAAGGATGACTTTAGAACATATTTCTACCGACGATATGATTGCGGACATACTGACCAAGGCCTTACCTGCTCCAAAGTTTAGGATTAGGGACTTTGAGTGCTCGTTGTACCAAGTGACCCCTCTCGAGGAGAAGTGTTGTAAATATAATGTTTATTATATTCTTTTAAACGATTCGCGGTCTTTCTTTAAGTGCTAGTACCGCCACCTATAGTTCATCTACGCCGTGGCGTCTTTGTAAGTCACTTTTACTTCCTTTTTGATACTTGTAGGAGTTACATGTATTGGAACTATTTCTTGTCTTTGATTAAAACGTTAATACTGTGATCGTAATTCTATTGAGTATTCTTTAACCCCCACAGCGTACCTGCTCACACCTCCAAAACCGAATTGACCGAACTTGTAATTGCCAGAAAATTCTTCGTCCAAATTTGTAATTCTTCGAACTTGCATTTATCAGAATTTGTAATCCCTCGACCTTGCATTTGTCCAAACTTCTAAATCCCCTAACTTGTATTTGTCCGAACTTGCATTTTTCCATATGTTAAAATCACCGAATTCGCATTTTTCCAAACTTTAAAATCACCGAACTTACATTTGTCTGCACTTTGAAATTCCCGAAATTGCATTTGGCAAAACTTTTAAATCACCGAACGCGCATTTGTCAAAACATTCAAATCTCCGAACTATCGTTTGTCAGGCCCTTTAACTCACTGACTACGCAAGTCACCGAATTTGCATTTCAAATTAATCTAATTGAATTAAATAAGTTATCTCAGCTGTGGATTTCGATACACTGATAACTCGTCCGAATGGACATTCTGTCACTTAAAAATTCGGCTAATTAAATATTCTACCAAATAAAATTTCTATGGTATATAAAATCTGTCAACTCGTAATTCGCTTAAATAAAAATGCTAAGATGTAAAAATACAGTTAATTAAGATTTTGGACATATGTAAATTAGGTTATCTGAAATTTTTATATAATGATTAGTCCATTCAACTAACATTCGTGCAAGTGAAATTTCAGTTTGTAAAAATGTCTATTAAATTAAAATTAGTTCTGTTGAAAATTTGTATCACTTTAATTTCAGCGAATTAAGAATTGTCCTTTTGCATAAATCCCACAATTGAGTAGCCGGATGCAATAATTCGCTAGGCGCTTGAACACGCGTAAAACTATTGTCCAAGACAAATTTTTGGAGTAGATTTTCAAATTGTTTAAAAAATGTTTTTAAAAATATGAGGTTATAGAGAAGAAAAAAACGCATCTTTTTTTTCTTTTCAATTTTGTTGTAGAATGCATACTTTTATTAATAAAAATTAAAAACACGAAAAAAAATTTGTGTAAAATCAATTACCTTTTTATAAATATCACATCATTTTTCAGCTATTTATTATTGAAATTGATTGAAATTTGGTACACGTATGCAGTATGTACCGATAAAACCTGCAAGCACAGTAAAACCTTTAAAAAATGATATTGTTTAATAATATTTGAACACTTGGTGGCGCAGTAGTAACACGTGTTCGCACGCCGGTCTCGGTTTCTTTTACGTTTTGTTTATATTAGTTCTTTACTTAGGACGTTATTTGCAATATTTTATAGTACGTTAAGGGCATGTCCCAGATCTTGGGACCACTTGAGACTAAAATATAGAATTCTATCTTATCTCCCATATTTAATTTGTTAATAATTTAATTGTTTTTTAAAATTTTTAATAAGTCGAACATTCATGACACACTTTATGACTTTCGAAAACGATTCCAAAAATTTCAAATCGATATCTTCTCTAGTTTAGACTTAAGTACGTGTAAAAAAATTAATCAATATTACCGACTCTTTTTTTAATGTCGGTAATATTGATTAATTTTTTTACACGTACTTAAGCCTAAACTAGAGAAGATATTGATTTGAAATTTTGGGAATCGTTTTCGAAAGTCATAAAGTGTGTCATGAATGTTCGACTTATTAAAAATTTTAAAAAACAATTAAATTATTAACAAATTAAATATGGGAGATAAGATAGAATTCTACATTTTAGTCTCAAGTGGTCCCAAGATCTGGGACATGCCCTTATTGCTTCTTATTTTTTGTTGCGCAAAAACTCTTAATATTTGTCCATTATTGGTTCAGTTATAGTATTTACACATATTCCTAACCTAAAAGTGAAAGGCGCACAATGTCATTGTTGCCGCAGTCTTTAAAGTGCTTCAAATGCAACAAAAATACTACGGATCCAGTATTATGCTCGAAATGTGAAACTCCTTATCATCCGAGTTGTGGTAAAAATGTTGGACGTAACGCCGATGGTTCGTTCGTAAAATGCTGTAAACCATGCTCTCGCAATGCATCTCTATCATCTGCTGCTTCGACCCCGGCGGCTTCGACTGACCTTGATACAATACTGAAAGCTATTCACAATCTTCAAACGACTTTTTTAATGAGACTGGATAAACTTGATGATAAATTAAATGATGTTATCACGCGTGTTACTAATGCTGAAACTAGAATTCAGGAGATTGATATTCGGGTTAATGCTGTCGAGGTTAGAATGGATTCCATAGATAAAGGGTATACCGAAATTCCGAAGGAGAATGTTGTCATATGTCATTGTTTACTTGAAGCCGAGAATCCTCTGAAGAGGAAAAACAATCTTGTTTTGTTTGGCCTTCCCGAACTTTCTCCCAGTTCGCTATCTCCAAATATTAGTACCAATGATACTTTGCAAGCGGAAGTAACTAATTTATTTATTAAAATTATTCCATCTTGTCAACTAGAAAATGCAAAGGTATTTAGATTGGGTTCGAATGCGCGAATACGACAGGACAAACCACGTCCTATTAGGATTGTTTGTTCATCAGAGGAAAAGGCCCATATTGTTTGAAAACAATTTGTATCTGCCAAACGTGATCTGGAATCTGGTTCGTCATTCACGAATTTGTGGTTAGTGTCTGATCGCACAATGATGCAGATTGAAGATATCTCTGCAGTAAAAAGTGAAATTGCTGATCGTCGGCGTGAAGGAGAAAATGTAAAAATGGTGTATAGAAGGGGAATACCAGTAGTGATACCAATTAATTCTAACTCCAAGAAACCGTCGATTACTACAGACATTAGTTAATACAATAACGTGGTGAAGTTAGCTCTACAAAATAGACAGAGTTGAATGACAATTTGTTATAGATTTTAATTTTTCTTAATATTATAGTTTATTTTCTTTAGCACTGTTATTTTTCAACTCCCATTTTGATATGTTATCTACTCATGATTTGTTTTGATTTATATTTACTACATAATTATACATAAATTGTACTTTTATCAATTACTTTAGATAACTATAATATGTAGTAAAATCCACAAAAGTATGTATCTTATATACCCAGTAAAAAAAAATAATTCGGCACACACGAAAATAATTGGGTATGAACAAGACCTGTACTCGGTCTGGCGTATAGACCGAACTGTGATGTTTTCCCGTATTATTTCCGATTGTGTGGAATTCAATTCTGTTGCCGCGATTGAATTGAGGTTCTATGAGCAGAGTTTATGATGTAATTTGAAAGCAGGGGTGTTTTGACGTGTAAAAATGGCGGTTATGAAAATAATTTTGATAGTTTGTTAACATATTAAAAAGTAAAATGTGACAGGAACGACTGGATTTACCATGCGATCAAGTCAGGTTCTTATGGTAAATCCAGCCATTCGAATCATATTTACCATACGAACCTGACTTGATCGCGTGGTAAATCCAGTCGTTCCTGTCAGATTTTACTTTTTAATATTTTAACAAACTATCAAAATTATTTTCATAACCTCCATTTTTAAACGTCAAAACACCCCTGCTTTCAATTTACATCATAAACTCTGCTCATATAACCTCAATTCAATCACGGCAACAGAATTGAATTCCACACAATCGGAAATAATACGGGAAAACATCACAATTCGGTCTATACACCAGACCGAGTACAGGTCTCGTTCATACCCAATTATTTTCGTGTGTGCCGAATTATTTTTTTTTACTGGGTATTTCTTCTTTTGGTTATCAGTATATTTGCTGCCAAGCTTTATCGTTGTTACTTTTCAGAATGTGTTACAGTTGTTAACAATTTTCAAATAATTTATAATTTAGTACCTACGTACGAAAGGGCAATTTTTTTTTGTTAGCCCGTATATATGTACAAATCAATAAATAAATAAATATTTAATACAAACGTAATAAGTTCAATAATATTAGTTTTCTAACTTTGAAGTCAAAAATTTCTATTAATGATTTAAAATAGCGGTAACTTGTAGTGAGAAAGTTTTTTATTAAGTATTAAGGACGCAACGATAGAAATAAATATAACGTTCCACAATTCTTCTTATGATTCCTTATTTCTACGATTATGAGTTTCAAACTTTGCGAGACAAACTTCCTTAATACTAAATGAAAAACTTTCTCACTACAAGTTACCGCTATTTTAAATCATTAAAAGAAATTTTTGACTTCAAAGTTAGAAAACTAATATTATTGAACGCATTACTTTTGTATTAAATATTATTAAACAATATCATTTTTTAAAGGTTTTACTGTGTTTGCAGGCTTTATCAGTACATACTGCATACGTGTACCAAATTTTAATCAATTTCAATAATAAATAGCTGAGAAATGATGTGATATTTATAAAAAGGTAATTGATTTTACACAAATTTTTTTTCGTGTTTTTAATTTTTATTATTAAAAGTATGCATTCTACAAAAAAATTGAAGAGAAAAAAAAGATGCGTTTTTTTCTTCTCTATAACCTCATATTTTTAAAAACATTTTTTAAACAAATTGAAAATCTACTCCAAAAATTTGGCTTGGACCAAATTTTTACGCGTGTTCGAGCGCCTAGCGAGTTATTGCATCCGGCTACTCAATTAATAATTTTATTAAAAATTTATTCCATTATGTACATAATATGATAATTATTTATTCAAAAAAAGAAAATACTTGGGAAATATAATTATATCTTATTCATTTCGAACATTTGGACATTCTATTAAATTATGTTTAGGGAATTGTAACGTCGTGAGCCACTCCGTTTTTTTTCATCTTTATAAAATCTTAGTTTCCTATATCACCGAAACGAAAAACATAAATTTGACTATTTCTTGAAAAGGGAGGAACAGCATAGCCTGCCGAGTTTTCCCAGAGTTCGGATACATTTAAAAAAACAAGACTTTATCGTTTACAGATGTCTTGCTATCGACTCGGTTTTCTAAACAGTCCCTAAAAACTCTGAGATTAGGGGTCGCGCTGAGACAAACTCTGCTATAGGCGATGCTGGCCCTCAGTTTGGACAAGTGTTCACATCCGCCCTTGAGTGCAGGACCACACTGTGTTTCCAAGAAAATGATGATAATGTATAAAACAGACATCCGTCGAAATGACCCCATGTATAAAAAAAAAATAGTTACGATTTTAACAAAAAATAATATTTACAGAATATTCTAATTGAATACTTAAAATGCATAAAAATTCATTACAACCGTTTTTATTAACTCTTTTACACTGAAATATATTTGTGTGTGTGTGTGTGTGTGTGTGTGTGTGTGTGTGTGTGTGTGTGTGTGTGTGTGTGAGAGCACAATATCATTTAAAAATAATAATAATTAAAAATAATTATAAAACGCTTTAAATTAATTAGCTAAATGATGTAAATTATAACTACTTAATATTTTCAATTAAACTTTTAAAGATTTAAGGTTATGTACGAAAAATACGCGAAAAACAAAAGAAAAGCGTTATGTCAATTGATTAAGATCAATTCTAAGATTAATAGTACTAAATTTGAATTCATATAAGAATTGTTAATCAACTTTTATAAAATAAACGTATCTCGAGGTAACATAACCTCAAAAATGTAAAAATTAAGGAAATAACAAAAACATAATTAAAAACATTCTTAAAACTAATAGAACAAGTCTAATGTCAATTTTAAGGTTAAATAAATATGTCAATCATTCAATAATGAAATTTTCACACAAACATAACCTTAAAATTCAGAAATTAAATTTAGAAAAATAAATTAAATAAAAACATTTTAGTTATTGAAATTCAATCTTTATTAAATGATTGAATATTGAATATTTTACTGAATATGTTCATCAAATTAATTAACCTTCAATTAAAAGTTAATATAACATAACCTACAAATTGAAAAACATGGATACATAAAAATTTATTGAATATACATATAAAATTTGATAGTTCTCATTTGAATTCAGTTAAATCGAAAGAATAAAACGAATACTAGACATCCACTCTATGAGAAACATAACCTAGAAATGGAAAATCTAGAAAAGTTAAATATTGCATTAATAAATGTACATTATTTTTTTTCTTACAAAATAATAAAAAAATAATTAATATTTAAGCAAAATCGAATCTACATTTAGTTGAAATTGTTAAACTACAAAAATTATAAACAAATTAGAATTGTAAAACTGTATTACACTCAATTTCAATATTATTTATTGTTAACATTCAATTTTATATTTCAAATTATGTAAGAAATAATTCTTGAATTATCGGTTTTCTCTCTCTTCGCCGTTCTTCTTCGTCGTTCTCTTTCTACCCTCAACACACGCCTACACGCTGAAGCGTTTAGGGCCTTTCTTCATTGGTGTTTTCTAAGACTCCCCTAGTTTCTCCCTTTTTTATCTTCCCACTTTTTCTTCTCTCAGAAGCTAAGGGAAGGAAATACATGAAAAGTTAAAACACTCTCCGAAAAACTTCCATTGAGAATGGAGTGTCAGAAAAGTCTCCGAAAAACTGTCATCGAGAATGGAGAGTCGGAAATCATTCTTTCAATCTTAAACTATTTCAAGTGTAAATTCAAGTCAAGTTAAGTTCATTTCCACAATTTTCATGTGTGCTACGAGTTCTAATGTTCGATTTTGTTATTCTTTAAAATCAATGTTGGATATTTTATTCCATATTAAGACTGTTCCTGTGTCTGTGAATTTTATCACTATTTGTGAATTTACGCAAATATTTTTGGATTTCCCGCTTCAACAACAGTGTCAGTACTGGTACCACTTTCTAAGGATTCCTGGATTCTATTTTGTTCATCAAATACGACCAATCAAAGTAAGTTAAATAAACAAAAATTCAAAATTTAATTAACTCTCTATTTTCATTTTTTTTCACTCTTCTTTTCCTTTCCTTAATTTTATTCATTTTTTCAGGGTAGAATCCCAATCCCGGGCCCGTTTAGTTACTGGGGCTAGGATTGGTCCTTTAATATATTTTTTTTCTCGTTCTTTTCTTTTTGTAGAGTATCCCTATTTTAAAGGGCGATACTCCGAAATTGTTTTTCCGCGTTATAGTTTCCCTCCTTGTTAGGAATCTTATGAAATTTTAATTAATAACATGACAGAATCATCCAGCGTTCCAAAAATTAAATATGTCACATATATGTATGTTCCTCTAGTAATTTTTCGCGTACAATCGATCGACGCTGTTTATTTTTTATAACTTCTATTATTTTTTCATTGGCAGGCCTCGCACTCTATTATGGCTTTGAAAAAAGTAGGAAAAAGTAGACTCGATGTCAAAAAAAAGTAGCAAATAGTAGCCACGGGGATAAAAAAAAGTAGGAAAAAGTAGCATATATTTCTTTTTTAATATGGAAAAGGGTACAGATAAGTTTTAATAAGAAAATATATTTGTGATATTTTTTTCAATTTTTAACGAAATAAACAATTTTTTGTGATTGTTTAATGATAGGAACATTTTGGTTCCTTCATAACTATTCGTTTTTATGCTTACCGTCAAGCGGGGCTATTTGCCAGGTTCCTAATGAATAAAATCTTTACATTGAGTTTTTTAAGTTTGCTACTTGATATAAATATTTTCTGATATCAAGATTTTCTGATCTGTTCACACTGAGAAAATGAGAAATGACTGAGTACTGTCCAGACAGGAATGGTTCCTGTCCAAATAAAAAATTTTAATTAGACAGCACTCATTGCTTTCTAGACATGAACCATTCCTGTCTGGAAAGGACTCAGTAATGTCTTGGACATTAATGAAATGGACAGTAGTGAACCCTGTCCAGACAGGAGTGGTTCATGTCCAGACCTGAATGATAACTCTCCGATGGTGAAATTAAAAGAAGGTTAATTTGTAAAATGTGATAAACCTTATTCAAAATAATTGTATATAAGTAGCATAATAAAAGGTTGTCAATAGAAGTCAATAGAAAGTACAGTGAAATTAATAGAATGTTAGTAATCTTACCATCAAAATGATTTAAGATAAAATCCGAATGAAGTAATGAAACAATTCACATAGAAATTCAAATGGGATCTCTTTCATCCTTTTTAACCTTTACAGATATTTGAGAATACACACAAAAAGATTAAGAACACACGTATAACTTTTTTTATATTTGGACAAAACTGCACTGAGGGATTGAAGATTTGAATCTTTATAAAAACAAAGTTGAAATTTTATTAATTACAGGTTAGAAAAAAACGTACTTTTCTAAATATTTCAAATGTTTTATTCAAAATTTACAAAAATAATAAACCTTCAAAGACTATTTTTTGTGAGCAATCTCTTTTATTAACTTTTCTAAGAAACATACTAAAAATCGTAAACAACATTTCAGACATCAATATAACCTTTCTAGCGTTCAGTGTGATATTTAGAAAATTCATATGAAGCATATGAAATATTAGGAAAAACTGCGTTTTCCCCTAACCTGTAACATTACGCATTAAAATTTCAAAGATTTTTATAAACATTAAAATCTTCAGTCCCTTAGTGTGTCCAAAGAAATGTAAACTTTTATTTTAAAAATGAATGTTTTTTTTTAAAAAAACCTTACTTTGTAATATAAATAAAAGAACATGTAAACAATTTTTCCGGATATAAAATAAGATTTACACGACTGTTCTTTACTTTGTTGCATCTATTCTTGAATATCTCTTTCTATTAACACTATTAAAACCTTCTATTATGCTACTTATAAACAATTATTTTGAATGACGTCTATTACATTTTACAAATTAACCTTCTTTTAATTTCACCATCGGAGAGTTATCATTCAGGTCTGGACATGAACCACTCCTGTCTGGACAGGGTTCACTACTGTCCATTTCATTAATGTCCAAGATATTACTGAGTCCTTTCCAGACAGGAATGGTTCATGTCTAGAAAGCAATGAGTGCTGTCTAATTAAAATTTTTTATTTGGACAGGAACCATTCCTGTCCGGACAGTACTCAGTCATTTCTCATTTTCTCAGTGCAGATCTCTGGAAATTTAAAAGTGTTTTTCAAAGTATTAATGATAATTCTTGGCAACCCACGATTAGTTGTGATGATGTATACGTGATGCTCTAACTTTTTATTGCATATTTTAAGAAAAAAGTAAGCCTAAAAACTATAAAACCAGGATTTTGTGGGTTCTTATTCTGTGCATTCATTAAAATCAAGTTTTATTTTTAAATTTGTGTCATAGTTAGTAAAAAAACTCTACTGTTTCGTTTTTACACATTATTTTCTTAGTTTTGTTATAAAATACGAGAAATAAGCATTAAATTTAAATTTTCCACAGGGTGCCATAAAAACCTCATAAAAGTAACGTTAATAATTACATGCTTTTCAAGTTAATTTTCAAACTTTTTCTCTTAAAATAACACAAGAAGTATAGTAAAAAGTTATATTAAGTAAAATTTTCTAAAAAAAACAATTTTTTTTGTAAATCTATATTTTTGTGAAATTTCAGTATTTTACTTTCATATTAGTAAAACAATTCTTTAAAAAATAAATATTTCTAGCTTTGGTTTTCTTTATTGCACTCTAGAATATCTAGAAAAAATACTTCATACAATAAAAACGATAAAAAAATTTTGTTGACAACTTTATAAATAAACAAACTTTGATGCACAAAATAGCCCCACCAATGGGACTAGAAAAAAAATTCTCTCGTCTGCTAACTCATAGAAGGATGTTTATAACAGAATTGAATAGTTCGATTTTTTATTTTTTTAGATTCTGAACTTTATAAAAGCATAGAGTGGAAAAAGAGCGGGTTTGTGCACAAAATAACCCCGCTTAACGCTAATACAATATATATGTTACTTGAATTCGTATTTTCTATGAATAGTAAAATACAGTTAAAAATTTTGTGTAATAAACAGTCCACACAACATTGTTTTAATATAAGATGAAAGCCTTAAGTTCAACACTTTGGTAGTAATAGAAACATCTATAGAATTATAGATATAAATAAAAACATCAAACTTGCAGAGAAGTTTGCGATCCCGAGACAAAAATTTGAGCCTACATTTTAGCCTAAAAATTTATTGCTTTTCAGAACTTTATAAAAATAGTTTGAGAATTTCAGTATAATGTAAAATGGGCCTACTTTAGATCTGAAATTTGTCTGTTTTGTTCAATTATTCCATTTTTAGGTCCAAAGTAGACCCAAGTATAGAAAATTGTAGGTTGAAGTAGGTTCAAAGTAGATCCAAGTATAGAATATTGTAGGTTAAAGTAGGCCCAAAGTAGACCCAAGTATAAAAACTGTAGACTCAAATAGACTCAAATAGGTCCACCCGAGGGGGGGCCGTCATTGCGTTAATGAGTTCTTTAATAACAGCCATAAACTATACTTCTGCAGGCAGAAGGGTTTCTCGAAAAGAGAGATAAAAATCACTTATTTAATTTCTATTGAATTTTTCTTGTTTCTTTTGTTACTGACTGTCAAATTTCGTAAATAAGTTTGTTCTATTGTAAATTTCTGTTAATTTGTTTAACTAAATTAACAAATATAATTTAAATGTAAAATAACCTTATTAAATTTCATGTTTTAAAATTAGAAAATATAATAATGGTACATTTTTAAAAATAATAATTAAAAGTATGAAGTGAACTAAACCTAGAAAAATATGTTTTATACTTTTTACCTAAGATAATGAAATTTATTAATACGTAAAATTACATAAATAGTTTTTAAATTTACATTTTTCAGAATCGTTTTCTCGTAAAATGCTGGAAGTGTGTATGTATGGATAGTAATTAGAAGAATATGAGAGTGGATACTGATTAGGGGGATACATGTGAGGATGATGATTAGTTGGATAAATAAGTGAATGATTAGATGGATACAAGTGTTGATTGTGACTATTTGGAAACACGTTCGGCTGTTGATTTATAGTAGAAAAATATAAGTTTGTGAAGTGTGAATTTTTGATGCGTGACTTTGTGACGTGTGATTTTGTGAGTTGTGATTTTGTCTAGCGTGAATTTTTGTTGTAGGATTGTGTAAAATATGAGCTTGTGATGCGTAATTTTGTGAAGTTAGATTTTGCGAAGTGTGAATTTGTGGTCCAGGAGTTTGTAAAGTAAAAGTTTGTGATACGTGATTTTGTGAAGTGTGAGTTTTTGACAAGTCTTTAATTGGTACTTTTTTAAAAGTGACAGAATTGACGTTATGATGAACATAATCAATCATTCTAACTATATTGTTAGTATCGTTTTGTTCAGATTTATTATTTAGAAAATAATATAATTTGCTTTGAAAATTTATTTTTTTTATTTTGTGAAATAGTAACTATTACAGAACTAGCCTTCCTTTTATAATTTCTTCAGCATGAGAAGCTAAAATTTTTTCTAAATATAAACTTGAATTATTTACAGGTATTGTTTTATTAGTTTGTTTGTTTCTGTTCTTTTTTTTTAAATAATTTTATTTTTTTTAGGTACTTTCTTTTGAATTCTTTTTAACTAATTTTGTTTTATTTTGTCTTCCTTATTTTGTTCCAAATGTAAATCACGATCAGTTTCTGATTTTTTATATGTGTAATAATGTTTTTTATCGTTTTTACTGCATGAAGTATTTTTTCTAGATGTTCTAGAGTACAATAAATAAAATCAAAGCTAAAAATTAATTTCTTTTTGTCGGAATTGTTTAACTAATTTGAAAGTAAAACACTAAAATTTCACAAAAATGTAGATTTACAAAAAAAAAAAGTTATTTTTTAAAGAAAATCTGACTTAATATAACTCCTACTACACTTCCGGAGTTATTTTAAGAGAAAAAGTTTCAAAATTAACTTGAAAAGCATGTAATTATTAATGTTACTTTTTTGAGATTTTATGGCATCGTGTGTAAAGTTAAAATTTGATGCTTATTTTTCGTCTTTTTTTATAACAAAACTAAAACAAAAATGTTTTAAAACGAAACATTAGAGTCTTTTTTACTAACTGCAAAACAAATTTTATAAAAAAACTTGATTTGTAAGAATGCACAAAATGACCCACAAAATCCTGGTTTTTTAGTTTTTTATTTTTTTCTTAAACTATGCAATAAAAAGTTAGCTCATCCCGTATATATCATCACAAGTAAATTGTCAAGTACCATCATTAATATTTTTTGAAACACTTTTAAACTTTCAGAGATCTGAACAGAAGTTTGAAGGCATTGAAAAATTTGAGCTTCATTTTCACGTCTTTACGAATTTTTTCTAATTGTTGATAAAGAATTAAGTAATCTCATTTAGTATACCCTTTGCAGTCTAGATATTAGAAAATATTTAAACCAAATAGGAAACTGAAACAACTCACTCTTAAAGATTTTATTCATTAAAAATCTCGCGTGCACAAAATATAGCCCCACGGTTACGGTAACTTAAGTATTTTTGAGCAAGAGTTGGTAAAATTATTTCCTGTTTTATTGACTATGTATAAAACCGTTTTTCGTTGACGCTTTTTATGTTTACGCTGTTTTGAAAGAGAAACTTAAATAATAAAATTATTTACTATTGACTATTTCACCAAAAAAAAGTAGCTTTTAGTAGCATTAGGCTGAAAAAAGTAGCCGAATAGTAGCCTCATACAAAAAAAGTAGCAAATAGTAGAAAATAGTAGGAGAGTGCGAGGCCTGCATTTTTAATGTCAAAAATCATTTTTCGGTCAACGGTCCTCTTTGCCGTATTCACTTTTTTGATATAATTTTTTTCTTAAGCATGGGCGTTAATGGGTTAACGATAAATAGGCTCTACTAATTTTCGTAAACAGAAGCGGAATTAGAGCAACAAAAAGGACGATTTTAATATAAAGTAAGATAAATACCACATTTTTCAGCCTCGTCTGCAGTTATTTGATTTCCAGTGAGAACAATTTCCATAGCTTTGCTTTTGCCAACAATTCGCGTTAACCTTTGAGTGCCGCCAGCTCCCGGAATTGTCCCAATAGTAATTTCTGGTTGACCAAACTTCGCTTTATCACCTGCATATATGATATCGCACATCATAGCTAATTCACAACCACCGCCGAGCTGAAAAGAATAATACATCAGAATTTGAATTTTCATATTTTTACATTTTGGGTTCAAAACACATATGTTCAACATATGTTGTATTAATTATAATTTAATTGTATTTAGAATAATGTAAATAAGTAAGTTTATTATAGAAGGTTTCGTAAAAAAATTAATTTAAAATATTAAGTTTAATAAATTGTATTCCTTTAAAGCTTTTATCTCTTTCAGATGTTTGATATTATACATATAGTTATAGGTTATGTAGTTTTTTCCTAAAAAAATTATTTTTATTTGTAAACATCATTACTGAGATAAGAATAAATTGACAAAGTAATTTGACAAAATAGTTTGAACAATTTAGATAAAGAAATTACTACATGTAAGTATCTTCTAAAATACCATTATTTAAAATATTAATCTTTACTTGTATTAAATAGGTATTATTTAATTTAAAAAAATTGAATTTCAGAAACCTAGATTTACAAAACATTATTAATATTGATTTACTCATCCTTTACGGATTTGAGGTCCTCCGCTACCTTTACATTCAGATACAATTAACGCTTAAAAATACCAATTATTTAACCTTATTCTAAATACATCATCCACTTAAGGGGGGCAACCACATTAGAACGCTATTTTTTAGCTGTTTTTCGGAAAATCTTTTTTAATGAAATACAAAATTTGCCATCCTGTTGTGCATATTATATTCAGCTGTAAATCATATTTTTTTAAATCATTTATACTAAAAAACTTACAAATTAGAAGCTATTGTTTCTAGAGCTGCGGGGAAGCCGTTATTTTGACCAAAACTCGATTTACAGAATGTTTAATAGACCGAAATTTATTTATCCGAATATTTAAATTCCCACAACTTCATTTGTCTGAATATTAAACTTCCTGAAACTTTATTTGTCGAAATATTATTTCAGCTGCCTAATGTGGTTGCACCCCTTAAACCTAGCCGCCGCTCTTCCAATATTTTATCCACCTAACCGCCAAGTGCCTAGGCTCCCGTTTCCTGTTTCTTTTTCTCATCTTTGGTGCATTCCCTTCATCACCCACCCTTTTATATAAAATATAACTCTACTTTTCTCTTTCATTTTCTTACCATTAACACTGTCATTCATAGTTCCACATCAGCTTTACATCTTAATTCCCAACATGTTTCACCTTTACCGTCCGTACACTCTACACGTAACCATTCACAAACTTTCTCTCAATGTCTCTCATTCGATCATCCCTACCTCATCATTTTTTTATTTACACTTTTCGCTCTTTCCCATGGTTTTTTTAACTTTTCCCTTCTACATCTAAACCTATTTCTAGTCCCACTTTGGTTGACCCCTTCTGTATCCTTCGTCACCTGCCATTTTACTCCATCCACCCAAACATTTTCTCTGCCCACTTTTATCTCACTTCCATTTCTTTTCTCCACCCACGCTTTTTGTTCCAGCGGACAGCGAATCCTTCTGTCTCTCCATGTTCTATCCACATCTATCTTCTCCACACATCGTTTTAACCCTCTCTTTAATCTAATTACTTCATTCTTATTCTCTTCATCTTCTAATTCCACTATCCACAATTTCGGATTTTCCATTTTTTCTCCTCTCACTAACTTAACCTTTCTGATCCTACCTCTCGCCCCAATCCTTGAGAACAGTTTTTCTACTTCTTCTTTGTCTTCTTTCCACTTTGTCTAACAAACCTCTAATCACGATATTCCTCTAACTTTTCTCCCTTTTCATAAGATCTTCTTGCTTCGATAATTCCTGCATTTTTGATTTCAGATCTTCATCTCTTATTCCTCTCCTCCCCTCACTTCCCCTCACTTCCCCTTTTTTCTTCATTTAATGTCACTGTCTTTCTTTTCACCTTCTCTCTCTTCAAACTCTTTTCAATCTCTTCTATTATTCCTTTCTCTAAATCATCCATTCTTTCCCACGTATTCTCCTCCTCCTCTTTCCAACTTTCCTCCCACTTTTCAAACCATTTTAAAATCTCTTTCAGTGTCTTTGGTAACATTTCAATCTTACTAGACCTTTTTTCCTCTTATTCCCTAAACTCCTCCATTTCATCCCAAGTTTCATTAAATTTTTCTTCCGAATCCTTCCCTGACCTTTTGATTACCTTGAGTAAAACTTGACAATCTTTGCATTTTATAATTTTCATGATATCGTGCTTTTCAAAT
The DNA here is from genome assembly GCA_037103525.1 of Ganaspis brasiliensis. Classification (NCBI taxonomy): domain Eukaryota; kingdom Metazoa; phylum Arthropoda; class Insecta; order Hymenoptera; family Figitidae; genus Ganaspis; species Ganaspis brasiliensis. The sequence continues at coordinate 2,915,534 of JAZKLR010000293.1, forward strand.
TTTTGCACCCTGTTCTCGTTCACACTTTCACTACTGGAGGCATTGCTTTCTTCTTTATTGAAGATTTTCACGTTCAACCTTAACTTGTTCTCTACTTTTGGATATAAGCACAAAGTTCGTAAATTCTGTGGCTGAGAGGTAAAACAGCACAAGCACCATATTCATGGTTTCAAGTAAACAAATATTTTGGGTGTTTGATATTTAGTCCTGTTTTCTAATGTAGTTTTTAGATCTGTTTAACAAATTTAATGTTTAAAGGTTCCAGAGAATAACATCAATTATTTTTCTCGATTTTAAGGTATTTATGCGATTATGTTTTTTAATATTTTCTACGTAAATAAACATTTTAATCAATTTACAATTATGAAACTTTAAAAAGTATATCTACATATACAGAAATATGATGTTATCTCAAATTTGATAAAATAGGAGTTGTGCTGTTTTACCTTTCAGCCACAGAATTTTTAATTATTTTAATTTTCTCAGGATCTGCAAACTTTTTTGTGTGCAGATATTGAGCATCAGATAGAGAGTATGAATGTTTGTGGATGAGTGGATGTTTAGAAAACGTTAATGAAAGAGTTACGAACTTTGTGCCTATCCAAAAGTAGAAAATAAGTTAAGCAAATTTTTGTGAACTTTTTGGTTCCGTGTATCAAATATCAATATTGAACAACATAGGAATTGTTACTGGATCGATATTAAATTGATACTGACGTCTAAAATACAGCCCACATAACACGTAATATTCCAGGGACATTCCTGGAATATTTTTTTGTGACATTCGGAACATTCCAATGGAATATTGCAGTGACGTTACTGGAACGTTGCTATGTCCGACTCAGGGAATATTTCAGTGGAACATTCCATGAATATTAAATTGTAATGTCTCTGGAAAATTACAATATAACATTGCAGGAATATTCCATTGGAATATTCATAAGTTTTTTGAAGCAAAAAAATTTTAGTTTTTAAATTTATTAATTTTTATTAGAATTATTTATCATTTTATTTTTTTCGTCTTAAAACAAATTAAAAATTCCAAACGCGACGAGAGGATTCGAACCCTAAACCTAAGACCTATCTAACGATTAACGCTCGCAGCTATTATCGGTATGAAAATAAGAATCTAAACCGAGTAGATATAGTTTTAATACATATCTAAAATAGTTGAAGTTCATCCAGCTTTATTGTAGAATTTTCATACCGATAAAATAGCCGCGAGCGTTAATCGTTAGATAGGTCTTAGGTTTAGGGATCGAATCCTCCCGTCGCGTTTAGAATTTTTAATTTGTTTTAAGATGTAAAAATAAAATGATAAATAATTCTAATAAGAACTAATAAATTTAAAGACTAAATTTTTTTTTGCTTTAAAAAACTTATGAATATTCCAATGGAATATTCCTGCAATGTTATATTGTAATGTTCCAGAGACATTACAATTTAATATTCATGGAATGTTCCACTGAAATATTCCCTGAGTCGGACATAGCAACGTTCCAGTAACGTCACTGCAATATTCCTTTGGAATATTCCGAATGGCACAAAAAAATATTCCAGGAATATCCCTGGAATATTACGTGTTATGTGGGAGTACTGTATTCTCATGATGTCGGGTTGGTACTAGTATGATGTAGAAAACACAGTACTTTATTTTACTGACATGAGTGATATTGGGTCGATGCTGGTGTAATGTCTGAAATGAGGTACTGAATTCTCATGACAGGAAGGATGTCAGATCGGCACTGATGTAATGTAGAAAACAGTACTGTACTCTCATGACATGACAGCAGTGCGTGTCATCGGTACTGATAAAATGTAGAAAAGACAGTACAGTATTCTAATGACAGTAGTGATGTCGTGTCAATGCTTATTTAAAACGTACACAAAAAATAAAACAGTTAATACAGAGTATAATACTAAAAAATAGTGCTTACTGCATAGCCGTTTACAGCAGCGATAACAGGCTTCCTAGCAATTGAGACTCCATTCCAGTGAGTTAAAAAGTTTTCTCTAATACAATCCGAATAACTATTATTTTTCATTTCTTTAATATCTGCTCCTATATAATAAGATATTATGATTACTGTAATAGTTATAACTTTATTATACATTTATCATATTAATTATTATAGGCAGTGTCAATATCACTGAGAAAATAAGCCTCTAACCAATTTTTAGGTTAAGGGACTCGGAACAAAACAAACAACATACCGGCGATCACAAACGAACTTCAAGGTTAACAGTAGCATTTATTCGGCTAATAATGAACAAAGTGCTTTGCAGGTGCTATATCAACAACCTTTCTCGACTACATTTTATCAAAAATTGGTTATATTTAGTCAATTTATTTTCTCAGTGTAGCAAAGCATATATTAAAATCAAGATTAAAATAAGGAAATTCTTACTAAACTTAGAACAGGGGTACATAACAGTGAGTTCTCGATAGGTATATTACTAAAATCTTGAAAAAATTGCAAAAAGCAATCAGAAATTAGTTTTGTACAATTTTGACAACTTTGATTTTATTAACTTCTTTTTCAAATTTTTATGAATTAAAATCTTGAGAATGTTTGTAATTAAAAAAGTTTGTTAAATATGTAACTAAAAAATTTCCAAGAATTAATCTTTGATAAGTTTTTTAGACGGTGACATTAAAAATTTGTGCCACTTTCTACTAAGAAACTTTAATGAACATCTTAAACAGAATAATTTACATAAATTAAACTTCAAAAATCGGGCATGTTCGAGTTACACTCGTACTGAAACCGTAGGGTTCCGTACGTCCCTAATTTCATTCAAATACATATATATTCGACAATTTGGAAATTCGACAATTTGGTTATTCGAACATTCGGAAATTCGACAAAATAGATATTCGACAATTTGGAAATTCGACAATTTGTAAATTCGATAAAATGGATATTCGAGAATTTGGAAATTCAACAGTTTGGACATTCGACAAAGTGGATATTCGACAATTTGGAAATTCGAAAATTTGAATATTCGACAATTTAGAAATTCGAAAAAGTAGATATTTGACAATTTGGAAATTCGACAATTTAGATATTCGATCATTTGGAAATACGACTAAATGGATATTCGACCGTTCGGAGATTCACACTGAAAAAAATACTGTGATCAGATTAGACATTTGAGTATGGTTGACAGGTTATGTAGGAGTTTGACATAATGCATCGGTGCGTCACTGTCGATTTTACCTAACCTTACAATGTCACTCGCGGTTTCACACAGTCGTATGGCTAAAACACAAATACGTATGGCAGTTCCCAAAACAGCAATAAAATATTGCCAATTTGCCCATATTTATTGCAGTTCCACGGAAATATTTTTACAGTGCAACTTTTTGAAATTCGACCATTTGGATTTTCGACCTTTTGGGTTTTTGGGAAATTTCCTGCACCCGGACAATTTCACACATGACTTTGATGTTGAAAATATTCAAATATTACACAAAGAAAACAACCAATCAAAAAGAGAAAAAGCAGAAATGTTTTATATCAAAAAAGATAAAGAAAATTGTTTAAGTTTAAAAACTGATTAATTAAATTACCATGAAATATATAATTCAATTCTAAAACTGTAAATTTCAAGAAGCTGAGATAAAGCATAATATCTTAGATTAGCGCATAATTCGATGATATTCAAAAAAGTAGTGACGTCTATTACACGTCACAGTGATACGATATATTACACTAAAGTCTCTCTATGTAACGTTTAGAGTCTAACTCCAGAATTCTACTCTAGTCGAAAATGTGCAATAAAATTTAATAAATAATCTAAAATCATTCAATTATGTTAAAAAAATAGTATATTAAGCTCGATATTAAGCAACAAGGTGTTAAAGGCCTCGCCTGACACTCGTACACAAACAACATTTATATTAGAATATTAACTTCGCCTTCGACTGACACTTGTTCACAAACATCAACGTAAACAAATTGGACTGGCTTTAAACCCATGTTACTTACGATATTTTTTCATAACGCAGTCTTAAAAATGGCGTGATTCGGTTCTCTGTAGATAACCAGAAAGTTGCAAATTTAAGAACGATTCACTATGTGACGTCAGAGTGCAAACAAGTACAGTCCAAATTGCATGTCCCCCACTTTTCTACTTTTCTTGCACGCACTGTTTGACCAACAGAACAGAGTCGATATCTTTAGCGTGAGTAGTACCGCTTCAAAATCTAACCTGACCGTATCACTAGCGCGGCGTGTTGACAAGTAAAAAAGTGTGAGACATTCAATTTGTATTGTATTTGTGTACACTCTGACGTGATATAGTGAATCGTTCTTCATTCTGCAACTTTCTGGTTATCGATACAGAGAACCGAATCACGCCTTTTATGACTTTGTTATGAAAAGTATCGTTCGTAACTGCGTGAACAAAGCAGTCGTTTTGAAACTCGCGCAATTTTTGCAACTCGTTTCACTCGTTGCAAAAACATTGCTCTCGTTTCAGAAACGACTGCTTGTCACGCATGTTACGAAATATACTATTTTATTCCAAAGGCACAAACGAATGCTGCAATTTGGAACACGTATGTAGATTTACGTGTAGATACCAGGAAAATTATAGAGAACTTTCGTAAAGGTGGTCTTCATAGTGTTTACTAGCCAAAAAGTACGATTTTTTGCGAGAAAAATTTGAAAAAATGACCATGCCCCACCCCCCTAATCACCCAAACTATTTGACTTAGGATGCTGCAATTTGGTACATGTATGTAGATTTAAGTGTAGATTACGGGAAAAATATATAGAAGTTTGTTAATGTTTGTCTTCATAGGATGTACTATCCAAAATTCGTGTTTTTTTAAAAAAGGTTTGAATAATAATTGGTTAATTTCTTATTTTTTGAAAACATATTTAAAAAACGGCCCTGACCCTTCAGCTGCAAAATTTTTGGCTTATAGTGCTAAAAATTTGTACCAATAAAGTTTTATTTAGTGTATAAAAAAAAATATTTTTAAAAATGGTTTCCTGGTGGAAAATTTTTAATCTCTGCCTTATATAATTGAAAAAAATTAGAGCGGTACGGAACCCTTCGACTTGGTACGAGTGTAACTCGTACATGCCCGATTTTTTTCTAATTATAGTCATTTATAATTTTAATAAGGAAATAATTTTTTAAAGCAGAAAGTTATTTAATTTTAAATAATATAGATATATCATAAGAATAAATGGTAATATTGCAGAATCCTTACTTTTCCGAATTTAAAAGTTTTTTAATCTGGACCAAGCCTAAGTGATGTATTTTAACACCAAAACAAATAATCCGGTGATAATAAGAATAAATAATTATTTATATTACTTGAAATACAATATTTTTTTAATATATTAATAATTCTTCAATAATCAAACTTTCTTAATTTTCAAAGCAAAATTAAACAAGAATTATTAAATATTCATTCTAAATCAAACTGCAGATATTTTTTAATGTTATGAATAAGTGTTTGTTATTTGACATTCTATGATGTTGAATTTGTAGGTCGCAAAGTTCTTTTGAATTAAATTTTCATTTATTTAATTTCTCTTTCAAATTTACAAATGCTTCAATGTGTCTTTTAATTTGCCTGAACAATTAATTATTAATTATAGGCATAAAATCAACGAATTAATTCATTGTTTCTAAAATAGTATATTTCGTAACATGCGTGACAAGCAGTCGTTTCTGAAACGAGTGCAATGAAAACTTGCGCGAGTTTCAAAACGACTGCTTCGTTCACGCAGTTACGAACGATGCTTTTCATAATAAAGTCATAAAAAGCGTGATTTGGTTCTCTGTATAGATAACCAGAAACTTGCAGAATTAAGAACGATTGACTATGTCACGTCAGAGTGTACACAAATACAACCCAAATTGAATGTCTCACACTTTTTTACTTGCCAAAACGCCGCGCCGGTGATACGGTCAGTTTAGATTTTGAAGCTATATACTACTCACGCTAAAGACATCGACTCTGTTCTGTTGGTCAAACAGTGCGTGCAAGAAAAGTAGAAAAGTGGGAGACATTCAATTTGGACTGTATTTGTTTGCACTCTGACGACACATAGTAAATCGTTCTTAAATCTGCAACTTTCAGGTTATCTACAGAGAACCGAATCACGCCATTTTTAAGAATGCGTTATGGGAAAAAAAATTTTATTTTATTTACTTTTCACTAGTGTTTATTCCAGAACTTACAAACGTCTACTCTTGATACAAATTATACGCGCAAAAGCTGAAAACAGAACGACTATCGAAAATTCACTGTATTGACCCAAATAGCACGTAATATTGCAGCAACGTTGCAGCAACATTGCACTGCAATGTTGGCAATATTGCCGTGCAATGTTGCTGCAACGTTGCCTCAATGTTGCTCATGTCCACATTGTGGCAACGTTGCAGTGTAATGTTGCCGCAATATTGCAGCAACGTTGCAGTGTAATGTTGCCGCAATATTGCTGCAACGTTGCAGTGTTAGGATATATGGACAGTGTGTCCAATATAGCCATACTATATTGGACATATAATCTAAAGAAAATGGTTTGTCACGGAGTAATGTACTTTAATTATTGAAGTAAAAAATTTACCTCAGTGTATAACTGTTGTTACTTGTAGTTTATCCCCAAATAGCACGTAATATTGCTGCAACGTTGCCACAATGTTGCTCATGTCCACATTGTGGCAACGTTGCAGTGCAATGTTGCAGTGTAATGTTGCCGCAATATTGTTGCAACGTTGCGGCAACGTTGCAGCGATAGCGCCGTGCAAAATTCAAAAAATTTTAAAGTTTAAAAAGGGTACTTATTTCCTGAAATTAGATTTACAGCTATATACACATACAGAGCTGTTTAATAACTCTCCAGCCAAAACTAGGCCAGGAGAATTAAATACATAAGACACATGTGACTTGAGTATTTTAGAGACACGGAATCTGGACTTATATAAAAGCGTTGATGCATCTCGCCTATGAGAAGGTTAGACAGACGCCACCCCTCTGCCACTTGTCGAAACTATATTCGTCCGCGACGGTCCTTCGCGCAAGCGGCAGGAATGTTCAAACATTTGAATTTGAAATTTTTAATCATTTAATCAAGTATTTAAAAAATAATATGACAACATCGATTAATTAAAATGCTTTAATTTATGGTGGCATTTTAATTTACTTAAAATATAGTTTACTTAGTTTTAAAGAACAACGTTAATAAATAAAGTCAATAATTACATATATTAAATTCTTGAAGATTGTAAAAAAATGGTAAAATAGTCATAAAGCCAAAAACTATTGTTCTAAGTTCATTTATTAATTTTTGGTTTTTTTATTTAAATATAATTATAAAGTTCTTAAAATGTTTTAAACCTTTTAATTTTTTAATATCTTATTCAAAATTATAAATTAAAATTTTTAATTTTAGAAACAAATATAATTTCTTTTTTGTGCTTATTTTTATAATTCTGAATAATTCGTTTTAAAAACAGAAGCTTCTTTGAAAAATGAAATTTAAATAATTGGTTAATCAGAGTTAGGTTTTAAATTTTATTGATATCTTTTGTTTTATTACCTATTTTCATATTTTTTATTCAAAGTTTTTAGTTTTAGTAATCATCATTTTATTTAAAATTATTAATTAAAATTATTATATAAAAAAAGACATTTTTGCTTTAAATAAAAATAATTAAAATAAGTAATCAATCTTTTAAATTATACATTTTAAATAAAATAAATAATATTTAAATCCAAACCTTATAATAAAAAAATTCTAAAGAAGAAGACAATTTACAAATAAAATATCAAAAACAATAATAGAATGATTCTAGTTATAATTAATAATTTAATTAAATTTTATTTTTTATAATGCTTTTGCATTTAAAAAGAACTAGTTACAACGGGACGCATAAATTTATACCGATTGACATTTGATTGACTGGACATTTGGACGAAGGGCATTTGGACGAATTGACATTTGGACGAAATGACATTTGGACGAATCGACATTTGGACGAATCGACATTTGGACGAAATGACATTTGGACGAATCGACATTTTGACGAATCGACATTTTGACGAATGGACATTCAGACGAATCGACATTTTGACGAAAGGACTTTTGGACGAATCGACATTTTGACGAAAGGACATTTGGACGAATCGACATTTTGACGAATGGACATTTGGACGAATCGACATTTTGACGAAAGGACATTTGGACGAATCGACATTTTAACGAAAAGACATTTGAACGAATCGACATTTTGACGAAACGACATTTGGACGAATCGACACTTGGACGAATCTTTTTTGGCATATATGGTTACTCTCTATGTTGTACTTGTTCATGGTTTCCAATTATCAAATATTCCAAGTGTTGTTTCTCCGTGAGATGGAGCTAGGGGTATTAAAATTTAGGTAATCTGTAGGTAAATTACCTAAAAATTATCAAAAAATATAAAAATTTCATTTTATACACAATTGTAATTCTCCTAGCTCCATCTCTCGGATAAACACTGAACCCTATCAACACTTGGAATATTTGATAATTGGAAACCATGAACAAGTACAACATAGAGAGTAAACTTATATGCCAAAAAAGATTCGTCCAAGTGTCGTTTCATCAAAATGTCGATTCGTCCAAATGTCCATTCGTCCAAATGTCCATTCGTCAAAATGTCGATTCGTCCAAATGTCCTTTCGTCAAAATGTCGATTCGTCGAAATGTCTTTTCGTCAAAATGTCGATTCGTCCAAATGTCCATTCGTCAAAATGTCGATTCGTCCAAATGTCCTTTCGTCAAAATGTCGATTCGTCCAAATGTCCATTCGTCAAAATGTCCATTCGTCCAAATGTCCATTCGTCTAAATGTCGATTCGTCCAAATGTCCTTTCGTTAAAATGTCGATTCGTCCAAATGTCATTTCGTCCAGATGTCGATTCGTCCAAATGTCATTTCGTCAAAATGTCGATTCGTCCAAATGTCCTTTCGTCAAAATGTCGATTCGTCGAAATGTCTTTTCGTCAAAATGTCGATTCGTCCAAATGTCCATTCGTCAAAATGTCGATTCGTCCAAATGTCCTTTCGTCAAAATGTCGATTCGTCCAAATGTCCATTCGTCAAAATGTCCATTCGTCCAAATGTCCATTCGTCTAAATGTCGATTCGTCCAAATGTCCTTTCGTTAAAATGTCGATTCGTCCAAATGTCATTTCGTCCAGATGTCGATTCGTCCAAATGTCATTTCGTCCAAATGTCGATTCGTCCAAATGTCATTTCGTCCAAATGTCAATTCGTCCAAATGCCCTTCGTCCAAATGTCCAGTCGATCAAATGTCAATCGGTATAAATTTATGCGTCCCAAGATAAATTTAAATAAATAGAATATTAAAATGAACTAAAAAAGTTTACTGAACACTTAAAAAATTCCAGAAATCTTGAAACATTTTAAAGAACAAGATTTAATATATATTAATTTTATATAATTTTTAAAAGTCTATTTTAAAACCTTTTTACCATTTTTTAATTTTAAGATTTTCTAGAAATTTTAATAATATTTGTAATTAAAAAGTTTTATTAAATTATATGATTCAACCATTTTTTAGGAATTAAACTTTTATAAAACTCAAAAAAATTTCTAAACATCTAATTTTATATTTTTTTTCGATTTATAATTTTAAATAAGATATTTAGGAAATATTTAAATTTAATATTCAATGGTACGAAAATTTATATAAAACCTGGATTTTAACATTAATCAATCAGTCATTTATAATTATTTTTAGTTATTTAGAAATGCTTTTTTTAAGATAACTCATGTAGAATATTACAAATATACACAGAAAATATGAATGTCTGCTCTAAAAATTAAAACTTTTTTGATGTTTAAAATTGTAATTTAAAATTTTTAAAATATGAATTTAAAGTGTTAACATTTTAAGTTGTTTATAAAATTTTTAATAATTTAAAAAAATTAAAATTTATACTATATTACGACTATAACCTTAATTTTCTATTTCTTTAAATTTATCTTTTTAGAAAATATTTGTTTTAAAACAAAACATTGCAGAAAAACAGAAATAAATAAACTACTTTTATTGTTCTAACTAGTTCTTTTTAAATGCAAAAGCATTATAAAAAATAAAATTTAATTAAATTATTAATTATAACTAGAATCATTCTATTATTGTTTTTGATATTTTATTTGTAAATTGTCTTCTTCTTTAGAATTTTTTTATTATAAGGTTTGGATTTAAATATTATTTATTTTATTTAAAATGTATAATTTAAAAGATTGATTACTTATTTTAATTATTTTTATTTAAAGCAAAAATGTCTTTTTTTATATAATAATTTTAATTAATAATTTTAAATAAAATGATGATTACTAAAACTAAAAACTTTGAATAAAAAATATGAAAATAGGTAATAAAACAAAAGATATCAATAAAATTTAAAACCTAACTCTGATTAACCAATTATTTAAATTTCATTTTTCAAAGAAGCTTCTGTTTTTAAAACGAATTATTCAGAATTATAAAAATAAGCACAAAAAAGAAATTATATTTGTTTCTAAAATTAAAAATTTTAATTTATAATTTTGAATAAGATATTAAAAAATTAAAAGGTTTAAAACATTTTAAGAACTTTATAATTATATTTAAATAAAAAAACCAAAAATTAATAAATGAACTTAGAACAATAGTTTTTGGCTTTATGACTATTTTACCATTTTTTTACAATCTTCAAGAATTTAATATATGTAATTATTGACTTTATTTATTAACGTTGTTCTTTAAAACTAAGTAAACTATATTTTAAGTAAATTAAAATGCCACCATAAATTAAAGCATTTTAATTAATCGATGTTGTCATATTATTTTTTAAATACTTGATTAAATGATTAAAAATTTCAAATTCAAATGTTTGAACATTCCTGCCGCTTGCGCGAAGGACCGTCGCGGACGAATATAGTTTCGACAAGTGGCAGAGGGGTGGCGTCTGTCTAACCTTCTCATAGGCGAGATGCATCAACGCTTTTATATAAGTCCAGATTCCGTGTCTCTAAAATACTCAAGTCACATGTGTCTTATGTATTTAATTCTCCTGGCCTAGTTTTGGCTGGAGAGTTATTAAACAGCTCTGTATGTGTATATAGCTGTAAATCTAATTTCAGGAAATAAGTACCCTTTTTAAACTTTAAAATTTTTTGAATTTTGCACGGCGCTATCGCTGCAACGTTGCCGCAACGTTGCAACAATATTGCGGCAACATTACACTGCAACATTGCACTGCAACGTTGCCACAATGTGGACATGAGCAACATTGTGGCAACGTTGCAGCAATATTACGTGCTATTTGGGGATAAACTACAAGTAACAACAGTTATACACTGAGGTAAATTTTTTACTTCAATAATTAAAGTACATTACTCCGTGACAAACCATTTTCTTTAGATTATATGTCCAATATAGTATGGCCTAACGCACATTGAGTCGTAATCGCTAATCCTTAATCGTAAGAATGAGAGGAAGTAGGACAGACATATATCTCTGCCCTGCTTCCTCTCATTCTTACGATTAAGGATTAGCGATTACGATTCATTGTGCGTTAGGCTTATGTTGTAATAACCAATTTATTGGATCAATCTTCAGAGTTTAACACGTTGTACACTGAGAGAAAAAAAAGGTTACTACAACGGAGGACACAAGTAGGAATTGCCTGAGTGACTCGGGTAGTAGAACTCAAGTTAACGCAACTTGGGACTCCGGTAAATACTGCTTGGGTCTCAAGTCGACGTAATTGGAGACCCAAGCAGTATTTACCGGAGTCCCAAGTTGCGTTAACTTGAGTTCTACTACCCGAGTCACTCAGGCAATTCCTACTTGTGTCCTCCGTTGTAGTAACCTTTTTTTTCTCTCAGTGTAGGTATCTAATGATTAGCTTTTTATGTTTATGTATAATAAATAAACAACCAACACAATTCAGTTAAATAAATTATATTAAATATAAATATAAAACATAATCACAATATATTATATACCTGCAGCAAAAGCTTTCTCACTTCCGGTAATAACAACAGCACCTATTGAACTTTCATTGTCGAAATTTATTATTGCTTCATTAACTTCAGACATTAATTTGTCACATAAGGCATTTAATGCCTTTGGTCTATTGAGTGTAATTAGTCCAACATTTCTCTTTTCACCAGTTGTTTCAACCTTAATAAACTCGTAATTTTGAGTATTTGATGCTGCTGTAATCAAATATATATATATATTAAACGCAAATCAATACACAATTTTAAGTCCAATTATTTAAAATACACAATAGAGATATAAGAATAGTGTAAGCAAGAAACCCGAAAACGAAAGAAACCTGCTAAGAGTAAAAAGATAAAAGGGGAAAGAAATATGAGGATAGAAAGAGATTACACTTTTTCTATCTCTTCCATATATCTACTTTGCATTCCCAAAACACAATACCCACATAACACGTAATATTCCAGGGACATTCCTGGAATATTTTTTTGTGACATTCGGAACATTCCAATGGAATATTGCAGTGACGTTACTGGAACGTTGCTATGTCCGACTCAGGGAATATTTCAGTGGAACATTCCATGAATATTAAATTGTAATGTCTCTGGAACATTACAATATAACATTGCAGGAATATTCCATTGGAATATTCATAAGTTTTTTGAAGCAAAAAAATTTTAGTTTTTAAATTTATTAATTTTTATTAGAATTATTTATCATTTTATTTTTTTCGTCTTAAAACAAATTAAAAATTCCAAACGCGACGAGAGGATTCGAACCCTAAACCTAAGACCTATCTAACGATTAACGCTCGCAGCTATTATCGGTATGAAAATAAGAATCTAAACCGAGTAGATATAGTTTTAATACATATCTAAAATAGTTGAAGTTCATCCAGCTTTATTGTAGAATTTTCATACCGATAAAATAGCCGCGAGCGTTAATCGTTAGATAGGTCTTAGGTTTAGGGATCGAATCCTCCCGTCGCGTTTAGAATTTTTAATTTGTTTTAAGATGTAAAAATAAAATGATAAATAATTCTAATAAGAACTAATAAATTTAAAGACTAAATTTTTTTTTGCTTTAAAAAACTTATGAATATTCCAATGGAATATTCCTGCAATGTTATATTGTAATGTTCCAGAGACATTACAATTTAATATTCATGGAATGTTCCACTGAAATATTCCCTGAGTCGGACATAGCAACGTTCCAGTAACGTCACTGCAATATTCCTTTGGAATATTCCGAATGGCACAAAAAAATATTCCAGGAATATCCCTGGAATATTACGTGTTATGTGGGTATCTTTCTATCTCTAAACTTCTACCTTTTTATATCTTTTCTCTATTCGCTTTGAATTTGTATCCGTTTCTTTTCCCTTTCTATCATCTTATAAAATAAATAAATCTCTTTCTATCTCTTCGTCCATCAACTATTTTTATCTCTTTCTATCCCTTTTCTATACCCTTTTTTTCCTTTTCTGTAAAAAGTGAATCTCTTTCTATCCCCTTTCTATCCTCTTCTTTAAAAATTTAATCTCCATCTATCTTTTCGCTTATCTACTATTTTAAATACCCAATTGCTTTAGTTCTTTTATATGGTAGTATATATATATCTATATATACTGAAATTAATCTAATATTTAACGCGTATAATACTGAAAAATCGTCAGCTATGATGAAGCGATCCCCTAACCTCGTGCGCATTAACCTAAGCACACTACCAACTGAGCTAACGAACGATACACTACAGATCACTCCTTTACTTGACTGCCTTTTATCACTCTTACTCCCATCTCTTTTAATCTTCCTCTTCTATCTTTTTCTATCCCACATGGTATTTATATTTTTGGAGATCCATACTGGAAATAAAGAGATAGAAATCTTATCACTTTTTATCTTTTTTTATCTCTGTTATAGAAAGAAATACAGAAAACGTATAATTTTCAATCCCGACTCTATACCTTCTTAACCCTTTCTATTGACCTCAAGCCTCTTTCAATCTCTACCATAATCATAATTATCAGTTTTCACCTGTAATCACCTTTTCCCTATAACTTTCAATCTTTAATCTGTACCATCCTTTCCCTTTCTATTGCCTTCAATCTCTTTTAATCTCCACCTTAATCACCATGACCAGCTTATCGCAATTAATCACATTTTCCCTATAACTTTCAATCTCTACCTGAATCATAATGATCAGCTATCACCATTAATCATCTTTTTCTTATAACTTTTAATCTCTAATCTATACCTTTTTATCCCGACCTATCCCTACTTCAATGGACATAGCAAGTTATCGCTTTTAATCATCTTTTTTTATAACTTTGAATTAATGTCTAATACTTTCACATCATTTCCAAACCCCACCTCAATGAACACTATGTTCTTTCCCTTTTAATCACTTTTCATCTATAATTTTCAATAACATATGTCATATACACATATTTTTTGCTATTCTTCTCTTAACCAGCATGATCGATTTATGGCTTTTAATCACTTTCCTTCAATAACGTTCTATCTTTCACCTATCACTTTCTACCCCTTTCTATCTCTTTCTATCCTTTTCTATCCCTTTCTATCCCTTTTTATATTTTCTTATCCCACCTGTATAAACATGATCATTTTTCGCTTTTAATCACTTTTCTTTCATTACTTTCAGTAATCTAGTGAGTGATCATGTTCTTTCAGTTGGGGATGGGAAAGTATAAGTAGGGATAGAAAGGGATTAAAAGGGATAGAAAGGGATAGAAAGGGATAAAAAGGGATTAAAAGAGATAGAAAGGGATAGAAAGGGATAGGAAGGGATAAGAAGAGATAGGAAGAGATAGAAGGTGATAGGCGAAAGATAGAAAGTTATTGAAGGAAAGTGATTAAAAGCCATAAACCGATCATGCTGGTTAAGAGAAGAATAGCAAAAAATATGTGTATATGACATATGTTATTGAAAATTATAGATGAAAAGTGATTAAAAGGGAAAGAACATAGTGTTCATTGAGGTGGGGTTTGGAAATGATGTGAAAGTATTAGACATTAATTCAAAGTTATAAAAAAAGATGATTAAAAGCGATAACTTGCTATGTCCATTGAAGTAGGGATAGGTCGGGATAGAAAGGTATAGATTAGAGATTAAAAGTTATAAGAAAAAGGTGATTAATGGTGATAGCTGATCATTATGATTCAGGTAGAGATTGAAAGTTATAGGGAAAATATGATTCATGGCGATAAGCTGGTCATGGTGATTAAGGTAGAGATTGAAAGAGATTGGAGGCAATAGAAAGATATAGGATGGTAAAGATTAGAGATTGAAAGTTATAGGGAAAAGCCGATTAATGGCGATAAGCTGGTCATCTTGATGAAGGTAGAGATTGAAAGAGATTATGGTCGATAGAAATATATAAGGAGATATAGAGTCGAGTTTGAAAATGATAGCTTTTCTGCATCTCTTTCTATAACAGGGATAAGAAAAGATAAAAAGAGATAAGATTTCTATCTCTTTACTTCTAGTAGGGAAACCAATAAAAATACTAGGAGACCAGTTATACTGAGAGAAATAGATAGTAAGAATTTTATATCTTTGATGGTAGAGAGGTTATGTTACACGGTACCATCACAGATGCTAAACGATGCAATCCAGCCCTACTGTAAAAACGTGCGTGAGATCTGTCGTAAGAAGGTAGGTATGTACTTACATTGTACGCATATAAGATCTCAGGTGACACTGACGAGATCTGGTATAAGATCTTTTGTGAGAACGTATAGGTACGAACGCATGTAAGTTCTTATATTAAGTTCCGTCATGCGCCGCGTATAACGTTACTCAATATGAAATTGAAACAGCGTTCTTATGTGAGTTCTAATCTGCGTACGTATGTACGAACTCATGTGCGAACACACGTACGAACTCATGTGCAAACACACCTAAGTATTAAATTAAATATGTTAAATTAAATATATTATTAAAAAAAAATTCTCGCCAACGGGATTCGAGCCCATCTAACCTGAGCCTAAGTACGCCTTAAATCCCTCGACCACCGTAGTCATAGAAACAACTTTACAAAATCTTAGTCATGTCTTTCCGGAGAAATTTAGGTATTAATATTGAGTAACGTTACACGCGGCGCATGACGGAACTTAATATAAGAACTTACATGCGTTCGTACCTACGTTCTCACATAAGATCTTATACCAGATCTCGTCTGTGTCACCTGAGATCTTATATGCGTACACATGTAAGTACATACCTACCTTCTTACGACAGATCTCACGCACGTTTTTACAGTAGGGAGATGTTACCCCGTACGATCTAGATACCCGTGTGGAAAAGCCAAGTAGGCCCTAACTGGCGCCCACTTGGCCCAGGTGGGCTCCAACTGGCGCCCACTTACAAACTGGGAAATACTGAGAACTTTTCCACACGGGTAGCTGTCCGTATACATAACACTAAATATTGTTCCTGGTATTATCAAGATAATTATTATACCTCTCCTTTTCCTTCACATTAACATATAAAGAATTAGGTGCTGCTTAGGGTCAATAGAAAGAAGAAGAAACATGAAGAATTAGTAAAATAAAAAGAGTAGAAATGGTGTTTTTTTATTCACTACTTATAATTAACCCTCAATAGAAATACATGGACTAGCACACTCTTTATTCTTATATCTCTATATCCATACAATAAAAAAATACTCTTATTCATTAGATAATAGAATTTCAATGATAAATTTTTTTTTTAACTTTTCAGTACCCGCGCAAAGTTGCAAAATTTAACACTAAGAATAGTTATTTTCGTATCAAGGGCCCAAAGTAGGTGATTGTAGCAAGGACGAGATTGGGAAACCGAGATCAGAAGCACATCCGCGGCAAAGCTAGACGCAGAGGGCCTACAAGCTGCAATATATATTCGGGTTATACCCCTAATAGCACCAAACGTTTCATCAACGTTGCTGCAACGGTTACTTGTAACGTTGCAAACGTTGCATTGGAACGTTACCAGTCAAGAAAAATAACGTTGCATATGTCATGGGGCTGGGAACCTTGCAGGGAAACGTTGCGGAACGTTAATTTGGAACTTTGAATAGGCATTCGAAAAATCGCAGTGCGGGTTGAGGAAAAATGTTGCGGAAAAGACTAAATTTTTGTTATTAATATTATTCGATGTTAATAATATAATTGCTTCTATAGGACATTGGTCACTAAAATCAACTGCGCAGCTCTAATTGCGATAGAAAACTACTGCGCACAATATCAACATTATTAATTTTTAAAAGATTTTTAAATGGTTATTCAAAGTTTCAAAATAACGTTCCTTGCAACGTTCATAGCCCCATGACATATGCAACGTTACTTTTCTTGACCGGTAACGTTGCAATGCAACGTTTGCAACGTTGCAAGGAAACGATGAAGCAACGTTGATAAAACCTTTTGTGCTATTAGGGACACTGGATAACCAAGCGCGGATCCAGCGGAAGCCGAAGGGGCGATCGTCTCTCACAAAAGTCTTAGATTCATATGAGAGAGAAAGTGATAAAACTATATTGTTATTATCTATACCATTATCCGCATGCATAGTTGGCCCAACATCGATTAATAGCAGTTGTGCCCAAGGTTAGGGCAACTTTAGGCAGACGGTCAGACTATGGCGGAAGACCCAAATTCGCTCCTGGGTTTTGAGAAAATGTGAGGTTGGTTTTATCCTGACACATGAATATTATCACTTTGAGATTTTTTTCTAAAAAAACTAAAAATTATCTCTCAAAAGAAAAAATTCACAAAGATTCGTTAGAAAATTCTGAATTTGAAATTAATTTGCTTTTTTTAATTTAATCTTATTTGGCGCGATAAAAAGTCGAGAATAATGAGAAAATGTGAGACTGATTTGTTCCTGTCACTTGAACACTATCAATTTGACATTTTTTCTTAAAAAAAACTAAGCGCACTGATTCACAAAAAGAGACAATCACAAGGAGTCATCAGAAAACCGTCAATACGAAAATAATTTGCTCTTTTTTATTTTGTTTCCTCGCGCGATAAAAAGTCGAGAGAGGTGAAGAATTTTGGTGTTTTCTCTGAAATGGAAAGTAAAATGTCAACCATTTGTGCTAGCGATAGATTTGCTACCTCTCGGTAAGTTGGTGTGCGTGCAAGACCTCAGGCTGACTGGCAGCATTGGTATACGCGTGTATGAGGTTAATGTCTGACATTTTATTTCAGAGTAAATACTAAAATCTATCAACTTTCTCTACCTTTTATCACGTGAGAAAATATTAAATTGAATAAAGCGAATTAATTTCGGATTCCAGATTCTTTAAATATTCCTTATGAATTTTTTCTTTTTATTGCCTGCAGTTAACCTGCCTGAAAATAACGTAAACGTCACATGGAATATACATTTTAATCCTTAATTGTGTCAGACTCTATAATTCAAAGAAAACGAAAAAAATAAGTTTCTGTTTAATGCGTTTTAATCATTTAAAAAAATAAATAAAAAACAAACAAAAAAGCCGAAGCTAGGCGATTTGAACTTGTGAACCCTCGCTCTTTATTCCTGAGCAACATCCATGTGGTCATTGATGCGCTTGCATGTTGTTACAAATACGTTGATTACAAGTTTCAGCTGGTAGTGAGACGTTAAGTGTATGTCTGGTAACAAATCTTACATTATTAATTACGACTCTAAGATTAATGCCAAAC
Organism: Ganaspis brasiliensis; assembly: GCA_037103525.1. Lineage (NCBI taxonomy): Eukaryota > Metazoa > Arthropoda > Insecta > Hymenoptera > Figitidae > Ganaspis > Ganaspis brasiliensis. The sequence continues at coordinate 2,934,263 of JAZKLR010000293.1, forward strand.
TCCATGAATTTTATATTAATTATTAATTTCTTGATTGTGACAATAGGGTCGCCCAAATAACTTTTTTTCGTGGAAAAAGGCATGACACGTACCCCCGGAATTTGTTCCAATGCGAAAAAAAGTAAATACGTAATTTTGGATTTTTCAAAATTTTGATATTCACTGGTGCCGCGCCGCAGGGCATCTCAATTTTCCCATGTAAAATGCATGGGAAAATTTTCAATTTTCGAAAAATCAAAATCATTCGCAAGGGTTTGACAAAAGTTGAAATTAAATTATTGGATCTTAAAGTAGACTCTCTAACGATTAATTTCACCTGTATAACTTTTAATCTTTATAACCCTGCCCCGGTATCAAACTACCCCAAAGTTGCGCCCTTTTTTAAATTTTTGCACCTATACGCACTTTGCTTAAGTAAAATCCATATTTGACAGTTTTGTCGATAGAAATAGTTATTATTATTTGTCGCAAGTGTTAATTAATGTTTAATTAACTTCTTTTATGAATATTTTCAACTATTTGACAATTGTTGAAACAAATTAATTTTTTCTAAAAAACCATACAAATGACTTTTGCTTCCTCATAGAGGAAGCTTTGTGATCGTTAAGATTTTCAAGTTTCCAAAAATGGTCTAAATCGATTTATTTTCATCTAAAAAGCTTAAATTTTCATTCCTGAGCAAATGCCCAAATGTATGTGTGTGTAGCTTTTTTTGTGTTCAAGATATCTCGAGAACGCTTGAACGGATTTCAATAAAATTTGGATGACTTATTAAGCTCATGAATATCTAAATTTGGACACAAGGATTTTTAAAAATACGCAATCAAATTTTTTTGAGCACCTTTTTTCATCGAAAAAAAATTGTTTTTTGTCGAAAATTTTTGTCATGATAAAAATAAAAACTAATGAGTACAAAAATCATATTCCTTATCTCAAAACGAATCGATTGACCTATATAAAGTTAATAATTGATCAAGAATTCGTAAAATAATTCTTGTTTTTACATTTTTTTGCATTAAACATTTTTTTTAACCACTTCCTCAATTAACTGATAGATTTGTAAATTTCTTGCTTCCTCTATGAGGAAGCAAATTATTTTGCTTACTTGGAAGCGCAATGTCCATGAAATGGACATAATCACCTAGTTTTATTTATATGGGTGATTTCTTCGCGTAGAGCACAAATTGTTAAAAACAATTGTCAACATTTTTTTTATCAAGATCATAAAAGTTAATATAAATTCTTGAAGTTTAAGGGTCTGAAATGATAGGCCGGACAAAATATTTATTATTTTGGTATTTTTTTAAACAAATTACTTGTAAGCACTTATATGTACCTTACGTTAAAAACTGTGTATGCAAATAGATTCTATAATGAAAATTAAAAAACTGCAAGTTATGGAAAGTTTCGCAGTAATCTATAAAAATGTATAAGACATAAACCACGATTTAAAAATTTGACTTTGGTAATTTATGGAAATTTATGCGGTCATTTATGGAAATTTTCGCGGTAATTTGTAAAAATGTGTAAGAATCAAATCACGATTCAAAAAATTGATTTTGGTAATTTATGGACATTTTCGCGGTAATTTGTAAAAATGTGTAAGACACAAACCACGATTTAATAAAATTATTTTGGTAATTTATGTAACTTTTTTAGGTGAATTATAAAAATGTGTAATGTACAAAATTTTAAGTTTGGTAATTGACAGAAATTTAAGCGGTAATTTATAAAAATTTCGATGTAATTTAGAAAAATTTGTAAGCAACACACCATAATTTACATTTTTTATTTCGTTAATTTACAAATATTTTTCGGTAATTTATAAAAAAAATGTAAAGCACAAATCACAATTTAAAATTTTTATTTTTGTAATTTATAGACATTTTCGCGGTAATTTATGGTTAACTTACTTGTACTATGGCAGTTTATAAGAACTTTCGATTTTATTGTTTAATACATCACACGCCTAACTTACACTAATTTGTTTATGTTAATGCCGGTCGAAATTTTGAGGTTGGTGGAGACGGTGGAGACGGTTGAAACAATTTCGACCATAGAACTATGTTAAAAATTTATTTTTATTTATGAAATTTTATTTTCATTAATAAAATATAGGATAACTGAAAATACTGTGGTCAAACATAAATAGCAAAAAAAAATATATTTTTTGTTTTTCTATTAAACGTTTTTTTTTATTTAATTATATTAAATTAAACAATACTATATGCCAATATTTATTGTATTTATTAGTGAATGTTGGTACAAATATTAATTTTTCTATTTTAACTTCTTGTGGCCCTTATGAAAAATAAGTATTGGATTAAGTATTGGGAGTAAGTATTGGATTAAGTATTGGATTAAGTATTGGAATAAGTATTGAAGTATTGGAATAAGTATTGGTTTAAGGGGTTACACCACTGTAGAATTTTCAAAAAATCGATTTTTGTTTTATTAGCTTAAAAGATGCTTTAAACCCTCTAGAATACAGGGAAAAAAATTTTGGTGCCTGTTTTTCATCAGATTAAATTTTTCAACAGCTTTGCTTGGTGCTACGAAGCGTCTCATGAAAAACATGCTTCGGTAGAACGTCCTAATGACGCCATTTTAAAACATTTTTCAATCAAAAATATTTTTTTTGTTCACTGTATAACTCAAACAATTTTTGTTATTTTAACTCTCAATTTTTATCATTTATTTAAAACAACATTCCGCACAGAAATACTGCCGATTTTTGATATTTTATAATTTCGATTTTTTAGACACAATTAAGTACTCATTTTTTTGGTCAAAAATTTGACTTTTACTTTGAATTCTCGCCAATTTAACAAAAATGAATATTTTTAAAATCCCCTACGTATTTCTGTAGTCATTCTAATGTAGATTAAGAAAAAATTTTTTATTTTGTTACAGATCAATTTTTACACCCTGTGTACTGCTTGCAGTAGAGCTATTTTAAAAAAAAAACCGTCTAACAGAAGTTGCTCTTACGCCGCCATGTTGTATTTTTTTTAAATAAAAAATTTTTTTTCTAAACTTTTAAAGATGTCTAACAATATCCTTGAAAAGAATTATCCTCCTTCTGTTCCTTCTACAAAAAAAAAAAAATCGCAAAAAAACACTTTTTTTTTGCCGTCTACAGTGGTGTAACCCCTTAAGTATTGGAAACTCCAATACTATTTTCGCGTAACATATTTTTAAACAAATTTTTTTTTAATTTTCTGTGGAACTGTGATTTTGCGTTCCATGTATTTCTATGTATAAAATTAACAACAAAACTACTGCGCAGAGCTGGGAGCCATAGAAACTTAGTGAGCAACTAGTAAAATTTTTAAGAATGTTTGGCGAAAAAAGTATTGGAGTTTCCAATACTTAAACCAATACTTATTCCAATACTTCAATACTTATTCCAATACTTAATCCAATACTTATTTTTCATAAGGGGGGGACAGGTCAAATTATGACATTTTAAGCCTTTTAAACCGTTTAAACGAAAAAATATTATATTATAGTGTAGTACTCAAGTAGCAACTGCAATATTCCTTCAGAATGAATATTCAGTACATTAGAAGAAAGATAATGAAGAGTTTTCGTATCCGAAAAGATTTTCTGGATTATACATTATACGTATTTGATCACGAATGATGTTTAATAAAATGTTTTATTATGAAATGAAAAGCATATTATGTGAATTTAGCAAATTACAGGAAGACCTGAACCAATGGATTCTCGTGTCTATTTTTTAAATATAGAAGTCATTGTTTATACTCAAAACGTATACTAATCTAAGTCTTTTGTATTTTTTCGTAAATTAAATAATTTTTAATATAAAATTAAACAAGAAAAAGTAACTTTTAAATTTTAATAACTGTTGGTCTAGAATTATAATACAGTTTAGGATGTTGAGTCGCAATTATTAAATTGTTTAAACAATGTTAGTTAACAAATTAAAAACTCCCAAAGTTTCCCTTTCTTAGGTTCTGTTTCTTTTTAAATTATTTAATTACTATTGACTTAGAATTGTATTGCAGTTTAGGATGTTTTCTAACAATTATTAAATTGTTTAAACAATCTTAGTTAACAATTAAATATCTTCGACAGTTTTATTTACTCATATTTCTTTTTTTTTTAATTAATTAATTACTATTAATATCTAGATTTATAAAGTAGTTTGAATACTTAATGTTGCCGTTGCGCAACATTCTCTGGGACGGCGCGAAACAAGAATTACAATCTTTGAATATTTATTTCTCGAAAATGAAAAATATGGTATTCTCAAAAATTGAATATGTTTTTTATCACATATCAAATTATATTCATGATTTTTGTTAGGCTTGAAAAAACAGAGAACATTTTTAAAAATGAAATAACAAAATTATTTTTTAAATGAACAATCGAAATCTTCTAAATTTTTAACCAGAAATTTTTTTTATAAAAATATAATATATTTCAAACAAATAACATTCAGAATATTTTTTGTATTATCGCAATAACAAATATCGCAATAACATATCAAATTAAAATTTGGTATACTTCTTTTGTACTCTATTCACTATTTATAAATAATGAAAGAGAAAAATCTGTAACTACAACTTTAATGTCAAATAAAATGATCCAAGTATCTTAGCTAACTGTATTGATGGGTACGACACTATTACATATTTGTCCATGAAAATGGGACTTAAATTTTCTGGAAATAGTCGTTTTGAATATTTTTTACAGGCGGAAATTCTTGTTTCCACCAAAGTTTCCTGAATTTTCTTGCCGAATATTCCAGAAATGTCAACGGAAATTCAGGGAATAGTCAGCAAATTTTTAGTGTTGTGCAGGTACTAATAGACAACACTAATGATGATATAATTGTATATTGTAAAAAAAAGCTTTATATATAATATATAATCCGACACAAACGGTTCTTTGTATAAAATTCTGATATAAACATATAACATAAGTGTACACTAACTCTAATTCATAACACACTAAACACATACTAGAGTAAAACTTGAAGGCTGGTGCTGATGTCTTAATACTCTTGCTAATATTTGCAATGGAAAAACGGCTAATCAACAGTCGAGTCATAAATGTACTTCCCATCTTGAAATTGCACTGAAATAAAAAACAAAAAAGTTATATTTTTAGTTCATACAACTTATAATTTTGATGAATTTCAAGTAAGAAACTTAAAGATTGTATTATTTCAAATAAAATTTAACTAATAATTGTAGGAGATGGAGGGTATAAGTTCGGCTTGCAAACTTAAATTATTATAAATCTTGTCAAACTTAAATTTATTTTATTTAAGGCATAAATAAACGTACAAATAGCTACAACAATGGAACTTTTTTATATTACTTTTTTCAATTTTATAATATAAAAATATATAATTATTTCAACTTTACTTTCATATAATCTTAAGCCGTTTTTTATTTTCAATGTAGATAGAATATAAAAATTTTAACTTTCAAAATGAAAGATTCTTGATTTTTACAATGAGAAAAAAATACTATTAAATCAATTTCACATTGGTTTGATGTAACAAATGACATATACAATATCGTTCGAACACATATATGTAATGATTTTAATAGTACGTACTTTTATTTTTAATATTACTGTTTTAATATAAATTATTTTTGAATCAAATAAATACTTATTCCTTTAAAGAAATATTGTGTGGAAATAATGAAGACGATTTTTTGACAGAAATAATGAAGTGAATAAAACTATAGCATATACCAGGCTTCGAATCGTAGTAAGAGACTAAAAAAAGTATGAAAAAGTAGCCTTCTTAAAAACAAAGTAACCTCAAAATTGAAAAAAAGTACCCTTTTTTAAAGGGTTATACCTGTTTGGAGGCTTTAAAAATGGTGTTTTTCAAGATTTATTTATGAGTGCAGTTTTTAATTATTGTTGGCAACTAATATATTATTTAATTAAGCAACTTTTAAAGAGTAAGAAAAAATTTTTGTATGGAAATTTTTTTACAAAATGTCGGCTGTAGAATTGCATAAAGAGTACAATCATACAGAGTTTTCTGCAGTACTCCGCGGTGAGAAGTATAAGTCCCCTGGATCGTTATTTGGAAGTATAAACTTTTTTTTAATAAACTACATAAGATTTATCTAGTGAAGTACACATTATAATTTTAGAATTTATTTTGTAGAATTGCGAGACTTAAAAAAAATCACATTTTTTATCTAAAAAAATCGACTTTGATTGTTCATAAAAAAAAATCCTCTTCATCAATTTTAAAAATCGTGTGTACTTCACAAGATGAATTAACTAAGAAGCTACAGTTAAATTTTCAAGTCATTCGGATGAAAACTCTTTGAGTTCTACTGCTCGCCGTTTTGCAAAACATGGTTTCGAGAAAAACGCGTTTGAAGTTGAAATTGTCTATACTTTTACACTTCAGCATTGCTTCAGAAAAATTAATTTTAAGAATATTTCCGGGTTGTTTTCATGAAAGTACGTTATTGATTATTAATTTAGGTTTATAATAGTGTATTTCAAGCCAATAAAAAAAAATTGCAAACAGGTATAACCTCTTAAGTGAAGTAAAATTGGCTTTTAAGTTTAATTTTAATGTGAAAACAATTTTTTTCTAATAAAATTGAAAGGATAAAGAAAGAAGAATATTAGCTCACAAATTTTACAATGAAAAATAAAACGCAATCGTTTATTAAATAAATTTTACATATAGAGGAGACCGGGGTAAATCCAGTCACCAGCGATATGACGCTATGAACTCAACTTAACCCTCTGCCTACGGTTACTTCTCCCCTTTCTCGCACTATCCAAAGAGTTTCCTACAGTCCCCACTAGGCGTCCGAATTGTCGATTTTTTTTTGTTATTTCAGCAGCAGGCTAGGTCGACTCGCCCATGTATTTGCGGTCAAACTTTTTAGTTCACCATGTTTTCCCGGTACAGGTGTGATTCCAAACAAATTATACTAACACATCGCAACAGTCTTCTACACACATGCTTTGCAGTGTATACGTATAGGCATCTTCACCCTGTTTTCCCGCCAGCCTGTTTCAGCAGGCAGGGGGTTAAGAAGGAGACATTGGTACTGTGAATAGTACCTAAAATTTAACTTATTTTAACCAAAGATACTTTACACATAGATCCGGCAAGGGTCCTGGTGGCATGTGGACTAACTAAAAATTTCCATTAGTAAGAAAAGGACGGAGATATCTGTGTCCTTTTCTTACTAATGGAAATTTTTAGTTAGTCCACAGACCCTTGCCGGATCTATGTGTAAAGTATCTTTGTTTAAACGAACTTTTGTTTAGTTTCATGAATTTAACATGGAATCAGAGTCGGTTAAATGTTTTTTCGATGCTTTTGAATGTCCTTTTTCGAAGTAATATATAGTTTTGATGTATGAAGTCTTTTTTCTAGATATTCTAGAGTGCAATAAATAAAAATAAAGCCAGAAATATATTTTTTGTAGAAATTGATAAACTAATTTGAAAGTAAAACACTAAAATTTTACAAAAAAATAGATATACCAAAAAAGTTATATTTTTAGGTAAATCTTACTTAATAAAACTAAGCTCATGAATATTCCCTAAAACCCAATTAGCCTAAATCCCATTAGGCCTAAAACCATTTAACCTAAATTGCATTCAGCATAAAACCCATTTAACCTAAAATGTATTCAGCCTAAATCTTATTTAAATTAAAATGCATTTAGCCCAAATGCCATTTAACCTAAAAAGCACTCAGCCTAAATATCATTTAACCTAAATTCCATTTAACCTAAATCCCATTTAACCTAAATTCCATTCAACCTAAAATGCATTTAGCCTAAATCCCATTTAACCTAAAAATCATTCAGCCTAAATCTCATTTAACCTAAATTCCGTTTAACCTAAATTCCATTTATCCTAAATCTCATTTAATCTAAATCCCATTTATCCAAAAATGCATTTAGCCTAAAGCCCATTTAACCTAAAATGCATTCAGCCTAAAATTCATTTAATCTAAATCTCATGTAACCTAAATCCCATATAACCTAAAATGCATTTATTCTAAAATTCATCCAGCCTAAATCCCATTTAACCTAAATCCCATTTTACCTAAAATTCATTTAACCTGAATTCTATTTAACCTAAATCTTATTTAACCTAAATTCCATTTAACCTAATTCCCATTTAACCTAAAATATTTTTTATGTACTTTTGACATGAGTTTCCCAACCCTGTATAAGTAGAGAGTAGTTCTTACCTATCGATAATGCAGATTGGATGGCGTTTCAGACATCTTTGCGTTTGCGGGAATTTTCAAACGTGTTCTTTTATTTTTGTTTTGAATTATTTCTTTTCTTTAGTAGATCACTTAAATGTCTGAAACGCCATCTAATCTGCATTATCGATAGGTAAGAACTACTCTCTACTAACACAGGGTTGGGAAACTCATGTCAAAAGAACATAAAAATATTTTAGGTTAAATGGGATTTCGGTAACGTGAGATTTAGGCTAAATGCGTTTTAGGTTTAACGTGATTTAGGTTAAATGGAATTTAGGTTAAATGGGAATTAGGTTAAATGGAATTTAGGTTAAATGAAATTTAGGTTAAATGAGATTTAGGTTACATGGAATTTAGGTTAAATGAAATTTAGGTTAAATAGGATTTAGGTTCAATGGGATTAAGGTTAAATGAGATTTTGACTGTATAAATTTTAGGTTAGATTGGCTTAAGGCTAAATGCAATTTTGGATAAATGGGATTTAGGTTAAATGTAGTGATGCACGGCAAGACAATATTTTCTTGATTATTGACAGTTCTCGATTGATATTGAAGTTATATTGCAATCAAAATATTGAAGTTTCATTTGTTTATCAATAAATAGTCTTGTCTCATTTATCTTTTCAATACAAGCGAAGCGATAATATTGAATCTTGGTCGGTTATTAACAAAATGAATTTGGCAATATGCTTTAAATTTGGTTAAGATTAACTAAGGTTAATGCAAAAATTTTAAATGAACTAATTTAAAAATTCTGCATTTAAGGTAACGAAGCCAATATTCGATCCGAACTTGTAGTCGATCAGTCATAATTTAATTAGATAAATTTAATTTATAGTTTTATTGCATTGAGAAAAATAAAGATTGAAATATTCAAAGTAGTATTTGGTATCAGTATTATTAAAATACTAATTAATTTCATCCAATTAAATCACCACTGATCGACTGTAGGTTCTGTTACCTTAAATAAAGATTTTTTAATTTTTAAAACCATTGTATTTGAATTAATATAGGTTCAGTTTATTTCTAAGAGTAGGTAATACTACACTTTATATTAAAATTTTCCTAATTTAATTGAAACTTTTTTTTTGGAATTTATAAGTAATATCTTAAATTTTTTAAACTGACTTTAAATGGAAAATTGAATCGAAGTGGATATTTTACAAGTTACTTTAATTTTGAAAAATTTGTTAATATGCTCTTAAAAATTTCAACTTACCAAAATATGTATTTTAAAAAAATGTTGAGCAAAATCTTAAATTCAGATTTAAGATTCAATTTTTAAAACCTCTTTTAAAAATTGTAAAATATTTATTTTTCTTTAATTTTAACAAAATCTTAATTAATTGTAACAAATTTTTAGTTTTTATGTGCTAATATTTTAAGGTTTTCAATCAAAGAATGCAATTTTAAATGTTTAGTCTTTGATAAATAAATGAGAATATTTATGTGGCTAAAGTTTCGTTCGAACAATGAACACACAAATTTTTTTTTTTATTATAGCTCAAAACAAATGAAAACTAAAGGAAAACGAATTCCGAGCCAAACTTCAGACGTTACATGATTTGTCATCAATTTTTTTTTTACTACTGTAAAAATTTCATTTCTAATGCCTTTCAAAAATGACATACATTCCCAGCTTTTTTCAGATACTCTAGTATATCCGCAAAAAATTTCTCAACAAATGGTAATGTGCTCTAAGGATATATTTGGTTGCTGGACCAAATTTAAATGTCAGTTTTTGACAATTTTGGGAAAAATAAATTTTTTTAAAGCTAATCCGAGAGGAATTTTATCTCGAGCTTTTTATAACAGACTCTAAACCAATTCCAAAGACTTGTCTAAAAATATGGAGGTGGTGTACAGCTCCATTTGGATGCTGGAACAAATTTAAATGTCAGTTTTTGACGATTTTGGGAAAAATAAATTTTTTTAAAGCTGATCCGAGAGGAATTTTATCTCGAGCTTTTTATAACAGTCTCTAAACCAATTCCAAAGACTTGTCTAAAAATATAGATGTGGTGTAAAGCTCCATTTGTATGCTGGAACAAATTTAAATGTCCATTTTTGACAATTTTTTAAAAATGAATTTTTTTAAAGCTGATCCGAGAGGAATTTTATCTGGAGCTTTTTTTAACAGACTCTAGACCAATTCCAAAGACTTGTCTGAAAATATGGAGGTGGTGTAAAGCTCCATTTGGATGCTGGAACAAATTTAAATGTCAGTTTTTGACGATTTTGGGAAGAATTAATTGTTTTAAAGCTGATGCGAGAGGAATTTTATTTCCAGCTTTTTTTAACAGACTCTAGACCAATTTCAAAGACTAGAGAATGGATCTTTACTCCATCTTAATATTTTTCGACAAGTCTATGGAAATGGCATAGAGACTGTTAAAAAAAGCTCAAGATAAAAATCATCTCGGATCAACTTTAAATAATTCATTTTTGTTAAAATTAGCAAATAATTTCATTTAAGTTTCTTCCTGCAACCAAATGGAGCATTACGCCACCTTGATCTTTTTAGACAAGTCTTTAGAAATGGTGTAGTGTCTGTTACAAAAAGCTCGTGATAAAATTCATCTCGGATCAGCTTTAAAAAATTTCCTTTTTCAAAAAATTGTCAAAAATGGACATTTAAATTTGTTCCAGCCTCCAAATGGAGCTATACACCAACTTCATAATTTTTGACAAGTCTTTAGAATCGTTCTAGAGTCTGTTAAAAAAGCTCGTGATAAAATTCCTCTCGGAACAATTTAAAAAAATTCATTTTTCACAAAATTGTCAAAAATGGACATTTAAATTTGTTCCAGCATCCAAATGGAGCTTTAGACCACCTCAATATTTTTAGACAAGTCTTTGGAATTGGTTTAGAGCCTGTTAAAAAAAGCTCCAGATAAAATTCCTCTCGGATCAGCTTTAAAAAAATTCATTTTTAAAAAATTGTCAAAAATGGACTTTTAAATTTGTTCCAGCATCCAAATAGAGCTTTACACCACCTCTATATTTTTTGACAAGTCTTTAGAATCGGTCTAGAGTCTGTTAAAAAAGCTCGAGATAAAATTCCTCTCGGAACAATTTAAAAAAATTCATTTTTCACAAAATTGTCAAAAATGGACATTTAAATTTGTTCCAGCATCCAAATGGAGCTTTAGACCACCTCAATATTTTTAGACAAGCCTTTGAAATTTGTCTAGAGTCTGTTAAAAAAAGCTCGAGATAAAATTCCTCGGATCAGCTTTAAAAAAATTCATTTTTTACAAAATTGTAAAAAATGGACATTTAAATTTGTTCCAGCATCCAAATGGAGCTATACACCACCTTCATATTTTTAGACAAGTCTTTGGAATTGGTCTAGAGTCTGTTAAAAAAAGCTCGAGATAAAATTCCTCTCGGATCAGCTTTAAAAATATTCATTTTTCCTAAAATTGTCAAAAACTGACATTTAAATTTGGTCCAGCAACCAAATATATCCTTAGAGCACATTACCATTTGTTGAGAAATTTTTTGCGGATATACTAGAGTATCTGAAAAAAGCTGGGAATGTATGTCATTTTTGAAAGGCATTAGAAATTGAATTTTTACAGAAGTAAAAAAAAAATTTATGACAAATCATGTAACGTCTGAAGTTTGTTGCGGAATTCGTTTTCCTTTAGTTTTCATTTGTTTTGAGCTATAATAAAAAAAAAAAATTTGTGTGTTCATTGTTCGAACGAAACTTCAGCCACATGAATATTTGTATCCTCACTATCAATATTTTTAAATGTTTAGTCTTTGTTAAATAAATCAAAATATTTGTATCTTAACTATCAATACTTTTAAATGTTTATTCTTTAATAAATAAATGAAAATACTTGTATCTTAACTATCAATATTTTCTTAACGTTATTTAGTTTTTTTTTACTATTTTATTATTATCGTGTAGTTTTTAAATTATTGATTAACATGGGTAGAGCTTTAAGGTTAGACAACCGATACGAATGAAATTTTTCTTTTAAAATAGTTATTAAAAAATAAATAACTTTGACTTAAGAGTCAACTCTAAGTTTCATTATTTTACAAAAATATTTTTTTTAAAAAATTTGACTTTCTACACCTTTTTATTAAAATTGTACATAATAAGTTAAATAAGTCTTTGTAGTATCAGTATTCATTGCTTTAATTTTAGAATATAAAAACACCTCTTCTCAACAAGTTAAATGGCTTAAAATTAGTAAGATATATTTTTTTTCACAACAATATTTTATAATATAATTGTTCATTTTTTATACATCTATCAACATATTTCTGATCGAAGTAATTAATGTTGTTTATCTGTAAAACAATATTCTCAATAAATTAATATCATACAAATTGGTAATTGTCCAAAATTAATGTTTCTTAAAATATTAAAAATTAAGGTCGAATTCCTAGCTTTAAAGTTATTTAATTTTTAATAAACCAATGAAAAAATCCTTATGCAAAATTGGTTTCTTAGCCCTTACGCACACCTCTTGTAAATTACAAAAAATACTATAGAATAAATTATTTCAAGAATTTTCCATTTTTAATGATCTTTAATAAACTTTTAAAGAGTTTAGTTTCTTTAAATATTTAATAAGGCAAATTATTATTTATAATAATAATACTTATGTAAATTAATATTTAATTAATTTAATATTAATATGATTATATTTAATATAAATCAGTTTCGTAAAAATCCAAAAAATTCTCAAAAATTTGTCCGCCATACTGGATCCGCCATTTGGAATTTTGAAAGTCTGACTTGAAATTCGTAATCAGCGACCCCAAAAACCCCCGAGTAACAAGATTCAAGCAAATCCCTCGTTATTTAAAAAAGTTTGTCTGTCACATAATATCCGCCATGTTTTTTGAGGTTATGTCAAAACTGAGACCTGATGGAGCAAAACAGACTTCAGATTCGTGTTCAGCGCATCAAAATACATAAGGAATGGGTGGTCTCATTCCCCAACTCGGGTACTTTTTTTTTTTGTGTGGCTGTGTAATCAAGAATATTGATTGATCTCGCTTGAATGTTGATTTTATTGACTCAATTGTCAAGAAGCGGTTAACTTCTCACTCTTAATTTTCGAGATACGTTATTGAAATCGATTGTTTCTTGGTTTTCTCGCTTGAATGCATCACTAGTTAAATGAGATTTAGGCACAGAGGTGACACTATGAGTTGAAAATTAGTAAATATGTCAATGGTGACCGATAGAGGCGCTGTCTGTGCCTTGTGCCGATATTTAAAAAAATGCATGGGAGAACTCTTTCAAAGACTATTTTCAGTATTTAAAAACTAATTCGCTAGATGCATTTCTATTTCACATTAACATTAAATACTTGAAGCATCTTTTACAACTTTTAATTCAATGAAAAACATTGTTCAGTTTGAGATTTTAACAAAAATAGAACTTTATACATAACCTCCAAATACATTAAAGAACGTTCTGCGCAGACTCCAGATGAATATCGAATTAATCGATTTTAATAATCTCGAACGTCTCGAATAGCTGGAGTCTGCGCAGAACGTTCTTTAATGTATTTAAAGGTTATGTATAAAGTTCTATTTTTGTTAAGATCTCAAACTGAACAATGTTTTTCATTGAATTAAAAGTTGTAAAAGATGCTTCAAGTTTTTAATGTTAATGTGAAAAAGAAATGCATCTAGTGAATTAGTTTTTAAATACTGAAAATAGTGTTTGCAAGAGTTCTCCTATGCATTTTTTTACTTATCGGCACAAGGCACAGACAGCGTCTCTACCGGTCACCAGCAACTTTCATGTTATTTTTTTAAATAGAAAAAGCATACAAGTGTCACCCCTGTGGATTTAGGATAAATTGAATTTAGGTTAAACGGAATTTAGGTTAAATGAGATTTAGGCTGAATGAATTTTAGGTTAAATAGCATTTAGGCAAAATGCATTTTAGTTTAAATGGGATTTAGGCTGAATACATTTTAGGTTAATTGGAATTAGGTTAAATGGAATTTAGGTTAAATGGGTTTTATGCTGAATGCAATTTAGGTTAAATGGTTTTAGGCCTAATGGGATTTAGGCTAAATGGGTTTTAGAGAACATTCATACGCCTCATAAAATTTCTACTATACTTCTTGAGTTATCAAAGAAAAAAAGTTTCTAAATTTGCTTGAAAAGCATGTAATTCTTAAAGTTACTTTTTTGAGGGTTTTATGGCACCGCGAGTAAAATTAAAAGAGCATAGCCAGTTAAGTATGTAAAATCTGCCCCCGCACCTATTGTGCTCATATTGCTGTCACACTTTGGCATTGTTGTGAAAAAAATTTTCACCAAATATTAACCCTTAAATCCAATTTTTGGGGGAGATATGGAGGGGGTAAGTAAAATTGAAAAATGTGTTTTTCTCCAAAACGGCTGATTCGATTTCATTAAATAAAATATATGTTAAGGTAGTCAATGAGACTATTAAGAAAAAAAAAGTTTTTATTTTTGAACAAAAATTACAATAAAAAAAAAATTCTCCAAATTTTCAAAAAAATTTTTTTTTTGTTATATTTAAGAGCGACACTCACAGATTTCAGCTGATTTATTCCCCAAAGTATCCCTAATAATAAAAAAATTTTACCTAATTTATTTTCGAGGTGCGTCATAGTAAAAAAAATTAAAATATGACGTGCTCATGTCACGTTACAGAGTAATAGCCCTTGGCGGATCCACGAGGGGGGTCATGGGGGTCATGATCTCCCCTGGAGCCTTGTATATAAATGTGTGTGAGAGAGAGATAACATTATAGTGTCTAAATAATTATATTATATTATTTAAACGGTCGCCATGTAAGTTTTACTAAAGATACTTTACAATAGATCCGGCAAGGGTCCTGGTGACATGTGGACTAACTAAAAATTTCCATTAGTAAGAAAAGGACACAGATATCTCCGTCCTTTTCTTACTAATAGAAATTTTTAGTTAGTCCACATGCCACCAGGTCCCTTGCCGGATCTATTACGGATTAGGTGATAGGTCCCTTTTCTCGTGCGGCGTCATCTGTAGGTTATCATTTTTTTTTTTAAACCCATGTTCATTGTTTATGATCCTCTAAGTATATAAAATGTAAGACTAACAAAGATTAAAAATATAACAAAAGTAAATAAATATAAAAATGTGTCACGTCGAAGTAGCTATTGACAGGGGCGCACAGTGGGACTTTTAGCTTTTTTTTTGTCAATATCTAATATCTTTCGATAGAATAGACGAAAATGAGTGGTCCCTGGATCAAAATAAAGCTAGATAAATTCAGAATAAAAAAAATAATAGAAAAGCTTTCTTCTAATTTTTTTGGTCCAGAAAACACTCGTGAAGTTAGCAATTTTTCAAAAAAACGACAAATTGAAGTATAAAGACAAAACAAATTTGTAAAACTTTACAAAAGTCGTTATTCGTAAGCTTCTGAGGTCGCTACATTAAAATATGAATAAAACATTAACTTTCAAAATGGCGAATCCAACATGGCGGACTTAAATCTGAAAAAATAATCGATGTTTACGAAACTTGGTTTTCAGATGTTTTTTGGGTAGTAGAATGTAAATTTAACATTTAAATTGGGAAATTCAATATGGCGGATCCAGTATGGAGGGCTAAAATCTCAAAAAATAAAGTTATTATTCTACGACTCAAAAAAACATTCAAACATCAAGTTTTGTAAAAATAGAATATTTTTGGGGAATTTAGTCCGCGATATTGGATCCGCCATATTGAATTTCTCAATTTAAGCATTATATTTACATTCTACGACCCAAAAATCATCAGAAAACCAAGTTCCGTAAACATCGATTATTTTTTCAGATTTAAGTCCGCCATATTGGATTCGCCATTTTGAAAGTTAATGTTTTATTCATATTTTAATGTAGCGACCTCAGAAGCTTACGAATAACGACTTTTGTAAAGTTTTACAAATTTGTTTTGTCTGTATACTTCAATTTGTCGTTTTTTTGAAAAATTGCTAACTTCTCGAGTGTTTCCTGGACCAGAAAAATTAGAAGAAAGCTTTTCTAAAATTTTTTCTTATTCTGAATTTATCTGGCTTTATTTTGATCCAGGGACCACTCATTTTCGTCTATTCTATCGAGAGGTATTAGATATTGACAAAAAAAAAGCTTAAAGTCCCACTGTGGGTCCCTGGCAATAGCTACTTTGACGTGTCACATTTTTATATTTATTTACTTTTGTTATATTTTTAATCTTCGTTAGTCTTACATTTTATATACTTAGAGGATCATAAACAATGAACATGGGTTTTAAAAATAAAATATATGATAATCTACATATGACGACGCCGCACGAGAAAAGGGACCGGACCTATCGCCTAAACCGTAAAACTTACATGGCGACCGTTTAAATAATATAATATAATTATTTAGACACTATAATGTTATCTCTCTCTCACACACATTTATATACAAGGCTCCAGGGGAGATCATGACCCCCATGACCCCCCCTCGTGGATCCGCCAAGGGCTATTACTCTGTAACGTGACATGAGCACGTCATATTTTAATTTTTTTACTATGACGCACCTCGAAAATAAATTAGGTAAAATTTTTTTATTATTGGGGATACTTTGGGGAATAAATCAGCTGAAATCTGTGAGTGTCGCTCTTAAATATAACAAAAAAAAAATTTTTTGAAAATTTTGAGAATTTTTTTTATTGTAATTTTTGTGCAAAAATAAAAACTTTTTTTTTCTTAATAGTCTCATTGACTACCTTAACATATATTTTATTTAATGAAATCGAATCAGCCGTTTTGGAGAAAAACACATTTTTCAATTTTACTTACCCCCTCCATATCTCCCCCAAAAATTGGATTTAAGGGTTAATATTTGGTGAAAATTTTTTTCACAGCAATGCCAAATTGTGACAGCAATATGAGCACAATAGGTGCGGGGGCAGATTTTACATACTTAATCGGTTATGCTCTTTTATGCTTATTTGTCGTTTTTTATAACAAACATAGGACAAAAATGTTTCAAAACAAAACACTAGAGTCTCTTTTACTAACTACAAAACAAATTTTTGAAAAATAATTGATCTTCAAGAATGCACAAAATAACCCACCAAATCCTGTGTTTTTTAGTTTTTTACACTTATTTTTTAAAAAAATACGGGTATTTTTTTTTCGATTTGAAAACTTTTTGGAGGGTAGCAGCAAAACATTTCAGACTTTCGTCTTATGGACCACCCTAATATATATTATAGAGGAGAGTGGTCCCAAACCGACCCCCTAAAAGGCAAAAGCCAAAAAGGTGCCGAAAACTTGTTTGATTGCTGAGGTCAAATTTTTCCCAGTAAAGGAATCATTTTTTTATGTTTCCACTGGTTGCCGAGGCTCTGGATCTCATTAAGTGGGAGATGCAGAGAGAAAATCGAAAACTGACGTTTTCGACAATCTCAAAAAGGGTGGTATGAAACCGACACCCTATTTTTATTGCAGGAAATAGCGAAAACAAACAAAATTCTGAACTTGTATTGTTGATATATCGTTGTTGTTGATATATCGACTTATAGCTTTTTCTCTTATTTGTGAAGTAAGCTAAAAGTGAATACGCACTGATATTCAATATCACTGTTTTACACTGAAAAAAATACTGTGATGAGATTAGACATTTGAGTATGGTTGACAGGTTATGTAGGAGTTTGACAAAATGCATCGGTGCGCCACTGTCCATTTTACCTAACCTTACAATATGACTCGCAGTTTCACACAGCCGTATGGCTAAAACACCAATACGTATGGCAGTTCCCAAAACAGCAATAAAATATTGCCAATCTGCCCATAATTATCGCAGTTCCACGGAAATATTTTTTTCAGTGTAGGTATTTGATGTATATATACCGAAAAATAGTATGACTATTTCATGAATGAGTATTGCCTTTTTATAAACTGTTCATTTGTACTTTAAAGATAATAAACCTGTATTTACCATAAACAATATTCAATTTAGTTAAGGAAGTAAAAATACAAATAAGCATATTTCAAATTAAACATTGATTTAAACTGAATAAACGATTTGAGCATTCTAGTGAGTTAAATTTCTCAGTTTAATTATATTAAGTAGGGGAGAGTGGCTATCAATGTACCGAGTTTTTTTCAAGGTCATAGTACTTATTGAATTTCACCAATTTCAAGCACTTCTTTGCATCAATATAAAACTACAACACTTATCTAGGTAATGCACACATATTTTACACGATTTATTTTGATTAAATAATAGAATTTAGGGTTTTTCTAAAGTAACAAGCTATTTTCATTTTCAACAACCTGGGTACACAATGAACCACCTCTATAAAAATACTAAAAATGTTTAACAATAGTAATATTGCAATTTTCATTTTGTAAAAAAACTTATTTTCTATCAAATACTATAAAAAATTATTACTTAACACCTTTAATTGATAATGTATAACATAAATATACCTCAAATTTAAGTTAACTATCTAAAATGGCATTTTAGTTCTGCTATGTTGAGAAAAGTACTGATAACAATTGCTGTAACATGCTGTACGCATGCTTAGTTTTATAATCAGGCATACCACTCTAGAAATCGAAAATACACTGAAATTCCAGGTGGTTCATTGTTTCCTGGTACATTGAATCAACATGACATTTGCAACAAAAATGGTTTTTTATAACTTAATCCAATATTTCAAAATCTTTATCTCATTAGAATATTGTAGTTAAGGTTCATAACAAAATAAATCGTAAGTACATTTATTTTTAAATGGCCTTATTTCAATTAAAAAACGTGTTTTTATTTTAGGTAAATTTTTTCTTCAGTACATCAAAAACAGTTTTTTCCAGTTTTCTCTGTAATGAATAAATCCACACGTCTCAAATTTATGGACGTAGTGTGTTTACGCAAACTTAATTTATATTTAAAATTAGGAGAATTTTTATTTAATTGTTTCTGAGAAAATTAAAATGGTTCATTGAAAAAACTGGTACATTGATGGCCACTCTCCCCTACGTGTAAAAAAATTAATCAATATTACCGACATTAAAAAAAGAGTCGGTAATATTGATTAATTTTTTTACACGTACTTAAGCCTAAACTAGAGAAGATATCGATTTGAAATTTTGGGAATCGTTTTCGAAAGTCATAAAGTGTGTCATGAATGTTCGACTTATTAAAAATTTTGAAAAACAATTAAATTATTAACAAATTAAATATGGGAGATAAGATAGAATTCTACATTTTAGTCTCAAGTGGTCCCAAGATCTGGGACATGCCCTTAAATTTTTTAACGTGTGGTATTCACGATTTGTTTAGTAACACGACCGTTGAGAAACAGAGGGGGGTCGGTATGGTACCATCCTCCCCTATACATATTTAAGAAAAATTAATTAAAATATTAATTTAAATTAATTAATTTCTAGAATATTTTTTCAGTTTTATATATATATATATATATATATATATTGAAAAAAGTCAATATAATTAAAATTTATTAATTTTTAAACACATTTTTTGTACTCTTTTAAAAATTCATTCATTAATAGTGGTGCCCACGAGACCGAGACTAGTCTCGGTCTCGTCTCATCTCGTCTCGGTTTCCCGAGACGAGACCGAGACGAGACTTATCTAGTATAAAACGAGATGAGACCGATACAAAGTTTCTCGAGACCGAGACTCTGGGCGAAAATTTAAAACAAAAAATAAAATATTATTACGAGAATTTATTTATTATTTTTAAGTTAAGTTATTAATTTCTATAACTAATTTATGTAATTAATTAACAGACAAATATCTTTTAACTAAACATTTTTGTTATATTTTTATAAATAATTAATAAAATAAAAAATTAATTAATTTTAATTATTATTATTCAATTATATATGATATTATTTAGGGTCATTTGGGGTAATTCCGGAGAGAATTTTTAATTTTCACGAATAGCGTAAGTTTTTTATTTTAAAAGACAATTCTGTCGATTTTCTTTTGCATTTACTTGTTACGTCACTTCCCTAGAATAATTACACGAGTAAGTAGAATTTATAGGTGACCTTGAATTGCGAAAAACTGCTGTTCGTCATCACCTGGACAATTTTGCCAAAATTGCAAAATTTTGGGGTAATAGCGAACAGTATTTTTTTTAAGAAAGTCTAAGAAGAAAGTTATCTAAAGTATATTCCTGTAAAGGGATGAAATAGCTTGAAAAAAATTCGTAGTAGGTATATGATATACTTTAATTAGTTGAATGATAATGTATCATACACTGAGAAAAAAATGTCTTTAATTCAATAGTGCGGCTGCTATAGAATGTCATGACATTAAAACAAAATTTTCTGTTATAAATTTAAATGTTTATCTTTCTAACTTAAATAAATGGAACTATTAAGTTAAAAATATGGTACTATGAAAAGAAATTTCACATTTATATAAAACTATAGTACTTGCAATTATTTTAAATAAATATTAATTTATTTTATACAATAGTAGGGGAGTGGGCCCCAAGATGGACAGGGCCCCAAGATGGACATTTCGTATAAAATTTTTGTTTAAGGTGACAGCGACTTATGCTTTTTGTGATTTTTGTTGTTTGTATAGACGAAGATTTTGATGCACATTTGAAGAAAAAAAACCAGTTGGTTTTTCTTCTACACATACCACGTAATTTTGTGTCTAAAAGAAGTTTTGTGACAGTTTTTTCTCAAGTTGGTAAAGTTGTTTAAATTTATGATTTAGAATGAGTACTTAACGTTATAATATTCTTTATTTATCGTATAATAATATTCTAAAATGATTTTACTAATTCAGTGTTCGTATATATTTTTTTACTGGGGATTAAAAAATGGTGTTATGTACCCTAAGATGGACAGGCCTCAAATCTCAATGTATTTATTTGCTTATTTTCGATTTTACACTTTTTTCAATAATTTTTTGAGTCAATTAATTAAAATTTTTTATTTTCCACGTTAAAATGTGATTTTATCGTTAGAGAAAATGATATATCGATATTTTTCGATATTTTATTACTTTTTACTGTTAAGCTATTAAATTGAAGTTTTTAGAAATGTTATTTCTTGATAAATTCCGTAAAATGATTAAAAATTAAATTAAATTAAAAAATTTTATACGAATAAATTAAATTAAATTAGTTTAAGAATTGTTACACGATGTTAATTTTTTATTTACTATAATTTTCAGAGACTTTTAAGAAGGTGTCCATCTTGGGGCCACTTTTTTTTAGACCGAAAATTTTAACAATAAGAAAAAACGCTTTAAAAAATGTTTATGTTCAAAATAAAATTTTATCTCTGTGGCCATAAGTTACCTTATAAATGGTACTTTCATCGGATATAAAACATTTTAATATATTTTATTTGGTTTGGATTCTACAGCAATAAGACGAAAGGGTGTCCAACTTGGGGCCCTCTCCCCTATAATTTAAGATAAATAAATATGTTCTTAATCGAACAGCAGTTTGCTTTGAATTCAAAAGTGTAATTAATCTGAAACATCAGCAGATGCTATAAAATCTATAACATATTCTTTAGATTCAAGTAACGATGTATTCGAATACCGCCAAAAGCATCGTGCTATAAAACTTATAGCATAATCTATATAGATTCAATAAACAATGTATTCGAATACCGCCAAAAGGATAATGCTATAAACCGTACATCGCAGTTTATGGATTCAATTATCAATGTATTAAATAAATTTAAAATTCAAAAACTTATAGTTAAATATCACTAAATTTAGAAATTAAACCATTAAAACCATAAAAAAAATTAAATTAAAAATTATAATATTTAAACGCAAACAAAATTAAATATAAAATCGAAGAATGTTGAAATGAGTTTTTTCAAAATTCAAAGTAAAATAATTAAATTCAAAAAAAATAATACGTACACTGAGAGAAATGATACGTCGTTAATATAACTAAAAAAAAGTGGTTGGCAATATGTAGTTAGTGGGCATACATAAAATTGTTTATGTACCCAAGTTTACTGGTTACAATAACCAGGAATGTAGTTGTGCTAACTACATTTTCTTACAAAATAGATTTCTAGTTGTGGCAACCATGTTCGTGGTGAAAATTGTCTTTAACCACAATAAATATTTATCACAACGTCAGATATAAGTTGACGGAACATGCAATCCTGGTTGCTATAACCAGGAAAATTTAATTGGCGCATGCGCTGCCTCTTTACTTGCACATTTGATGTTTGACTGCAGTTTGTAAACAGTGCTACACGTCAAGTGCAGAATCATTTTCTTAATACATTTTTAAATGTTTTATTCGATTAATAGAGTGATAATGACAAAGTGACAACATTGCTGCATTTCTTAATGAGATTTTCCTTATATTTGAGAAGTTATTAAACTCTTGAAGATTGCATTGATTTATTATATTTTGATGAGTTATTATACATGGTTAAATTTGTACTATTAATGAAACTCTGTAGGTATGTTTATTATGTAGTGAATGAGAGTTTATCAACATTTTTCTAGTTAATTTACAAACAATAATTATTTTGATCAATTTAATTGCACATAACCCATTATTCCAGCGTGTATGTATTTTATTTCTAATATTCCACTACATTTCCTGGTTATAGCAACCAGTTTTCAATGCTACGAGAACTTTTTCCTGGTTATAGCAGCCAGCTTTTAATGTTACGATAACTACGCTATTTTTGTTCATACAACTTAAATGTATGGCTAAAGACAAATTTAACCATGAAAACCTGGTTGTCTGAACCAGGAATTTCTCTCAGTGTAAGAAATGTTTAATTTAACTTGAATTTACAAAAATTTTAATTTAAGAATTAAAACATAAATAAAATTAAAAATAAAAATTATATTCTTGAAACACAAATACAATAAATATAGTAAAAAAAAATAGTAACAAATTAAATTAATTTTATTTCTTTATCAAATTAATAGTAACAATCCTCATGAAGTCATTTCTAAGACAGCAAAAATAAAAAAATAAGAAAATTAATAATTATTGTTTTGGATCTAATTTCTGTTGACAATCAAATTTAAAATAGTTGTGTTAAAACTTGATTACAAATATCCATAAGCACTATTATTTATACAAGAAAATTTCTGCTTACTTGAAATCAAATTCACAATTTGATTCAGATAATTCACAATTTATTATTACATCTTAAATATCGAGTAGTAAATTAATAAATTTTTACAAATCAATTTTTATATTTAAAGTATTAGTCGCGTAAAATGATTTTCGTCAGATTTTTTTAAAACTTTGTATCTGTATTCATGAGGTTTTTATCTATGGAATGAGATCTATCCTATTAATTTTGACCACTTCTGAGCTTCAAAATATTAATTCAAAGTTTATAACTTTTACATGCAATAGCACAAAATACATGTAAAAAATGTCTCTTATATTCAATTATAAAAAAACAAGTCGTCAGTTTTTCAAATAAAACTACTAAGTTACACATTGAGATAAAATAAATCCTTTCAAAAAAAATTAATTTTATTGACCACGCCGTATAAAAAATACAATAATTTAAAAATACATAATTTTTCATTTTCACGTGGTTTCATTGAAAAATGTCGAAAACGTGTGAGCAATACATCACGATAACTTATAGTACCTGACTTAAAATCGTGAAAATTACATACATTACATTAGAAGAGGTCACAAGGAAGCAAGTGAGTTGATACAAATGTTTATTTTGTGTTCTTTTTATTTTGCGGGAGTTTTGCGGGAGCATTTACGCGACTAATACCTTAAACCTGATTTTGTTTATGATTTTTTAAATAAAAACTTAATTGCTAGAGGCAATAAATTAATTTTTCAAGAAATATTTCTATTTCCTGAGATGTTTAGATTTTCAACAATAAAATATTTGTCAATTTTTTAAAAAATATATATGTGTTAAAAAGTCCTTTCCTTTACGGTCTTGTTTAAAATAAATTTCATTGCGATTATCTAGCGGCAAAATAGATTAATTTTTTCAAGAAAATTCTCGATTCCTTGAAATCATCTGATTTTGGCGATTTTTACATCTTAAATTTCCTATATTAAGTTTGGATATTTTTTAAAAATTTTATACTCTACTATATTTTCTTTTTTGTAAAAGTTACTCAGAGTTCATAATTTCTTTTACATTCCGGAGAGTCAAACTGACGAGTTGGATGTTCAATTATATGATATGCGAATGTAACCGAGTTTTCAATAATAAATGAATAACGATAAATACAATTTGTCAGTTTGAAGGGTTAAAATTTTTTCCTAATATGTTCATTAATGAGTAAATAAATAACTTGGATATTATTATCCTCCTAGGTGATGAAATTATATCAAAAGGATTCTCATTGATCTCAAAGATCCTGATGCTTTTAATTACATTATGCTTTCTGTAATTTAAAAGAGTTCTATTTTTTTAAAACTTTTTATATTATTTTATTTTTAGATATTTTAAATTTGATTTTAGGTTCTGGAATACAGATATGCACACAAAATTTATAGATGGTAACTAAGAAGGTAAATTTTGTATTAAAAACCGATTCAAATAATTGTTAAACTAAATAAAATAAATAAATATATTAGGAAAATAAATAGGAATTGCAAATAAATTAGGAACTATCGTTCCTAAAACTGAATAACATTGTATTACATAAATACAATATTTTGGAATATTTGAATTATTTTTTCTATCCAAAAGGGACTCAATAGTTGATCTTAAATCTTAAATTAAATATTTTTAAATTTTTAAATAAATATTTTCTAATAACAGCATCCTTTTTTTAAAAAATAAGTTAATCCTGTAAAACATTGTAGTTTACCCTTCTAGAGTGTAAAGTTAATTCTCCAGGAGTATAAAACAAATTTGACACTCTGAAGATAATAACCTTCATACAATAGAGTGCTGTCCTATAGTTGACATTGAAATATTGTTACGTTTGACACTCCTCCAAGTAAATTTAATTATTCTTTTTTTTCAGTGATGCTTTCGTTTATGGTCTTTTTTAATATAAAGTTTATTGCGATTGTCTAGAGGGAAAAAATAAATTTTTTTAAGAAAATTCTTGATTAATTGAAATCTTATGATTTTCACAATTTCTTATCTATATATAAAGTCGAAAACAAATTTGTAAATTTTTTATAAACTATATAAATATTAAAAAGTGGTTTCGTTTATGGTCCTTTTTAGTATAAACTTTATTGCGATTGTCCAGCAGCAAATAATAAATTTTTTTAAGAAAATTTCCGATTTTTACAATTTTTCATCTGTAAAGTCGAAAAAAAATTTGTAAATTTTCTTACAAACTATATAAATATTAAAAAGTGGTTTCGTTTATGGTCCTTTTTAATATAAACTTTATTGCGATTGTCCAGTGGGAAATAATAATTTTTTTAAAGAAAATTTTCGATTAATTGAAATTTTCTGATTTACACAATTTTTCATCTATATAAAGTCGAAAAAAAATTTGTAAATTGTTTTCAAACTATATACATATTAAAAAGTGGTTTCGTTTATGGTCTTGTTTAATATAAATTTCATTGTGATTTTCTAGCCGGAATAGATTAATTTTTACAAGAAAATGTTCGATTACTTGAAATCCTTTGATTTTGGCCAATTTTACATCTTAAATTTTGTATATTAAGTTTGTACATTTTTCACAAACTTTATAAATATTAAGAAGTGGTTTCGTTTATGGTCCATTTTAGTATAAACCTTTTTGCGATTGTCTAGCGGGAATAGAAGAATTTTCTTAAGAAAATCGTCGATTACTTGAAAAAATAAGGTATTTGATCTTTGAATAATGATAAACAGTAATAAACATATTCTGCATTGACAGAAAATTGTATATAACATGTTAAATAAGTTCACTAGGTACTTTACGAAACGAATTTTTTTGATACATTGAAATATGCTCTTCGACAACAAAAATGATGTCATATATTTTTAAACAAAGATTGTTTTATTGATATATTTGTAAATACATATTTCTATAAATAATATTCTGAATTATTTAACATATTCTACTTTGAAATGCAATTTTAATTTATGTATTTTATAATTTCCTCTGCACATGTATATTTTTTATCAAGTTAGTGCACGAAAAGAATTATTTTAAGTTTATCTACTTTGCTTATTTTGTTAGGAAAATAATAAGAAAATATATTTTTCATATTACTCGATTTTTCAAGTTAATTTTTTACAATTTTCATTATTTTTAAATTTATATTATGAGTTTCTTAACTGTTCTTTATTTTTAATTTTGCCGCTTCTTAAACCTGCAGTACCTTAAATGCCCGCTAGAGACGCATTCCCTTCTTTTGACATTTGCTTCGTTTCTGCTCGCAAGTGTTGAATAATTCTTTCAGTTAGTATATAAGGAACTTGAAATCGGACTCAGATATTAGAAAATGCGTAATATTTTATATATATCGTTAGGTTTAAGTATAAGTTTAAGAGCGTGCGAATTGCGATTATCGTTAAGGTTTAGGAAGATTAAATAATAAGGAAATTAATGTGTATGAATGTATGAAAATGTGTAAAAAATATGTATAAAAAAAATCTGCCAATACAAATATAAAATAAGAGAATGTTGATAGGTTGGTGAGTATAATTGAATGTGAGTTGAAAGTAAAAAAATTGTGAATATTAATATAAAACTAAATTTTTGTATATATTTACATTTAATAATGCTTTTCGTTTAAAAGTCAAAATTTTTCAACTTATGGAGACGGTACTATTCAGACCTCAACATTTTCTTCTCAAGTTTATAGCATATGCTATAGTTTTCATAATCTGATTTTATTCAGTCGAGAGCAATTTTTTTCACATTTTCCACATATGCTATGGATTTAATAATTTCTTTGTTTCTATTAAATAATTTTTCTTATTACTTTGGAAAAATATTTCATTTTGGGACAATTGATATTTATTTGTTTTAAAAGTAATTTATATCAAATCAATAGTATTAAAAATGAAAGTATGTACTATTAAAACCAAAGCATATTTGTTTGAACGGTGGTGAATACGCCGTTTGTTGTATCAAACCAATATGAGATTGATTCTATAGCATTTTTTCTCAGTGTATAAGTTCAAAAATCAACCATGCCTTTCGTTGCAATGTAAAAAATTAAATAATTTGAAGAAATATTAAGGAATTCATCTTAAACTTGGTAACAAAATATTTCTAAGGTCGATGAAAATTAAGTATAATACTATCTTATTTTATGAGTAATTTTTATGAATATTATGTACTACAAGTAAAAAATAAAATTTAATGAAACTTGCACTCAATTTTCAACTTATATTTAAAGCTATAGTTAACTTCTTATATTTTGTGTATCACTTTCTTTAACTTAATTCTAAATTACTCGCATTAAAGCAAATAGATTGATCGAGACTGCGAGACCGAGACCGAGATAGAGGCCATATTTGCAGGGTTGTTACAAAAGTGGAGGGGATGTGTACTAGACGTGGACAAAATATGTACTAGATTGTACTAAATTGGAGCAAAAATCGTACTCTCCAATCACAAGCCTTTATTTTGTCGGTCAGTTTAAATGTTTTAAATTTAAATTAATTTTTAAATAATTTATTTAATCTGAATTAGAGTTAAAAAATACTATTAATAATTATAAAAATATTATTAGTTATAAAAATTCAACAAAATTTAAAAAAGTTACTCAAATAGTTTACATCGACTTTAATCCGGTCCAAATACTACCTTTATCCTAAAGAAAAACCTCAAAATAAGGAAATGTACTAGATTGTGCTGCTTTTTAAAAATGTACTTTTTCTATTGTACTAAAAAACTTATTGGGGTACTAGTGTACTAGAACATGTCAAATTGTACTAGAAAAGTACAATTGTACTAAAAATAACATCCCTGCATATTTGTCGAGACCGAGACCTAAAATTTCAATACTCAACGAGACCGAGATCGAGACCATAATTTCCGAGACCGAGACCGAGATCTGCAATTTTGAAATTTAACGAGACCGAGACGAGACTGTATGAAATCTCGTCTCTTCTCGTCTCGTGGGCAGCACTATTCATTAATCAAAAATTTGAAAGTTTTATTGACATCACGTGATGTTTTTCGTAAATGTCGATATTCAATTGTTAGTTAACCTTTAGTTACCAATTTTCAGCTTGATTTTACGAAATTACGATTTTTTTCTGATTTCTGATAAAGAATTAAGTAATTTCATTTAGCACTCTGTAGTCTAGATATCAGAAAATATATGTACATACTAAGTAGCAAACTTAAACAACTGAATATAAAGATTTTATTAATTAAAAATCTCGCGTGCACCAAATAGCCCCAATTGACGGTAATTAAAAATATTTAAAAGATTTAATAATTAAATTAGGATTAGATACCCTATTATTCAAATTTTATTATTAATAAATTAAATTTAAATGTAAGCAGTGAACCAAAGGCATGTTCATGATGATAGGTCAATTTTTCACTGTAGTTTACGTGACACTTAGCAGCATTTAGAAACTAAAAAATTCAGTAAAAAACTGAAATTCTTGAATTCTGTTAATCTTTTTACATTATTCTTTAAAAAGAAGTAGCATTTAGCAGCTTTTGTCCAAAAATAGTAGTAAAAAAGTATTCTTGACCAAAAAAAAGTATCAAGAAAGTAAAAAAATATATCACTATTATTAAGGTGGTCGAAAAATGTATAGAGAAAAAGAAATTTGTTGAAATGTTTTGCTGCTACCTCCTAAAAAGTTTTAAAATCGAATAAAATACCCCTTTTTTAATCGGACTATATTTGGGGGAGGCTGAATGCCTTTAAAAGTTGTCATGTATTTTTCATGAGAAAAATTCACTTTTTCGTAAATTCGCTGTAAAATCGTCAAAAGTTTTACAAATACAGCTAGAAAGACAAATTTTTTCTAATTTTCTAACTAAAGCCCATTATGAATTTGCAAAATTATGACAAATTTGTGACTTTTTAGGTGTATTTTTGTGAATAATTAATAACAATAATTTATCTAAACAATTAGAAGTGGAGCTAAATGTACGATATTTTTTCACAGAATTTTCTAATTTTTTAAATAATTTAATCTTGAAAAATCGAAAATTCATTTGAATTTCGTGTTTCAATTTGATTTAAATATCGAGAAAATCTTCCTGAATTTACGAACTTAGTGTCGATATAGTAGGTTTCTGAGATGCACGATTTGTGTACGAGCCTACTCATGATTGGCGAATAAAGTTCAACACCAAAAATTCTGGGAAAATTTGAATTTACTAAAATTAAGTTTAAAATATATATGTGTCTATATATATGTCATAGCCGAATGAGGCGATAAATCTGTGAAATTTTATCCGACATGAACCTCTGTAGCTTAGTTGGTTTAGAGCAGTCAAGCGCCATTTGAAAGACCCGAGTTCGTATCCCGGCGGAGCTAAATGTCCGATATTTTTTCACAGAATTTTCTAATTTCAATTAGAAGTGGTAGTTGGAGTTAATTTTTCTGAATATCTTATGGTTTTAAATAAAAAAAAATTAATAAGTTATAAAAAACTATAACTTACTATAGGCGTTTTAAAATAAAAGTTATAAATTAACAATAAAAAATTGTTTAATTTTTTTTCTTTTTTAATAGGAGCCCATTAGTTTGTAAAATTAGGAAAAATTTTCTATATTTATTTGGACAGTAATTACAAAATAACAATAAATTGCTTAAACAATTAACAAAAAATAATTTGCAGTCATTTTTATTTTTTTAACCAGAGACCACCAATTTGTAAAATTGGGGATAACTTGTGTCTTTCTGGGTGCATTTGTAAAGAATTAATAATTACTAACAATAATTTTTTTAAACAATTGAAAATAGTTATTGTGGATAAAAAGCTAAACATATTATTGTTTTCAATTTTAAAAAAATATAAGTCAGAAAAAACTACAACTCGCTAGGTTTATTTACATAATATTTACAAATTAACAATACTAAATAAAATTGTTTGAACAATTGGCAAATTGCATAAAAATATCTATAAACATCATGATTTAAAAAAGTGTAACAATTTCGTTGAAAAAAACTAAAGATACTGTTAGTTAGTATTTTTAAATTAAAAATAATTTATTTCGCATCTATGGGTGTTGTTTATAACCCTAACAAATTATTAAATAAATTATGGGATATTGTTCTCCAAGGACTTTTCAAGCTATGTAATTTAGTGTACTACTGCTTTGAGTGATTTTTAAGGAATTTACAAAAAAAAGTGCGTTTTTACCATGTAAAATACAAAGGCAATTTTAAGGACTTTAAATACCCCTAAATATTGTGCGTTAAAAAAAAATAGTTGTATTTTTTTCCAGTTAAAAAATTTTTGGGGGGCAGCAGTAAAACATTTGTGATTTTTACAATTTTTTATCACTCTAATAATTATACATTGTTGTTCCCAAAAATATGTCTTTTAGTGTCTTGAACAAAAATAGTAATAGAAAAGTGTCAAAAAAGTATAAAAGTGTAACACTTCGAAGCCTGTATCAGGGTGTTGATCCAGATATCCAGTGTTATCAGGTTGATCCAGATTCTATTCACCTTCTATCTGTTTTGTATCCGGATAAAAAATAGATAGAAACCTTATAAGACCCACACAGAAACCAGATAGCAGAATTTTAAATACGCTTGATAAAACCCGGATATAAAACAAGTACAATCACTAAAGAACTTGATAAAAGACGATTAAAAATAATTTAAGGGATCAGATACAAAACAGATAGAATCCATATAGAAATCGTATAAAACCTATGTAAGAACCATGTGGAAAAATTTGGGAAACCTGGATAGAATTCTGATGAAACCCGAATAAAACACTTATATTTATAAAAACCAGATATAAAACGGGGACAAAAAACGGATATAACCCTACCTATATCCAGGTTTTATTCGTTTTCTGTCGATTTCAAATTAGCTCTACAGGTATTAATTAAGAATTTGTTAAAAGTTTCAAACTGCATCTTTAAATGCTGGGGCTAATAAAAAAAATATAATAAAAAAGACTGGAAGCAAAAGTTAATTATAAGTGCGCTGCGTGACAAAGAGCACAAAGGAAGTAAAGTATTTTACTAATTTATCTAATTGAAAGAGAGGCGAATATTATTTTCTGGTATATTTTTAGGTTTAAAAAATGTAGATATTTAAATAATAACTTAAACAATGTGGCTATTTTATTTATCCCGCTACCGGGATATGAACAGTATATTTTTGTCTATTTATCTCGCTAGCGGGATAAATAATGTACTCACGCTATTCGTTCACTGACTAAATAGCCACTTTGTAACTTAAAAAAAGAAATCATAAGCACTTCTTGATCCACTTTTGCTCTCCGCCTTTTCTTATCGCATTTTTCTTATAGAAGACCCTTTATTATAGAAACAAAAGTTAGCGGCGTTTTAATTGTAGATAATGAAGAGAATCATGATAAAAGAAAAATTATATTAAGCTTTCATACCAATCGTTTTCTAAAAAACCAGTAAGTTCAAAAGGAAAAAATTTTAGCTACGTAAAGAATATAAAATTGTATAGATTGACATAAAACACAAAATTCACACTAAAGTAACGTAAGAGAGAATAGATGAGACCAAACTGGACTTTTGGACTTGGTAACAAGCCTTCAACATTCAATATCTATCACATCACACACACATAATCATTTACAATATGTCCACGTGCGTGACAACCGGTTTCAATAAAATAAAAATGCCTGTGAATCAAAAGCCAACTCACAGCCAACAACACCGCTAACTAACCTGAACTGACAACAGTGACAACATCTGTCCAACGCACAGTGATTTCATTGAATCGTAAAAGCCCCAAGCACAATGAAAAATCTTAAATCGTAAGAACGAGAGGAAGTAGCACAGACATATATCTCTGTCCTTCTTCCTCTCATTCTTACGATTTGCGATTTCAAGATTAAAGTTTCATTCTGCTTAGGGCTAAATCGCTAATCCTTAATCGTAAGAATGAGAGGAAGTAGGACAGACATATATCTCTGTCCTGCTTCCTCTCATTATTACGGTTAAGGATTAGCGATTACGATTCATAAGGTAGTTCAAGTTCGGTGGGGAAAAATTCAAGATGGCCGCTTGCTGGGGCCTAAAAATGCATTGTAGTCAATGGAGCAAAATCAGTTATTTAAAAATAACTTTTTAAAAACAAATTTTTGAACCTATGTTTATTAGCAAATTATTTTTCTTTTATCGAAAGCTATTTTTTAAAATAATAAAATTTAATAAAATTGTTATATCAATTTTTATTGTTTTAAAAAATAGCTTTTGATAAAAGAAAAATAATTTGCTAATAAACATAGGTTCAAAAATTTGTTTTTAAAAAGTTATTTTAAAAAACTGATTTCGTCCCATTGGCTTCCATGCAAAGCTGTGCTCAAGTATCCTTCATATTGGATTTTCCCCCACCGAACTTGAACTACCTAATTGTGCGTTGGGCTAATAAGGAAATTCAAGTTGGGTGGGGAGAAATTCAAAATGGCGGCTACCTGGATGACAGGTTTGCATTCACCAGGGAGTAGTATAAGGAGACCGAACGATATGTATAGAAAGTGGTCCCGATGTTCGTAACTTAATTTCTATAGGCTCACTTCTATGCGCACTTGCGCTCATGGTGGTCAAAATTGACATTATATGTCGTCTGCTACTGTTTGTTCGCGTCATCGCGATTGCATCCGTACTGCTGCATAAAAGTTAATTTCTTGTTGTTTTTGACAATTAATTGTCTTTTACTGTGAAAGTGTATTATATGTTTAAGGGAAAATATAGGAGAGAGGCGAAAAATAAATATTTTTCTTGTGAACAGATTCCTGACACAATTCCCGCACTTCCCCCCATGTGCATAAATAAACATATTAAATTTAAGCACATTCATAAACTATAACATTAATTTTAACTAGTAACATCTGTACAATTAAAAAAATATAAGCCAAAACAAACCTTTGTATAACAAAAGAAATTTTTTTCCTTCCTATCGCTTGATTAAATCGTAAGAATTGCACTTTTCAACTGCACATACGGATGACATTTTTGGCGTAATCACATGTTACACTTGGACAATAAACACTTTTTTATGATAATAGGTAATAATAGGTAAGCTTTTGATGTCTAGCAACGATTATACGCAATATTAATAAAATTCATATGCAAAAACAGGTTATAAAATGCCATTTCTTGTTTACAAACAGGGTTCTCAGACTTTCCGCGAGAAGCGCTAGTGCGCATTGAAGTGAGCCTATAGAAATTACGTTACAAAAGAGTGGTCCGCTTTTAACGCGGATTTATCATGGCCGTTCAGTCTCCTTATACTACTCCCTGGCATTCACGAAGGAATAATAAGGAGACTGCACTCGCTGATTTTTACGTGCCAAAATTCTGTCTTGGTTCACGTGTTGAAATTAACTGTGATATGAGTACGCATGCGCAGTACGCGATTACTATCGATGTATCGATACTTGTTAACATTAATAAACATAACCTCAAATATCAATTGACGTTTCGATTCCCGCCATAATAATTTTCTCTCTCATTCTACTTTTG
Source organism: Ganaspis brasiliensis (assembly GCA_037103525.1). Lineage (NCBI taxonomy): Eukaryota > Metazoa > Arthropoda > Insecta > Hymenoptera > Figitidae > Ganaspis > Ganaspis brasiliensis. The sequence goes on from JAZKLR010000293.1 coordinate 2,968,075, forward strand.
GGAGCAACGAAGACAGCAACAGTGCACCGCGCACGCGTACTCATATCAGAGTTAATTTCCAACAAGTGAACCAAGACAGAATTTTGGCACAGTTTCTACAGGGATGAACACTACAGTTCGGTCTCCTTATTATTCCTTCGTGTTTGCATTGCAGTCAATGGGACGAAATCAGTTTTTGTACAGTAAGGATATTCAAGTTGGGCGGGGAGAAATTCAAAATGGCGGCTACCTGGATGACAGGTTTGCATTGCAGTCAATGGGACGAAATCAGTTTTTTTACAATAACTTTTAAAAAACAAATTTGCGAACCTATGTTTATTAACAAAATATTTTTCATTTATCGAAAGCTATTTTTTAAAATAATAAAAACTCATATAAAAATTTTATACAATTTTATTATTTTAAAAAATAGCTTTCGATAAATGAAAAATATTTTGTTAATAAACATAGGTTCGCAAATTTGTTTTTTAAAAGTTATTGTACAAAAACTGATTTCGTCCCATTGACTGCAATGCAAACCTGTCATCCAGGTAGCCGCCATTTTGAATTTCTCCCCACCCAACCTGAATATCCTTATAACTTTTAAAAAACAAATTTTCGAACCTATGTTTATGAACAAATTATTTTTTATTTATCGAAAGCTATTTTTTAAAATAATAAAATTGTGTAAAATTTTTATATAAGTTTTTATTGGGACGCATAAATTTATACCGATTGACATTTGATCGACTGGACATTTGGACGAAGGGCATTTGGACGAATTGACATTTGGACGAAATGACATTTGGACGAATCGACATTTGGACGAAATGACATTTGGACGAATCGACATTTGGACGAATCGACATTTTGACGAAAGGACATTTGGACGAATCGACATTTTGACGAAAGGACATTTGGACGAATCGACATTTGGACGAATCGACATTTGGACGAAAAGACATTTGGACGAATCGACATTTGGACGAATCGACATTTTGACGAAAGGACATTTGGACGAATCGACATTTGGACGAATCGACATTTTGACGAAAGGACATTTGGACGAATCGACATTTTGACGAATCGACATTTTGACGAAAAGACATTTGGACGAATCGACATTTTGACGATTGGACATTTGGACGAATGGACATTTGGACGAATCGACATTTTGATGAAACGACACTTGGACGAATCTTTTTTGGCATATAAGTTTACTTTCTATGTTGTACTTGTTCATGGTTTCCAATTATCAAATATTCCAAGTGTTGATAGGGTTCAGTGTTTATCCGAGAGATGGAGCTAGGGGAATTACAATTGTGTATAAAATGAAATTTTTATAGTTTTTGATAATTTTTAGGTAATTTACCTACAGATTACCTAAATTTTAATACCCCTAGCTCCATCTCACGGAGAAACAACACTTGGAATATTTGATGATTTGAAACCATGAACAAGTACAACATAGAGAGTAAACTTATATGCCAAAAAAGATTCGTCCAAGTGTCGATTCGTCTAAATGTCTTTTCGTTAAAATGTCGATTCGTCCAAATGTCCTTTCGTCAAAATGTCGATTCGTCCAAATGTCGATTCGTCCAAATGTCCATTCGTCAAAATGTCGATTCGTCCAAATGTCGATTCGTCCAAATGTCCATTCGTCAAAATGTCGATTCGTCCAAATGTCCTTTCGTTAAAATGTCGATTCGTCCAAATGTCCTTTCGTCAAAATGTCGATTCGTCCAAATGTCCATTCGTCCAAATGTCCTTTCGTCAAAATGTCGATTCGTCCAAATGTCCTTTCGTCAAAATGTCGATTCGTCCAAATATCCTTTCGTCAAAATGTCGATTCGTCCAAATGTCGATTCGTCCATATGTCCTTTCGTCCAAATGTTGATTCATCCAAATGTCCTTTCGTTAAAATGTCGATTCGTCCAAATGTCCTTTCGTCAAAATGTCGATTCGTCCAAATGTCCTTTCGTCAAAATGTCGATTATTTAAAAAATAACTTTCGATAAATGAAAAATAATTTGTTAATAAACGTAGGTTCGAAAATTTGTTTTTTAAAAGTTATTGTACAAAAACTGATTTCGTCCCATTGACTGCAATGCAAACCTGTCATCCAGGTAGCCGCCATTTTGAATTTCTCCCCACCCAACTTGAATATCCTTATCAGGAGACCGAACTGTAGTATTCATCCCTGTAGAAACTGTGCCAAAATTCTGTCTTGGTTCCAAGAAGACTAGAAACAGGAGTACAAACTCGGCTGCTTAAAATCGGGAGCAATGGTCCAAACCGTGGCAGTATGCATAGGCGTGCTACCCCGAGGCGCGGTCGTCTTCTGCGCATTCCCACCACCGATTTTACTGATGCATATTTTCATGCGACCAGAATTCATGTAGTTAAGCATATGGTGGGAATTGGTGGGGATGCGCAGAAAACTACCGCGCCTCGGGGTAGTACGCCCAAGCGTCCTGCCACAATTTGGACCATCAGGGCGCAATTACATGTCTGCGTCGAACGCTGCGTTTTTGCGTTGAATAGTAAGAGAGAGGAAGACAGAAATATAGTCACATCTTTGTCCCTCTCACCATTCAACGCAAAAACGCAGCGTTCGACGCAGACATGTAATTGCGCCCTCAGTCTCACTCCATGTTGGGTCTCCTGTTTCTAGTCTTCTTGCTTGGTTCACTTGTTGGAAATTAAAGGTACGGACACACCTCGCGAACTATAGGAGTTGCCTCTGGCAACCGTGATAGAGTAAGAAAGACAGAAGATTCTCTGACTCTCTTACTCTTACACGGTTGCCATAGGCCACTCCGGTAATTATTTAGAATCGCTCCTTTTGCGAATTTTTAAGTTTTTTGATCGGGACCAAGCCTAAGTGGTGTATTTCAGCACCAAATTAAATAATAAGGTGGGGGAGGTTGAAAAAGTTTACCTGTTTTTTTTATTTTTACAAATAACTTCAATTTTTCAATATGATCAAATTTTACTGATTTAACCAATTTTCTTTGCTTAAATCACTTTAAACATTTTAATATCAGTTTTAGATTTATTGGTTTAATAAATATTTACACCTTTACTATTATTTTTACAAGTGTAAACATGCTCAGGGTTGTATAGGAGACTGTAGTGATACATAGAGGTGGATAGTCTTCACCTGACCTCAAGTGACCGGTGACCGTGACAGAACCGAAATAATATAACAATAATTATTGTCAAAAAATACAGTAATTACCGCACGGCCTTCGGTTGTGCGGAGTGTGTTCCTATCGGCCAGCTTGAAAAAAAGAGAAAGTGAGGAGAACAGTCCTAGGGGGGGGGGGGGGGTGCCACTAAACAGAATGATATAAAATACGCCGACTTCACGTATTAGTGGCACCCCAACCCCCTCCTAGCTTGTCCCCCTCACTCTCTCTTTTTTTCAAGCTGGTCGATAGGAACACTGTATTTTTTGATAATAATTATTGTTATATTATTTCGGTTCTATGACTGTCACCGGTCAGGGTAAAATCCCATGTGAGCAGAAAACGCAAAACCGAAAGCAGAAAATCATAAGAGTAAGAGAGACAGACATATATCACTGACTTTCTCACTCTCATATTTTCTGCTTTCGGTTTTACGTTTTCTGCTCAAATGAGATTTTACCCTCAGTTGCCGCCAGTGCTCCGTCACTACACAACTCTGGCCTTAGGGTGAAGTTCCATACGACGGAGTAGGGTATCAGTGGATTACAACCCAGTGGGCACACATGTCCAAAAGACGTCCCTATGTCGGCTTTTATGTCCAAAAGACGTCTTAAGGACGTCTTTTGTTTTTTTTTGCCCACTGGGAATAGACCAATCAGATAATTGGTCATAATGGAAAGTTTATTCTGATTAGTCTATTCTATTCCTCTGATAATCTACTCCTTCGCATGGGTCTTCACCCGTACGCATCCTTTTAAAAGGATGCGTAACAGCCTGTCTTAGTGCAGTTAAAAAATTGAAGCTTTTTGTAAAAATAAAAAAAGCAGGTAAACATTTTCAACCTCCCCCACCGGATTATTTACTTTGGTGCTAAAATACACCACTTAGGCTTGGTCCAGATCAAAAAACTTAAAAATTCGCAAAAGCCGCGATTCTAAATAATTACCGCAACGGGACGCATGAAAGTCGCCCAAACTCCAATTGGCATACACGCCGATGAGCATAATTTTATGAGTCAGAATTTTCATGTATTAGACAAACCATGTAGCCGATACTCCATGAGACCGATAGTTAATTCAACCGAACTTTCATGCGTCCGACAAATCATGCAACCGAACTTTCATCTGGCTGACAGTTTATGAAACCGAATTTTCATGTGGCCGACATTTAATGTGTTAGAACTTCCATGTTGCCGACAAAATATTCAACCGACAATTCATGTTGCAGATAAATCATTCAGCCGACATTCCACCCGGTAAAAAGGGAGGAATAGAAAATAATTTAGAATCTGAATTATTTCCAATGCGCGATTTCTCCATTTTTTGAGATTCCATTATGAAACCCAAGAAATAAGAAAATTTTATTGCTTTCCATTGACTACGGAAAATTTCAAGAAGCGAATTGAAGGCAATTGAAAAGTTGAAGGATAGGAAAATAATTTCTATTGCTTTCAGTTGACGACAGAAAATTTCAAGAAGCGAATTGGAGGCAATTGAAAAGTTGGAAGATATGAAAATAATTTCTATTGCATTTAATTGACTAAAGAAAATTTCAAGAAGCGAATTGAAGGCAATTGAAAAGTTGGAGGATATGGAAATAATTTCTATTGCTTTCAATTGATTTTAGCGACATTTTTATTGCTAATGCTCTTATTATTTGTTTTTCATTATAAAACTTATACTGAGAAAAAATGCTATTAAATCTATTTCATATTTGTTTGATGTAACAAACAGCATATTCAATATATGTGACGCTCCGCGAGAGAAGGGACCTATCGCTGAGAAAGCAAACTTTATAGGACGGACAGGCAAAAAGGAGGAAGAAAAATCTGGACGCTTAACATACCTATGTTTGAAGCTTAATAACAAGAAAACTAATTGCAGGAATCAAATTTTGATTTTTGAAACTCAAAAAGCAACTCAAAAACTATCAATTACCATTAAAAAACTGAAATTAATGAAAGCCAATTTCACGAGGCGGTCGTTCAAAGAAAATCCAAAAAATGCGATACACTTAGCTCGCCTAGGTTTAAAGCATTATAACAAACAGCGTACTTGATAAAAATTTTTTTTGAAACATGAAAATGAAAGATCAACTCAAAAACTATCTTTTAGCATAAAAAAATAAAAATTGATTTTTTCCAAGATAGGTCCCTTCTCTCGCGGAGCGTCACATATCCTTCGAATAAATATGTAATGGCTTTAATAATATAAAATATAATTGTAAAATAAAAAAAAATCGATCTTTCTCTTATTCAGCTTTAATTTACACCGGTTCAACCCCTCCCTCCTCCTGTTGAATGTCTGGAGGTCTGGTCTATCAAGTGTTGTTCTTTTTATTTGAGAGTATATTTCAAATTTCAGTGAAAAACATCTGGCTGTAGCGACATCTCGGAGACGGTCACCCAAGTAATCTCTAAGCTCTAACCACGCTCGATCTTGCTTAACTTTCACGATCGCGAGCCACGGCATTTGCTGGTATCGACGGTTGGAAAAGAATTTTATGTATGTTTAATATAAGCTGACTGTTCCAAAATATTACTCATATTACTTTACCATGTCCTCCAGATTTTCTTAACAATTATTTAATAGTTTATGAAAATGTTCCTTCATATTTCATATTCAAGAATATCGTTTTTCCTAAAGATCCTATAAAAAATTGTATATTTGAAATTGCATTTTCAATTTAAAATGCTAAAATTCAGTTTTCTAACCTGTTCTTTATTTATTTACTAACAAAATATATGCTTCCTTGCATTTTTTTCATTGGCCAGTATATCCCTGGTAGATAGCCGGAACCGTAGGAGAACGAATCTGGGTTCTTTCAGAGTACTGGTTTGATCCCGTAGGGTTCTTTGTTAAATATTGGTACACTGAAAAAAATTTGGGCGGGCAGACGTACCTGCGAGTAAGTCTGCCTTACCAAATCAAGTACACCTGCTCACCTCTGTTTGGGTCGCCAGAGCTCTTAATGTGGGTAAAGCCTAACGCACAATGAATCGTAATCGCTAATCCTTAATCGTAAGAATGAGAGGAAGTAAGACAGACATATATCTCTGTCCTGCTTCCTCTCATTATTACGATTAAGGATTAGCGATTACGATTCATTGTGCGTTAGGCTTAAGCTGACGACCCAATAGCCTAACGCACAATGAATCGTAATCGCTAATCCTTAATCGTAAGAATGAGAGGAAGTAGGACAGACATATATCTCTGTCCTGCTTCCTCTCATTCTTACGATTAAGGATTAGCGATTACGATTCGTTGTGCTTTAGGGCGCAATTACATGCCTGCGTCGAACGTTGCGTTTTTGCGTTTAATGGTAAGAGTGACAAAGATGTGACTATATGTCTGTCTTTCTCTCTCTCAACATACAACGCAAGAACGCAGCGTTCGACGCAGACATGTAATTGCGCCCTCAGGGCGCAATTACATGCCTGCGTCGAACGTTGCGTTTTTGCGTTTAATGGTGAGAGTGACAAAGATGTGACTATATGTCTGTCTTTCTCTCTCTCAACATACAACGCAAGAACGCAGCGTTCGACGCAGACATGTAATTGCGCCCTTAGGCTATCGTGAGTAAGCAGCAATCCCTTTTCATTGGTACGGCACGGGAAAATGATGGTTGTGCATCTACCCTTGCCTGTGAGAGCTCAGCTTTACCAGTGTGGTACGTCTGAGATACCAAAAATAGTGCGTCAGAGCTCTCTCAAGTGTGGAAGGCAGCGCGACCAGCCCTGAGTGGTTTGCCGGCCCAAAGTTTTTTCAGTGTAGTATAATGAAAATTGGGCAAAAGAGTTATTATTGGGACAAAGTGTAACTTTGTTAATAAGATTGATAAGGTTTTGGGTGGTAAAACAAAAAGTGTACATTTCTATAGAAATGTGCATTTAATTAAAAATAAAAATGTGTAACTTGACAAATAAAGATAAAAAAGTGTAATTTTAATTTAGAAATAATAAAGTGCAGCAACAAATCCTGTCAACTTGGCCTAAAAACAAATAATGTTTTTTTCCTAAACTTTTTTGTTTTTAATTAGTTAATTTATTATTTCATAACTATTTTCATACTTTTTCTTTAAATCTTATCCTTTTTTCCCTCTTCAAGTATAATAAGAACATATAAACATTAAATATAACCTCAAAGTGTCACAATGTTTTTTAAATATCTCCCTAACGTGAATAAAAGTTAATACGAACAAATTAGAATTTTCCAAGTAAAATTAAGAGATATGTGTCTTTCTGATTCATAAGAAAAACATTTACACACGAATTTATGAGTATTTCAACTTTGTCTGGAAAAATTGGAAATAAAACCATTTTTAATTTGACTTTTGAGACATTTGTGTCACTTATTGTCCAATTAAGAAGATCAATTTTCTTTTCTTGATTCTTGTTAAGGTACGGTCATGAAGACTAGAATAAGGAGGTGAAATGAGTGGAGTGGGGGTGTCCACAGAAGCAGGCCAAACAGTAGGCGCCTCTTTTCGGTTCGGGCTTTGCTCAGTAACGAATTTGAGTTTTCTGCGCACGAAGAGGGAGAAGGGAGAAGCAGCTGTTGATCAGCTCGCTTTTCCCTTCTCTTGTTTCTCCCTCTTACGTGCGCAGAAAACTAAAATTCGTTACTGAGCAAAGCCCGAACCAGAGATGCAAGGGAGCGAGACTAAACGCATCTGCGCATGTCTGCGGAAAGTTCAGCCATTGGTCGAATTGAGCGGCCTCATTTAAAATTGTTTTATTAAAGCCTTTTCAAACTATCCCGCTCATCTCGACCAATGGCAGAACTTTCCGCAGACATGCGCAGATGCGTTTGGTCTCGCTCCCTGGCATCTCTGGCCCGAACCAAAAAGAGGCGCCTACTGGCTAGCCTGTTTGCCGCGCCACCGTTCCCTGTGGTAAAACTATCTATCTAATAGCCTAAAGCACAATGAATCGTAATCGCTAATCCTTAATCGTAAGAATGAGTGGAAGCAGGACAGAAATATATGTCTGTCCTACTTCCTCTCAGTCTTACGATTAAGGATTAGCGATTACGATTCATTGTGCGTTAGGCTAATTTCACCTCCTTATTCTAGTCTTCATGGGTACGGTCACACCTCGACAACTGCCTGCCTGCGCAGGCAGCCGATATGAGATAACAGAGGACAGAAATAGAAATTTGAATTTTTTCTCTCCCTTTATCTCATATCGGCTACCTGCGCAGGCAGGCAGTTGTCGAGGTGTGACCGTAACTTTAGATACTATTAGGTTCTTTAAAAATTCATATAAACTTTTTGAACATATTAAAAATTAAAAAAGTGTCGACTAATTCTCCAAAACTAAAGCAAAACAATTTTCTCGAAAACTCCACCTACGACTCATTTTGCTCAAGATTTAATAATTTTGGTATATTATCGTTTTCAAGTTTATCATAATTTTCTTGTAATTAACCTGACAAAAAACAAGTGCACAAAATTAAAAATCTCTAAATTTACAATACTTTGCCCACCAGAAAACGAACAACAGGTTTACAAAATATTTCAATTTTTCACCAAAAATAATATCATGAGTAAAAAATTAATTTCAATTTTTATTTTAAAATTTCTTTTAAGCTCTTTAAAATAAAGTCAAATTATTGTCATATTATGTCAAATCTAAATACCGAAAATCTGAAATGTTTTAATCATTTCGAGTTGTTTATAAATATGTATTTTTCTGAAATATCATTTTCTTCAAGATGCTTATAATTTTCTTGTAATTTACCAGACAAAAAAAACAAGTGTACAAAGATAAAAAATTCTAATTTTTTTAATGATTTTCCAATTTTCTTCAAACATGTTACCATAATGAACTGTAATCCAAATTTTATCTTTTTCATTTTTAAAAATTATTTTGAGCTCTACAAAATAAAATCAAATTTTCGTCATATTATGTCAATTGCAAATATCGAAAATCTGAAATGTTTTAAGAATTTCGAGTAGTTTATAAATATGTATTTTTCTGAAATATTATTTTTTTCAAGATTCTTATAATTTTCTTGTAACTTACCAGACAAAAAAAAACAAGTGTACAAAAATAGAAAATTCTAAATTTTTCCATGATTTTTCAATTTTTTTTAAACATGTTACCATAATAAACTGTATAGACTGTATAACTGAAATAGAAATCTCTAAATTTTTTAAAGATTGACTTTATTTTGTAGAGCTCGAAATAATATATAAAATGAAATCAAAATTTTTGGATTAAAGTTTATTATGGTTACATTTTAGAAAAAAAATTGTAAAATCATGAAAAAAATTAGAATTTTTTATCTTTGTATTTTTTTCTTGTAATTTACCAGACAAAAAAAACAAGTGTACAAAGATAAAAAATTCTAATTTTTTTCATGATTTTACATTTTTTTTTCTAAAAAACAAGATGTAACCATAATATACTTTAATCCAAAAATTTTGATTTCATTTTATATATTATTTCGAGCTCTACAAAATAAAGTCAATCTTTAAAAAATTTAGAGTTTTCTATTTTTTTACACTTATTTCTTTTGTCTGGAAAATTATAAGAAAATAATTACATATAAGAAACATGAAGGAAATAATATTTTAGAAAAACACTTATTCATAAAAACTCGATATTCTTAAAACATTTCAGATTTTCGATATTTGCAATAATTGGCATAATATGACGAAAAGTTGACTTTATTTTGTAGAGCTCGAAATAATTTTTAAAAATGAAGAAGATAAAATTTGGATTACAGTTCATTATGGTAACATGTTTAAAAAAAATTGAAAAATCATGGAAAAATTTAGAATTTTCTATTTTTGTACACTTGTTTTTTTTTGTCTGGTAAGTTACAAGAAAATTATAAGAATCTTGAAAAAAATAATATTTCAGAAAAATACATATTTATAAACTACTCGAAATTCTTAAAACATTTCAGATTTTCGATATTTGCAATTGACATAATATAACGAAAATTTGATTTTATTTTGTAGAGCTCAAAATAATTTTTAAAAATGAAAAAGATAAAATTTGGATTACAGTTCATTATGGTAACATGTTTGAAGAAAATTGGAAAATCATTAAAAAAATTAGAATTTTTTATCTTTGTACACTTGTTTTTTTTGTCTGGTAAATTACAAGAAAATTATAAGCATCTTGAAGAAAATGATATTTCAGAAAAATACATATTTATAAACAACTCGAAATGATTAAAACATTTCAGATTTTCGGTATTTAGATTTGACATAATATGACAATAATTTGACTTTATTTTAAAGAGCTTAAAAGAAATTTTAAAATAAAAATTGAAATTAATTTTTTACTCATGATATTATTTTTGGTGAAAAATTGAAATATTTTGAAAACCTGTTGTTCGTTTTCTGGTGGGCAAAGTATTGTATATTTAGAGATTTTTAATTTTGTGCACTTGTTTTTTGTCAGGTTAATTACAAGAAAATTATGATAAACTTGAAAACGATAATATACCAAAATTATTAAATCTTGAGCAAAATGAGTCGTAGGTGGAGTTTTCGAGAAAATTGTTTTGCTTTAGTTTATTAAACAAAACCATAGACAAAATTAGTTTTAAACAGAAAAATCAGTATTTAAAAATTTATTTATTTTTGGACGCAGTATTTAAGATGTAATAATAATTGTGAAGTATCTGAAGATTTCAAGAAAGCTAACTCTTTCTTGAAAAAATAATAATGCCTATTGATATTGGTAATCAATTTTTAACAAAAATATTTCAAATTTAACTTTCAAATTAAATTTGATCCTTAACAATTAAAATATAATTTTCAATTTTCTTTTTTTTCCTATTTCTTCTGTGCTTAGAAATGACTTTATGAGGATTTTTAGTAATATAAGTTGATAACAAAATAAATTTATTATAATTTTTTACATTTTTTTTTTTTAATTGACTTATTGTATTTGGGTTTAAGTATTTTAATTTTTATTTTGAATTTTACTTTTGTTTCAATTCCAAAATTAAAATATTCGTAAATTCACTTTAATTAAAGATTTCTTATTTACTGGTTTTTTTTTGTATTTAATTATTTTACTTTGAATTTTGATTTATTTTATTTTAACATTTTAACATTCTACGATTCTATATTTAGTTTTGTTGGTGTTTAAATATTATATAATGTTAATTTTATTTTGTTTATTCTTTTATTTTTTTAATTCAAAAATTAAATAAATTTAACTATAAATTTTTGAATGTTAAATTTATTTATTTTGATTTAATAATGAAAATTTGAAAATTCATTTAATTCCATTTAATTTATTATTTAACTTTTTTATTAATTAAATATATAATTTTTTTGTCTTTTTTCAACTATTCGCATTTTCGATATCAAAAATTGTAAGTAATTATCTTTTATAATTTTTTATTAAAAAATTAAGAGTAAAATTATTATTTTCATTAATAATAATTAATATTACTCATTAATTACGCGTAATATTAATGTATATTGAAAAACGATATTCAAATTTACCGCATTCAATGGAGATTCAATGTCGGTAAAGTAGAGCACAGTACTTTTCACTACTTCCAAACTTTAGGTAAAAAATCATTGTTTTTTTCTGCAAATATGAATTTTTTTTATAAAAAAACTTCTTTTATTTGAGAAATAAATTATGATTTGCTTCTTTGTTAATTAGAGTAGTAATTGTTTCTTAAAATCCCTACAAAACTCATACGTATACGAGAGATTGTTATCCCGTGCAATTGCAAAGACTCATGTAATTCTATAATACTTCTGTATAAGGAATTGAGGGGCTGGATGCAATAAGGGGATACGCGAGACTTTCGTTGGCCCCGCGTACAGCGAGTCTCCGGCAGAAACGGGGGACTTCAAAATTTTCTATATCCCTTTATTGCATCCAGCCCCTCAATTATATATTATACGAATCATTAAACTAAGTATATTTATCTTTTGTAATATACCGCTCAGAAAAATGTTTTCCTTGGTTCTCGATATCAATTGATTGAACTGCAAATATTTTCAATGGCGATTTGGTGTAGCGCAACTATGCGCATATCACAGCAGCCTCTGGATGCCTCGAGTTTACCCTCTCGTCGGGTGGACAGGGGTTCGAGCCCGCTGACCCTCGAGCGCCACAGGTGTTTTTTTTTATTCAAAATTAATTTTTTATTGCATGACAAAACATAACATAACAGTCACAGAGATTACAAATCTGACATCAATTTTAAGTTTGGGTAATAAGTATATAAACCGAATTTATAAATGATGAAAAACAAGTATAATATTAAAATACTAAATATAAATTATTTATACATTGTAAAAAGGAATAATTTTTAAATGTTGAGTAGCTGGAATTAAAACGAATAGGATACTCTTGTTTTTCTTTGCTGATTTGGAAATTAAGGTTTGGATTCAAATCAGGAATTCAGTCGGATTAAAAATTTCAATTACATTCTATTCCAACCTTCTTGCCGGGGAACAAGATTCAATAAAAATTAAGCAACGGTGCGTTAGTTTCAAATTGTGAAAAAATGAAAATTATACCAATTTTTGCCTCGCCAGAAATATTTAGCAAAATACTCTAAAATATTTTCACCCAAATATTAATTATTTTCCATAATTCAAATTCAAATTTAAAAAATTTTTCATCTATTAACGAACAAGATTCAACAAAAATTAAGCAACGGCGCGTAAGTTTCAAATTGTAAAAAAATTAAAATTAAATCAATGTTTGCCTCGCCAGAAATATTTGGCAAAATACTCTAAAATATTTTAACCCAAATATTAATGATTTTCCATAATTCTAGATTAATTTCAAACATTTTGATCTATTAAAAAACAAGATTCGACAAAAATTAGGCAACGGCGCGTTAGTTTCAAATTGTGAAAAAATGAAAATTAAAACAAATTTTTGCCTCGCCAGAAATATTTGGCAAAATACTCTAAAATATTTTCACCCAAATATTAATGATTTTCCATCATTCTAGATCAAATTTCAAACATTTTGATCTATTAATGAACAAGATTCAACAAAAATTAAGCAACGGCGCGTTAGTTTCAAATTGTGAAAAAATGAAAATTAAAACAATTTTTGCATCGCCAGAAATATTTGGCAAAATACTCTAAAATATTTTCACCCAAATATTAATTATATTCCATAATTCTAGATCAAATTTCAAATATTTTGATCTATTAATGAACAAGATTCAACAAAAATTAAGCAACGGCGCGTTAGTTTCAAATTGTGAAAAAATGAAAATTAAATCAATTTTTGCCTCGCCAGAAATATTTGTCAAAATACTCTAAAATATTTTCACCCAAATATTAATTATTTTAGATAATTTTAGATAAAATTTCAAACATTTTGATTTATTAATGAACAAGATTTAACAAAAATTAAGCAACGGCGCGTTAGTTTAAAATTGTGAAAAATTAAAATTAAATCAATTTTTGCCTCGCCAGAAAAATTTGTCAAAATGCTCTAAAAAATTTTCAGCCAAATATTAATTATGTTCCATAATTCTAGATCAAATTTCAAAAATTTTGATCAATTAATGAACAAGATTCCACAAAAATTAGGCAACGGCGCGTTAGTTTAAAATTGTGAAAAATTAAAATTAAATCAATATTTGCCTCGCCAGAAATATTTGGCAAAATACTCTAAAATATTTTAACCCAAATATTAATGATTTTCTATAATTCTAGATTAATTTCAAACATTTTGATCTATTAAAAAACAAGATTCGACAAAAATTAGGCAACGGCCCGTTAGTTTCAAATTGTGAAAAAATGAAAATTAAAACAAATTTTTGCCTCACCAGAAATATTTGGCAAAATACTCTAAAATATTTTCACCCAAATATTAATGATTTTCCATAATTCTAGATCGAATTTTAAACATTTTAATCTATTAACGAACAAGATTCAACAAAAATTAGGCAACGGCGCGTTAGTTTAAAATTGTGAAAAATTAAAATTAAATCAATTTTTGCCTCGCCAGAAAAATTTGTCAAAATGCTCTAAAAAATTTTCAGCCAAATATTAATTATGTTCCATAATTCTAGATCAAATTTCAAAAATTTTGATCAATTAATGAACAAGATTCAACAAAAATTAGGCAACGGCGCGTTAGTTTAAAATTGTGAAAAATTAAAATTAAATCAATATTTGCCTCGCCAGAAATATTTGGCAAAATACTCTAAAAAGTTTTCAGCCAAATATCAATTATTTTACATAATTCTTAATCAAATTTCAAAAATTTTGATCTATTAATGAACAAGATTCAACAAAAATTAAGCAACGGCGCGTTAGTTTCAAATTGTGAAAAAATGAAAATTAAATCAATTTTTGCCTCGCCAGAAATATTTGTCAAAATACTCTAAAATATTTTCACCCAAATATTAATTATTTTAGATAATTTTAGATAAAATTTCAAACATTTTGATCTATTAATGAACAAGATTTAACAAAAATTAAGCAACGGCGCGTTAGTTTCAAATTGTGAAAAAATAAAAATTAAATCAATTTTTGCCACGCCAGAAATATTTGTCAAAATATTCTAAAATTTTTCAGCCAAATATCAATTATTTTCAATAATTCAAATTCAAATTTGAAAAATTTTTCATCTATTAACGAACAAGATTCAACAAAAATTAAGCAACGGCGCGTAAGTTTCAAATTGTAAAAAAATTAAAATTAAATCAATGTTTGCCTCGCCAGAAATATTTGGCAAAATACTCTAAAATATTTTAACCCAAATATTAATGATTTTCTATAATTCTAGATTAATTTCAAACATTTTGATCTATTAAAAAACAAGATTCGACAAAAATTAGGCAACGGCGCGTTAGTTTCAAATTGTGAAAAATTAAAATTAAATCAATTTTTGCCTCGCCAGAAAAATTTGTCAAAATGCTCTAAAAAATTTTCAGCCAAATATTAATTATGTTCCATAATTCTAGATCAAATTTCAAAAATTTTGATCAATTAATGAACAAGATTCAACAAAAATTAGGCAACGGCGCGTTAGTTTAAAATTGTGAAAAATTAAAATTAAATCAATATTTGCCTCGCCAGAAATATTTGGCAAAATACTCTAAAATATTTTAACCCAAATATTAATGATTTTCTATAATTCTAGATTAATTTCAAACATTTTGATCTATTAAAAAACAAGATTCGACAAAAATTAGGCAACGGCGCGTTAGTTTCAAATTGTGAAAAAATGAAAATTAAAACAAATTTTTGCCTCGCCAGAAATATTTGGCAAAATACTCTAAAATATTTTCACCCAAATATTAATGATTTTCCATCATTCTAGATCAAATTTCAAACATTTTGATCTATTAATGAACAAGATTCAACAAAAATTAAGCAACGGCGCGTTAGTTTCAAATTGTGAAAAAATGAAAATTAAAACAATTTTTGCATCGCCAGAAATATTTGGCAAAATACTCTAAAATATTTTCACCCAAATATTAATTATATTCCATAATTCTAGATCAAATTTCAAATATTTTGATCTATTAATGAACAAGATTCAACAAAAATTAAGCAACGGCGCGTTAGTTTCAAATTGTGAAAAAATGAAAATTAAATCAATTTTTGCCTCGCCAGAAATATTTGTCAAAATACTCTAAAATATTTTCACCCAAATATTAATTATTTTAGATAATTTTAGATAAAATTTCAAACATTTTGATCTATTAATGAACAAGATTTAACAAAAATTAAGCAACGGCGCGTTAGTTTAAAATTGTGAAAAATTAAAATTAAATCAATTTTTGCCTCGCCAGAAAAATTTGTCAAAATGCTCTAAAAAATTTTCAGCCAAATATTAATTATGTTCCATAATTCTAGATCAAATTTCAAAAATTTTGATCAATTAATGAACAAGATTCCACAAAAATTAGGCAACGGCGCGTTAGTTTAAAATTGTGAAAAATTAAAATTAAATCAATATTTGCCTCGCCAGAAATATTTGGCAAAATACTCTAAAATATTTTAACCCAAATATTAATGATTTTCTATAATTCTAGATTAATTTCAAACATTTTGATCTATTAAAAAACAAGATTCGACAAAAATTAGGCAACGGCCCGTTAGTTTCAAATTGTGAAAAAATGAAAATTAAAACAAATTTTTGCCTCACCAGAAATATTTGGCAAAATACTCTAAAATATTTTCACCCAAATATTAATGATTTTCCATAATTCTAGATCGAATTTTAAACATTTTAATCTATTAACGAACAAGATTCAACAAAAATTAGGCAACGGCGCGTTAGTTTAAAATTGTGAAAAATTAAAATTAAATCAATTTTTGCCTCGCCAGAAAAATTTGTCAAAATGCTCTAAAAAATTTTCAGCCAAATATTAATTATGTTCCATAATTCTAGATCAAATTTCAAAAATTTTGATCAATTAATGAACAAGATTCAACAAAAATTAGGCAACGGCGCGTTAGTTTAAAATTGTGAAAAATTAAAATTAAATCAATATTTGCCTCGCCAGAAATATTTGGCAAAATACTCTAAAAAGTTTTCAGCCAAATATCAATTATTTTACATAATTCTTAATCAAATTTCAAAAATTTTGATCTATTAATGAACAAGATTCAACAAAAATTAAGCAACGGCGCGTTAGTTTCAAATTGTGAAAAAATGAAAATTAAATCAATTTTTGCCTCGCCAGAAATATTTGTCAAAATACTCTAAAATATTTTCACCCAAATATTAATTATTTTAGATAATTTTAGATAAAATTTCAAACATTTTGATCTATTAATGAACAAGATTTAACAAAAATTAAGCAACGGCGCGTTAGTTTCAAATTGTGAAAAAATAAAAATTAAATCAATTTTTGCCACGCCAGAAATATTTGTCAAAATATTCTAAAATTTTTCAGCCAAATATCAATTATTTTCAATAATTCAAATTCAAATTTGAAAAATTTTTCATCTATTAACGAACAAGATTCAACAAAAATTAAGCAACGGCGCGTAAGTTTCAAATTGTAAAAAAATTAAAATTAAATCAATGTTTGCCTCGCCAGAAATATTTGGCAAAATACTCTAAAATATTTTAACCCAAATATTAATGATTTTCTATAATTCTAGATTAATTTCAAACATTTTGATCTATTAAAAAACAAGATTCGACAAAAATTAGGCAACGGCGCGTTAGTTTCAAATTGTGAAAAATTAAAATTAAATCAATTTTTGCCTCGCCAGAAAAATTTGTCAAAATGCTCTAAAAAATTTTCAGCCAAATATTAATTATGTTCCATAATTCTAGATCAAATTTCAAAAATTTTGATCAATTAATGAACAAGATTCAACAAAAATTAGGCAACGGCGCGTTAGTTTAAAATTGTGAAAAATTAAAATTAAATCAATATTTGCCTCGCCAGAAATATTTGGCAAAATACTCTAAAATATTTTAACCCAAATATTAATGATTTTCTATAATTCTAGATTAATTTCAAACATTTTGATCTATTAAAAAACAAGATTCGACAAAAATTAGGCAACGGCCCGTTAGTTTCAAATTGTGAAAAAATGAAAATTAAAACAAATTTTTGCCTCACCAGAAATATTTGGCAAAATACTCTAAAATATTTTCACCCAAATATTAATGATTTTCCATCATTCTAGATCAAATTTCAAACATTTTGATCTATTAATGAACAAGATTCAACAAAAATTAGGCAACGGCGCGTTAGTTTAAAATTGTGAAAAATTAAAATTAAATCAATTTTTGCCTCGCCAGAAAAATTTGTCAAAATGCTCTAAAAAATTTTCAGCCAAATATTAATTATGTTCCATAATTCTAGATCAAATTTCAAAAATTTTGATCAATTAATGAACAAGATTCAACAAAAATTAGGCAACGGCGCGTTAGTTTAAAATTGTGAAAAATTAAAATTAAATCAATATTTGCCTCGCCAGAAATATTTGGCAAAATACTCTAAAAAGTTTTCAGCCAAATATCAATTATTTTCCATAATTCAAATTTAAATTTTAAACTTTTTCATCTATTAACGAACAAGATTCAACAAAAATTAGGAACGGCGCGATAGTCTCAAATTGAGAAAAAATGAAAATTTAATCAATTTTTGCCTCGCCAGAAATATTTGGCAAAATACTCTAAAAAGTTTTCAGCCAAATATTTTTTATTTTGCATAATTCTAGATCAAATTTCAAACATTTTGATCTATTAATGAACAAGATTATACAAAAATTAAGAAACAGCGCGTTCGTTTCAAATTGTGAAAAATTCAAATTAAATCAATTTTTGCCTCGACAGAAATATTTGTTAAAATACTCAAAAAAGTTTTCAGCTGAATATCAATTATTTTGCATAATTCTAGATTAAATTTTAAACATTTTGATCTATTAACGAACAAGATTCATAAAAACTAGAGCGACGGCGCGTTAGTTTCAAATTGTGAAAAAATGAAAATTAAATCAATTTTTGCGTCGCCAGAAATATTTGTCAAAATGCTCTAAAAAATTTTCAGCCAAATATTAATTATTTTCCATATTTCTAGACCAAATTACAAACTTTTTCATCTATTAAAGAACAAGCTTCAACGAAAATTAAACGACGGCGCGTTAGTTTCAAATTGTGAAAAAATAAAAATTAAATCACTTTTTGCCTCGCCAGAAATATTTGTCAAAATACTCTAAAAAGTTTTCAGCCAAATATCAATTATGTTCCATAATTGAAGATCAAATTTCAAACATTCTGATCTATTAACGAACAAGATTTAACAAAAATTAAGCAACGGCGCGTTATTTTCAAATTGTGAAAAAATGAAAATTAAAACAAATTTTTGCCTCGCCAGAAATAATTAGCAAAATACTCTAAAATATTTTCACACTAATATTAATTATGTTCCATAATTCTAGATCAAATTTCAAACATTTTGATCAATTAATGAACAAGATTCAACAAAAATTAGGCAAAGGCGCGTTAGTTTAAAATTGTGAAAAATTAAAATTAATTTAATTTTTGACTCGCCAGAAATATTTGGCAAAATACTCTAAAAAGTTTTCAGCCAAATATCAATTATTTTCCATAACTTAAATTTAAATTTTAAATTTTTTCGTCTATTAACGAACAAGATTCAACAAAAATTAAGCAACGGCGCGTTAGTTTCAAATTGTGAAAAATAAAAATTAAATGAATTTTTGCCTCGCCAGAAATATTTGGCAAAATACTCTAAAATATTTTTACGAAAATATTAATTATTTTCCATAATTCTAGATTAATTTTAAACATTTTGATCTATTAAAAAACAAGATTCGACAAAAATTAGGCAACAAAGCGTTAGTTTCAAATTGTGAAAAAATGAAAATTAAAACAAATTTTTGCCTCGCCAGAAATATTTGGCAAAATACTCTAAAATATTTTCACCCAAATATTAATGATTTTCCATCATTCTAGATCAAATTTCAAACATTTTGATCTATTAATGAACAAGATTCAACAAAAATTAAGCAACGGCGCGTTAGTTTCAAATTGTGAAAAAATGAAAATTAAAACAATTTTTGCATCGCCAGAAATATTTGGCAAAATACTCTAAAATATTTTCACCCAAATATTAATTATATTCCATAATTCTAGATCAAATTTCAAATATTTTGATCTATTAATGAACAAGATTCAACAAAAATTAAGCAACGGCGCGTTAGTTTCAAATTGTGAAAAAATGAAAATTAAATCAATTTTTGCCTCGCCAGAAATATTTGTCAAAATACTCTAAAATATTTTCACCCAAATATTAATTATTTTAGATAATTTTAGATAAAATTTCAAACATTTTGATCTATTAATGAACAAGATTTAACAAAAATTAAGCAACGGCGCGTTAGTTTAAAATTGTGAAAAATTAAAATTAAATCAATTTTTGCCTCGCCAGAAAAATTTGTCAAAATGCTCTAAAAAATATTCAGCCAAATATTAATTATGTTCCATAATTCTAGATCAAATTTCAAAAATTTTGATCAATTAATGAACAAGATTCCACAAAAATTAGGCAACGGCGCGTTAGTTAAAAATTGTGAAAAATTAAAATTAAATCAATATTTGCCTCGCCAGAAATATTTGGCAAAATACTCTAAAATATTTTAACCCAAATATTAATGATTTTCTATAATTCTAGATTAATTTCAAACATTTTGATCTATTAAAAAACAAGATTCGACAAAAATTAGGCAACGGCCCGTTAGTTTCAAATTGTGAAAAAATGAAAATTAAAACAAATTTTTGCCTCACCAGAAATATTTGGCAAAATACTCTAAAATATTTTCACCCAAATATTAATGATTTTCCATAATTCTAGATCGAATTTTAAACATTTTAATCTATTAACGAACAAGATTCAACAAAAATTAGGCAACGGCGCGTTAGTTTAAAATTGTGAAAAATTAAAATTAAATCAATTTTTGCCTCGCCAGAAAAATTTGTCAAAATGCACTAAAAAATTTTCAGCCAAATATTAATTATGTTCCATAATTCTAGATCAAATTTCAAAAATTTTGATCAATTAATGAACAAGATTCAACAAAAATTAGGCAACGGCGCGTTAGTTTAAAATTGTGAAAAATTAAAATTAAATCAATATTTGCCTCGCCAGAAATATTTGGCAAAATACTCTAAAAAGTTTTCAGCCAAATATCAATTATTTTACATAATTCTTAATCAAATTTCAAAAATTTTGATCTATTAATGAACAAGATTCAACAAAAATTAAGCAACGGCGCGTTAGTTTCAAAATGTGAAAAAATGAAAATTAAATCAATTTTTGCCTCGCCAGAAATATTTGTCAAAATACTCTAAAATATTTTCACCCAAATATTAATTATTTTAGATAATTTTAGATAAAATTTCAAACATTTTGATCTATTAATGAACAAGATTTAACAAAAATTAAGCAACGGCGCGTTAGTTTCAAATTGTGAAAAAATAAAAATTAAATCAATTTTTGCCACGCCAGAAATATTTGTCAAAATATTCTAAAATTTTTCAGCCAAATATCAATTATTTTCAATAATTCAAATTCAAATTTGAAAAATTTTTCATCTATTAACGAACAAGATTCAACAAAAATTAAGCAACGGCGCGTAAGTTTCAAATTGTAAAAAAATTAAAATTAAATCAATGTTTGCCTCGCCAGAAATATTTGGCAAAATACTCTAAAATATTTTCACCCAAATATTAATGATTTTCCATAATTCTAGATCGAATTTTAAACATTTTAATCTATTAACGAACAAGATTCAACAAAAATTAGGCAACGGCGCGTTAGTTTAAAATTGTGAAAAATTAAAATTAAATCAATTTTTGCCTCGCCAGAAAAATTTTTCAAAATGCTCTAAAAAATTTTCAGCCAAATATTAATTATGTTCCATAATTCTAGATCAAATTTCAAAAATTTTGATCAATTAATGAACAAGATTCAACAAAAATTAGGCAACGGCGCGTTAGTTTAAAATTGTGAAAAATTAAAATTAAATCAATATTTGCCTCGCCAGAAATATTTGGCAAAATACTCTAAAAAGTTTTCAGCCAAATATCAATTATTTTCCATAATTCAAATTTAAATTTTAAACTTTTTCATCTATTAACGAACAAGATTCAACAAAAATTAGGAACGGCGCGATAGTCTCAAATTGAGAAAAAATGAAAATTTAATCAATTTTTGCCTCGCCAGAAATATTTGGCAAAATACTCTAAAAAGTTTTCAGCCAAATATTTTTTATTTTGCATAATTCTAGATCAAATTTCAAACATTTTGATCTATTAATGAACAAGATTATACAAAAATTAAGAAACAGCGCGTTCGTTTCAAATTGTGAAAAATTCAAATTAAATCAATTTTTGCCTCGACAGAAATATTTGTTAAAATACTCAAAAAAGTTTTCAGCTGAATATCAATTATTTTGCATAATTCTAGATTAAATTTTAAACATTTTGATCTATTAACGAACAAGATTCATAAAAACTAGAGCGACGGCGCGTTAGTTTCAAATTGTGAAAAAATGAAAATTAAATCAATTTTTGCGTCGCCAGAAATATTTGTCAAAATGCTCTAAAAAATTTTCAGCCAAATATTAATTATTTTCCATATTTCTAGACCAAATTACAAACTTTTTCATCTATTAAAGAACAAGCTTCAACGAAAATTGAACGACGGCGCGTTAGTTTCAAATTGTGAAAAAATAAAAATTAAATCACTTTTTGCCTCGCCAGAAATATTTGTCAAAATACTCTAAAAAGTTTTCAGCCAAATATCAATTATGTTCCATAATTGAAGATCAAATTTCAAACATTCTGATCTATTAACGAACAAGATTTAACAAAAATTAAGCAACGGCGCGTTATTTTCAAATTGTGAAAAAATGAAAATTAAAACAAATTTTTGCCTCGCCAGAAATAATTAGCAAAATGCTCTAAAATATTTTCACACTAATATTAATTATGTTCCATAATTCTAGATCAAATTTCAAACATTTTGATCAATTAATGAACAAGATTCAACAAAAATTAGGCAAAGGCGCGTTAGTTTAAAATTGTGAAAAATTAAAATTAATTTAATTTTTGACTCGCCAGAAATATTTGGCAAAATACTCTAAAAAGTTTTCAGCCAAATATCAATTATTTTCCATAACTTAAATTTAAATTTTAAATTTTTTCGTCTATTAACGAACAAGATTCAACAAAAATTAAGCAACGGCGCGTTAGTTTCAAATTGTGAAAAATAAAAATTAAATGAATTTTTGCCTCGCCAGAAATATTTGGCAAAATACTCTAAAATATTTTTACGAAAATATTAATTATTTTCCATAATTCTAGATTAATTTTAAACATTTTGATCTATTAAAAAACAAGATTCGACAAAAATTAGGCAACAAAGCGTTAGTTTCAAATTCTGAAAAATTAAAAATAAATCAATTTTTGCCTCGCCGGAAATATTTGTCAAAATACTCTAAAAAATTTTTACCCAAATATTAATTATTTTCCATAATTCTTAATCAAATTTCAAACATTATAATCTATTAATGAACAAGATTCCACAAAAATTAAGCAACGGCGCGTTAGTTTCAAAATGTGAAAAAATGAAAATTAAATCAATTTTTGCCTCGTCAGAAATATTTGTCAAAATACTCTAAAAAGTTTTCTGCCAAATATCAATTATTATCCATAATTCAAATTTAAATTTTAAACTCTTTCATCTATTAACGAACAAGATTCAACAAAAATTAGGAACGGCGCGATAGTCTCAAATTGAGAAAAAATGAAAATTTAATCAATTTTTGCCTCGCCAGAAATATTTGGCAAAATACTCTAAAAAGTTTTCAGCCAAATATTTTTTATTTTGCATAATTCTAGATCAAATTTCAAACATTTTGATCTATTAATGAACAAGATTATACAAAAATTAAGAAACAGCGCGTTCGTTTCAAATTGTGAAAAATTCAAATTAAATCAATTTTTGCCTCGACAGAAATATTTGTTAAAATACTCTAAAAAGTTTTCAGCCAAATATCAATTATGTTCCATAATTCTAGATCAAATTTCAAACATTCTGATCTATTAACGAACAAGATTTAACAAAAATTAAGCAACGGCGCGTTATTTTCAAATTGTGAAAAAATGAAAATTAAAACAAATTTTTGCCTCGCCAGAAATAATTAGCAAAATGCTCTAAAATATTTTCACACTAATATTAATTATGTTCCATAATTCTAGATCAAATTTCAAACATTTTGATCAATTAATGAACAAGATTCAACAAAAATTAGGCAAAGGCGCGTTAGTTTAAAATTGTGAAAAATTAAAATTAATTTAATTTTTGACTCGCCAGAAATATTTGGCAAAATACTCTAAAAAGTTTTCAGCCAAATATCAATTATTTTGCATAATTCAAGATCAAATTTTAAACATTTTCATCTATTAACGAACAATATTCATCAAAAATTAAGCAACGGCGCGTTAGTTTTAAATTGTGAAAAAATTAAAATTAAATCAATTTTTGCCTCGCCAGAAATATTTGGCAAAATACTCTAAAAAGTTTTCAGCCGAATATCAATTATTTTGCATAATTCTAGATCAAATTTTAATCATTTTCATCTATTAATGAACAAGATTCAACAAAAATTAGGCAACGGCGCGTTTGTTTCAAATTGTGAAAAAATGAAAATTTAATCAATTTTTGCCTTGCCAGAAATATTTGTCAAAATACTCTAAAAAGTTTTCAGCCAAATATCAATTATTGAGGCATAATTCTAGACAAAATTTCAAACATTTTGATCTATTAACGAAAAAGATTCATCAAAAATGAAGCGACGGATCGTTAGTTTCAAATTGTGAAAAATTAAAATTAAATCAATTTTTGCCTCGCCAGAAATATTTGGCAAAATACTCTAAAATATTTTCACCCAAATATTAATTATTTTCCATAATTCTAGATCAAATTTCAAACATTTTGATCTATTAATGAACAAGATTTAACAAAAATTAAGCAACGGCACGTTAGATTCAAATTGTGAAAAAATGAAAATTAAAGCAATTTTTGCCTCTCCAGAAATATTTGTTAAAATACTCTAAAAAGTTTTCAGCCAAATATCAATTATTGAGGCATAATTCTAGACGAAATTTTAAACATTTTGATCTATTAACGAAAAAGATTCATCAAAAATGAAGCGACGGATCGTTAGTTTCAAATTGTGAAAAATTAAAATTAAATCAATTTTTGCCTCGCCAGAAATATTTGGCAAAATACTCTAAAATATTTTCACGAAAATATTAACTATTTTCCATAATTCTAGATAAAATTTCAAACATTTTGATCTATTAATGAACAAGATTCAACAAAAATTAAGCAACAGCGCGTTAGTTTCAAATTGTGAAAAAATGAAAATTAAAACAAATTTTTGCCTCGCCAGAAATATTTGGCAAAATACTCTAAAATATTTTTACACTAATATTAATTATGTGCCATAATTCTAGATCAAATTTTAAACATTTTGATCTATTAACGAAAAAGATTCATCAAAAATTAAGCGACGGCGCGTTAGTTTCAAATTGTGAAAAAATGAAAATTAAATCAATTTTTGCCTCGCCAGAAATGTTTGTTAAAATACACTAAAAAGATTTCAGCTAAATATTAATTATTTTCCATAATTCTTAATCAAATTTCAAACATTATAATCTATTAAAAAACAAGCTTCAACGAAAATTAAACGACGGCGCGTTAGTTTCAAATTTTGAAAAATTAAAATTAAATCAATTTTCGCCTCGTCAGAAATATTTGTCAAAATACTCTAAAAAACTGTCAGCCAAATATCAATTATTTTCCATAACTTAAATTTAAATTTTAAATTTTTTCGTCTATTAACGAACAAGATTCAACAAAAATTAAGCAACGGCGCGTTAGTTTCAAATTGTGAAAAAATGAAAATCAAATCAATTTTTGCCTCGCCAGAAATATTTGGCAAAATACTCTAAAAAGTTTTAACCCAAATATTAATGATTTTCCATAATTCTAGATTAATTTCAAACATTTTGATCTATTAAAAAACAAGATTCGACAAAAATTAGGCAACAAAGCGTTAGTTTCAAATTCTAAAAAATTAAAAATAAATCAATTTTTGCCTCGCCAGAAATATTTGTCAAAATACTCTAAAAAATTTTTACCCAGATATTAATTATTTTCCATAATTCTTAATCAAATTTCAAATATTATAATCTATTAATGAACAAGATTCCACAAAAATTAAGCAACGGCGCGTTAGTTTCAAATTGTGAAAAAATGAAAATTAAAACAAATTTTTGCCTCGCCAGAAATATTTGGCAAAATACTCTAAAATATTTTCACCCAAATATTAATGATTTTCCATCATTCTAGATCAAATTTCAAACATTTTGATCTATTAATGAACAAGATTCAACAAAAATTAAGCAACGGCGCGTTAGTTTAAAATTGTGAAAAATTAAAATTAAAACAATTTTTGCATCGCCAGAAATATTTGGCAAAATACTCTAAAATATTTTCACCCAAATATTAATTATATTCCATAATTCTAGATCAAATTTCAAATATTTTGATCTATTAATGAACAAGATTCAACAAAAATTAAGCAACGGCGCGTTAGTTTCAAATTGTGAAAAAATGAAAATTAAATCAATTTTTGCCTCGCCAGAAATATTTGTCAAAATACTCTAAAATATTTTCACCCAAATATTAATTATTTTAGATAATTTTAGATAAAATTTCAAACATTTTGATTTATTAATGAACAAGATTTAACAAAAATTAAGCAACGGCGCGTTAGTTTAAAATTGTGAAAAATTAAAATTAAATCAATTTTTGCCTCGCCAGAAAAATTTGTCAAAATGCTCTAAAAAATTTTCAGCCAAATATTAATTATGTTCCATAATTCTAGATCAAATTTCAAAAATTTTGATCAATTAATGAACAAGATTCCACAAAAATTAGGCAACGGCGCGTTAGTTTAAAATTGTGAAAAATTAAAATTAAATCAATATTTGCCTCGCCAGAAATATTTGGCAAAATACTCTAAAATATTTTAACCCAAATATTAATGATTTTCTATAATTCTAGATTAATTTCAAACATTTTGATCTATTAAAAAACAAGATTCGACAAAAATTAGGCAACGGCCCGTTAGTTTCAAATTGTGAAAAAATGAAAATTAAAACAAATTTTTGCCTCACCAGAAATATTTGGCAAAATACTCTAAAATATTTTCACCCAAATATTAATGATTTTCCATAATTCTAGATCGAATTTTAAACATTTTAATCTATTAACGAACAAGATTCAACAAAAATTAGGCAACGGCGCGTTAGTTTAAAATTGTGAAAAATTAAAATTAAATCAATTTTTGCCTCGCCAGAAAAATTTGTCAAAATGCTCTAAAAAATTTTCAGCCAAATATTAATTATGTTCCATAATTCTAGATCAAATTTCAAAAATTTTGATCAATTAATGAACAAGATTCAACAAAAATTAGGCAACGGCGCGTTAGTTTAAAATTGTGAAAAATTAAAATTAAATCAATATTTGCCTCGCCAGAAATATTTGGCAAAATACTCTAAAAAGTTTTCAGCCAAATATCAATTATTTTACATAATTCTTAATCAAATTTCAAAAATTTTGATCTATTAATGAACAAGATTCAACAAAAATTAAGCAACGGCGCGTTAGTTTCAAATTGTGAAAAAATGAAAATTAAATCAATTTTTGCCTCGCCAGAAAAATTTGTCAAAATGCTCTAAAAAATTTTCAGCCAAATATTAATTATGTTCCATAATTCTAGATCAAATTTCAAAAATTTTGATCAATTAATGAACAAGATTCAACAAAAATTAGGCAACGGCGCGTTAGTTTAAAATTGTGAAAAATTAAAATTAAATCAATATTTGCCTCGCCAGAAATATTTGGCAAAATACTCTAAAATATTTTAACCCAAATATTAATGATTTTCTATAATTCTAGATTAATTTCAAACATTTTGATCTATTAAAAAACAAGATTCGACAAAAATTAGGCAACGGCCCGTTAGTTTCAAATTGTGAAAAAATGAAAATTAAAACAAATTTTTGCCTCACCAGAAATATTTGGCAAAATACTCTAAAATATTTTCACCCAAATATTAATGATTTTCCATCATTCTAGATCAAATTTCAAACATTTTGATCTATTAATGAACAAGATTCAACAAAAATTAGGCAACGGCGCGTTAGTTTAAAATTGTGAAAAATTAAAATTAAATCAATTTTTGCCTCGCCAGAAAAATTTGTCAAAATGCTCTAAAAAATTTTCAGCCAAATATTAATTATGTTCCATAATTCTAGATCAAATTTCAAAAATTTTGATCAATTAATGAACAAGATTCAACAAAAATTAGGCAACGGCGCGTTAGTTTAAAATTGTGAAAAATTAAAATTAAATCAATATTTGCCTCGCCAGAAATATTTGGCAAAATACTCTAAAAAGTTTTCAGCCAAATATCAATTATTTTCCATAATTCAAATTTAAATTTTAAACTTTTTCATCTATTAACGAACAAGATTCAACAAAAATTAGGAACGGCGCGATAGTCTCAAATTGAGAAAAAATGAAAATTTAATCAATTTTTGCCTCGCCAGAAATATTTGGCAAAATACTCTAAAAAGTTTTCAGCCAAATATTTTTTATTTTGCATAATTCTAGATCAAATTTCAAACATTTTGATCTATTAATGAACAAGATTATACAAAAATTAAGAAACAGCGCGTTCGTTTCAAATTGTGAAAAATTCAAATTAAATCAATTTTTGCCTCGACAGAAATATTTGTTAAAATACTCAAAAAAGTTTTCAGCTGAATATCAATTATTTTGCATAATTCTAGATTAAATTTTAAACATTTTGATCTATTAACGAACAAGATTCATAAAAACTAGAGCGACGGCGCGTTAGTTTCAAATTGTGAAAAAATGAAAATTAAATCAATTTTTGCGTCGCCAGAAATATTTGTCAAAATGCTCTAAAAAATTTTCAGCCAAATATTAATTATTTTCCATATTTCTAGACCAAATTACAAACTTTTTCATCTATTAAAGAACAAGCTTCAACGAAAATTAAACGACGGCGCGTTAGTTTCAAATTGTGAAAAAATAAAAATTAAATCACTTTTTGCCTCGCCAGAAATATTTGTCAAAATACTCTAAAAAGTTTTCAGCCAAATATCAATTATGTTCCATAATTGAAGATCAAATTTCAAACATTCTGATCTATTAACGAACAAGATTTAACAAAAATTAAGCAACGGCGCGTTATTTTCAAATTGTGAAAAAATGAAAATTAAAACAAATTTTTGCCTCGCCAGAAATAATTAGCAAAATACTCTAAAATATTTTCACACTAATATTAATTATGTTCCATAATTCTAGATCAAATTTCAAACATTTTGATCAATTAATGAACAAGATTCAACAAAAATTAGGCAAAGGCGCGTTAGTTTAAAATTGTGAAAAATTAAAATTAATTTAATTTTTGACTCGCCAGAAATATTTGGCAAAATACTCTAAAAAGTTTTCAGCCAAATATCAATTATTTTCCATAACTTAAATTTAAATTTTAAATTTTTTCGTCTATTAACGAACAAGATTCAACAAAAATTAAGCAACGGCGCGTTAGTTTCAAATTGTGAAAAATAAAAATTAAATGAATTTTTGCCTCGCCAGAAATATTTGGCAAAATACTCTAAAATATTTTTACGAAAATATTAATTATTTTCCATAATTCTAGATTAATTTTAAACATTTTGATCTATTAAAAAACAAGATTCGACAAAAATTAGGCAACAAAGCGTTAGTTTCAAATTGTGAAAAAATGAAAATTAAAACAAATTTTTGCCTCGCCAGAAATATTTGGCAAAATACTCTAAAATATTTTCACCCAAATATTAATGATTTTCCATCATTCTAGATCAAATTTCAAACATTTTGATCTATTAATGAACAAGATTCAACAAAAATTAAGCAACGGCGCGTTAGTTTCAAATTGTGAAAAAATGAAAATTAAAACAATTTTTGCATCGCCAGAAATATTTGGCAAAATACTCTAAAATATTTTCACCCAAATATTAATTATATTCCATAATTCTAGATCAAATTTCAAATATTTTGATCTATTAATGAACAAGATTCAACAAAAATTAAGCAACGGCGCGTTAGTTTCAAATTGTGAAAAAATGAAAATTAAATCAATTTTTGCCTCGCCAGAAATATTTGTCAAAATACTCTAAAATATTTTCACCCAAATATTAATTATTTTAGATAATTTTAGATAAAATTTCAAACATTTTGATCTATTAATGAACAAGATTTAACAAAAATTAAGCAACGGCGCGTTAGTTTAAAATTGTGAAAAATTAAAATTAAATCAATTTTTGCCTCGCCAGAAAAATTTGTCAAAATGCTCTAAAAAATATTCAGCCAAATATTAATTATGTTCCATAATTCTAGATCAAATTTCAAAAATTTTGATCAATTAATGAACAAGATTCCACAAAAATTAGGCAACGGCGCGTTAGTTAAAAATTGTGAAAAATTAAAATTAAATCAATATTTGCCTCGCCAGAAATATTTGGCAAAATACTCTAAAATATTTTAACCCAAATATTAATGATTTTCTATAATTCTAGATTAATTTCAAACATTTTGATCTATTAAAAAACAAGATTCGACAAAAATTAGGCAACGGCCCGTTAGTTTCAAATTGTGAAAAAATGAAAATTAAAACAAATTTTTGCCTCACCAGAAATATTTGGCAAAATACTCTAAAATATTTTCACCCAAATATTAATGATTTTCCATAATTCTAGATCGAATTTTAAACATTTTAATCTATTAACGAACAAGATTCAACAAAAATTAGGCAACGGCGCGTTAGTTTAAAATTGTGAAAAATTAAAATTAAATCAATTTTTGCCTCGCCAGAAAAATTTGTCAAAATGCACTAAAAAATTTTCAGCCAAATATTAATTATGTTCCATAATTCTAGATCAAATTTCAAAAATTTTGATCAATTAATGAACAAGATTCAACAAAAATTAGGCAACGGCGCGTTAGTTTAAAATTGTGAAAAATTAAAATTAAATCAATATTTGCCTCGCCAGAAATATTTGGCAAAATACTCTAAAAAGTTTTCAGCCAAATATCAATTATTTTACATAATTCTTAATCAAATTTCAAAAATTTTGATCTATTAATGAACAAGATTCAACAAAAATTAAGCAACGGCGCGTTAGTTTCAAAATGTGAAAAAATGAAAATTAAATCAATTTTTGCCTCGCCAGAAATATTTGTCAAAATACTCTAAAATATTTTCACCCAAATATTAATTATTTTAGATAATTTTAGATAAAATTTCAAACATTTTGATCTATTAATGAACAAGATTTAACAAAAATTAAGCAACGGCGCGTTAGTTTCAAATTGTGAAAAAATAAAAATTAAATCAATTTTTGCCACGCCAGAAATATTTGTCAAAATATTCTAAAATTTTTCAGCCAAATATCAATTATTTTCAATAATTCAAATTCAAATTTGAAAAATTTTTCATCTATTAACGAACAAGATTCAACAAAAATTAAGCAACGGCGCGTAAGTTTCAAATTGTAAAAAAATTAAAATTAAATCAATGTTTGCCTCGCCAGAAATATTTGGCAAAATACTCTAAAATATTTTCACCCAAATATTAATGATTTTCCATAATTCTAGATCGAATTTTAAACATTTTAATCTATTAACGAACAAGATTCAACAAAAATTAGGCAACGGCGCGTTAGTTTAAAATTGTGAAAAATTAAAATTAAATCAATTTTTGCCTCGCCAGAAAAATTTTTCAAAATGCTCTAAAAAATTTTCAGCCAAATATTAATTATGTTCCATAATTCTAGATCAAATTTCAAAAATTTTGATCAATTAATGAACAAGATTCAACAAAAATTAGGCAACGGCGCGTTAGTTTAAAATTGTGAAAAATTAAAATTAAATCAATATTTGCCTCGCCAGAAATATTTGGCAAAATACTCTAAAAAGTTTTCAGCCAAATATCAATTATTTTCCATAATTCAAATTTAAATTTTAAACTTTTTCATCTATTAACGAACAAGATTCAACAAAAATTAGGAACGGCGCGATAGTCTCAAATTGAGAAAAAATGAAAATTTAATCAATTTTTGCCTCGCCAGAAATATTTGGCAAAATACTCTAAAAAGTTTTCAGCCAAATATTTTTTATTTTGCATAATTCTAGATCAAATTTCAAACATTTTGATCTATTAATGAACAAGATTATACAAAAATTAAGAAACAGCGCGTTCGTTTCAAATTGTGAAAAATTCAAATTAAATCAATTTTTGCCTCGACAGAAATATTTGTTAAAATACTCAAAAAAGTTTTCAGCTGAATATCAATTATTTTGCATAATTCTAGATTAAATTTTAAACATTTTGATCTATTAACGAACAAGATTCATAAAAACTAGAGCGACGGCGCGTTAGTTTCAAATTGTGAAAAAATGAAAATTAAATCAATTTTTGCGTCGCCAGAAATATTTGTCAAAATGCTCTAAAAAATTTTCAGCCAAATATTAATTATTTTCCATATTTCTAGACCAAATTACAAACTTTTTCATCTATTAAAGAACAAGCTTCAACGAAAATTGAACGACGGCGCGTTAGTTTCAAATTGTGAAAAAATAAAAATTAAATCACTTTTTGCCTCGCCAGAAATATTTGTCAAAATACTCTAAAAAGTTTTCAGCCAAATATCAATTATGTTCCATAATTGAAGATCAAATTTCAAACATTCTGATCTATTAACGAACAAGATTTAACAAAAATTAAGCAACGGCGCGTTATTTTCAAATTGTGAAAAAATGAAAATTAAAACAAATTTTTGCCTCGCCAGAAATAATTAGCAAAATGCTCTAAAATATTTTCACACTAATATTAATTATGTTCCATAATTCTAGATCAAATTTCAAACATTTTGATCAATTAATGAACAAGATTCAACAAAAATTAGGCAAAGGCGCGTTAGTTTAAAATTGTGAAAAATTAAAATTAATTTAATTTTTGACTCGCCAGAAATATTTGGCAAAATACTCTAAAAAGTTTTCAGCCAAATATCAATTATTTTCCATAACTTAAATTTAAATTTTAAATTTTTTCGTCTATTAACGAACAAGATTCAACAAAAATTAAGCAACGGCGCGTTAGTTTCAAATTGTGAAAAATAAAAATTAAATGAATTTTTGCCTCGCCAGAAATATTTGGCAAAATACTCTAAAATATTTTTACGAAAATATTAATTATTTTCCATAATTCTAGATTAATTTTAAACATTTTGATCTATTAAAAAACAAGATTCGACAAAAATTAGGCAACAAAGCGTTAGTTTCAAATTCTGAAAAATTAAAAATAAATCAATTTTTGCCTCGCCGGAAATATTTGTCAAAATACTCTAAAAAATTTTTACCCAAATATTAATTATTTTCCATAATTCTTAATCAAATTTCAAACATTATAATCTATTAATGAACAAGATTCCACAAAAATTAAGCAACGGCGCGTTAGTTTCAAAATGTGAAAAAATGAAAATTAAATCAATTTTTGCCTCGTCAGAAATATTTGTCAAAATACTCTAAAAAGTTTTCTGCCAAATATCAATTATTATCCATAATTCAAATTTAAATTTTAAACTCTTTCATCTATTAACGAACAAGATTCAACAAAAATTAGGAACGGCGCGATAGTCTCAAATTGAGAAAAAATGAAAATTTAATCAATTTTTGCCTCGCCAGAAATATTTGGCAAAATACTCTAAAAAGTTTTCAGCCAAATATTTTTTATTTTGCATAATTCTAGATCAAATTTCAAACATTTTGATCTATTAATGAACAAGATTATACAAAAATTAAGAAACAGCGCGTTCGTTTCAAATTGTGAAAAATTCAAATTAAATCAATTTTTGCCTCGACAGAAATATTTGTTAAAATACTCTAAAAAGTTTTCAGCCAAATATCAATTATGTTCCATAATTCTAGATCAAATTTCAAACATTCTGATCTATTAACGAACAAGATTTAACAAAAATTAAGCAACGGCGCGTTATTTTCAAATTGTGAAAAAATGAAAATTAAAACAAATTTTTGCCTCGCCAGAAATAATTAGCAAAATGCTCTAAAATATTTTCACACTAATATTAATTATGTTCCATAATTCTAGATCAAATTTCAAACATTTTGATCAATTAATGAACAAGATTCAACAAAAATTAGGCAAAGGCGCGTTAGTTTAAAATTGTGAAAAATTAAAATTAATTTAATTTTTGACTCGCCAGAAATATTTGGCAAAATACTCTAAAAAGTTTTCAGCCAAATATCAATTATTTTGCATAATTCAAGATCAAATTTTAAACATTTTCATCTATTAACGAACAATATTCATCAAAAATTAAGCAACGGCGCGTTAGTTTTAAATTGTGAAAAAATTAAAATTAAATCAATTTTTGCCTCGCCAGAAATATTTGGCAAAATACTCTAAAAAGTTTTCAGCCGAATATCAATTATTTTGCATAATTCTAGATCAAATTTTAATCATTTTCATCTATTAATGAACAAGATTCAACAAAAATTAGGCAACGGCGCGTTTGTTTCAAATTGTGAAAAAATGAAAATTTAATCAATTTTTGCCTTGCCAGAAATATTTGTCAAAATACTCTAAAAAGTTTTCAGCCAAATATCAATTATTGAGGCATAATTCTAGACAAAATTTCAAACATTTTGATCTATTAACGAAAAAGATTCATCAAAAATGAAGCGACGGATCGTTAGTTTCAAATTGTGAAAAATTAAAATTAAATCAATTTTTGCCTCGCCAGAAATATTTGGCAAAATACTCTAAAATATTTTCACCCAAATATTAATTATTTTCCATAATTCTAGATCAAATTTCAAACATTTTGATCTATTAATGAACAAGATTTAACAAAAATTAAGCAACGGCACGTTAGATTCAAATTGTGAAAAAATGAAAATTAAAGCAATTTTTGCCTCTCCAGAAATATTTGTTAAAATACTCTAAAAAGTTTTCAGCCAAATATCAATTATTGAGGCATAATTCTAGACGAAATTTTAAACATTTTGATCTATTAACGAAAAAGATTCATCAAAAATGAAGCGACGGATCGTTAGTTTCAAATTGTGAAAAATTAAAATTAAATCAATTTTTGCCTCGCCAGAAATATTTGGCAAAATACTCTAAAATATTTTCACGAAAATATTAACTATTTTCCATAATTCTAGATAAAATTTCAAACATTTTGATCTATTAATGAACAAGATTCAACAAAAATTAAGCAACAGCGCGTTAGTTTCAAATTGTGAAAAAATGAAAATTAAAACAAATTTTTGCCTCGCCAGAAATATTTGGCAAAATACTCTAAAATATTTTTACACTAATATTAATTATGTGCCATAATTCTAGATCAAATTTTAAACATTTTGATCTATTAACGAAAAAGATTCATCAAAAATTAAGCGACGGCGCGTTAGTTTCAAATTGTGAAAAAATGAAAATTAAATCAATTTTTGCCTCGCCAGAAATGTTTGTTAAAATACACTAAAAAGATTTCAGCTAAATATTAATTATTTTCCATAATTCTTAATCAAATTTCAAACATTATAATCTATTAAAAAACAAGCTTCAACGAAAATTAAACGACGGCGCGTTAGTTTCAAATTTTGAAAAATTAAAATTAAATCAATTTTCGCCTCGTCAGAAATATTTGTCAAAATACTCTAAAAAACTGTCAGCCAAATATCAATTATTTTCCATAACTTAAATTTAAATTTTAAATTTTTTCGTCTATTAACGAACAAGATTCAACAAAAATTAAGCAACGGCGCGTTAGTTTCAAATTGTGAAAAAATGAAAATCAAATCAATTTTTGCCTCGCCAGAAATATTTGGCAAAATACTCTAAAAAGTTTTAACCCAAATATTAATGATTTTCCATAATTCTAGATTAATTTCAAACATTTTGATCTATTAAAAAACAAGATTCGACAAAAATTAGGCAACAAAGCGTTAGTTTCAAATTCTAAAAAATTAAAAATAAATCAATTTTTGCCTCGCCAGAAATATTTGTCAAAATACTCTAAAAAATTTTTACCCAGATATTAATTATTTTCCATAATTCTTAATCAAATTTCAAATATTATAATCTATTAATGAACAAGATTCCACAAAAATTAAGCAACGGCGCGTTAGTTTCAAATTGTGAAAAAATGAAAATTAAAACAAATTTTTGCCTCGCCAGAAATATTTGGCAAAATACTCTAAAATATTTTCACCCAAATATTAATGATTTTCCATCATTCTAGATCAAATTTCAAACATTTTGATCTATTAATGAACAAGATTCAACAAAAATTAAGCAACGGCGCGTTAGTTTAAAATTGTGAAAAATTAAAATTAAAACAATTTTTGCATCGCCAGAAATATTTGGCAAAATACTCTAAAATATTTTCACCCAAATATTAATTATATTCCATAATTCTAGATCAAATTTCAAATATTTTGATCTATTAATGAACAAGATTCAACAAAAATTAAGCAACGGCGCGTTAGTTTCAAATTGTGAAAAAATGAAAATTAAATCAATTTTTGCCTCGCCAGAAATATTTGTCAAAATACTCTAAAATATTTTCACCCAAATATTAATTATTTTAGATAATTTTAGATAAAATTTCAAACATTTTGATTTATTAATGAACAAGATTTAACAAAAATTAAGCAACGGCGCGTTAGTTTAAAATTGTGAAAAATTAAAATTAAATCAATTTTTGCCTCGCCAGAAAAATTTGTCAAAATGCTCTAAAAAATTTTCAGCCAAATATTAATTATGTTCCATAATTCTAGATCAAATTTCAAAAATTTTGATCAATTAATGAACAAGATTCCACAAAAATTAGGCAACGGCGCGTTAGTTTAAAATTGTGAAAAATTAAAATTAAATCAATATTTGCCTCGCCAGAAATATTTGGCAAAATACTCTAAAATATTTTAACCCAAATATTAATGATTTTCTATAATTCTAGATTAATTTCAAACATTTTGATCTATTAAAAAACAAGATTCGACAAAAATTAGGCAACGGCCCGTTAGTTTCAAATTGTGAAAAAATGAAAATTAAAACAAATTTTTGCCTCACCAGAAATATTTGGCAAAATACTCTAAAATATTTTCACCCAAATATTAATGATTTTCCATAATTCTAGATCGAATTTTAAACATTTTAATCTATTAACGAACAAGATTCAACAAAAATTAGGCAACGGCGCGTTAGTTTAAAATTGTGAAAAATTAAAATTAAATCAATTTTTGCCTCGCCAGAAAAATTTGTCAAAATGCTCTAAAAAATTTTCAGCCAAATATTAATTATGTTCCATAATTCTAGATCAAATTTCAAAAATTTTGATCAATTAATGAACAAGATTCAACAAAAATTAGGCAACGGCGCGTTAGTTTAAAATTGTGAAAAATTAAAATTAAATCAATATTTGCCTCGCCAGAAATATTTGGCAAAATACTCTAAAAAGTTTTCAGCCAAATATCAATTATTTTACATAATTCTTAATCAAATTTCAAAAATTTTGATCTATTAATGAACAAGATTCAACAAAAATTAAGCAACGGCGCGTTAGTTTCAAATTGTGAAAAAATGAAAATTAAATCAATTTTTGCCTCGCCAGAAATATTTGTCAAAATACTCTAAAATATTTTCACCCAAATATTAATTATTTTAGATAATTTTAGATAAAATTTCAAACATTTTGATCTATTAATGAACAAGATTTAACAAAAATTAAGCAACGGCGCGTTAGTTTCAAATTGTGAAAAAATAAAAATTAAATCAATTTTTGCCACGCCAGAAATATTTGTCAAAATATTCTAAAATTTTTCAGCCAAATATCAATTATTTTCAATAATTCAAATTCAAATTTGAAAAATTTTTCATCTATTAACGAACAAGATTCAACAAAAATTAAGCAACGGCGCGTAAGTTTCAAATTGTAAAAAAATTAAAATTAAATCAATGTTTGCCTCGCCAGAAATATTTGGCAAAATACTCTAAAATATTTTAACCCAAATATTAATGATTTTCTATAATTCTAGATTAATTTCAAACATTTTGATCTATTAAAAAACAAGATTCGACAAAAATTAGGCAACGGCGCGTTAGTTTCAAATTGTGAAAAATTAAAATTAAATCAATTTTTGCCTCGCCAGAAAAATTTGTCAAAATGCTCTAAAAAATTTTCAGCCAAATATTAATTATGTTCCATAATTCTAGATCAAATTTCAAAAATTTTGATCAATTAATGAACAAGATTCAACAAAAATTAGGCAACGGCGCGTTAGTTTAAAATTGTGAAAAATTAAAATTAAATCAATATTTGCCTCGCCAGAAATATTTGGCAAAATACTCTAAAATATTTTAACCCAAATATTAATAATTTTCTATAATTCTAGATTAATTTCAAACATTTTGATCTATTAAAAAACAAGATTCGACAAAAATTAGGCAACGG
The DNA here is from genome assembly GCA_037103525.1 of Ganaspis brasiliensis. Lineage (NCBI taxonomy): Eukaryota > Metazoa > Arthropoda > Insecta > Hymenoptera > Figitidae > Ganaspis > Ganaspis brasiliensis. Next base: position 3,006,391 of record JAZKLR010000293.1, read on the forward strand.
CGCGTTAGTTTCAAATTGTGAAAAAATGAAAATTAAAACAAATTTTTGCCTCGCCAGAAATATTTGGCAAAATACTCTAAAATATTTTCACCCAAATATTAATGATTTTCCATCATTCTAGATCAAATTTCAAACATTTTGATCTATTAATGAACAAGATTCAACAAAAATTAAGCAACGGCGCGTTAGTTTCAAATTGTGAAAAAATGAAAATTAAAACAATTTTTGCATCGCCAGAAATATTTGGCAAAATACTCTAAAATATTTTCACCCAAATATTAATTATATTCCATAATTCTAGATCAAATTTCAAATATTTTGATCTATTAATGAACAAGATTCAACAAAAATTAAGCAACGGCGCGTTAGTTTCAAATTGTGAAAAAATGAAAATTAAATCAATTTTTGCCTCGCCAGAAATATTTGTCAAAATACTCTAAAATATTTTCACCCAAATATTAATTATTTTAGATAATTTTAGATAAAATTTCAAACATTTTGATCTATTAATGAACAAGATTTAACAAAAATTAAGCAACGGCGCGTTAGTTTAAAATTGTGAAAAATTAAAATTAAATCAATTTTTGCCTCGCCAGAAAAATTTGTCAAAATGCTCTAAAAAATTTTCAGCCAAATATTAATTATGTTCCATAATTCTAGATCAAATTTCAAAAATTTTGATCAATTAATGAACAAGATTCCACAAAAATTAGGCAACGGCGCGTTAGTTTAAAATTGTGAAAAATTAAAATTAAATCAATATTTGCCTCGCCAGAAATATTTGGCAAAATACTCTAAAATATTTTAACCCAAATATTAATGATTTTCTATAATTCTAGATTAATTTCAAACATTTTGATCTATTAAAAAACAAGATTCGACAAAAATTAGGCAACGGCCCGTTAGTTTCAAATTGTGAAAAAATGAAAATTAAAACAAATTTTTGCCTCACCAGAAATATTTGGCAAAATACTCTAAAATATTTTCACCCAAATATTAATGATTTTCCATAATTCTAGATCGAATTTTAAACATTTTAATCTATTAACGAACAAGATTCAACAAAAATTAGGCAACGGCGCGTTAGTTTAAAATTGTGAAAAATTAAAATTAAATCAATTTTTGCCTCGCCAGAAAAATTTGTCAAAATGCTCTAAAAAATTTTCAGCCAAATATTAATTATGTTCCATAATTCTAGATCAAATTTCAAAAATTTTGATCAATTAATGAACAAGATTCAACAAAAATTAGGCAACGGCGCGTTAGTTTAAAATTGTGAAAAATTAAAATTAAATCAATATTTGCCTCGCCAGAAATATTTGGCAAAATACTCTAAAAAGTTTTCAGCCAAATATCAATTATTTTACATAATTCTTAATCAAATTTCAAAAATTTTGATCTATTAATGAACAAGATTCAACAAAAATTAAGCAACGGCGCGTTAGTTTCAAATTGTGAAAAAATGAAAATTAAATCAATTTTTGCCTCGCCAGAAATATTTGTCAAAATACTCTAAAATATTTTCACCCAAATATTAATTATTTTAGATAATTTTAGATAAAATTTCAAACATTTTGATCTATTAATGAACAAGATTTAACAAAAATTAAGCAACGGCGCGTTAGTTTCAAATTGTGAAAAAATAAAAATTAAATCAATTTTTGCCACGCCAGAAATATTTGTCAAAATATTCTAAAATTTTTCAGCCAAATATCAATTATTTTCAATAATTCAAATTCAAATTTGAAAAATTTTTCATCTATTAACGAACAAGATTCAACAAAAATTAAGCAACGGCGCGTAAGTTTCAAATTGTAAAAAAATTAAAATTAAATCAATGTTTGCCTCGCCAGAAATATTTGGCAAAATACTCTAAAATATTTTAACCCAAATATTAATGATTTTCTATAATTCTAGATTAATTTCAAACATTTTGATCTATTAAAAAACAAGATTCGACAAAAATTAGGCAACGGCGCGTTAGTTTCAAATTGTGAAAAATTAAAATTAAATCAATTTTTGCCTCGCCAGAAAAATTTGTCAAAATGCTCTAAAAAATTTTCAGCCAAATATTAATTATGTTCCATAATTCTAGATCAAATTTCAAAAATTTTGATCAATTAATGAACAAGATTCAACAAAAATTAGGCAACGGCGCGTTAGTTTAAAATTGTGAAAAATTAAAATTAAATCAATATTTGCCTCGCCAGAAATATTTGGCAAAATACTCTAAAATATTTTAACCCAAATATTAATGATTTTCTATAATTCTAGATTAATTTCAAACATTTTGATCTATTAAAAAACAAGATTCGACAAAAATTAGGCAACGGCCCGTTAGTTTCAAATTGTGAAAAAATGAAAATTAAAACAAATTTTTGCCTCACCAGAAATATTTGGCAAAATACTCTAAAATATTTTCACCCAAATATTAATGATTTTCCATAATTCTAGATCGAATTTTAAACATTTTAATCTATTAACGAACAAGATTCAACAAAAATTAGGCAACGGCGCGTTAGTTTAAAATTGTGAAAAATTAAAATTAAATCAATTTTTGCCTCGCCAGAAAAATTTGTCAAAATGCTCTAAAAAATTTTCAGCCAAATATTAATTATGTTCCATAATTCTAGATCAAATTTCAAAAATTTTGATCAATTAATGAACAAGATTCAACAAAAATTAGGCAACGGCGCGTTAGTTTAAAATTGTGAAAAATTAAAATTAAATCAATATTTGCCTCGCCAGAAATATTTGGCAAAATACTCTAAAAAGTTTTCAGCCAAATATTTTTTATTTTGCATAATTCTAGATCAAATTTCAAACATTTTGATCTATTAATGAACAAGATTATACAAAAATTAAGAAACAGCGCGTTCGTTTCAAATTGTGAAAAATTCAAATTAAATCAATTTTTGCCTCGACAGAAATATTTGTTAAAATACTCAAAAAAGTTTTCAGCTGAATATCAATTATTTTGCATAATTCTAGATTAAATTTTAAACATTTTGATCTATTAACGAACAAGATTCATAAAAACTAGAGCGACGGCGCGTTAGTTTCAAATTGTGAAAAAATGAAAATTAAATCAATTTTTGCGTCGCCAGAAATATTTGTCAAAATGCTCTAAAAAATTTTCAGCCAAATATTAATTATTTTCCATATTTCTAGACCAAATTACAAACTTTTTCATCTATTAAAGAACAAGCTTCAACGAAAATTAAACGACGGCGCGTTAGTTTCAAATTGTGAAAAAATAAAAATTAAATCACTTTTTGCCTCGCCAGAAATATTTGTCAAAATACTCTAAAAAGTTTTCAGCCAAATATCAATTATGTTCCATAATTGAAGATCAAATTTCAAACATTCTGATCTATTAACGAACAAGATTTAACAAAAATTAAGCAACGGCGCGTTATTTTCAAATTGTGAAAAAATGAAAATTAAAACAAATTTTTGCCTCGCCAGAAATAATTAGCAAAATACTCTAAAATATTTTCACACTAATATTAATTATGTTCCATAATTCTAGATCAAATTTCAAACATTTTGATCAATTAATGAACAAGATTCAACAAAAATTAGGCAAAGGCGCGTTAGTTTAAAATTGTGAAAAATTAAAATTAATTTAATTTTTGACTCGCCAGAAATATTTGGCAAAATACTCTAAAAAGTTTTCAGCCAAATATCAATTATTTTCCATAACTTAAATTTAAATTTTAAATTTTTTCGTCTATTAACGAACAAGATTCAACAAAAATTAAGCAACGGCGCGTTAGTTTCAAATTGTGAAAAATAAAAATTAAATGAATTTTTGCCTCGCCAGAAATATTTGGCAAAATACTCTAAAATATTTTTACGAAAATATTAATTATTTTCCATAATTCTAGATTAATTTTAAACATTTTGATCTATTAAAAAACAAGATTCGACAAAAATTAGGCAACAAAGCGTTAGTTTCAAATTGTGAAAAAATGAAAATTAAAACAAATTTTTGCCTCGCCAGAAATATTTGGCAAAATACTCTAAAATATTTTCACCCAAATATTAATGATTTTCCATCATTCTAGATCAAATTTCAAACATTTTGATCTATTAATGAACAAGATTCAACAAAAATTAAGCAACGGCGCGTTAGTTTCAAATTGTGAAAAAATGAAAATTAAAACAATTTTTGCATCGCCAGAAATATTTGGCAAAATACTCTAAAATATTTTCACCCAAATATTAATTATATTCCATAATTCTAGATCAAATTTCAAATATTTTGATCTATTAATGAACAAGATTCAACAAAAATTAAGCAACGGCGCGTTAGTGTCAAATTGTGAAAAAATGAAAATTAAATCAATTTTTGCCTCGCCAGAAATATTTGTCAAAATACTCTAAAATATTTTCACCCAAATATTAATTATTTTAGATAATTTTAGATAAAATTTCAAACATTTTGATCTATTAATGAACAAGATTTAACAAAAATTAAGCAACGGCGCGTTAGTTTAAAATTGTGAAAAATTAAAATTAAATCAATTTTTGCCTCGCCAGAAAAATTTGTCAAAATGCTCTAAAAAATTTTCAGCCAAATATTAATTATGTTCCATAATTCTAGATCAAATTTCAAAAATTTTGATCAATTAATGAACAAGATTCCACAAAAATTAGGCAACGGCGCGTTAGTTTAAAATTGTGAAAAATTAAAATTAAATCAATATTTGCCTCGCCAGAAATATTTGGCAAAATACTCTAAAATATTTTAACCCAAATATTAATGATTTTCTATAATTCTAGATTAATTTCAAACATTTTGATCTATTAAAAAACAAGATTCGACAAAAATTAGGCAACGGCCCGTTAGTTTCAAATTGTGAAAAAATGAAAATTAAAACAAATTTTTGCCTCACCAGAAATATTTGGCAAAATACTCTAAAATATTTTCACCCAAATATTAATGATTTTCCATAATTCTAGATCAAATTTTAAACATTTTAATCTATTAACGAACAAGATTCAACAAAAATTAGGCAACGGCGCGTTAGTTTCAAATTCTGAAAAATTAAAATTAAATCAATTTTTGTCTCTCCAGAAAAATTTGTCAAAATGCACTAAAAAATTTTCAGCCAAATATTAATTATGTTCCATAATTCTAGATCAAATTTCAAAAATTTTGATCAATTAATGAACAAGATTCAACAAAAATTAGGCAACGGCGCGTTAGTTTAAAATTGTGAAAAATTAAAATTAAATCAATATTTGCCTCGCCAGAAATATTTGGCAAAATACTCTAAAAAGTTTTCAGCCAAATATCAATTATTTTACATAATTCTTAATCAAATTTCAAAAATTTTGATCTATTAATGAACAAGATTCAACAAAAATTAAGCAACGGCGCGTTAGTTTCAAAATGTGAAAAAATGAAAATTAAATCAATTTTTGCCTCGCCAGAAATATTTGTCAAAATACTCTAAAATATTTTCACCCAAATATTAATTATTTTAGATAATTTTAGATAAAATTTCAAACATTTTGATCTATTAATGAACAAGATTTAACAAAAATTAAGCAACGGCGCGTTAGTTTCAAATTGTGAAAAAATAAAAATTAAATCAATTTTTGCCACGCCAGAAATATTTGTCAAAATATTCTAAAATTTTTCAGCCAAATATCAATTATTTTCAATAATTCAAATTCAAATTTGAAAAATTTTTCATCTATTAACGAACAAGATTCAAAAAAATTAAGCAACGGCGCGTAAGTTTCAAATTGTAAAAAAATTAAAATTAAATCAATGTTTGCCTCGCCAGAAATATTTGGCAAAATACTCTAAAATATTTTAACCCAAATATTAATGATTTTCTATAATTCTAGATTAATTTCAAACATTTTGATCTATTAAAAAACAAGATTCGACAAAAATTAGGCAACGGCGCGTTAGTTTCAAATTGTGAAAAATTAAAATTAAATCAATTTTTGCCTCGCCAGAAAAATTTGTCAAAATGCTCTAAAAAATTTTCAGCCAAATATTAATTATGTTCCATAATTCTAGATCAAATTTCAAAAATTTTGATCAATTAATGAACAAGATTCAACAAAAATTAGGCAACGGCGCGTTAGTTTAAAATTGTGAAAAATTAAAATTAAATCAATATTCGCCTCACCAGAAATATTTGGCAAAATACTCTAAAATATTTTAACCCAAATATTAATGATTTTCTATAATTCTAGATTAATTTCAAACATTTTGATCTATTAAAAAACAAGATTCGACAAAAATTAGGCAACGGCCCGTTAGTTTCAAATTGTGAAAAAATGAAAATTAAAACAAATTTTTGCCTCACCAGAAATATTTGGCAAAATACTCTAAAATATTTTCACCCAAATATTAATGATTTTCCATAATTCTAGATCGAATTTTAAACATTTTAATCTATTAACGAACAAGATTCAACAAAAATTAGGCAACGGCGCGTTAGTTTAAAATTGTGAAAAATTAAAATTAAATCAATTTTTGCCTCGCCAGAAAAATTTTTCAAAATGCTCTAAAAAATTTTCAGCCAAATATTAATTATGTTCCATAATTCTAGATCAAATTTCAAAAATTTTGATCAATTAATGAACAAGATTCAACAAAAATTAGGCAACGGCGCGTTAGTTTAAAATTGTGAAAAATTAAAATTAAATCAATATTTGCCTCGCCAGAAATATTTGGCAAAATACTCTAAAAAGTTTTCAGCCAAATATCAATTATTTTCCATAATTCAAATTTAAATTTTAAACTTTTTCATCTATTAACGAACAAGATTCAACAAAAATTAGGAACGGCGCGATAGTCTCAAATTGAGAAAAAATGAAAATTTAATCAATTTTTGCCTCGCCAGAAATATTTGGCAAAATACTCTAAAAAGTTTTCAGCCAAATATTTTTTATTTTGCATAATTCTAGATCAAATTTCAAACATTTTGATCTATTAATGAACAAGATTATACAAAAATTAAGAAACAGCGCGTTCGTTTCAAATTGTGAAAAATTCAAATTAAATCAATTTTTGCCTCGACAGAAATATTTGTTAAAATACTCAAAAAAGTTTTCAGCTGAATATCAATTATTTTGCATAATTCTAGATTAAATTTTAAACATTTTGATCTATTAACGAACAAGATTCATAAAAACTAGAGCGACGGCGCGTTAGTTTCAAATTGTGAAAAAATGAAAATTAAATCAATTTTTGCGTCGCCAGAAATATTTGTCAAAATGCTCTAAAAAATTTTCAGCCAAATATTAATTATTTTCCATATTTCTAGACCAAATTACAAACTTTTTCATCTATTAAAGAACAAGCTTCAACGAAAATTGAACGACGGCGCGTTAGTTTCAAATTGTGAAAAAATAAAAATTAAATCACTTTTTGCCTCGCCAGAAATATTTGTCAAAATACTCTAAAAAGTTTTCAGCCAAATATCAATTATGTTCCATAATTGAAGATCAAATTTCAAACATTCTGATCTATTAACGAACAAGATTTAACAAAAATTAAGCAACGGCGCGTTATTTTCAAATTGTGAAAAAATGAAAATTAAAACAAATTTTTGCCTCGCCAGAAATAATTAGCAAAATGCTCTAAAATATTTTCACACTAATATTAATTATGTTCCATAATTCTAGATCAAATTTCAAACATTTTGATCAATTAATGAACAAGATTCAACAAAAATTAGGCAAAGGCGCGTTAGTTTAAAATTGTGAAAAATTAAAATTAATTTAATTTTTGACTCGCCAGAAATATTTGGCAAAATACTCTAAAAAGTTTTCAGCCAAATATCAATTATTTTCCATAACTTAAATTTAAATTTTAAATTTTTTCGTCTATTAACGAACAAGATTCAACAAAAATTAAGCAACGGCGCGTTAGTTTCAAATTGTGAAAAATAAAAATTAAATGAATTTTTGCCTCGCCAGAAATATTTGGCAAAATACTCTAAAATATTTTTACGAAAATATTAATTATTTTCCATAATTCTAGATTAATTTTAAACATTTTGATCTATTAAAAAACAAGATTCGACAAAAATTAGGCAACAAAGCGTTAGTTTCAAATTCTGAAAAATTAAAAATAAATCAATTTTTGCCTCGCCGGAAATATTTGTCAAAATACTCTAAAAAATTTTTACCCAAATATTAATTATTTTCCATAATTCTTAATCAAATTTCAAACATTATAATCTATTAATGAACAAGATTCCACAAAAATTAAGCAACGGCGCGTTAGTTTCAAAATGTGAAAAAATGAAAATTAAATCAATTTTTGCCTCGTCAGAAATATTTGTCAAAATACTCTAAAAAGTTTTCTGCCAAATATCAATTATTATCCATAATTCAAATTTAAATTTTAAACTCTTTCATCTATTAACGAACAAGATTCAACAAAAATTAGGAACGGCGCGATAGTCTCAAATTGAGAAAAAATGAAAATTTAATCAATTTTTGCCTCGCCAGAAATATTTGGCAAAATACTCTAAAAAGTTTTCAGCCAAATATTTTTTATTTTGCATAATTCTAGATCAAATTTCAAACATTTTGATCTATTAATGAACAAGATTATACAAAAATTAAGAAACAGCGCGTTCGTTTCAAATTGTGAAAAATTCAAATTAAATCAATTTTTGCCTCGACAGAAATATTTGTTAAAATACTCTAAAAAGTTTTCAGCCAAATATCAATTATGTTCCATAATTCTAGATCAAATTTCAAACATTCTGATCTATTAACGAACAAGATTTAACAAAAATTAAGCAACGGCGCGTTATTTTCAAATTGTGAAAAAATGAAAATTAAAACAAATTTTTGCCTCGCCAGAAATAATTAGCAAAATGCTCTAAAATATTTTCACACTAATATTAATTATGTTCCATAATTCTAGATCAAATTTCAAACATTTTGATCAATTAATGAACAAGATTCAACAAAAATTAGGCAAAGGCGCGTTAGTTTAAAATTGTGAAAAATTAAAATTAATTTAATTTTTGACTCGCCAGAAATATTTGGCAAAATACTCTAAAAAGTTTTCAGCCAAATATCAATTATTTTGCATAATTCAAGATCAAATTTTAAACATTTTCATCTATTAACGAACAATATTCATCAAAAATTAAGCAACGGCGCGTTAGTTTTAAATTGTGAAAAAATTAAAATTAAATCAATTTTTGCCTCGCCAGAAATATTTGGCAAAATACTCTAAAAAGTTTTCAGCCGAATATCAATTATTTTGCATAATTCTAGATCAAATTTTAATCATTTTCATCTATTAATGAACAAGATTCAACAAAAATTAGGCAACGGCGCGTTTGTTTCAAATTGTGAAAAAATGAAAATTTAATCAATTTTTGCCTTGCCAGAAATATTTGTCAAAATACTCTAAAAAGTTTTCAGCCAAATATCAATTATTGAGGCATAATTCTAGACAAAATTTCAAACATTTTGATCTATTAACGAAAAAGATTCATCAAAAATGAAGCGACGGATCGTTAGTTTCAAATTGTGAAAAATTAAAATTAAATCAATTTTTGCCTCGCCAGAAATATTTGGCAAAATACTCTAAAATATTTTCACCCAAATATTAATTATTTTCCATAATTCTAGATCAAATTTCAAACATTTTGATCTATTAATGAACAAGATTTAACAAAAATTAAGCAAAGGCGCGTTAGATTCAAATTGTGAAAAAATGAAAATTAAATCAATTTTTGCCTCTCCAGAAATATTTGTTAAAATACTCTAAAAAGTTTTCAGCCAAATATCAATTATTGAGGCATAATTCTAGACGAAATTTTAAACATTTTGATCTATTAACGAAAAAGATTCATCAAAAATGAAGCGACGGATCGTTAGTTTCAAATTGTGAAAAATTAAAATTAAATCAATTTTTGCCTCGCCAGAAATATTTGGCAAAATACTCTAAAATATTTTCACGAAAATATTAACTATTTTCCATAATTCTAGATAAAATTTCAAACATTTTGATCTATTAATGAACAAGATTCAACAAAAATTAAGCAACAGCGCGTTAGTTTCAAATTGTGAAAAAATGAAAATTAAAACAAATTTTTGCCTCGCCAGAAATATTTGGCAAAATACTCTAAAATATTTTTACACTAATATTAATTATGTGCCATAATTCTAGATCAAATTTTAAACATTTTGATCTATTAACGAAAAAGATTCATCAAAAATTAAGCGACGGCGCGTTAGTTTCAAATTGTGAAAAAATGAAAATTAAATCAATTTTTGCCTCGCCAGAAATGTTTGTTAAAATACACTAAAAAGATTTCAGCTAAATATTAATTATTTTCCATAATTCTTAATCAAATTTCAAACATTATAATCTATTAAAAAACAAGCTTCAACGAAAATTAAACGACGGCGCGTTAGTTTCAAATTTTGAAAAATTAAAATTAAATCAATTTTCGCCTCGTCAGAAATATTTGTCAAAATACTCTAAAAAACTGTCAGCCAAATATCAATTATTTTCCATAACTTAAATTTAAATTTTAAATTTTTTCGTCTATTAACGAACAAGATTCAACAAAAATTAAGCAACGGCGCGTTAGTTTCAAATTGTGAAAAAATGAAAATCAAATCAATTTTTGCCTCGCCAGAAATATTTGGCAAAATACTCTAAAAAGTTTTAACCCAAATATTAATGATTTTCCATAATTCTAGATTAATTTCAAACATTTTGATCTATTAAAAAACAAGATTCGACAAAAATTAGGCAACAAAGCGTTAGTTTCAAATTCTAAAAAATTAGAAATAAATCAATTTTTGCCTCGCCAGAAATATTTGTCAAAATACTCTAAAAAATTTTTACCCAAATATTAATTATTTTCCATAATTCTTAATCAAATTTCAAATATTATAATCTATTAATGAACAAGATTCCACAAAAATTAAGCAACGGCGCGTTAGTTTCAAATTGTGAAAAAATGAAAATCAAATCAATTTTTGCCTCGCCAGAAATATTTGGCAAAATACTCTAAAAAGTTTTAACCCAAATATTAATGATTTTCCATAATTCTAGATCAAATTTCAAACATTTTGATCTATTAACGAAAAAGATTCATCAAAAATTAAGCGACGGGGCGTTAGTTTCAAAATGTGAACAATTAAAATTAAATCAATTTTTGCCTCGACAGAAATATTTGTCAACATTCTCTAAAAAGTTTTCAGCCAAAAATTATTTATTTTGCATAATTTTAGATCAAATTTTAAACATTTTGATCTATTAATTAACAAGATTATACAAAAATTAGGCAACGGCGCGTTAGTTTAAAATTGTGAAAAATTAAAATCAAATCAATATTTGCCTCGCCAGAAATATTTGGCAAAATACTCTGAAAAGTTTTCAGCCGAATATCAATTATTTTGCATAATTCTAGATCATATTTTAAACATTTTCATCTATTAACGAACAAGATTCATCAAAAATTAAGCAACGGCGCGTTAGTTTCAAATTGTGAAAAAATGAAAATTAAAACAAATTTTTGCCTCGCCAGAAATAATTAGCAAAATGCTCTAAAATATTTTCACACTAATATTAATTATGTTCCATAATTCTAGATCAAATTTCAAACATTTTGATCAATTAATGAACAAGATTCAACAAAAATTAGGCAAAGGCGCGTTAGTTTAAAATTGTGAAAAATTAAAATTAATTTAATTTTTGACTCGCCAGAAATATTTGGCAAAATACTCTAAAAAGTTTTCAGCCAAATATCAATTATTTTGCATAATTCAAGATCAAATTTTAAACATTTTCATCTATTAACGAACAATATTCATCAAAAATTAAGCAACGGCGCGTTAGTTTTAAATTGTGAAAAAATTAAAATTAAATCAATTTTTGCCTCGCCAGAAATATTTGGCAAAATACTCTAAAAAGTTTTCAGCCGAATATCAATTATTTTGCATAATTCTAGATCAAATTTTAATCATTTTCATCTATTAATGAACAAGATTCAACAAAAATTAGGCAACGGCGCGTTTGTTTCAAATTGTGAAAAAATGAAAATTTAATCAATTTTTGCCTTGCCAGAAATATTTGTCAAAATACTCTAAAAAGTTTTCAGCCAAATATCAATTATTGAGGCATAATTCTAGACAAAATTTCAAACATTTTGATCTATTAACGAAAAAGATTCATCAAAAATGAAGCGACGGATCGTTAGTTTCAAATTGTGAAAAATTAAAATTAAATCAATTTTTGCCTCGCCAGAAATATTTGGCAAAATACTCTAAAATATTTTCACCCAAATATTAATTATTTTCCATAATTCTAGATCAAATTTCAAACATTTTGATCTATTAATGAACAAGATTCAACAAAAATTAGGCAAAGGCGCGTTAGTTTAAAATTGTGAAAAATTAAAATTAATTTAATTTTTGACTCGCCAGAAATATTTGGCAAAATACTCTAAAAAGTTTTCAGCCAAATATCAATTATTTTGCATAATTCAAGATCAAATTTTAAACATTTTCATCTATTAACGAACAATATTCATCAAAAATTAAGCAACGGCGCGTTAGTTTTAAATTGTGAAAAAATTAAAATTAAATCAATTTTTGCCTCGCCAGAAATATTTGGCAAAATACTCTAAAAAGTTTTCAGCCGAATATCAATTATTTTGCATAATTCTAGATCAAATTTTAATCATTTTCATCTATTAATGAACAAGATTCAACAAAAATTAGGCAACGGCGCGTTTGTTTCAAATTGTGAAAAAATGAAAATTTAATCAATTTTTGCCTTGCCAGAAATATTTGTCAAAATACTCTAAAAAGTTTTCAGCCAAATATCAATTATTGAGGCATAATTCTAGACAAAATTTCAAACATTTTGATCTATTAACGAAAAAGATTCATCAAAAATGAAGCGACGGATCGTTAGTTTCAAATTGTGAAAAATTAAAATTAAATCAATTTTTGCCTCGCCAGAAATATTTGGCAAAATACTCTAAAATATTTTCACCCAAATATTAATTATTTTCCATAATTCTAGATCAAATTTCAAACATTTTGATCTATTAATGAACAAGATTTAACAAAAATTAAGCAAAGGCGCGTTAGATTCAAATTGTGAAAAAATGAAAATTAAATCAATTTTTGCCTCTCCAGAAATATTTGTTAAAATACTCTAAAAAGTTTTCAGCCAAATATCAATTATTGAGGCATAATTCTAGACGAAATTTTAAACATTTTGATCTATTAACGAAAAAGATTCATCAAAAATGAAGCGACGGATCGTTAGTTTCAAATTGTGAAAAATTAAAATTAAATCAATTTTTGCCTCGCCAGAAATATTTGGCAAAATACTCTAAAATATTTTCACGAAAATATTAACTATTTTCCATAATTCTAGATAAAATTTCAAACATTTTGATCTATTAATGAACAAGATTCAACAAAAATTAAGCAACAGCGCGTTAGTTTCAAATTGTGAAAAAATGAAAATTAAAACAAATTTTTGCCTCGCCAGAAATATTTGGCAAAATACTCTAAAATATTTTTACACTAATATTAATTATGTGCCATAATTCTAGATCAAATTTTAAACATTTTGATCTATTAACGAAAAAGATTCATCAAAAATTAAGCGACGGCGCGTTAGTTTCAAATTGTGAAAAAATGAAAATTAAATCAATTTTTGCCTCGCCAGAAATGTTTGTTAAAATACACTAAAAAGATTTCAGCTAAATATTAATTATTTTCCATAATTCTTAATCAAATTTCAAACATTATAATCTATTAAAAAACAAGCTTCAACGAAAATTAAACGACGGCGCGTTAGTTTCAAATTTTGAAAAATTAAAATTAAATCAATTTTCGCCTCGTCAGAAATATTTGTCAAAATACTCTAAAAAACTGTCAGCCAAATATCAATTATTTTCCATAACTTAAATTTAAATTTTAAATTTTTTCGTCTATTAACGAACAAGATTCAACAAAAATTAAGCAACGGCGCGTTAGTTTCAAATTGTGAAAAAATGAAAATCAAATCAATTTTTGCCTCGCCAGAAATATTTGGCAAAATACTCTAAAAAGTTTTAACCCAAATATTAATGATTTTCCATAATTCTAGATTAATTTCAAACATTTTGATCTATTAAAAAACAAGATTCGACAAAAATTAGGCAACAAAGCGTTAGTTTCAAATTCTAAAAAATTAGAAATAAATCAATTTTTGCCTCGCCAGAAATATTTGTCAAAATACTCTAAAAAATTTTTACCCAAATATTAATTATTTTCCATAATTCTTAATCAAATTTCAAATATTATAATCTATTAATGAACAAGATTCCACAAAAATTAAGCAACGGCGCGTTAGTTTCAAATTGTGAAAAAATGAAAATCAAATCAATTTTTGCCTCGCCAGAAATATTTGGCAAAATACTCTAAAAAGTTTTAACCCAAATATTAATGATTTTCCATAATTCTAGATCAAATTTCAAACATTTTGATCTATTAACGAAAAAGATTCATCAAAAATTAAGCGACGGGGCGTTAGTTTCAAAATGTGAACAATTAAAATTAAATCAATTTTTGCCTCGACAGAAATATTTGTCAACATTCTCTAAAAAGTTTTCAGCCAAAAATTATTTATTTTGCATAATTTTAGATCAAATTTTAAACATTTTGATCTATTAATTAACAAGATTATACAAAAATTAGGCAACGGCGCGTTAGTTTAAAATTGTGAAAAATTAAAATCAAATCAATATTTGCCTCGCCAGAAATATTTGGCAAAATACTCTGAAAAGTTTTCAGCCGAATATCAATTATTTTGCATAATTCTAGATCATATTTTAAACATTTTCATCTATTAACGAACAAGATTCATCAAAAATTAAGCAACGGCGCGTTAGTTTCAAATTGTGAAAAAATGAAAATTAAAACAAATTTTTGCCTCGTCAGAAATATTTGTCAAAATACTCTAAAAAACTGTCAGCCAAATATCAATTATTTTCCATAACTTAAATTCAAATTTTTAATTTTTTCGTCTATTAACGAACAAGATTCAACAAAAATTAAGCAACGGCGCGTTAGTTTCAAATTGTGAAAAAATGAAAATCAAATCAATTTTTGCCTCGCCAGAAATATTTGGCAAAATACTCTAAAAAGTTTTAACCCAAATATTAATGATTTTCCATAATTCTAGATTAATTTCAAACATTTTGATCTATTAAAAAACAAGATTCCACAAAAATTAAGCAACGGCGCGTTAGTTTCAAAATGTGAAAAAATGAAAATTAAATCAATTTTTGCCTCGTCAGAAATATTTGTCAAAATACTCTAAAAAGTTTTCAGCCAAATATTTTTTATTTTGCATTATTCTAGATCAAATTTCAAACATTTTGATCTATTAATGAACAAGATTATACAAAAATTAAGAAACAGCGCGTTCGTTTGAAATTGTGAAAAATTCAAATAAAATCAATTTTTGCCTCGACAGAAATATTTGTTAAAATACTCTAAAAAGTTTTCAGCTGAATATCAATTATTTTGCATAATTCTAGATTAAATTTTAAACATTTTGATCTATTAAGGAACAAGATTCATAAAAAATAGAGCGAGGGCGCGTTAGTTTCAAATTGTGAAAAAATGAAAATTAAATCAATTTTTGCGTCGCCAGAAATATTTGTCAAAATGCTCTAAAAAATTTTCAGCCAAATATCTATTATTTTCCATACTTTAAATTCAAATTTGAAATTTTTTCATCTATTAACGAACAAGATTCAACAAAAATTAAGCAACAGCGCGTTCGTTTCAAATTGTGAAAAATTCAAATTAAATTAATTTTTGCCTCGACAGAAATATTTGTTAAAATACTCTAAAAAGTTTTCAGCTGAATATCAATTATTTTGCATAATTCTAGATTAAATTTTAAACATTTTGATCTATTAACGAACAAGATTCATAAAAACTAGAGCGACGGCGCGTTAGTTTTAAATTGTGAAAAAATGAAAATTAAATCAATTTTTGCGTCGCCAAAAATATTTGTCAACATGCTCTAAAAAATTTTCAGCCAAATATTAATTATTTTCCATATTTCTAGACCAAATTACAAACTTTTTCATCTATTAAAGAACAAGCTTCAACGAAAATTAAGCGACGGCGCGTTAGTTTCAAATTGTGAAAAAATGAAAATTAAATCACTTTTTGCCTCGCCAGAAATATTTGTCAAAATACTCTAAAAAGTTTTCAGCCAAATATCAATTATGTTCCATAATTCTAGATCAAATTTCAAACATTCTGATCTATTAACGAACAAGATTTAACAAAAATTAAGCAACGGCGCGTTATTTTCAAATTGTGAAAAAATGAAAATTAAGACAAATTTTTGCCTCGCCAGAAATAATTAGCAAAATACTCTAAAATATTTTCACACTAATATTAATTATGTTCCATAATTCTAGATCAAATTTCAAACATTTTGATCAATTAATGAACAAGATTCAACAAAAATTAGGCAAAGGCGCGTTAGTTTAAAATTGTGAAAAATTAAAATTAATTTAATTTTTGACTCGCCAGAAATATTTGTCAAAATGCTCTAAAAAATTTTTAGCTAAATATCAATTATTTTGCATAATTCTAGATCAAATTTCAAACATTTTGATCAATTAATGAACAAGATTCAACAAAAATTAGGCAACGGCGCGTTAGTTTAAAATTGTGAAAAATTAAAATTAAATCAATTTTTGCCTCGCCAGAAATATTTGTCAAAATACTCTAAAAAGTTTTCAGACAAATATCAATTATTGAGGCATAATTCTAGACAAAATTTCAAACATTTTGATCTATTAACGAAAAAGATTCATCAAAAATGAAGCCACGGATCGTTAGTTTCAAATTGTGAAAAATTAAAATTAAATCAATTTTTGCCTCGCCAGAAATATTTGTCAAAATGCTCTAAAAAATTTTTAGCTAAATATCAATTATTTTCATAATTCTAGATCAAATTTCAAACATTTTGATCAATTAATGAACAAGATTCAACAAAAATTAGGCAAAGGCGCGTTAGTTTAAAATTGTGAAAAATTAAAATTAATTTAATTTTTGACTCGCCAGAAATATTTGGCAAAATACTCTAAAAAGTTTTCAGCCAAATATCAATTATTTTGCATAATTCAAGATCAAATTTTAAACATTTTCATCTATTAACGAACAATATTCATCAAAAATTAAGCAACGGCGCGTTAGTTTCAAATTGTGAAAAAATGAAAATTAAATCAATTTTTGCGTCGCCAGAAATATTTGTCAAAATGCTCTAAAAAATTTTTAGCTAAATATCATTATTTTGCATAATTCTAGATCAAATTTCAAACATTTTGATCAATTAATGAACAAGATTCAACAAAAATTAGGCAACGGCGCGTTAGTTTAAAATTGTGAAAAATTAAAATTAAATCAATTTTTGCCTCGCCAGAAATATTTGGCAAAATACTCTAAAAAGTTTTCAGCCCAATATCAATTATTTTGCATAATTCTAGATCAAATTTGAAATTTTTTCATCTATTAACGAACAAGATTCAACAAAAATTAAGCAACGGCGCGTTAGTTTTAAATTTTGAAAAAATTAAAATTAAATCAATTTTTGCCTCGCCAGAAATATTTGGCAAAATACTCTAAAAAGTTTTCAGCCGAATATCAATTATTTTGCATAATTCTAGATCAAATTTTAATCATTTTCATCTATTAATGAACAAGATTCAACAAAAATTAGGCAACGGCGCGTTTGTTTCAAATTGTGAAAAAATGAAAATTTAATCAATTTTTGCCTCGCAAGAAATATTTGTCAAAATACTCTAAAAAGTTTTCAGCCAAATATCAATTATTGAGGCATAATTCTAGACAAAATTTCAAACATTTTGATCTATTAACGAAAAAGATTCATCAAAAATGAAGCGACGGATCGTTAGTTTCAAATTGTGAAAAATTAAAATTAAATCAATTTTTGCCTCGCCAGAAATGTTTGTTAAAATACACTAAAAAGATTTCAGCTAAATATTAATTATTTTCCATAATTCTTAATCAAATTTTAAACATTATAATATATTAAAGAACAAGCTTCAACGAAAATTAAACGACGGCGCGTTAGTTTCAAATTTTGAAAAATAAAAATTAAATCAATTTTTGCCTCGCCAGAAATATTTGGCAAAATACTCTAAAAAGTTTTAACCCAAATATTAATGATTTTCCATAATTCTAGATTAATTTCAAACATTTTGATCTATTAAAAAACAAGATTCGACCAAAATTAGGCAACAAAGCGTTAGTTTCAAATTCTGAAAAATTAAAAATAAATCAATTTTTGTCTCTCCAGAAATATTTGTCAAAATACTCTAAAAAATTTTTACCCAAATATTAATTATTTTCCATAATTCTTAATCAAATTTCAAATATTATAATCTATTAATGAACAAGATTCCACAAAAATTAAGCAACGGCGCGTTAGTTTCAAATTGTGAAAAAATGAAAATTAAATCAATTTTTGCCTCGCCAGAAATATTTGGCAAAATACTCTAAAATATTTTCACCTAAATATTAATTATTTTCTATAATTCTTGATCAAATTTCAAACATTTTGATCTATTAACGAAAAAGATTCATCAAAAATTAAGCGACGGCGCGTTAGTTTCAAAATGTGAAAAATTAAAATTAAATCAATTTTTGCCTCGACAGAAATATTTGTCAACATTCTCTAAAAAGTTTTCAGCCAAAAATTATTTATTTAGCATAAGTTTAGATCAAATTTCTAACATTTTGATCTATTAATGAACAAGATTATACAAAAATTAAGCAACAGCGCGTTAGTTTCAAATTGTGAAAAATTCAAATTAAATCAATTTTTGCCTCGACAGAAATATTTGGCAAAATACTCTAAAAAGTTTTCAGTCAAAGATAATTTATTTTGCATAATTCTAGATCAAATTTCAAACATTTCGATCTATTAATGAACAAGATTCAACAAAAATTAAGCAACGGCGCGTTAGTTTCAAATTGTGAAAAAATGAAAATTAAATCAATTTTTGCGTCGCCAGAAATATTTGTCAAAATGCTCTAAAAAATTTTTAGCTAAATATCAATTATTTTGCATAATTCTAGATCAAATTTTAAACATTTTCATCTATTAATGAACATGATTCAACAAAAAGTAAGCAACGGCGCGTTAGTTTCAAATTGTGAAAAAGTGAAAATTTAATCAATTTTTGCCTCGCTAGAAATATTTGTCATAATACTCTAAAAAGTTTTCAGCCAAATATTATTTATTTTGCATAATTCTAGATCAAATTTTAAACATTTTGAGCTATTAACGAACAAGATTTATCAAAAATTAAGCAACGGCCCGTTAGTTTCAAATTGTGAAAAAATGAAAATTAAATCAATTTTTGCCTCGCCAGAAATATTTGGCAAAATACTCTAACATATATTTACACACTAATATTAATTATGTTTTATAATTCTAGATCAAATTTCAAACATTTTGATCAATTAATGAACAAGATTCAACAAAAATTAGGCAACGACGCGTTAGTTTAAAATTGTGAAAAATTAAAATTAAATCAATTTTTGCCTCGCCAGAAATATTTGGCAAAATACTCTAAAAAGTTTTCAGCCGAATATCAATTATTTTGCATAATTTGAGATCAAATTTCAAACATTTTGATCAATTAATGAACAAGATTCAACAAAAATTAGGCAACGGCGCGTTAGTTTCAAATTGTGAAAAATTCAAATTAAATCAATTTTTGCCTCGACAGAAATATTTGGCAAAATACTCTAAAAAACTGTCAGCCAAATATCAATTATTTTCCATACTTTAAATTCAAATTTTAAATTTTTTCGTCAATTAACGAACAAGATTTAACAAAAATTAAGCAACGGCCCGTTAGTTTCAAATTGTGAAAAAATGAAAATTAAATCAATTTTTGCCACGCCAGAAATATTTGGCAAAATACTCTAAAAAGTTTTCAGTCAAAAATAATTTATTTTGCATAATTCTAGATCAAATTTCAAACATTTTGATCTATTAATGAACAAGATTCAACAAAAATTAGGCAGAGGCGCGTTAGTTTCAAGTTGTGAAAAAATGAAAATTAAATCAATTTTTGCCTCGCCAGAAATATTTGGCAAAATACTCTAAAATATTTTCACCCAAATATTAATTATTTTCCATAATTCTAGATCAAATTTCAAACATTTTGATCTATCAATGAAAAAGATTCATCAAAAATGAAGCGACGGATCGTTAGTTTCAAATTGTGAAAAATGAAAATTAAATCAATTTTTGCCACGCCAGAAATATTTGGCAAAATACTCTAAAAAGTTTTTAGTCAAAAATAATTTATTTTGCATAATTCTAGATCAAATTTCAAACAGTTTGATCTATTAATGAACAAGATTCAACAAAAATTAAGCAACGGCGCGTTTGTTTCAAATTGTGAAAAAATGAAAATTTAATCAATTTTTGCCTCGCCAGAAATATTTGTCAAAATACTCTAAAAAGTTTTCAGCCAAATATCAATTATAGAGGCATAATTCTAGACAAAATTTCAAACATTTTGATCTATTAATGAAAAAGATTTATCAAAAATAAAGCGACGGATCGTTAGTTTCAAATTGTGAAAAATTAAAATTAAATCAATTTTTGCCTCGCCAGAAATATTTGACAAAATACTCTAAAAAACTGTCAGCCAAATATCAATTATTTTCCATACTTTAAATTCAAATTTTAAATTTTTTCGTCAATTAACGAACAAGATTTAACAAAAATTAAGCAACGGCCCGTTAGTTTCAAATTGTGAAAAAATGAAAATTAAATCAATTTTTGCCTCGCCAGAAATATTTGGCAAAATACTCTAAAATATTTTCACCTAAATATTAATTATTTTCCATAATTTTAGATCAAATTTCAAACATTTTGATCTATTAACGAAAAAGATTCATCAAAAATTAAGCGACGGCGCGTTAGTTTCAAAATGTGAAAAATTAAAATTAAATCAATTTTTGCCTCGACAGAAATATTTGTCAACATTCTCTAAAAAGTTTTCAGCCAAAAATTATTTATTTAGCATAAGTTTAGATCAAATTTCAAACATTTTGATCTATTAATGAACAAGATTATACAAAAATTAAGCAACAGCGCGTTAGTTTCAAATTGTGAAAAATTCAAATTAAATCAATTTTTGCCTCGACAGAAATATTTGGCAAAATACTCTAAAAAGTTTTCAGTCAAAGATAATTTATTTTGCATAATTCTAGATCAAATTTCAAACATTTCGATCTATTAATGAACAAGATTCAATAAAAATTAAGCAACGGCGCGTTAGTTTCAAATTGTGAAAAAATGAAAATTAAATCAATGTTTGCGTCGCCAGAAATATTTGTCAAAATGCTCTAAAAAATTTTTAGCTAAATATCAATTATTTTGCATAATTCTAGATCAAATTTTAAACATTTTCATCTATTAATGAACATGATTCAACAAAAATTAAGCAACGGCGCGTTAGTTTCAAATTGTGAAAAAGTGAAAATTTAATCAATTTTTGCCTCGCTAGAAATATTTGTCATAATACTCTAAAAAGTTTTCAGCCAAATATTATTTATTTTGCATAATTCTAGATCAAATTTTAAACATTTTGAGCTATTAACGAACAAGATTTATCAAAAATTAAGCAACAACGCGTTAGTTTCAAATTGTGAAAAAATGAAAATTAAATCAATTTTTGCCTCGCCAGAAATATTTGGCAAAATACTCTAACATATATTTACACACTAATATTAATTATGTTTTATAATTCTAGATCAAATTTCAAACATTTTGATCAATTAATGAACAAGATTCAACAAAAATTAGGCAACGGCGCGTTAGTTTAAAATTGTGAAAAATTAAAATTAAATCAATTTTTGCCTCGCCAGAAATATTTGGCAAAATACTCTAAAAAGTTTTCAGCCGAATATCAATTATTTTGCATAATTTGAGATCAAATTTCAAACATTTTGATCTATTAATGAACAAGATTATACAAAAATTAAGCAACAGCGCGTTAGTTTCAAATTGTGAAAAAATGAAAATTAAATCAATTTTTGCCTCGCCAGAAATATTTGGCAAAATACTTTAAAAAACTGTCAGCCAAATATCAATTATTTTCTATAATTCAAATTCAAATTTTTAATTTTTTCATCTATTAACGAACAAGATTCAACAAAAATTAAGCAACGGCGCGTTAGTTTCAAATTGTGAAAAAATGAAAATTTAATCAATTTTTGCCTCGCCAGAAATATTTGGCAAAATACTCTAAAAAGTTTTCAGCCGAATATCAATTATTTTGCATAATTCTAGATCAAATTTTAATCATTTTCATCTATTAATGAACAAGATTCAACAAAAATTAGGCAACGGCGCGTTTGTTTCAAATTGTGAAAAAATGAAAATTAAATCAATTTTTGCCTCGCCAGAAATATTTGGCAAAATACTCTAAAATATTTTCACCCAAATATTAATTATTTTCCATAATTCTAGATCAAATTTCAAACATTTTGATCTATCAATGAAAAAGATTCATCAAAAATGAAGCGACGGATCGTTAGTTTCAAATTGTGAAAAATGAAAATTAAATCAATTTTTGCCACGCCAGAAATATTTGGCAAAATACTCTAAAAAGTTTTTAGTCAAAAATAATTTATTTTGCATAATTCTAGATCAAATTTCAAACAGTTTGATCTATTAATGAACAAGATTCAACAAAAATTAAGCAACGGCGCGTTTGTTTCAAATTGTGAAAAAATGAAAATTTAATCAATTTTTGCCTCGCCAGAAATATTTGTCAAAATACTCTAAAAAGTTTTCAGCCAAATATCAATTATAGAGGCATAATTCTAGACAAAATTTCAAACATTTTGATCTATTAATGAAAAAGATTTATCAAAAATAAAGCGACGGATCGTTAGTTTCAAATTGTGAAAAATTAAAATTAAATCAATTTTTGCCTTGCCAGAAATATTTGGCAAAATACTCTAAAAAACTGTCAGCCAAATATCAATTATTTTCCATACTTTAAATTCAAATTTTAAATTTTTTCGTCAATTAACGAACAAGATTTAACAAAAATTAAGCAACGGCCCGTTAGTTTCAAATTGTGAAAAAATGAAAATTAAATCAATTTTTGCCTCGCCAGAAATATTTGGCAAAATACTCTAAAATATTTTCACCTAAATATTAATTATTTTCCATAATTTTAGATCAAATTTCAAACATTTTGATCTATTAACGAAAAAGATTCATCAAAAATTAAGCGACGGCGCGTTAGTTTCAAAATGTGAAAAATTAAAATTAAATCAATTTTTGCCTCGACAGAAATATTTGTCAACATTCTCTAAAAAGTTTTCAGCCAAAAATTATTTATTTAGCATAAGTTTAGATCAAATTTCAAACATTTTGATCTATTAATGAACAAGATTATACAAAAATTAAGCAACAGCGCGTTAGTTTCAAATTGTGAAAAATTCAAATTAAATCAATTTTTGCCTCGACAGAAATATTTGGCAAAATACTCTAAAAAGTTTTCAGTCAAAGATAATTTATTTTGCATAATTCTAGATCAAATTTCAAACATTTCGATCTATTAATGAACAAGATTCAATAAAAATTAAGCAACGGCGCGTTAGTTTCAAATTGTGAAAAAATGAAAATTAAATCAATGTTTGCGTCGCCAGAAATATTTGTCAAAATGCTCTAAAAAATTTTTAGCTAAATATCAATTATTTTGCATAATTCTAGATCAAATTTTAAACATTTTCATCTATTAATGAACATGATTCAACAAAAATTAAGCAACGGCGCGTTAGTTTCAAATTGTGAAAAAGTGAAAATTTAATCAATTTTTGCCTCGCTAGAAATATTTGTCATAATACTCTAAAAAGTTTTCAGCCAAATATTATTTATTTTGCATAATTCTAGATCAAATTTTAAACATTTTGAGCTATTAACGAACAAGATTTATCAAAAATTAAGCAACAACGCGTTAGTTTCAAATTGTGAAAAAATGAAAATTAAATCAATTTTTGCCTCGCCAGAAATATTTGGCAAAATACTCTAACATATATTTACACACTAATATTAATTATGTTTTATAATTCTAGATCAAATTTCAAACATTTTGATCAATTAATGAACAAGATTCAACAAAAATTAGGCAACGGCGCGTTAGTTTAAAATTGTGAAAAATTAAAATTAAATCAATTTTTGCCTCGCCAGAAATATTTGGCAAAATACTCTAAAAAGTTTTCAGCCGAATATCAATTATTTTGCATAATTTGAGATCAAATTTCAAACATTTTGATCTATTAATGAACAAGATTATACAAAAATTAAGCAACAGCGCGTTAGTTTCAAATTGTGAAAAAATGAAAATTAAATCAATTTTTGCCTCGCCAGAAATATTTGGCAAAATACTTTAAAAAACTGTCAGCCAAATATCAATTATTTTCTATAATTCAAATTCAAATTTTTAATTTTTTCATCTATTAACGAACAAGATTCAACAAAAATTAAGCAACGGCGCGTTAGTTTCAAATTGTGAAAAAATGAAAATTTAATCAATTTTTGCCTCGCCAGAAATATTTTTGCAAAATACTTTACAAAATTTTTAGCCAAATATGATTTATTTTCCATAATTCTAGATCAAATTTTAAACTTTTTTATCTATATACGAACAAGATTGAACAAAAATCAAGCATCGACCCGTAAAAAGACGAAAGAGATTAAAATTAGATTCAAAAATTTGCAAAATATTTGGTGTTTTCCTGAAAAATTTTTTAGTGATTTTTCCAAAAATTTCTGGCAAAGCAAAATTTGATTTAATCTTCATTTTTTCACAATTTGAAACTAACTCGCCTTGCTTAATTTTTGTTTAATCTTGTTCGTTAATAAATGAAATAGTATGAAATTATATCTAGAAATATAGAAAATAATTAATATGTGGCTGAAATTTTTTTAGAGTATTTTGCCAAATATTTTTTGCGAGATTTAATTTTCTTTTTTAAAAATTTGAAACTAACGCGCCGTTTCTTAATTTTTGTTCAATCTTGTTCGTTAATAGATGAAAAAGTTTGAAATTTGATTTAGCATTATGGAAAATAATTGATATTTGGCTGAAAATTTTTGAGTATAATTTGCCAAATATTTCTGGCGAGGCATAATTGTAAAGGAAATTACCTATATATATGTATAATAATCGGACAAAATTATTATTTCAGAGTATGTTTTACCATTTCAGATCTTCTTTAGAATTTTTTTAAGCAAATTGATAGTTTCCTTTTTCTTTTTATCCGAATGTTATCATTAAGGGTGCTGTTCAGGGGTTGACAATTTTTGTTATAAATTTACAAAGTTCCATGAAGCGGACCTAAGGTGGACACAATTGAGTCCACGCTATGGTCCACATTTTTGCCAGGGTGGGTATACCTTACGTTCTATTATTTATATGCAAAATAAATAATTCTATAGCTTATCTTTTCCTTTCACTAATTTTCAGTTTAATGTAGTAAATGAATTAATAAATGAAACTTAATTTAATTTTTAGTTTCAAAAACTGCAAATAAAAACAATTTTAAAAATTCAATTACATTGAAAACACATAATCACATTAAATAATATTTATTTATTTTTAATTTTATTATTAATTTATTTATTTCTGTATACACTACACTTCATTTTTCTAACAATAAAAATAATAATATAAACAATAAACAAACAGAACACATAACCTCTGCTGTCACTTTCAAGTATTTAAATTAAAAAATTCATTTTCTCTTCCCTATCGTTCAAAAATAAAGAAGAAAATTAACAGCAATTCAATTTAACAATTACATTTTATCATTATTACATTATTAAAAACATTAGAATAATTATAAATAATTTATAATAACAACATAACCTCGCTGCACGTCATCTTTCATTAAAAAAGAGAACAAAACAATAACACACTTACACAAGACACTTTCTCAATTATTTATTTAAATTATTTAAATAAAAAAACTTATTTCTTAATGATATAAAACAATTTTAACAAACTGACAATCTTTATTATCACAATAATATAAATAAAAATTTTTACTTTTTTCACAATAAAATCTTCATATAAAAACAATTAATTAATTAAACAAAATTTAATAAACAAAAATAAAACTATTAACTGTGACTGTAATTTAATTTGTTAATTACATCATTTATTCAATTACTTATTCAAAAATTAAAAGACAAATACATGTCGTGCCACACACGAAATTCGTCCTTTCACACGACAGCGAGCCCATTCTACAGAATGCATTATGTGGTATAATCGATATCGTTCGAAATCTCGATTAGCCGAAAACACATTCAACCCTAATTTACCTTCAGTTGTTGTTTATGTAATTTATGTTCCGGCTTGACATGGGCTTGACACATAAGCATACAGCCAAAAAATTCACAAAGAAAAAGAAAATTTATTAAGGAGAAAGATCATTATGTTGAAGGTAAAGAAAATAGTAAAAATATAAATGTCTATTGAAAAAAATAAGTTTTTTTGATAAGTAGAAATAAGTACAATTGATAGGTATGAAATTAAGGTTTTATTGATGTCCAAACAAGCAAACCATTTTTATTTGTGAATCTTAATTCGGTAGTGACACCCTTATGGAAAAGTGTGACATGAAAATAATGACACAGATGCGTGTCATTACTTCATAATGTCATTGCGTGTCATGATTTCGCGACCACACGAAAAAAATGACACGGAAAAAATCACATGGCAAAGAATGCACAATTAAAAAACTTTTTATTATTATTAGTTTTATAATAATTTCGTATAAACATACATTGTGCACCATTTTGGGGAGGAAAAAATTTACTGCGCAGCCGTAGGTGCTGTAGAATAATTAGAATACGTCTGCGCATCCTGGCATTTTTCTGTATGCTTTGCCATGTCATTTTCTCCACTGTCATTTTTTTCGTGTGGTCGCGAAATGATGACACGCAATGACACGAAAGTAATGACTATTTACATAAGGCGGTTAGAGGTTACCCTACTGGAAAATCCTATATAGGTTCCTAGTAGGAATCCTATAAGATTTCTACGTAGATTTTTATAGGATTCTATATAGGATCCTATGTAGATTCCTAGAGGAACATTCCTATTGGAAAAACGCATGTGATTTTGTATAGATATGACATAGGAAAACATATAATATCCTATAGGGTTAAATTTCACATTTTTATAGGAAAACATATATTTTCCTATAAGAATCCTATAGATATAACATAGGAAGATATATGGTTACATATAGGATGATATATGAAAACCTATAGGAAAACATATAGTTTTCTATATTGGTTCACATATGAAATCCTATAGGAAAACATATATTTTCCTATAAGAATTCTATAGTTATGAAATAGGAAGATATATCATTACATATAGGATCATATATGGAAACCTATAGAAAAAACATATACTTGCCTATACTAGATCACATATGAAATCCTATAGGAAAACATATATATTCTCATAAGAATCTTTATAGGAAACTACATGTTTTCCTACAGGACTTTTACTAAATTGGAGCAGAAAATTATATGTTTTCCTATATAGGATCGTACGTGGATTCCTATAGGAAAGCGTGTAGTTTTCTATAACAATCTATATAGGAAACTACATGTTTTCCTATAGGGTTCCTATGGGATTCCCATATAGAAGTGTATATGGGTCTGCATATAGGAATTTATATAGGTTCCTAGGTAGGATCCTACATAGGATTTCTGAAAATGACTTTTCAAATGCGCATACCTCCGCACTGAGCCAATGTCAGAATTTAAACTTAACTCCTTCAAGCACATGAGAGCTCTCCCTTTTTATATCTTATCTATCTAGAGTCGTTTGTGTGTTTAGGTGAGAGAACGCACCTAGCGGCATTTCTATGAATCTCTGGTATAGGAATTTATATAGGATTTCACATAGGATCCTATATGTCGACCCACATAGGTAAGGATCTCTTCTTATAATAAGAGAGTTCATTTCATGGAAATGCCGGTAGGTGTGTTTTCTCACCTAATGGGGTCTTACCTATGTGGGTCGACATATAGGATCCTATGTAGGAACCTATATGAATTCCTATACAAGAGATTAATAGAAATGCCGCTAGGTGCGTTCTCTCACCTAAACACACAAACGAGACTCGATAGATAAGAAATAAAAAGGGAGAGCTCTCATGTGTTTGAAGCAGTTAAGTTTAAATTCTGACATTGGCTCAGTGCAGAGGTATGCGCATTTGAAAAAAGTCATTTTCAGAAATCCTATGTAGGATCCTACCTAGGAACCTATATAAATTCCTATATGCTGACCCATATACACTCCTATATTTGACTCCCATAGGAACCCTATAGGAAAACATGTTGTTTCCTATATAGATTGTCATACACTGCAAATCAAAGTGTGTAACATTAATGCACTTCAAATGCATAAGTGTGTCCCAGTTCTGGACGCACTTGTAAGTGCATTGCTGTTACACACTTTGAAGTGCATACCATGTATTTTTTAATGCACATAAAGTGCATAAGGTGCAAAGTGCATGAAAATTATGCACTTCAAAGTTTGTACAGAACTGGGACGCCATTTTTTATGCACTTTGGTTTACAGTGTAGGAAACTACACGCTTTCCTATAGGAATCCACGTACGATCCTATATAGGAAAACATATAATTTTCTGCTCCAATTTAGTAAAAGTCCTGTAGGAAAACATGTAGTTTCCTATAAAGATTCTTATGGGAAACTATATGTTTTCCTATAGGATTTCATATGTGATCTAGTATAGGCAAGTATATGTTTTTTCTATAGGTTTCCATATATGATCCTATATGTAATCATATATCTTCCTATTTCATATCTATAGAATTCTTATAGGAAAATATATGTTTTCCTATAGGATTTCATATGTGAACCAATATAGGAAACTATATGTTTTCCTATAGGTTTTCATATATCATCCTATATGTAACCATATATCTTCCTATGTTATATCTATAGGATTCTTATAGGAAAATATATGTTTTCCTATAAAAATGTGAAATTTAACCCTATAGGATATTATATGTTTTCCTATGTCATGTCTATACAAAATCACATGCGTTTTTCCTATAGGAATGTTCCTATAGGAATCTACATAGGATCCTATATAGAATCCTATAAGAATCTACGTAGAAATCTTATAGGATTCCTACTAGGAACCTATATAGGATTTTCCAGTAGGGTAATTTTCTCAGTGTATAATATTTAACAGCCCTGAGACATTTGTTTCCGAGTAAGATGCATTTCTCTTTTATTCATTCGCCGACAATTACAAATTCTGTAAAATAATGAATTCTCCTTTAAACTTTTTTTAATTTCTTCGAGATCCATTCCTTGAGATTCAGGAGCCATTAAATAAACAAACAGAGTTAGTACGAAACAGCAACTGCCAAAAATCCAAAATATCCCGCCAGTTCCAGTAATTTTTATTACTTTTTGATACAAGTAAACACTCAAAAAACCAAAAGTGATATAAACAAATTTTACGATTGTCACTGCCACACTTTTTACTTCCTTTGAAAAAAATTCTCCTTGGTAAATATAAAAAATGTTACTAGGTCCAACGCTGAGAAATACGTCAAAAATTGAAATGAATAAAATTGGAATCCATCCAAGAAACGGGCTATTTGAAATATTTTGCTCCAGAGAAAAGTAGACCCCGGTGATTAAAAGCGAGATTGAAGTAATAAGTCCACAGAAAAGTAAAATATTTCTGCGTCTTACATTTTCGATTATTTTAGTACTTATTAGACAAGCAATCACGTTGAGAATTGATAACAAAATCATTGTTTTTTTTGGGTCTACAGGAGAATTTTCGTAAGTCAATATTTGTTGCCCAAAAGACGAAAAGACTACTTGTCCTGAAAGTATATTTATTAAGCCCGCAGTTATAACGATTACTAAAGATTTCCTGTTTACAGAATTTGAAAACAATTTCCATAAATTTGTTTCTCTAAGAAGGTCGAAATCAAACTTGAGTTTGGAAAATTCTATCCTTGTAGAAGTGATTCTTTTATTTTCAGATATTACTTCTTCCGCAGAATCAAGTTTTGATTTATTGTTTGGTTTTTCTATAAAACTAATTTTGTTCACTTCCTTGCGTGTGCTTTTATGGGTTAAAGCAATTTCTTCCATTTTCTGAGAATTCATTCCAGATTCTTCAATGCTTTGATTAATTTTTAGAAAATATGAGGAGTCCGGCATGAAAACAAAAAGAATAAGAAAGCATACAGGCAGCACAAGAAGGGCAATATTCATTTGCTGATAAGAAAAATAAGCTCCAAGGAAGGTAGTGAACAAAAATCCAAGACCCATCGAAAGTCTTATAAGTATAAAAAAAATTCCTCTATTGACCTTGTTACCGATTTCTGTCATGTAAACTGTCATTGCACAAAGACCTCCTCCATAACCGATACCTCCAGTAAGTCTTGCAGTATAAATCATAATGTGGTTTCTTGTAAAAATGATCATGAGCCAAGAAATTATTTGTGGAAAGGCAAATAATATTAAAGTCCGTTTACGACCAATTCTGTCGACAAACAATGGATTCAAGAAAAAGCCAATTATGAATCCTAATAAATGTAATGATGCTATCCAGGAACTTTGATCTTCACTGATTGATTCATGGCTTCTTAAGTACGCCAGTGCAGGAGAACTCCAACATATTATTGTGCCATATCCGGTTACTGTAATACAACCTAAAAATTGAAATTTTTTTAAAACAATTGAAAATATAATATTAAATAAAAATATAAATTTACACATTATATAGGACCCTACTGCCAAATCGTACGTGAGATCTGTCATAAGACAGTAGTTGGGTAGTTCTACAGATGAGGGAATATTGAGCGTCATAGCTTATTTGTAACCAAATTTTGAAACAAATTTGAACAAAATTAATTTATTTTTGATGAAAAGTGTAAATATTAATAGTTTCTTTAACGTCAATAAAAAATCTTTTACATTTCTTAAAGAAAAAACACATTACAGAGTGAAAATCTCAGTTTCATAGCATGGCCTTCATTGAAGATAAAACGTTATAGATAGAAAAAAAGTTCTTTCTAAATTATTAAAAAACAAATTCATTGTGCAATACTAACTTTGGATAGTTACACTTTACTAACATATAAATAATTATAAC
Organism: Ganaspis brasiliensis; assembly: GCA_037103525.1. Taxonomy (NCBI): domain Eukaryota; kingdom Metazoa; phylum Arthropoda; class Insecta; order Hymenoptera; family Figitidae; genus Ganaspis; species Ganaspis brasiliensis. Next base: position 3,037,684 of record JAZKLR010000293.1, read on the forward strand.
ATTCATTTATTATTTATTAAAAAAATATACTCTTGAATTTTGTACGTTAATTTTGGTATCGGAGTACTGACATTTAAAAAAAAACGCAAAAATTAACAAAAATTATTACTCAAATGAAATTTGAGTCTGGTTCAGATATTAATTAGAGTAAAATAAATATAACAACGTAAGCGAATTTCATGATTTGATTTTCTGACAATTAGAGTCGTGTTTACAGTTTCCCAGATTACGTTGTGTCCAGTCAAATTCTATATTTCCTGACACCGAGTTTTAGCCAAAAAGGAATTTTTTAAAAAAAGATTTCTACTTCTATAGTTCAAAAAACTCTGAAAAAAGGTAATTAGCTTTTGGATTTTTTGATTTAACGTTATTAATCGAGTTTTTGTCAAAGTTCGACAAAATATTATGCATTTTGTGAATTCTCATTTTCCTGGCATCTAGTTTTGGAAAAAAAAATTTTTTTTAAAAAATATTTCTGTTCCTATTATTTAAAAAACTCTAGGAAAAAGGTAATTAGCTTCTGGGTTTTTTATTTGACGTTAATAATCGAGTTTTTCTCAAAATTCGTCAAAATCTTATGTATTTTGACAATTCTCATTTTCCTGGCACCTACTTTTGGAAAAATAATTTAAAAAAAAAAGATTTCTATTGCTGTTATTGAAAAAGCTTTGCGAAAGAGGTAATCAGATTTTGGATTTTTTTATTTGAAGTTATTTATCAAGTTTCTGTCAAAATTCGACAAAATCTTATGTATTTTGACAATTCTCATTTTCCTGGCACCTAGTTTTGACAAAAAAAATTTTTTAATTAGCTTTCTTTTCCTATTATTCAGAAAAGTCACTGAAAGGGATAATTAATTAACTTTTCAATTTTTTATAAAAATTCGACAAAATTCATAAGCAATTTTTGAATTTTCGTTTGCCATATTGAATCCGCCATTTTAAATTTTGAAAAACTAACCTCCAATTTATAATTAGCGACCTCAAAAAATGTCCACCAGTAAGTTTCATAAAAATCCAATCACAGTTTTTAGTGTTCTTGGGATTTTCCTACACTGAGAAACTTTTAATTACAGTTCTTGCTTTTTTCAATTTCTATATTTGTAATAAAACGTAAGAATTTAGGGATAATCGAGGTTCGATCATAATAGTTCTTTTAAAAAAAAGAGATTGTGTTACCTTGTTTTTTATTATTGTAATTTCGTGAGAAAAAAATTAATATATATAATTAGAATTAGTATTATTTGAGGTTAGAAAAAAGTAAATGTGAAAAAGCGATATTAATTTTTAACACATTTTGATCTATTTATTATGGCATGTCTAAAATTTTATTAGACTTTTTCCAGGGAGTAGTATAAGGAGACTGAACGGCCATGATAAATCCGCGTTAAAAGCGGACCACTCTTTTGTAACGTAATTTCTATAGGCTCACTTCAATGCGCACTAGCGCTTCTCGCGGAAAACCTGAGAACCCTGTTTGTAAACAAGAAATGGCATTTTATAACTTGTTTTTGCATATGAATTTGATTAATATTGCGTATAATCGTTGTTAGACATCAAAAACTTACCTATTATTACCTATTATTATAAAAAAGTGTTTATTGTCCAAGTGTAATATGTGATTACGTCAAAAATGTCATCCGTATGTGCAGTTGAAAAGTGCAATTCTTACGATTTAATCAAGCGATAGGAAGGAAAAAAAATTTCTTTTGTTATACAAAGGTTTGTTTTAGCTTATATTTTTTTAATTGTACAGATGTTACTAGTTAAAATTAATGTTATAGTTTATGAATGTGCTTAAATTTAATATGTTTATTTATGCACATGGGGGGAAGTGCTGGAATTGTGGCAGGAATATGTTCACAAGAAAAATATTTATTTTTCGCCTCTCTCCTATATTTTCCCTTGAACATATAATACACTTTCACAGTAAAAGACAATTAATTGTCAAAAACAACAAGAAATTAACTTTTATGCAGCAGTACGGATGCAATCGCGATGACGCGAACAAACAGTAGCAGACGACATATAATCCCAATTTTGACCACCATGAGCGCAAGTGCGCATAGAAGTGAGCCTATAGAAATTAAGTTACGAACATCGGGACCACTTTCTATACATATCGTTCGGTCTCCTTATACTACTCCCTGACTTTTTCTAGGACAGTTTTTCGAGCAGCCATATGTCTCATGAGCTATTCTACCACTTCACAATATTTATTCAAAAATATATTTAAAAAAAATCGGTCTTCAGAAAAATTTCGTATCATCCGGAATACTGAACACAGAATTTAATTATTATTACCATTTTCACTTCAATTTAGTAAAAAATCACTTCTCAAACGACATGAAACTTTTGCTAGTTAGTATATAAGGAAAGTTTAAAACACTCTTTTCTAGCGACGCGCGCGATTATTCGATGTCATCGAAATGTTATATGTTTGTAGCTTAGGATTAAAAGTGTGCGTAATGTATATATCATAGTATAGGTTGTTCGTTACACAGATTTCATCAAATACCACTATAAAGATACAGAATACTTGTAATTATACAAATATCAAAGACGAACTCGCATCTGTAGTATCTCTGACCTGTCAAACAAATACTGCCATCTTTCTTTTTACTGCGCGCGCAGCCCATGATTCTAAGTTTCTAACACGCGTTTTATAATTCTTGCAATTCTTTATTTTCATCTCTCTTAAATTCTTTAGAGGTAATATAATTATGTGTCTTATGAAGTATATAACACTTTTACTAATTTTTATCAAAAAGACAACTGTTGCATCTAAAACGTCTTTTCTTAAACAGTGTATTAGTTTTTATAACCACATCTCGATTATCCCTAAACTCTTAAATTTTATTGTACATAATAATAAGCAATAAAGCAGATATTAAAATCAAAAGTTTCTCAGTGTATTCATAATCACAGTTTCCTGGATATTTTCTTATAAATGTCTTTAAAATTCGTAATTTTCAATTTTTTTACTGGCCACTTTCAGATTGTTTAGAAATTATGCTCAACTTGAAGTCCATCTACTTGTCGAAACTAAAACACAAAAAAAATGTCTTGACAAAATTAGCATTATTTCTTCCTTCGTTCGTAGAACTACCCAGATACGTACACAACGTGTGTTCGCATATGTGACGCTGACCGCTGCGCGATATTAAGGACCTATCGCTCCCACACAGCACCAGAAATTCCCTGAATTTCCCCTGAATATTGGTCCACATTTCCCGAATATTCGAACCTAATATTCAGGGAAGTTTCGTGGAAGCATCAAAATGTCCGCCATAAAGAATATTGGACGCTAAATTTCCTTGAAAATGTATTTCTAATTTTCAGGGAATTTTCGCATCTAATATTCCTAGAATATTCAGGGAAAGTTAAAAAAAATTTCCAAAATTTTTTTGATCTGGTAATTGATAAAAATTTGTATGTCATATTTGGCACCCGTAGGATTCTAGAACATTAAAAACTACTGCGCAGCCGTAAGTGTCACAGAAACCAAGTTCGACCATTGCGCATCATGTACAGAAGATTTACGAATATTGTGAATATTGAAGGGATATTAGATGCGGAAATTCCCTGAAAATTAGAAATACATTTTCAGGGAAATTTAGCGTCCAATATTCTTTATGGCAGACATTTTGATGCTTCCACGAAACTTCCCTAAATATTAGGTTCGAATATTCGGGAAATGTGGACCAATATTCAGGGGAAATTCAGGGAATTTCTGGTGCTGTGTGGGCTTCTACCTTGAATTTTAAGGCCGTTCTACATGGGTGCGAAACTTAGTGTTGCGGCAATTTGTCGCTATCCCACCATAGGTACCTTGTCGCCTGATTTTGAGGATAGCATGTGAGGGAAAATGCTCAGGTGACCGAACTTTCATGTGGCCGACAGTTTATGCAACCAAATTTCCATGTGGCCAACAATTCATGTTTTAGAATTTTCATGTAGCCGTCAAACCTTTTAGCCGAAAATCCATTTTGCAGACAAGTCATTCAGCCGACATTCCATGTGTCCGACACATAATTTTACCGAAATTTCATTCTGCCGACAATTCATGTGACAGAACTTCCATTTTGCCGACAAACCATGTAGCCGACAATCCATGTTGGGGGTCGTCCATAAATCACGTGAGCCAATAAGGGGGGTGGGGGGTTATGAAAATTATCACGGTTCATCACCTGGGGGAGTATGGGGTTTCCCCTCTGAGCACGTGATATTTTAACTGCAAATTTTTATTAAAAACAGAGTCTTTCTTAGTTCTACATAATGGGGAATTCTTCGGATTATTTTCATTCAAAAATTAGATTTGCTTGGAATATTTTTTTTTAAATCTTTATTACAGCATAAACATACGTGTTTTTTGTAGTTCGTGGTTTGATAAAAATAACGGAATAAGTTATAAATTATTGAACTCGTTTTTCTCCGTTAATAACAGAAAGTGGATAATAGTATGCTAAATGAAATTTATTGCCCAATGGGAAACTGCCATTACTGACCAATGTTACATTAATGGCCCAATATTGGCAGCCAATGATTTTTTGCTGGTCAATGACTGGCAACCATTAATGGTTCATTTTTGGTTAAATCATGACATTTTTGCAATTAAGTTAACGGTAACGTTGCAGTTAAAGTAACTAAGATTATCTATAGATTTAACCAATTTTCTTAGTAAATTTTACTACTTAAAGTAGTAAAATAAATTTGGTTATTATTATTGTTTATTATTATTAAGATACATTTTTCCACCCTCTCTCCAACTACAGTAGAGACCCCATTATCCGGACTAATGAATGCAGGCACTCATCCGGATAATCGAAAATCCGGATAATCGAAAAAAGTACAAAATAAATGAATTTTCAATTTATAATTTTAGGTATTTATTTCCAATGAATTTAAATAAGACTGAAACAATCTAAAACTCTTAAAATTAACATTAATAAATGTTTAGTTAGAAATATTTCGAAATATTTACATAAACATTTTCTTAAAAATATAAAAATAGATAAAAACACAACGTGTGAAAATTGAAAATTCACAGCTATGAAATTTTACCCTAAGGATATAAATTTTTCACGTACTTCATGGTTTCTTGTACTTTAAATATCAAAATACTAACTTTTAAAATATTCATGGTATTAAATGCTAATAAACATTACAATTAAAAAAAAAAAAAAATTTTTAATTTATCCGGATAATCGAAAATCCGGATAATGGAGTCTCCACTGTACTTCTGTTTATTGACACCTTATATTATCTAATTATCATATTCCTAACAGAGAAAAATCCCTAAAACCGGAATTGAACGCACAACTCTAACATTCGCAAGCTGATGCCTTAACCATCTAACCACGCACGCACGCTACGATGGCTTGCATAAAACAAAAAGGACATTCTACTTATCCGCAGTTACCTTTACTATCCAAAGTAGTAAATTTTACTATATTTCTTAGTTCAATAAGGAACAATGACATTTTTGCAATTAAGTTAACGGTAAAGTTACAGTTAAAAGTAATTAAGATTATCTCTAGATTTAACCAACTTTCTTAGTAAACTTTACTACTTTTCTTAGTTCAATAAGGAACAATGAAATTTTGGCAATTAATTTATCGATAAAGTTACAGTAAAAAGTAACTAAGATTATCTGTAGATTTAACCAACTTTCTTAGTAAATTTTACTACTTTTCTTAGTTCAAAAAAGAACAATGACCTTTTTGCAATGAAGTTAATGATAAGTTACAGGTAAAAGTAACTAAGATTATCTCTAGATTTAACCAATTTTCTTATTAAATTGTACTATTTAAACTAGTAAAATTAAATCACTGTATTTTACAACTTAGTAAATTTTGTTGCAACTACAATTCGTAGTAGTTTTTACTACATTGTTTAATTTACAAGAAGTCTGTTAACTGTACTAGTCGCGATATAGTTATTTTACTATACATTATACAGTAGCACTTATCATTTTTCTGTGCTCAATTTTACTACTAATTTTGTAATTCAAAGTAACTACGAGCGATAGTTAATTTTACTAAGCATTTTTAACTACATAAAAATGGTAATTTTAACTAGATAACAACAGTTGAGTTAATTACAAATGAAATAGGTTTAACTAATTTTCACTCTACTAAGGGACTGTAGTAGGATTTACCACAAAAATTTTTTTCAGTGCATTGGTTGTCTAAAACAACCACTGTTAAAATGAACTTCAAAAAACCACACTTTTTTCCAATTTTTCTAGGAAACTAATTTCTAAAGTTTCAGAAACTTAAAAAATTCAAAATCTCAATACAATATTGTTTAGATTGGTGCTTATTAAAGTTAATCTATTTCAAATGGTGTTTTGATTTTAATTGAAACATGTTGACATTTCATTTAACCAAAAAAAACACTGTGGTTGTTTTAGACACTCAACGTCAGAGAGGAGTTTTTAGGCGTATAAAGCAAGAGTGGTTTTTTTTGCTCGGAGGTACCGGTATAATAATATAATTCTTACGATGTACCGAGCGATTCTTTTAGATTTTAAGGCGTCTTTATTTGTATATAATAATATAATTCTTACGAGGTACCGCAGAATTCTTTTGGATTTAAAGGAAGTCTTTATATACAATAATATAGTTCTTACGATGTTCCGAGGGATACACTAGTATCATAATGTACTACTCCTTTTTATGTCCTTTTCTTCATATTGCGTTACATAAATATGTTTATTTGTTTTATCAGAACTCACGAAAACGCTAAAATATATCTCTAATTCTTCACATCAACATTAAAACCGATCATAAAAATAACAAGTTCTTCAACTTGATTAAAAAAATATGTTTTTATCGTTTTCCATACCTATTGGGATTGGCGGTCGTGACGTCAACAAAACAAAAATGGCTGACAGAAGTAGGTAACTTTGTTAATGAAAGCACATAAACGAGAGAAATTTTTCAAAATAAATTATAAAAATAATAAAATACGACTCACTTTAAATGAAATTTGTCAAGTTTTGCAATCAACACTCTCTGGAATAAATTTTTTTCAACGTAAGAAAGTTTTCAACGGCAGAAATAACATATTTTGTGTACTGGAGAAAAACACGTTGAAAAAAGTTGTTTAAATAATTAAAAATTTTGCATTAAAAACTTGTAATCTTTAAAATAATTTCATTTATTTATTAATTAGCATGTTTCATTTTATTAATTGTCCATTTTTTGAAAGAATAATAAATATTTATAGGTTAGGATTCTTGACAGGTCAGCTGTTATATCCATATATACTGCATAAAAAATGTTAATTGCAGGAATTTTTTTTTAAAATTGTTCTTTATTTTCTTCATCTATTTGTACTCAAAATTAAATGTAGTTTTTTAAAATAAATTTAGAAAATTACACTTCTTTCTCCTTTTATAAAATTTTTACGTGTTTGTTTACTTTTTTTACCTACTTCTTTTAGTTCAAATTCATACCACCAGATAACGTATCGGAATTTAGCCATTCCCAATTATTGAAATTATATGGCCAAATCAAAGTTTAAAATACTTTGACTAAAACACAATTCAATCATTTCTATGCAATATTTTTTAATCAACTTTTTTGCAAGCCTTCTTACCGGGAAAATTTTCCAGAAAAATATTTCAAGCAATGTGACAAACAAATTACAATTCGCTCCCCCCAACGGCCTTTATTAAATTATAGTCATACTATTTAAAAGTCACTCTATATTTTGTGCTTTGCCATTATAAATATTTAATTAATATTAATAAATACCGGTCAGAGCTGCAGCATATTGCAGTAATAAAACTGATCTTCTATAATCTGTCATCTTTCGTATTCACTTTTTTTATCAGTATAAGTATTATTTTGACACGTTTTGTCGCATAATTTATTTCTTATTTCTGAATTAATTAGATTGAATTTTTCATGCAATTATATTTTACATATTTTATTTAAATACCATTTTTATTAAGTATTTGAAAAAGAATGAAAAATAGAAGGAGCACATGCATGAAAAATTGTTCTCTTCCTATAACTATGCATAATTGCAAGTACGACTAAAATGCTAAGATATAATATTTCCTTATCCGCCGTAACTTTATCTATCACAAATGATTCTATCAGCGTTAAAGTAAATATTTCTATTTTTGTATCTAATTTTTTGTCGAAATAGGTAATTATCAATAATGATCAAACTCATGTTGTAAAATTCACATTAGAATAATATACAACTTGTAAAACTGAAATATTTCTTGTTAAAAATACATTTCTCTTTATTCTTGCCATATTTTTAATGTCCAAGCTTCAAACTGAAATTCATGTTATAATAATAATATCTTAAAATCTTTTAGCTTTAAAAGTATTGAAAACGTCTAACAAGGTAGATTTAAACAAATCAGTAACGTAAAAAATTATCATAATTAAACATTTTTTAAAATAATTTTCTCAATAAAACAATTTTTTCGATTTTAGTAACACTTGAATATCGTTAAGATTGATTCCTTTTGTTTCGGGCGTAAGAACACAAACACTGAAAGTTCCAAATAAAATTCCAATCATAAAACACCAAAACGAGAAAGAAATTCCCACGACATCGACGAAATTTTGAAATTGCAACAGAAACAAAAAACTGAGTGCCATATAACTGATTTTATTGAAGGCTATAGATTCACTCTTCACTTCACTTGCGAAGAGTTCACCTTGATACACATAGAAAACATTTCCCATCCCACAGGAAAGCATCACATCGTAAGTCGTTATTCCAAAAAGTGGCACCCACTCCATTAATTCGACATTCATTTTCCTTTCTTTGCAAAAGAAAAAAATGCCAACAAAAAGTAAAGCTATTGCTCCAATTACACCGGTCCAGATCATAAGCATTTTTCTTCTGACTCTTTCCACTATTTGGGTACTTAATAGTGAAATAATCAGTGTTGTAGTTGCAAGCACCACGGTCGCTTTTTCCGGTGGCAAAAAAGCCCCTTCATATGTAAATATTTGTTGAGTAAATGTCGTTATTCCTGCATGACCAGAAAGTATATTTGTTAATCCCATGAATAAAGTGATTTCCAAAGCTCTTCTATGATTAGGGATGGAAAAAAGCTTCCACAGAATATTTTCTTTAATACTGAAAGTCTTGTTCTCTGAATTATCAATTTTATCTTTATTGATGTTTTCATCAATTTCATCCGAATTAGACACAAAAAATTTGCCACTAGTTTCGACACGCTCATTTTTTATTGTTTTATTAACTTCATAAATTTCTACTTTATTCGTTTGGTCCAAATTTATGTTTTCTAATTTGACAGTTTCATTATTTTTCTCCGGAAGAGTATGATCAGTTTTCATTTTACTCTTAATGTCATTAACTTTAATTTTGTCTCTAGTTTGGACATTCTCCTCTCCATCTTGCAGGAGTTTTAATTTAACCGTCGCATCCTCTTCTTTTTTATCACTAAATTCTCGAAAATATGAGGAATCTGGCATGAAGATAAAAATGGCAACAAAAATAACGGGCATCGTCAGAAGAACATGATTCATATTTTGATAATTCAAAAAAGCACCTAGGAGCATTGTGAAAAGGAATCCTAGATTCATCATGCACTTTAATAGAACTAGAAAAACACCTCTGGTATGGACGTCTCCAATTTCGGAAATATAAACCGTTGAGGACGAAATCCCTCCTCCATAGCCGATTCCTCCAATGACCCTTGCAATGTATAAGCTTCTATAATCATTCGCCATGATAATTAGAAACCAAGAAGAAATTTGTGGTAGGGAAAACATTAATAATGTTTTTTTTCGTCCGAGACGATCAATAAAGAGAGGATTGAGCAAGTAACCAATTATTAATCCTAAAGGATATAAGGACGCGATCCACGCACTTTGGTCTTTAGAAATTCGTATTTTCGAATTTTCTCCTCTTAAATAAGGTAACGCTGGAGAAGGCCAGGAATAACCGCAAACGAATCCAACAGCCGTTATTGAAGCTGTAAAAAACATTATTAATAAATTAATTAATTTAATTTGTAGAACAGTCGAACAAGAATACCCTTCCACGACTCTTTTATTTTAATAAAGATGACAAGAACTAAAAATTTTTAACATAAGCAGAACAGAAATATTTATATGGTTTTCAACTTACCAATGGTAGCAGAAAAATATTGCACTAAAGCATGGTTTTTTTTATCTCTTGTCATTTTCTTTTTATATTTTTATTTTCTGTATGGATCTTAAAATAGCTAATTATATAAAGTCAATTCACAATTTTATATTAATAACAATTCTTTCCTTGACTTTACTTTAGGATTCATCTAATTATAAATTATTTCCATTACACCAAGGAAACATTATGTCTCTTGTATTGTTTCTCTCTTATTTTCTATGAAGACACAAATTTAATACCTTTAAACAAGTTGGAATTAATCTTTTATTCTCTTATCAGTAACTCTATTATTTGTCTACCGTATCAATTGCATCGGTGTAAATATCTGTTTACCTTATTTGTCTAAAAATTAATGTGTCAATGCAATTCTATTAATAGTTTTATAGGCATCATATAAACGAAAAAAAATCTAAACTTCTTTATTAAAGCATTAATTATACCAAGAATATTTTAGTTAAAAAATTAAAAACAATCATATTCTGGTGAATGTTCTCCATGTCACAATTTCCACCCAATAAATTCTTTTTATTACTTATTGATTAATTTGTTTCTTATAAGGTCTTCCATTAACCACGTAGCCGCAACAACTTCTTCTTTTTCTGTGAGACCGTCAAGGTCTCGAATTTCCAGAGTTACGCACTCTGGTCGCCTGGAGTCCTGACGCGATAATGGAGATAGTAAAATTTGAAATTTTACATCTTACACGTAAAATCTGTAATAAGCCTTGCGCATCTATTTTGATTCAACTGAATGAGCAGTATCATAAACAGTTGTCTGAAGTGAGAATAGTGAACACACATATATGGAATACTAGCACCATTCTTGAGTGTAAATGTAATACATTGTCTCTAAGCGATAGTCGGTTGAAAATTTTTTTAGGATATGTCATATGCTGTAAAGGTAAACTTTATATGGACTGCTTCATAAATTTTTGAGAGTGAATGTAATCAAGAGATATAGGTAGAAAAATTACGCATAATTTTTGCATAGTCATTATGCATAATTTATGCATAGTCATTATGCATAGTTTATGCATAATTTATGCATAATTTTTTTTTTTTTGCATAAACAGACTTCACATACATCGCCAAAAATAAATCCGATGACCACTTTCGTACCATAACCTCAAATTCCAAAAATCGGGTACCACAAAGGTCCCAAGTGCCCATCTGATGTTCATGTCACATCTGGCCAACATTTTTGGTACCATAACCTCAAATTTCAAAAGTCGAATACCATAAAGGTCACAAGTGCCCAACTGATGTTCACTTGACTTGCGGTCAACATTTCTGGTACCATAACCTCAAAATTCGTAAAATCGAGTACCATAAAAATCACAAGTGCCCAAATGATGTCCATGTCATATCTGGACAACATTTTTGGTACCATAACCTCAAATTTCAAAAATTGGGCACCGGAAAGGTCCCAAATGCCAAACTGATGACCCCTTTACTTTCGATCAACATTTTTGGTACCATAACCTCAAATTCTAAAAATCGGATACCACAAAGGTCACAAGTTCCTAACTGATGTCCACTTTACTTCCGGTGAACATTTTTGGTACCATAACTTCAAATTTCAAAAATTGGCTACCGGAAAGGTCCCAAATGCCAAACTGAGATGCACGTCACTTTCGGTCAACATTTTTGTTACTGGGTCAAAATTTCCCAAAAAGAACAAAGTTGGTTTGGGGTCTATCGATTTTCTTGAAAATTGGCAAAAGTTTAGTGTTAGGTAAGAGTTATTTGTGGGCCAAAGAGTTTTCAAAAATGTTCAAAATTGTTGAAGTTAGAGAGCTTTGAATTTTGAGATACGAGTTTTTTCAAACCATGATAATTTTTGTAGTTTTTAATGGATTTGCTTCATATTTACAGGATTTATAGATAATTTATAGCCGTTTGAAACGTAATTTAAAGGTTTTAAATTTTCCAAAAATTTGACCAAAAAAAAATTTGACCAAAAAAAAACAAAGCCTGTATGACTAAAACTAATGAAGCTATAAATATGTTAATTAGTGATTGTTTAAACAATGTTAAATATTAAAAAAAAAAAAATGTTTCTTTTTTCAACAATTTACAGCAATAATATTGTACATTTTGCATAAAATTTCAGTAATTTCATGACAAGGAATTGGACAAGTAAAATTGTTCATAAGATTTGTTTGTAAATAAACAAAATCATTTGTTTATAATAATTTTTGTAATGTTAATTACTAATTAGTTATAAATATTGAATAATAGATAGATTTAGATTGATAAATATCAAGTAAATGATAAAAATATTTGTCTTCCACTAATTTGTTTATAACAAATACAATCATTTTTTAAACAATTAACTCACTATTAGAATTTGCTCTTAAATCATAACTTCAACATTTTTCGTCATTCCTAATTTAAATATTGCATTTAATAAAGAATTAAACTGGTTTAAATGAGAATTATTCTTTTTTATTTTTAACAATAAATAAACAAATGAAAACAACTATTAGTAAAATATCAAAATCAGAGGTGGTATGCATACTTTTATTACCTTTAAAAAAAAAACTTCTAAATGCGTTAATATTTGTGGACTTTATTTTAATTTGTCCACGTACGTGTTTTTTGACCCGCGCCGCGGGGCAGCGCAATGTCAGCAGTGGCGCCATACAGTGAACCGACGCACTAAAAAATTGAATATCTCCGTTAGTTTCAGACCCTCCATCATTTTTTTTTAACAGACGCAGAAAAAGATAAGGAATTGGAAAATAATTTATTCGTAAACGCTGTTTTCGGCCAACTGTAAAAAAAATAAATTTAAAAACTTTTTTGGACTTTTTTTTGGTCAAATTTTTGGAAAATTTAAAACCTTTGAATTACGTTTCAAACGGCTATAAATTATCATTAAATCCTGTAAATATGAAGCAAATCCATTAAAAACTACAAAAAATATCATGGTTTGAAAAAACTCGTATCTCAAAATTCAAAGCTCTCTAACTTCAACAATTTTGAACATTAATGAAAACTCTTTGGCCCACAAATAACTCTTACCTAACACTAAACTTTTGCCAATTTTCAAGAAAATCGATAGACCCCAAACCAACTTTGTTCTTTTTGGGAAATTTTGACCCTACTATAACCTCAAATTTCAAAAATCGAATACCATAAAGGTCACATGTGCCCAACTGAAGTCCACTTTACTTCCTGTCAAAATTTTTGCTACCATAACCTCAAAATTCGTAAAATCGAGTACCATAAAGGTCACAAGTGCCCAAATGATGTCCATGTCATATCTGGTCAACATTTTTGGTACCATAACCTCAAATTTCAAAAATTGGATAGCGGAAAGGTACCAAATGCCAAACTGATGTCCACTTTACTTCCGGTCAACATTTCTGGTACCATAACCCCAAAATTCGTAAAACCGAGTACCACACTGTAAAAAATCGTGCCTGTACTATTACAGCGTCAGACGAGGAAAATAAAGACTTCAAGTCAGAAGTTGTAAAAATACAAACAACTGTAGAAAAACAGAGTCCGAGTGTAGATTTACGGATGGAATGTAAAAACTCGACCCGTTTGTTTAATTATGTACCGGGAATAAATTTCTAACCTGTGCGTAAATTAACAGACTTGTGTGAAAATATCGTCAGCCTGTTAAATTACTGACCACCTAGCGTAACTACAAAAAGTCAAATTAAAAAAAAAACTGGTCGGGAAGAATTGAACTCGCGCATCTTTACTCCACAGTCGAGCGGAACATCCACCAGGCTATTGGTGCACTTGAAAGATCTTGGATATACGTTGATGAAGAATGATTAAGAGCCCCGGGAATAAAAACTTAATGCTAAATTTTTTGGTGAATCGGAGATTTTAAGAAAGCAGTTTGAAGATTGAAATTTTATATGGTGTTGAATCGTTTGTTGTCTTTAATCAGTGATTTCCTACGGCTGTCCTGTTAAGAAATTGTCTGAATCTTTTTTAACAATTGTGAATCGGATCAAATGTTTGTAGGTTAGGTTGTAAAAAACATTGGAAAAAGTGAATCGGAGATTTCCTTTTAAGAACCAACTACAACCAAATTCACCAGGACTTTCTTAAAATCTCCGATTCACCAAGAAATTTAGCAATAAGTTTTTATTTCCGGGGAAGGAAATTACAACCGGTCATACGCTGTGAAAATTTTATGTATTAAATTTTCCACCGATAGTCGATTGACATAAAATTAAATAGAACCTACATACGAATTTTATTAAATATCCTGAGAAATTTTAACAAATCTGTTGAATTTCCACCGCTAATCTTGAGACATTTAGATTCTATATTTTTATGAAAATTGTCAGGACCGTCCTGTGTAATTTTTATGTCAACCAACTGTGGGTGGAAAATTAAACAGAAACGGTAATTTTCTATGGAACTGCAGTGGGAATTTCATACGCATGATAAAATTACACTGAACAGAGAAGGAAAATTCATAAAAGTTGGGTAATATTTTTAGGATAGCCCTGATAAACGCTTTACATATCACCTAACAGGAAAATTCAATACAAATTTCTCAGTGTAATTTTACGACACAATAGTATTTTAGAGACCGCAGAACACATTTTACACACCGGAGGACATATTTTACAGACCGTAGTCTGTAAACATACTGCCGTTTGTTGAATTACACACCGATAGCTACTTTACAAGCTATTTGTAATTTAACAGTCTGTGCAGATTTTTATTGAACTTCAATAATTTTACTACTTAGAACTTGAAGTCTTTTTTTTCCTCGTCTGACGGAGTATTATTACAGCCGGTCGTACAAACGATACGTCATACACTGTAAAAGTACATACAAGTTGTCGAATAGCAATCAAACTGTTAATTAACTGTTTCTGACGCAAACAATTTACTGCGTCAGATGATGTTAATATTTTGACGGTTAATAAGTTTTAACAGGCTGTCTGTAATTCCTACTTTGGGATTTTTTACAGTGCATAAAGGTCACAAGTGCCCAAATGATGTCCATGTCATATCTGGTCATCATTTTTGGTACCATAACCTCAAATTTCAAAAATTGGGTACCGGAAAGGTCCCACATGCCAAACTGAGGTACACGTTACTTGCGGTAAACATTTTTTGTTCCAAGACCTCAAATTGCTAAAATCGAATACCATCCATGTCACAAGTGCCAAACTGATGTCCACTTTACTTCTGGTCAACATTTTTGGTACAATAACTTCAAATTCCAGAAATCGGGTACCACAAAGGTCCTAAGTGCCATTCTGATGTTCATGTCACTTCTAGTCAACATTTTTGGTACCATAGCTTCAAAATTCGTAAAATCGAGTACCATAAAAGTCACAAGTGCCTAAATGATGTCCATGTCATATCTGGTCATCATTTATGGTACCATAACCTCAAATTTCAAAAATCGGGTACCATAAAGGTCACAAGTGCCCAACTGATGTCCACTTTACTTCCGGTCAACATTTTTAGTACCATAGCCTCAAATTTTAAAAATCGAGTACCATAAAGGTACCAAATGCCAAACTGAGGTACACAGCACTTAAGGTCAACATTTTTGGTACCATAACCTTAAAATTCGTAAAATCGAGTACCATAAAGGTCACCAGTGCCCATCTGATGTTCATGTCACTTCTGGTCTACATTTTTGGTACCATAACCTTAAATTGCTAAAATCGAATACCATACAGGTGACAAGTGCCAGACTGATGTCTACTTTACTTATGGTCAACATTTTTGGTACCATAACCTCAAGTTACATAAATCAGGTACCACAAAGATCCTAAGTGCCCATCTGATGTTTGTGTTACTTCTGGTCAACATTTTTGATACCATAACCTCAAATTCCAAAAATCGGATACCACAAAGGTCCTAAGTGCCCATCTGGTGTCCACTTTACTTATGGTCAACATTTTTGGTACCATAGCTTCAAAATTCGTAAAATCGAGTACTATAAAAGTCACAAGTGCCCAAATGATGTCCATGTCATATCTGTTCATCATTTTTGGTACCATAACTTCAAATTTCAAAAATCGAGTACCATACAAGTAACAACTTACCAACTGGTGTCCATGTCATATCCGGTCAACATTATCGGTACCATAACCACAAATTTCAAAAATCGGGTACCACAAAGATCCTAAGTGCCCATCTGATGTTTGTGTTACTTCCGGTCAACATTTTCGCTACCATAACCTCAAATTTCAAAAGCCGAATACCATAAAGGTCACAAGTTCCTAACTGATGTCCACTTTACTTCCGGTGAACATTTTTGGTACCATAACCTTAAATTTCAAAAATTGGCTACAGGAAAGGTCCTAAATGCCAAACTGAGATACACGACAATTTCGGTCAACATTTTTGTTACCATAACCTTAAATTCCAAAAATCGGGTACCACAAAGGTCCCAAGTGCCCATCTGATGTTCATGTCACTTCTGGTCTACATTTTTGGTACCATAACCTCAAATTTGAAAAATCGAGTACCATAAAGATCACAAGTGCTTAAATGATTTCCATGTCACATTTGAATAACAATTTTGGTACCATAACCTCAAATTTCATAAATTGGGTACCGGAAAGGTCCTAAATGCCATACTAAGGTACACCTCACTTTCGGTAAACATTTTTGGTACCATAACCTCAAATTCTAAAAATCAAGTACCACAAAGGTCCCATGTCCCCATCTGATGTTCATGTCACTTATGGTCAACATTTTTGGTACCATAACCTCTAATTTGAAAAATGGAGTACTATAAGAGTCACAAGTGCCCAACTGATGTCCATGTCATTGCCAGTCAACATTATCGCTACCATAAACTCAAATTTTAAAAATCGTGTACCATGAAGGTCCCAAATGCCAAACTGAGGTACACGTCACTTCCGGTCAACTTTTTTGGTACCATAACCTCGAATTCAAAAAATCCGGCACCACAAAGGTCCCAACTGCTCAAGTGATGTTCACGTCCCTTCTGGTCAACATTATTGCTACCATAAACTCAAATTTTAAAAATCGGGTACAACAAAGGTCCTTAGTGCCCATCTGATGTTCATGTCTTTTCTGGTCAACATTTTTGGTTCCATAACCTCAAAAATCGTAAAATCGTTTACTATAATGGTCACAAGTGCTTAAATGATTTCCATGTCACATCTGATTAACATTTTTGGTACCATAACCTCAAATTTCATAAATTGTGTCCCGGAAAGGTCGCAAATGCCGAACTGAGGTACACATCACTTTCGCTCAACATTTTTGATCCCATAACCTCAAATTTTAAAAATTGGGTACCGGAAAGGTCCTAACCCAGTAAGAAGGAGGAAATTGAAAAAGATTGGAATTTTATGATTTTCGCAGAAAAAGTCAAATTATGTAATCTTTTTTAATACGTTTTCTGTCCAATCCATTTGTATCTGGTGATAACACTTACTTTTATCCGCAAATCAATCCTTATTAATATGGGTTCAAATATTTGTCAATCCAAATTAATCCCTTTATAAATACAGAAAATAAAATGAATATTTTTTAATGTCCGCAGTTCAGGTTATTCAATACAAATGAATCCCTTTATAATGAAATTAAAATTTCTGAAAAATCAATATTTTTGAAGACCTACAGTTCAGATTTAATTAATCCAATTGAAACCTTTTATAATTAAAAAAATGATATAAATTTTTTTTAATACCTACAGCTTAGATTATTCAATACAAATAAATCTCTCTATAATAAAATTGAAATTAAAATAAAACTAATATTTTTAAATACCGACAATTCATTTCATCTCTACATGTGATTGAAACTTAATATTTGATAAATTTTTATTTATTTCAGATGAACTCATTTATAATGCGTCTTCGGCGCAAAAACTTTTCTAGTTATAAATACTTGAAAAAATCGATTTTCTATGGATTAATGGATTTTCTTTAAATTGTGAGAAAACGTTATTTTATATGTGCCTTCTATCTGATTAAGATTTCAGGACCCTTTACCGTCTAAAATTTGAGATATTCTTGTTCGAAATTTCAATTTTTTATCATTTTGCATGTAAAATTGAAATTTCGAACAAGAATATCTCAAATTTTAGACGGTAAAGGGTCCTGAAATCTTAACCAGATAGAAGGCACATATAAAATAACGTTTTCTCACAATTTAAAGAAAATCCATAAAAAACGATTTTTTCAAGTATATAACTGCAAGAGAAATACCTTAATTGTGGGTTAAAAAGCGAAAAATACGTAAATTTGAAGATAATTTTTAGTGATCTTTATAATTTATTAAGACGTTGATGAAAGTTTCTTAAAAGTGTTCATCAATAAAAATTTTTTTTACTTAAATATTATTCTTGAATACATTTTTAAAGAATTTAAATTAATCATCTTTTGAAGCTTTTTAAATCTGAATTAGTGGTTTTCTACTATTGAATTAGTGAAAGGTGAGCTACTATTAAATAGTAATAATTTTACTAATTTTTTAGTAGAAAACTACTAATTGAAGAAGTGAAACTTTAACATTTCAATTAGTAGTTTCGTAATATTTCAATTAGTAATTTTTTATTAAAAATTAGTAGTTTTCTACTAAAAAAATTAGTAAAATTATTAATAATTTTACTAATTTTTTATTAATTTTCCACTTTTCAATAATTCATTAATAGAAAAACACTAATTCAGATTTAGAGAGAAAGTAATTAAATTTTTTTTTAGACTTTACTAAAAAAAACTTTTTTGAAATCTGTTATTGACAAATAACAATGTAATGTAATTTTAAAAGAAAAACACAACTTCAATGTATGCCTCGATGTATGCTCAGTCAACATCATTCTTCAACTTAAACCTAAGAATAAAATAACACAAAGATGATGTTTATGAACCACCTAATTAATGGACTGCCTGTTTTGAGGACCATACTTTCTATTTTAATAAAGTAAAAATTGAGGCAAAAATTTTAGACAGAACGGGAAATTATAAAAAACGTATGATCCTTGAAATGAATTAACGGATACAACAGCAGTTAACGAATGTAATGACAGTAACAACTTTTCTGTTTTTTACCAATCAATTTTATAGTTTTAATCTCAGCAATATTTCTGTTTATATTTTCACGAGTATTTTCATTTACATCGTCACAAAAATGTTTCCCGAGGTCTCTAAAATCTTGACCCCTTCAACAATGCACCCACACAAACAAGTTTTTTTTCCCTATCGAGACAACTGAAACTTTTTTTGAACCCTCGCTTGATCCTTTTATGACTTTTAACATGTGTTTCATCTCAACTGTCACTTTCTTTGTAACCTCAGTTTTCGTTAAATTTTGATCCGGTCAACACGTACCAAAAACGCTCATTCAAAACTAAAAATTAAATTATACTGACACAATTTTTTTCGGTTTTCATTATAAAAACTATAAAAACGGTTGTGAAAGTGCTATATGGACTGCCAGATTTTCTGGATAGAAAAATGGATACTATTACTATGTAAATTTCAGGTATATATTATTTTCGTTTTTTACACCACAAATTATTAGCAATAGTTATAATATTTAATAGTTAATTATTTTCGTCATATTGTAATCTTTCTCTTAATTATCAATTATTTTATTGAAATTTCCATTTAATTCTTTAATTTTCAATTTATTTCTTCAATTTTTAATTATTTTCTTTAATTCTCAAATATTTTCTTTAATTTTTAACTATTTTGATCGATTTTCAATTAATTCCTCAATTTCCAATAATTCCCGGACTTTTTCAATTATTTTTTACACTCATAAAAATTGTTTCAAAATTGCAAATCAATTATTCAATTCTAGAATTCTTCATTTCTCAGTTATTTTCTTCAAATTTAAATTCCACTTTTCAATTTTCAGTTATTTTCTTTAATATTAAAAAATTATCGCTTTTTTTCTATTATTTTGTTCGATATCATTAAGTTTCTTTAATTTTAAATACAATTATTCAATTATGTTCTTTAATTTGTAATGCCATTCTTCAATTTTTATTTCCAATCTTCAGTTGTAATTTTTTTTCAGTTATTAATTATTATTTTTTAAAATTTTAATTTAATTCTTAAATTTTCGATGTATTTCTTCAATTCTCAATTTATTTCCTCGATTCTTTAATTTTCAATTTATTTCTTCAATTTTTAATTATTTTTTTCAATTCTCAAATATTTTCTTTAATTTTAAATTATTTTTATCGATTTTCAATTAATTCCACAATTTCCTATAATTCTTGGACTTTTTCAATTATTTTGTGCACTCATAAAAATTGTTTTAAAATTGCAATTATTCATGTAATTTTCTTAATTTGTCAATTTGCAATTATTTTCTTTAAATTTAATATTTCTTGTTTAATTTTTTCAATTATTTTTTCAGTTGTCTATTAATCTAGTTATTTTTCGAATTTTGTTTTCAATTGACAATTATTTTCGTCATTTTTTTACTATTTCCTTCAATATTATTAATCATTTTCCGCAGTTTTCATTTATTTCCTACAATTTTTCAATTATGATCTTAAAATTTTATAACTATTCTTCGATTTTTTAAGTTATTTTGATCGGTTGTGTATTAATCTAGCCATCTTTTGAATTTTGTTTTCAATTGTCAATTATTTTTGTCATTTTGTAATTTTGTTGTTTATTATCAATTATTTTTTTCAAATTTTCAATTTATTTCCTCCATTTTTATTATTTTCTTCAATTTCAATTATTTTTATTGATTTTCAATACAGTTGTTCAATTTACAATTAGGTATTTCCAACAGTTCTTCCTATAATTTTTCAACTATTTTGTTTAAAATTAAAATTTATTGTTAAATTTTTTAAACTATTCTTTTCAATTGTGTAATTATGTAGCTATTTTTCGAAATTCGTTTTCAAATGTCAATGTATTTTTGTCATTTTTCAAATATATTCTTCAATTTCGTAAGTTTCATTATTTGGATTTGCAAAAATTTATGTTTTTAAATGACCAATAATGCAAAGGTTGTCGCGCGCTTGTGCGCGCATTAATGTTGCTAGTAAATAATAATTGACAGTCAACAATTTTTATTTTTCTAACCATAGGCCATTAATTTGTAAAATTAGGAAAAAGTTGTGTCTTTCCAGGTGAATTTGTGAGTAATTAAACATTATTAACAATAATTTGTTTATAACAATTGCAATTGGTTGTTGTGGTTAATTTTACTGAATAAGTTATTGTTTTAAAATATAAAAAAATAGTCAAGTCAGAAAAGATTACAACTCGCTAGGTTTATTTGGATATTAGTTATAAATTAATAATTACATAAATTGTGTATAAATACCCCCCATTTATGGGAGTTGTTTATAACCCTATAAATCGAAATTAATGAAATTAATTTCAAAAATTGAAATTCTTTGTTACTTCTTTGTTCTTTGTTTACACCTTACAGTGATTTCAAATGTGCTCTTTTAATCTGAATTAGTGAAAAACGGTCACTAATTCGAATTAGTGTAACTTTCTACTAATTTTTAGTCAATTTTCACTAAAACTTTAGTAAAGAATTTAACAAAATTAATAGAAATTTATACTAATTTGAATTTCTTCAGTGACTTTTTACTGATTTATTTTTAAAGAGATGAGTATTTAGAACAATGGATTTGGTTTTATTTATTTAAATTATAAAGAGATTAATTTGGATTGAATCATCTGAACTATGTGCATTCAAATATTAAAATTTCATTTTTTTCATTATAAGGGTATTTATTTTGATTAAATAAAACTGAATCGTGAGTATTTAAAATGTTCATTATATATTTTTCAATTATAAGGGTATTCATTCGAATAAATTTTCATTTTATTTTAATTGCATTTTTATTATAAAAATATTCATTCAGATTGAACAATCTGACGGGTGGGTGTTTAAAAGTAACTAGTTTATTTTTTCATTATAAAGGGATTCACTTGGATTGACAAATTTTTTCAACCCATATTCATAAGGTTTGATTATCGTGTAAAAGTAGGTGCTATCACCGGATACAAATGTATTGGACAGAAAACGTATTCAAAAATATTAAAATTTTTTAATATTTTTTAATTACTCTCTTCTTACTGGGAAATGCCATACTGAGGTACACCTCACTTTGGGTTAACATTTTTGTTTCCATAACCTCAAATTCTAAAAATCAAGTACCACAAAGGTTCCATGTCCCCATCTGATGTTCATGTCACTTATGGTCAACATTTTTGGTACCATAACCTCAAATTTGAAAAATGGAGTACTATAAGAGTCACAAGTGCCCAACTGATGTCCATGTCATTGCCGGTCAATATTATCGCTACCATAAACTCAAATTTTAAAAATGGTGTACCATGAAGGTCCCAAATGCCAAACTGAGGTACACGTCACTTCCGGTCAACATTTTTGGTACCATGATCTCAAATTGCAAGAATCGGGTACCATAAAGGTCCCAAATACCAAACTGAGCTTCACGTGACTTCTGGTCAACATTTTTGGTACCATAACCTCGAATTCAAAAAATCCGGTACCACAAAGGTCTCAACTGCTCAAGTGATGTTCACGTCCCTTCCGGGCAGCATTTTTGGTACGATAACCTCAAATTTCAAAAATTGGGTACCGGAAAGGTCCTAAATGCCATACTGAGGTACACGTCACTTTCGGTTAACATTTTTGGTACCATAACCTCAAATTCTAAAAATTGGGTACCACAAAGGTCCCAAGTGCCCATCTGATGTTCATGTCACTGCTGGTCAACATTTTTGTTACTATAACTTTAAAATTCGAAAATCGAGTGCCATAAAGGTCACAATTGCTGAAATGATGTCCATTTCATATCTGTTCAACTTTTTTGGTAACATAACCTCAAATATTAAAAATTGAGTACCATAATGGTCTGAAGCGCCCAACTTATGTCCACGTCACTTCTATCAACATTTTTGGTACCATAACCTTAAATTTCAAAAATCGAGTACCACAAATGTTTTAGGGGTTCAACTAATATCCATGTCATTTCCGGTGAACATTCTTTGCACCATAACCTCAAATTACAAAAATCGGTTACAATGAAGCTCCCAGAGGACCAGGGGATTTATAACCCATTTCAATGAAATGCTTTCAACCTAAACCCGATTTAACCTAAAATGTATTCAGCCTACGTGCTATTTAACCTATAATGAATTTGAAGCCTAAATTCCATTAAACTAAAATGCATTCAACTTGTATGCTATTATACCTCTATGGCCAATTCCCATTCAACCTGTCGTGCATGCAGCTTAAAACTTATTTACCCGAAAAGGTATTCAGCCTAAAATCCATTTAACCATAAATGCACTCAGTCTAAATCCTACTTAAACTGAAATGGTTTTTGCCTAAACCCCATTTAACCTCAAACGCAATCAACCTAAATTCCATTTAACCTAAAATACATTTTGCTTAAAATCCATTAAACTTTAAAGGTATTGAGATTAAATCCCATGTTACCTAAAATTTGGTGGTTGTTTGGTTGTCAGGTTTTGGTGTTTGGAAGTCAAAAATAAAAAGTTATTATGAATTTAAAATTTGGGGGTTAACTTCACGGTAACAC